>OY741983.1:5000358-6248573 GCA_963555595.1 Tethea ocularis | reverse complement strand
CTGGGTGCTTGCAGCGCCTTAATTTTAGGCGCTGCCTTCTTCACCGGGGCCGCTCGGGCGGGGGGGGCAAGCGAGGCCTCAGCCTTGCCCTTGCCCTTCCCCTTCCCCCTGCGGGTGACCGTTGCCCAGCTGTCAGTCTCCGGCTGGCCCGGTCCCTCCTCCACGGACGCCGCCGGTGGCAAAGCCGGGGCGGTCGCCGTTGGCGCCTTGGGGGCCTTGGGGGCCTTAGGGGCCCTTACCTTTTGGGGGCGGCCATCTCCCAGTCTCGCCCCCTCCGAATTCCCCGAAGGGGTCGGCGCAGGGGTCGGCGTCGGCGTGGGCGGCGTGGCCGGCCCCGCAGCCCTCCTCAGGTCGGCCGCCAGCGGGGGGCGGACGATGGGTGCCGGCGGCAGGCGCCTGCTCAGCTCCTCGATGCGGACATTCACCATGTTCCCCAAGGAGGTGAACAGGTCACCCTTCATCTGCTCTATTGCCGCCATAAGATCCGCCGCGCCCGGGGCCGGGGCCTGGGGCGGGGGTGCCGGGGCGGCCGAGCACTCATGCACCGGCGGAGGGGCCGGGGGGGGTACAATCTGGCGTTCCGAGAAGGCCAAGCGGAGCGCCTTCGTCTCCGCCTGGCTGATGGCCAGTTGTTCCCGCATCCGTTTGACGTCTGCCTTCAGGCTGCGGATCTCCTCCGCCTCAGTCCGGTCTTCCACCTCATCCATCGCCGCGGTGATGGTGCGGCAGGCCCGATTGATCTGTCCCCAGATCTCACCCTTCAGGTTTCCCGACTTTCGGGCGCCCTCCAGGATCAGGCCCGCCGCTATGCGGGTCGCCTCTATTGGGCTCGCACTACCCAGTGCGAGCCCCTCCCCCCTCATTCCCTTGGAGTGGAGCTCCGGGAAGTCCTTTTTGTAAGCGGCGGCGGCGGAGATATCCGAGTCCGAGCAAACAAACTCCTCCCGGGCCTTTGTCCCCTTTGTAGAGGCCGAGTATGTCCTGACCCCCCCCGCTTTCCGGCCCCTGCGGGCCGTCCCAACCTTGGGCCCATTGTCGGGCCTCGGGTCGTCCTCCTCATCCTCATGTCCCCTTTTTTGGCGCTGTGGAGTCGACTGCCGAGCCTCATTCTCGGCCTCTGACTCTGAGGAGTAAATTATCCTCCTTAGGAGAGAGGGGGGACCCCCCCCTTTCGCTGACGTGGCCCTTGCGGCCTCGTCCATTCTCCCACCGGGTTTCGTCGAAATCCGACCACCAGGACCGAAGTTATTGACGTCCGAAGACAGTCAATAAAAACGGTCAAGCGTGTGACGGATTTCGACTATTCCATACAAATAATGGAACAGCCCCTGAAAGTTTGCAATAGCAATTAAAAACTTTAAAACTCAAATTTGAGACCCTTCCCGGGGTCGCAGGTCCTCCCAAAAAATACCTAAAAATAGGGGAGAGCGAGCTCTTTCCCCTATAATTCCCACCCCTGCCAGAAGGGCTAGGGGCCCAGAGTTATTGGCAAATGAAATTTACAAAAAACTTATAATAATTTTTAAACCAAAATAAAAGTTAATTTTAATTAAAAATTGGATAACTTCCAAACCCCCCCTTGGATAGAAACCAAATATGTCCCAAACGATGGCCGACTATCGCCGCTATGTCTTGGCCCAGAAATGGGCTTCGAGCAATAACGGCAACACCGACCAATTTACAAAGCAAAAACGTAAACAAACAAATAATCCACAAACAACAAATCCAATCAAAAAGTAACAAAATCCGAGATAAACAAGCCAAGTCAAAAGATAGAGCGGAATCGATGGTCACAAATGAAAGCACAAAGTCAAAGTCAAATTGGTTATCGATATCGCTGAAATCCTCCTGAAAATACACCTCCGAGTCTGCGTAACCTAACCTAACCTAACCTAACCTAGGCCACCACTCGTGCGGGGACGCCAACCGGCCCAGGGGCCGTCTTCTTCGCGCGGAGGCGAAGAGTCTCCGCATCGAGCTCCACCACCGATATCGGGGGAACCCCCTCATCCGATGGAGCCGCCCCCCGTGGGGGGTCCATTACAGGTGGGGTGAAGTTGGTCTTGGGGGACCACAGGGGCGCAGTTTGTTCCGCGCCGCCTTGTATGGTCTCCCATACGGATCCCTGTCGAGATCCTCCAGCATCTCGGCTCTCGCCGAGTCATCGGCGTCGCGCATGGCCGACCTGAGGACCTCTTTCGCCTCCACGTAGGAGGCGTAGAGGCTGTCCTCATTGGCCGGATCACCATGGGTTCGGCGACACGCTACTGTGCCGATCCCCAGTTGGGTGGGATCGGCGTTAGTACGCGCCCGTGTCATAACGGACGCGTACGTCTCCCCCCGTTCCACGGCCTCCGTGGTGAGCGTCACCACGACGGCTGCGGTCTTGGGGGGCACGAGGTTTTTCCTCGCGCCTGCGGGGGCCCGTTTGGCTGCAGGTGCAGCGGTGGAGGGCTTGGGGGCCGACTTTTTGCCTTTCCCCTTACCCTTGCCCGTCTGAGACGGACCGGGCGGGGCGGTGGGGGGGTCCGACTTTGTGCCTTTCCCCTTCCCCTTACCCTTGCCCGTCTGGGACGGGCCGGGCGGGGTGGTGGCGGGGTTGGCATTGGCGGCCTCTTTCCGCTTTTTGGCTTTGCCCTTCCCCCCACCGGTCACCTTCGTCCAACCCGGTTGGTTGCACGGGTTGCCGGAAGGTAGAAGGGTATCCTCCCTCTGGGAGGATGGCCCCGGCACTGGTTGCCTCTTGTCCGCCGCAAGTGGTGGACGGAGGCGCTGTTTTTGTTGAAAGTAGGTTTGAATTTATTATCGAACAAATTCGTGCTGGTGGCCCTGCCAGGACGAATAGCACATATTATTATGCCAGTAGCCTAACAGCGATTTATTTGTTTTCACGATAAAGTTATGGGTTTAAGCAGATTCTTGTTAGATAGGAGATTAGTACCTGGGTTGGAGATTAGATTAGGATCAGGACCTATGAATAAAAGATGAAGACATAAAATATTTTTATTTATTTATTTTTTGTTTTTTTTCCCACGCCCTTTCCTTTTGGCGTGGGATAATTTGGCTGCGGCGACTCCTGTCGGACGCATATCCTCTTGGCGGCTGGCTGGCCCTCTTCGGCGCTGCGTATGGCAGCGCGCAGCAAAACCGACAAATTGGTTTTGCCGCTGCCGCCGCCACCGCTGCCGCCGCCGCCGCTGCCGCCGCCGCCGCCGCCCTCGGAGGTCCCTGGTGCCGGTCCCTCCGAGGGGACCCAATCGCTCTCGATTGTATTATCGTCGTCGTCTTCCCTAATCATAAAGTTATACGAATAAATGAAGAATTATACGATAAGATGCAAGTAGACATGAAAATATCTCAGCAGTAGGCAAATAACGTAAGCTTTAAAAACATGCTTCTAAAGTATTTTAACACGTAGATCTTGGTCAATTACATAATAATATCTTTGTAATTAATAGATAAAATTAAAATACTTACATGATATGTGCAATTGGTAGGTATATAGATGTATGTATTTGATAGTCTGACCGCTGCCGCTCACACAGAATTTCATAGATAACATATTTTTTTTTTTGAATTTTATTTTTAGTTCCTTTAATGAAAAAAGTTCAAAGAATTACTCACTAAAGAGTAATAATTATCAAAACATAAATATGCTTTGTTCCATTATCTCTAATTTAAGACACAAAAATTAGGTAATATTTTGCATTTTTATTTATAGCTAAAATAGCATACCAATTTCAATATTTGTCGTGTGTGTAAATTATAGTTATAATAGATGTATCACAAAACTATACGATTACGATATGATACGGAAAACAAAGACAATGTTTGGGATATTTTTAAGACATTGATGGCAACACCACTCTAACCAAAGACATTAAATTTTTGTTCTATCCAGTGTTGCCAATTCAGCTCTTTTAGAGCTAGATTTGGCTCTATTTATCATGTATCAGCTCTAAAAAAACCCGTTTAGATCCTTAGCTTCTTTGTACGACTATTCTAGCTCTTTTTCAGTTAGCCATGCCACGGTGGCTTTCCGGCTTCGAATCCACTACCGAAGTGCAGGTTATTGAACGCAGCCATTTTGTATTGTACCTAACCATAGATCATAAAGAGATTCGTACGGGACAACGGCGCGGTGCGAACGGGGAATTCCCCACAGTCGCCGTACATGATTTCTTTCTTGCGCTTACATGGTATTCATTCATCTTACGTATGTGAAAAGTTTATGTCATTTGAGGGATTAGTGCTTGTTTTGTGCTAAAGTTAAGTTTGTTTGTTAAGAAAGTGACTGAAGTGAAGACTATCGAAGTTTTGAAATATCAAGATGCAGCTGGCAATAATCCTTTTATAGAATTGTGTTCATTTGCCTTGTCGATGATTTCTTTGCCATGGTCTAATGGGGAACTTGAAAGAGTCTTTAGCCAACTGAATATAGTTAAAAACAAGGCTCGCAATAGACTACACAACACCACCACGAATGCCATTATTACCAACAGGGCAGGATTACGGCGTCAAAAAAATACTGTCACAACTACATACTGCCAACTGAGGTACTAAAAAAAATAGGGACAATGGCTTCATACAACAACCCTGACGGCTGCAGCAGGCCCTAGTGGAAGTTCCTTGGTGATTGATTTTCACGATGACGACAACATATTATGTTACTTATGGTCAGATGAAGATTAATGATACCTAGTGCTATTATTAAGAACATTGTTTTTTATTGATTAAAATATAATAAGTTGGAATGGTTTTATTTAGCTCTCTTTAGCTGATAAAGTTAGCTCTTTTTTGGCACAACACTAGCTCTAAGCTTGAATACTAAGTTGGCAACACTGGTTCTATCATTATTGTTTGAAACGGCGCCGGCGGCGTGATTGTGGTGCGTACTTTGAATAAAATTGTAAGTATTCATTCATTTTTATTGTTGATGCATTCATATCATTGAAATATTGTTACATATTTGTTAATTCACCATCTTTATTTGATTGTTACAGAAATTAAGACGAAAAACAAGATGGGAAATTGGTGAGTAATCAGGAATATCAACATGATTGGAATAGTCTAGCTTTTATTGTTTTTGGGTGCAATTTAAATTAAATAATTTGATATAATGATGATTAAACCTACTCATATGGGTCTACAAGTGTTTTGGTTCTTTGTGATTTTGTGATGAATTGGTTTAAAATGGCGGTTGTACATACAGTACGGAAAACGTAGTTTTCTTACTAACCTTGCATTATAATATTGCAAAAAAGTGATTGGTTGCAAAATAATCCGAAGTGTTATGCTTAATTTGTGTTCTTCTTGCCTGGGATTGAGTGGCTTTTATTTTTTAGGATCACGCTGCAGGGTGATTGCTGGGGTTTCTGCGGCGGTGGTGGTGGCCTTCCGCTGTAAGTACCTACCTACCTTCCATTAATTAAAAAATTGACATTGACAATTGTATTAATATACAATTGATTATGGTGCTAGTGTCCTATATATGTGTGTATAGACTAGTAGCATTTATTTACCTGCTATAATAATAATAAAGATATTATTATTATTTATTACTAAAAACAAAACTAATAAAAGTAGAAAATTACAGCGGTCCTTGCACTAAGCAAGCTTGTATCGCAGGAAACCAACAAAGGTAGTTTTACATACCGCCTAGATTGTAAGTCATAATCAATATTACAGTCTCAAATGTTTTATTCTTTTTATATTTAAAGAAACACTCAGCTGTGGTATATGACTGGCTTTTTGCAATATTCAGTTTTACCATGTTAAAAATGCTACTTGGGTTTGGCGGGTATAATAACATTTTAACAAACAGTTTCACCAATCTAAACCTAAGGCAGCTGATATTGTGTTTGTGTTAAAAAATAATATTATTTCAGAGATGACGTCAGTGTCGCGGGCTCGGCCTACGAGGATCTGGTCCGTGACACTGAACCGCTCCTAGCCCCGCGGCCGCGGCTGCGACGACTGAGCGTCGAGATGGCCCTGTACCGGCGGTTGCTGCCGCCAGAGGTGGAACAGCGGCGGCCGCCGTTACCGGAGGAGGAGCTGCGCGCCGCGCAGGAGCGAAGAGACGACCCTCGGCCACCACCACGGTCGCAGAAAAAAATAATTGTACCGCGTAGGGGGCTCTAGACAAGTTGATTTATTAACTTGTATAGAGCCCCCAATTAAAGCAATGAACTGTAAAATAAATTTGATTTAAAAAAAGTGTGTATGTTGGTTTACTTATTGTTAGGTAAGAATTAGGACATACCTATTTGAATATTTTAACTCAGTTGTTAGCAACCTGTACCGCCACGGCAAACTAAAGGTTTTCCGGGGAAAATTATAGGCTATGTATAAATTCACTGTAACTAAAGCAGGCATACTAGTGTCTGTCTAAATACATCTATGTAGGTGCGCTAAATATAGTTGTAGCTAAGGTATCAGCTGGAAATATCGAGTAGGATATTCAGGATGTAGGCTATCTCCACAAATTCTCATCTGAATCTATTCTGCCGTTCCACATGAATAGACGACAACAATACTTACGCCACCTGGTGGCACCATACAGTAACTATATTCTAATGTACTTTTAAGAGAAATACTTTGTAAACCAAAATCTACACCTATGTAAAAAGACCCTTATGTCTATCGTAAATGTTTATTGCCTGTCGTAAACAATCGAGGTTTTATGGCCAGGCCTTTCGGCAACAAACGCGTAGAAGCGTCGCACCGCACTTAGTCAAATAAGCGTCGAGTAGCATTGAGAGACATCATTGTGGGCGCATATTTGCGTTTGTAGCACACAGTGTAGGGGTATTTAGACTCTTATATGCGTTTGTCGCACTGTAAATGTAGTTAATTCATTAGCCTATGTTTATTCATTAGATTTTTTTAGCAGTGAACGAGGTGGATGTATACATAGTAGAAAATGAAGATTTTGAAGATTTCATAATCGGATTGGATATGATAAAGAAATTCAGATTAACCCAAAATGAGAACTTGCAGATAGAACAAAAGAAAATAACAAATAAAATAGACAGGATGTCTAAAGATTTTTTATAATCATAGTATTTTTTACAAAATAGAAAACAATATTTTGCGTTTCATAGCCTGTTTATTGGGAAAGGTTATTTTAAGCTATAACATCACAGGTAAACCACGAAGAATCACTAATGTTTCATCATTTAACATTATTTCAAAGCTCTTTCTTTTTCGTTATTTCTTCGTAAATATTACAGTGTTGCCAGGGAACTTGCGAAGTGACGTTGCGTTTTCATTTTATTTTCATAAAATAATGTATTTTTTGAGTTTTTTTGAATATTATCGGTGGTATTTTGTCCAATAAAGATCAATACAAGTGCACCAGTGAAGTGAAATGAAATGATTACGAGTCAATTTGTCTCAAGGAGTCCATGAAAAGTTTTAGTAGAACGGCTACTATTGTACTAAAACCTAACTAAACTGACTGACTATGACTCGAAGAAGATATAACATGACTTGAACTTTGAAATTTGACGATTGACGAGAATTTAATACATGAAGAATATAAAAATACCTACATTGCTCAACTTGACACTGGCAAAATACACGAATGTGATGCCAAAATTAAAAAAAAAAAGTCTTGCCATATTAGCCATATTTTGGCTAATTTGGCAGCAGTTTAGATTTATTTTGCCGCAATATTTTTGTATAAATATTTTAACAAATTCTAGATCATTATTGAAAAAAAAAAATATAGCAGAAACTAAAGTAAATTTGCCTCTCGAGTACACTCTGACACCAAGGAGGATAGCCCGACACTTAGGTGAATCGGCCAAAAAATCCGCGAAATTAAAATTTTGTTACTATTATCTGTTTGCCAAAATGTGATTAGCGACTGTTAATATCTATTGATTATTATATACAATACTTTTTAAACTATTTGTAGTAGACGAGGCGCACTCGTAAGCGATCAATGAGATCGGTGCATGGCTATCATCAAGCCATGCACCGATCTCATTGATCGCTCATACAAGCCCTTGTTTGCTGTAGTGCGACTCGACTCACCAACAAGTTCAATGCTGGATCGACCGATGATTGCTTCGTTTGTTGTGCGTATATAGTGTCTATTATCGTGATGTACAATAATAAACGCGGATACTTCTTTACAATTTTATACTTTATTCAGTTGAGTTTTGCTCTTATAATTCGGATGATCGACTACAAAATTAACGCGTTTTTAAAGGGTACATTTGGCTTTTTCCTTGGGGTAGAAACGCAACTTGGCTATTCTACTTTCCCTACTTCAAAAGGTACGAAATATAGTAGCATCTTTTAATTTCGTTTAGACGTTTATTCTTTTATTGACCTGGCGACACTATTCGGTCGTAGACAGAGTCCTATAGAATATTTATTAATAATAAAATCTTTCCTAGGGTACATTCCGAAACATGCCATAATCGATCTTAGCGCTCACAGCGATAATTTGCGTTCCGATACGAATATCACATCTATAAGAGCTGTGAACTGTCAATGATTCGGAACGCTTGTGAACGCGCTGACAGTATTTAGAACTAAAACATTCGAAAAAGGGATTAAAAAATTAATGATCAACGCGTTGGTACTCCCTAACTTCAATTATTAGACTCCCTAACTTGAATACAGTGTATTTTTATTTGTTATTCTCACATAAAAACCTTTGTCAAAACAAAAACACAACACAAGTGTCACTTTTGACAGCCACGCTCACGGCGATAGGTAACGTTTGGACCATGGTCGTCGTTATCGCAATATGGCGCATGTAATGACGTCACCGATGACGTTTCGCGAGGCTTCGTTATCGCGCTAAAAGTGATTCGGTACGCGTTTTAGCGCGCTCACATCGATAATTATCGATATCATCATCATTCGGAATGCAGCCCTAGATTCTTATCTCAATCAACCATTCTCCATTCATTTGGCAGCTGTGCTTTGTTTGTTTGGCAGTTTGGTTGGCCGTTGGTAAAATAAAAAAAAAATTAAAAACCAAAAAAAGTCAGTCAGTGCTTTAGTTAGTGGTCCAACCAGTTTCAACAGTGTTTTTTTTTATGTCCGTTGTTCCCAGCGGTTCGTTCATGTGTAATTTTGTATCTTCCACTCGAGTTACATACATAACCTACCACTTTGGATTTGTAATTCCTGTTCGAGTTGAGTCCTAAACTCCTAACGGTCTTTCCACACAGTACTTTGTTATATGCTTGGTCCTTCCTAACGCTTTTGAAACAGTATTTCTGTCGTAACGTGTTTTTATTTCTCAGAATTTGAAATTGGTGCAGTTGGTGTCGTGGGTCGTGTTGATTGTTGGATTTTTGTCAAGTCTTCCAATTATCTGTGTAACGAAACGTCTTACAAAACAAATTTTTCTACTTCGAAAACCTAAACCAAACAGTTTACTAACTAAAAATAACCTCTAGTCAAAAAAATATCTGTTGCAATCTCTTCAATAAAAACATGGCTGCATCATATTTCACAGAAATTAAGAAAGAGAAAAAATGTGCGGTGACTTGGCATAAATGTTGTCTAAATAGCTACTTACTTAGGTTTTGTAGTTGATCTATTTAAAATTGTTGGGTAATTTGGCTTCTTGTGTCTTCTGGGGCACTAAAAATGGTTTTGTCATTGGCACTTTACTTGTAGGTATATTTTAATTAAATTTACAAATAATATAATTGCCATGTGGTGTTTATCATGGGTACTCATATGTTTGGATTGGAGTTAAGGTGTTTCTGCAGTTTAATCTACATTCCCCACCTAGATGAAAAGTAAAACTTACTTTACATAATACTGGGTGTAAACAAGTTTTAGAATGGCAAAAGAGGTAGGTAGTCACCACATGTCTTTAACACTCAAGAATAAAGCAGTTGGGTGACCCAATTCAAGAAATCACCCAATCAAAATCACAACAGCCTTTATTCACTAACATAATATTAACATTTTTAATCTTATTTAAGTTATTTTGCCGTCAGCGGCATCTGTCTTGTTAGGTTGTCCTTTGACATAGGCCTCCTCGAGGCACCTCCATGTATAAAACAGACATTTGAGATAATTTAAACATTATGTTTTAAATGTCAATGGAAATAACACACGTTAGTTAAAAAAAACATATATCAGTGCTAAGTAGTTTTATTTATTGAAAGAATCAGAACAAAATATGTAACGAGTCTCTTAATCAAATATCAAAAAAAATTACTTATTTCTAATCCCTGGACATAATAATAATAGTGTATTCTCAGTGACTGATCCATTGATGGACACTTGTGTGCTTACTTGTGAGGCTTTTTTTTTACAAGAATCACAATTTACTTTTATTTTGTTAAAAATTTTCCTCACTACCCATCCTGCAGTGTAGGCCTGCGAATGAATATTGAGACGTTCACGTCGGGCCTGCTCCACAATAATTTCTACTTCTGACCTTGGATGATCTGGTGCGATATTTCTGCTATCACCGGTTATTATTTGATTAACTGGGTCATCCTCACAATTAAGTTTCATTATGGAACTTTATTATCCTGGTTATCAATAATGATTTAAAGGTGCAGTTAAAACTATGGCAGTTTGGATAATTATTTCTATAATTATATGCCCTTACTTGGCCAAAAAAGGTTTTGTTAGGATCCAAATTAAAGTATCTCCATCTCATAATTTTAATATGCTTACTTTTTAGAGTCTGCCACAGCCTCATAAAACTATTTAAAGTTACAATAAAAATGAACATGAAAAAACGAGGGTGCAGACTTTTCCCTTCCTGGCGAATCTATAATATATTTCATATTTTTCAATTTCTGGATTGCTTCTACCCAAAACTTGTGGTGAGGTGACGATTCTATAACCACTGTTCTGAGTATTTTTCCTTTACTTCATTTTGAGAATTTTGAGGCTCCATTGACACTATCAAATAATGTATCGAAGAACAGAACAATTTCTGCAGTGTTTTTGATGGTGTACTGTCCATCAATATATTGACAGGTTGTTTGAGCTCTTACTTAGTGGCTTTCTATTCTTGGTATGGAGTTAATGTGCGCGTGTACGGATCCATGGATATCAGTGTCTATTCTCTTTTTGGTAAATGTACCTCTTTTATCGGGTGGAACGGTTCCTGTTTGTTTTAGGTAAAAATCATAAATTAATCAAATAAAATAGTTTCAACAAATTGTCGTTTTTAATCTAAAACTATTTTATGTCCCCATTAAATTAACCATTTACTTTTATAATAAAAAGATACTTTCTATCAAAACTACCTATTAATTTTATAAACAAATCAATCATTTCAATCAGGGAAAATCCGCATTTTATGGGATTTGTAGATGTTTAGGAAAACAGTGGTCACTTGGCACCTTCGGCAGTTGATTCTTCCCCAATACGTGTGTCCTAGAGGTGGACAATAAAACAGACTTATTACACATGTAAGTTATTTTATTTCATTTAACGTTTCGTTAATGTTAATAATTGGACAAAACAGATTAATTTGTGCTTAAGTCTTCAAGTCTTATATGATTTCTTTTTATACATCTATAAAAGTATATACGTATTACAAAAGTAACAACTGTTTTCATATATTGTTTAGTATTTTTCCTTTTTGGATCTTTTTGTAGAATTCTGGTGACCACAGCTTTAACAATAGAGAAGCATTTTACAAGTAAGAGCAGGCGAGGGATATGTGAGACATAAAAAAATTGGTATCTTATTTTTAGAACACTATCTTCATGTGCATTATAACATGATTTACATAGTCGATACATTTTTTTAATGTATGTAGCACATATCGTTCTTGTTAAATAAATGTCTACATAAGTATTGTTACCAGTAATATCATCATAATCAACTTCTACAATACATTTTGACATCTCAGGTTTATTAAAAAATATTTTATCAATGGACTTGAAATAAAATTATTCTATTCTATTCTTGAAAATCCTACATTGTCCACTTTACAGTTGAACCCTGGAGAGTGGACATAATTCAACTTATTTATCAGCATACCTCATGCTAAGGCTGTATCCAACCCTGCCAAAAATCCAAGGGATCCTGATTGATATGATGCATGAGATGCATCCATAAAAATGTCATCTTGAACCTTTTGGATATTGTTTGCAGTAACTGTGTGGGTACAAAAGCTGATTTATTATTTCTATCTACAAATGTCATGGTGCTGAATATTAATTTTGATTCTTTCCACAGTTTCTTGTGACTGGATTGTGGTATAACTGCACCAGAAGTGGTTTTGAGAATATGTCGCCAAGCTATTCTCATCGGTCGGAACAACGTCACGTCTATGTAAAATAAAGAATGTTATTATCAAACAAAAACAATCAATAAATAAATCTCGTGTACTCACAAGTCTAGCAATCATCTGACTCCATCGTACCGTTCTTAATGGCGGCATAATGTAGTCCCAGGAAAAGCTTCAGCTCAGCAGAAGACCATGTGTCTCAACCACTTTTCACTTAAAAATAATTCAAGGTTTTTGCCCTACTGCACTTGCAGCCAAAAGCACTGTTGTATTTTCTTTGCCAGGAGCGGCAACAACCCTGATTCCAGCATGACCTTTCACTCCTACGATCTTATTTTTAAGTGGGTCTTTGCAGAAACTTGTTTCGCCTAGTAATATCGTTTGCGGTTTATCCTTTAATTGTAATTCTTCTATTTGTTGTTCTAATAAGTCCAAAGTGTTTTCCCCTTGCCTGGAAGTTGATGTAGTGTTTATCTCTCATGGGCAAAAAGTTTTCTATGGGTGCAGCTTGACATAACCTACCCTCAAGCTCGGGTTAGGAGTAAGCGCTCACTACATGCGCTGAAGGATGTTACAATCTCCTGAAACTGGTTACGCTGATCGAGGCAGCACAGCTATTGTGGATTTCTGTCAACTCTGCTCAACTGTATTGAAACCAAACTGACAGCATATGTTATATTTGGTCTTGTTTTGACCATCAGATATAAGCATTCCAACTGCCTCAAAACCATGTCGCTGATAGATATTTGTATGGTACTGAAAAATATTTCATTTATGTTAAATGTTACGTAAGACACATATAATTTTTAATGGCGAGCTTCGAGCCCTTGTATTTTAGAGCAAATGCATGCTTATAACTTTTTCTTCGACATCGGTGAATTCAGGAGCATTCGAAAATCCACCTCCTGTTCTGTACAACTCCTGTTTTTGGACAGAGGATTTCTTTTTGGTAGTTTTTTTAATTCCCTCATATTTTAACTTTAATGTCTCCCAAAAGCGATCAATCGGTGAGATTCCACATGAGTTGAAAGAACTTTCATGCAAATTCTTTTCCAAGTTTGTTAACAGCGTGTCTTTTTATTTTCTATCCACTCCATCATCGTTTTTTTTCCAAAAATGACCATTTGATTGCGCTCTTCTTATGATTTTGGCTTTACGGTAATGTAACCTATAATCAATGCAAATTCAATTTTTTTTAACCGGTTGTTTAAACTACGTACATAAGGGGCTAGTAATGTTCCATCATATTCACAACCAAACATGAGGCTTAAGCTTTGCGTATATCCAAAATACCTTACGGCGTTTTCTGTGTGATAAGCTTTTGGGTAATCTTTATGGGATATCCATATATTGTTTCGTGTTTCCACAGTATAAGCACGCGAGTGAACATAAGTCTTTCTTTTCGAGCTTCTGCTTGTATATCTTCGACGTGGATAGGAGGCAAACCTGCAGTGGAAGTAGGAATTATTTGGTCAGCATCCTGCTGAGATGAGATACATTTAACTTTATTTGTTCCCCTGGCGCATCTTCACAATTAAAATTATCAGAATGAAAATTTATAAATCTTGTTATTAATAAAGAGCTAAATACTTAAGTAAAAGTTAACTGGTGGGGTTATTATTTTGGAAACTATTGTCAAAGAAATTTTTATTGTTATATATATACTGTAACTTAATACTTCTACATATGATATGGTAGCTAGGTGGTAGTACTGACAAAGCTGATACTGGTAGGATTCTCAACCTTAACTCGGGCGCCTAAATCTGCATCCTCTTGCTTTAAAAAATACCACAGTCGCCTTAAACTTTTCAGTTACTATATTTTTTTTTTGAGAAGGAACGATACCAATCTTATTATTTTTGTCCACAAATTTTATATTTTCTAATTTTTTATGGTTTGCCAAAAATCCTCACGATTTGTTGTTTGTTTCACTGCAACCCTTAATGGTTTTCCTTTATTCCTCTTCAGATGTCGACTTCAGGGCAGATAATTTATTTGTAAAAGGGTTTATGTTTCCTCACTTGTCTTTAATTTGTCATTCGGTTAATTGGCCACTGACTAATTTTTATCGGCTGAAGTGGCTGAACAAAATTGTCAGTACCTTGTCGTACCATATGAGTGAAAGAAGTCGCCAAGACAAATTTTGCTGACTCTTCAATTCATTGCTTAAGCCGCTGAGGCAGGTCAAGTTGGTCCTCAAGGAGTTGCAGAGAGGTGTGAGCCTGGATAGCTTTCTGTTAAAGAAAGATAAGAGACCGGTATAGTACTGCCATCTGCGATGTATCGTGATACATCCGATACATACGATATCGTGATTGTATAGAGCCAAAAACGACCTTATGTAGACCACATAACGACAAGCGCGCCAACAAGTTCTTATGCAGTTCACATACGGTGCAATTTCATCAACACGATCTGATTGTTATTTATTAGCAAAACGGCAAGTTTGTATGATTCCAATTTTCCCTTCATACTTTAACGGGCTTAGGACCGTCCTAATTAAAAAATTAAGGCGTATTTAAAAAATTGAAATCAGCTAACAAACTGTAAGATTGAAATCAACTTACAGGCATTAAAAAAAAATCAGATATTTACAAATCGATTTACGATAATCAACAATCACAACCTAATTAACCCCGACATCCACAACTATTTTTTACACGTATTTTAATAATTGTTCAAAATGGAGTCCGTTCCTCTCAATACACAAACGTGCACGTTTCCGCAAACTGTTCTGTAATAAATTCATTGTCTCAGTTTCACTTTTAATAACATCGAAAGCAGAAACGATTTTATTACGAAGGTCATCGTAACTTTGTGCTTCCTCAACGTAAACCCGTCTCTTCACTTCTCCCCATAAATAAAAATGAAGAGGTGTCAAGTCGGGAGAGCTGGCGGGCCACGGCACTGGCGCACCGCGCGCAATCCACCTGTCGCCGTACTTCGCGTTTAAAAAATCACGCACTGACCTTGCATAATGCGGAGGAGCGCTGTCATGCTGGTAATAATGGTGCCCTGTTAAACTTAAAGGCACATCGTCTAACAAGTCCTCGATAAAGCCTTGTAACATGTCCAAATAATTTCCACCGGTCAATGACCCTTCAATAAACACTGGTCCTACAATCACATTTCCGGTAATGCCGGCCCAAACATTAACACTAAACCGGACTTGGTGGTAACTACTTTTGATAACATGAGGATTACTTAGAGCCCAATAATGTTCATTTTTACTGTTGTAAATTCCAACGCGCGTAAACAATGCTTCGTCCGTCCACAGTATGTTATTGTTATTGTTCGCAAGTAACCACTCACAAAAACGTATTCGGGCGGGTCCATCACCGTCGTGTAAGTAAGTCCTGCACGCGTTGGTAATGGTATGGGTGATAATTATTTGAGTTTAAAAGCTTCCAAACGTAGTATTAACGTACGTAGTACGTTTTAACGTGGCCCAACGTTAAAACGTCGCGCTGCCTCGCGTGTGCTACCACACGGATTTCGCTCAAAAAATTCAATTACTGTATCGTCAAGTGTTGGTGAAATTTGATTATGACCACCGCCACCAATTGCGTGTGAAGGAGTGGTGAATTGTCCGAAATCCAATAAATTTTGATTCGCAGCTAAAATTATGGCCCTGGAAGGTACAGTCGAGGTGATTATCGAATAATGGATAAAATATAATTCCATTGATATTTATTTGTATTGATTTGTACTCTTTTCCATTATTCAAATAACTATACTTCTTTAGTTTCATGTTTTAAACTATTAATTGTGGGAACATTTGTAGAAGATTGGTGAAAAATCGTCGCAACCACTATGAGAGTCACTTATTTGTTTCATAACAGCTTTTATCAGATTCTTCAGTTTTCGTAGTACCCTTACAAAAAGTAAAACAGGCTGGCTGCTTATATTTGCATTTAACCCCTTTTACCGCAGGCTTAACCCCACGATCGTGTAGTGATTTATTAGAAAAAAGTCCAGAAGCTAGATACTTCATCAAACAACAATGAAACTATTTGTTTCTTCTAACTGCATATTTAATATTTCTTGATTGATTCTCAGCTTTATTAACAATAACGTCATTACTTTTTCTCTTCAAGGGCCATGTTTTTTTTTTAGAAAGTTACCCTTTTAGACTTTGCTTTAATATAGTCAATAACAAAATAAATCTTTCAAAGGAAATCTCCTGCCTCTGGCATTGGTTCTATTCTATGGACATTCATAAGTGCCTTACCAGGGCCTAAACTTAATGTTTTTTCGAGTTTCAGATTGGACTTTCAACTGCATTTTTATGAAAATTTAAACTGATTTCCTCATTTTGTCCATTTCCTTTAATATTCATTTTGTTTGTACGGCGTAGTGGACACGCCTTTCCGTCTTTCTTACAAGTTGGGTTTGGGTTTTACATTTATTCCTGAGTTTCTGAAGCCACATTGTAAAATTCATAATTTCCTTATTTTTGTGAGTGCAAACTACTTTCTCGGTACTTACAATATGAAAAAGGAAAATAATTTTATTAAAACACGTAATTTAATTAAAAAAATAATGTTATTCTTCAGTGTACATGTTATTAGGACAGATTATTTGTTTAAGCATGTCTTGTTATGGTTCAGATGAGGTGCAACCTTCACCAAGACGCTTTACATGTAGCAGCACGCAATATGATGAGAACAAAAACCTGTCTATATTATTTACTATTTACTTTGGAAAAAATATTTCACATAAAGTACAAACACTCATTTGAAATTTCTCAAAGTTCGTAAAATAGTTGTATTTAGGGGTTGAAAGCTCCAAAAGTAATCAACGTTTACGGATACATTAGAATTTAGAACTACTACTGGGACAACACATCAGATTCAGTACGTCTAAACTTATGAATTTCAAACAGTTACTTAAGTATACTAGTATTGAACTGTCACGGTACACATACACATACGTTGTATAAATTGTATGTAAAAGACTAAGCCAATTAAAAATAATTTATGAAAGAGGTACATATATAGGTACAAATACATGTATTTGTTAAAACGAATCGACATTTATACGTAAACATGCGGTGACAGGTCGTGAAAATCAGTTGCGGTACTTGCCTTCATAAATAAAACGTAAGGCGTTGCTATACGTGAAATTATGATTCTAAATAGAGTAGTTGACTGACTTATCAAATCAGCAACTTTTTACACTAAATATTACACTATGACGTCATAGGTTCACAGCATCAAATCATCTACTCTTAATGGTTCCACTGGTAATTAAAAATCATAAAAAGCATTAAATTTACAACATATTTGATGTTTCCGCGTGTTTTTAGATGTTTTATGCATTGGTTAGTGTTTGGTCATTTTTTTTATCTACTCTCATATCGTAAAGTTCTAATTATGAAATCAAAAACAGTACTTTAATGACCCACTTTATGCACACCCGTGTATAATGAATTTACCTTTAAATTACATTATTTATATGAGTTTAGATAAAGTACTGTATGATACTGCACATAATTAGGTATTAAAAACTCGTGTGATACTATTAAGAACCTCGCCTACGGCTCGGTACTTAAACTCACACTCGTATTTAATAACCCCTATTATGCAACAGTATCATAAACTACTATTTTACAGTGTCAACTACCCTATTGCGTTTTTCTCTGTATTCCTTGTCCCAAGAAATTTGGTAAAAAATATATGTTAAACTAGAGAATATGTGACGGGGAACAAAATCGTAAATATGGCCCTTCTTGCATTCTTCTCTTATTTGGACCATCCAAATAACTTGAAAAATATTAACATTAATTCTGAAATCCATTAGAAAGGGAATAGTATTCATTTATTTTTAAAAAAAGGCTTAGTTTCTTTTTAAATAACATAAAATCATTTTTTTTTTTACTAAAATTACGTCTCTCCTGTCTCGCTTGTCTCCGTCACCGTCGCCGTTTAGTGAGGGACGGAGACATACGCAGAGAGCCTCCTCTTATATAATAGTGTGTTCAGTATAACTCCTGTAGTTTAAAGCGCTTCCAAAGCTGACTCGTGAAATAAAAAAACAATAGTTTGCTTATCAATAATGTTTATTAACGATAAGAGTTTGAAATAGACCATTTGCATATTCGTTTTATTGTAAGTAAGTGTTGTGGTATTGTAACATTTTAATTTAATTTTCACATACAAAATAAATAATAAATAAATATCCTGGGACATTGTTGACACACGGTTATCTGATCCCAAACTAACCTACCTATCTCAGCTTAATGTTTTGTGTGTTATGAATGAATGTGTTTTCTTTATTTCTCGGTTTGAGCATACTATGCAATGCTGTCGATCTGTCCGATATTATTCACCCTATTTTACTTGAAGGTGTTTTGCAAGATGTTCATGATGTCCCGATCGATGCTTTGGTTTTTGTCCAGTGCTTTTTTGCTGATGGTGCTTACCATGCTTCTTCTTTTTGTTCTTTTTTTCCAACTTTTTCTCTTCCCACATCTTCTCTAGCGAGTTCTTCTCTTCTGACTTCTTTTCTTCCGACTTCTTCTCAACAGACTTTTTCTCTTCCCACTTCTTCTCTACTGACATTTTCTCTTCCAATTTAGTGTATTCCGGCCTTTTCTCTCCCGGCTTCTCTTCCGCCTTTTTCTGTACTGACTTTTTCTCCTCTGATTTTGTGTCTTCCGGCTGTTTCTCTCCCAGCTTTTCTTCCGCCTTTTTCTCTACAGACTTTTTCTCCTCCGATTTTGTGTCTTCCGACTTTTTTTCTCCTAGATTCTCTTCCGCCTTTTTCTCTACAGACTTTTTCTCCTCCGATTTTGTGTCTTCCGGCTTTTTCTCTTCCGGCTTCTGTTCCGCCTTTTTCTCTACAGACTTTTTCTCCTCCGATTTTGTGCCTTCCGGCTTCTTTTCTCCCGGCTTCTCTACAGACTTTTTCTCCTCCGATTTTGTGTCTTCCGGCTTTTTTTCTCCCGGCTTCTCTTCCGCCTTTTTATCTACTGACTTTTTCTCCTCCGATTTTGTGTCTTCCGGCTTTTTCTCTCTCGGCTTCTCTTCCGCCTTTTTCTCTTCTGACTTTTTCCCTTCAGACTTCTTCTTCAACATCTTCTCTTTAGGCTTATTCACTTCAGATTTCTTTTTTGCCCACTTCTCTTCAGGCTTTTTCCCTCCCGACTTTTTATCGTTAGACTTCTTTTTTAACATCTCTTCAGGCTTTTTCCCTTCCGGTTTCTTCTCTTTCGACTTTTTATGTAACAACTTCTCTTCAGGTGTTTTCCCTTCTGACTTTTTCTCTTTCAACTTTTTCTTTAACATCTCTTCAGGCTTTTTCCCTACCGGTTTTTTCTCTTTCGACTTATTCTTTAACAATCCCTTTACAGGCTTTATCTCTACAGACTTCTTATCTTTCAAGTCCGTCTCTCCTTCGTCAGCCTCTTCTTCGTCAGCCTCTTCTTCGTCAGCCTCTTCTTCGTCAGCCTCTTCTTCGTCAGCCTCTTCTTCGTCAGTCTCTTCTTCGTCAGCCTCTTCTTCGTCAGCCTCTTCTTCGTCAGCCTCTTCTTCGTCAGCCTCTTCTTCGTCAGTCTCTTCTTCGTCAGCCTCTTCTTCGTCAGCCTCTTCTTCGTCAGCCTCTTCTTCGTCAGCCTCTTCTTCGTCAGCCTCTTCTACGTCAGCCTCTTCTTCGTCAGCCTCTTCTTCGTCAGCCTCTTCTACGTCAGCCTCTTCTTCGTCAGCCTCTTCTTCGTCAGCCTCTTCTTCGTCTGCCTCTTCTTCGTCAGTCTCTTCTTCGTCAGCCTCTTCTTCGTCAGCCTCTTCTTCGTCAGCCTCTTCTTCGTCAGCCTCTTCTTCGTCAGCCTCTTCTACGTCAGCCTCTTCTTCGTCAGCCTCTTCTTCGTCAGCCTCTTCTTCGTCAGCCTCTTCTACGTCAGCCTCTTCTACGTCAGCCTCTTCTTCGTCAGCCTCTTCTTTGTCAGCCTCTTCTTCGTCAGTAGTTTTCTCTCGCGGCTTTTTCTCGTCAGACTTCTTCTTTAACAACTTCTCTTCAGGTGTTTTCCCTTCTGACTTTTTCTCTTTCAACTTTTTCTTTAACATCTCTTCAGGCTTTTTCCCTTCCAGTTTCTCATTCGACTTCTTCTTTAACAATCCCTTTACAGGCTTTATCCCTACCGACTTCTTATCTTTCAAGTCCGTCTCTCCTTCGGATGGCTCTTCTCTATCAGTCTCATCTTCGTCAGTATCTTCTTCGTCAGAATTATTTTTCCCCGGCTTTTTCTCTTTCAACTTTTTCTCTTCCGACTTCTTCTTTAACAAATTCTCTTCAGGCTTTTTCTCTCTTGACTTTTTCTCTTTCGACTTCTTCTCTTTCGGATTTTTCTTTACCGACGTATTTTCTTCCAACGTCTTCTCTTTCGACGTATTTTCTACCAACATTTTCTCTTCCGATTTCTTCTCTTGCGATTTCTTTTCTACCGACTTCTTTTCTAGCGTTTTCTTTTTTACTGACTTCTTCTCTTTTAAATCTGTATCTTCTCCATCAGTAGGTTTCTTTCTCGGCTTTTTCCCTTCCGACTTATTTTTTGGATTCTTCTCAACTGACGTATTCTCTATCGACGTCTTTTCTACCAACGTCTTCTCTTCCGACTTATTCTCTTGCGACTTTGTGTCTACCGACTTCTTCTCTTGCGATTTCTTTTCTACCGACTTTTTTTTTGTCAATACAGTCTCATTTTCGTCAGTCCCTTCCTCGTCGCACCCTTCTTCGTCGCTCCCATCCTCGTCGCTCCCATCCTCGTCAGTATCGTCCTCGTCGGCCCCTTCCTCGTCTGCATCTTTGTCGGTTTCTTCCTCGTCGGGCTCTTTCACGTCAATATTTTCCTTGTTTGTTTCCTTCGATTTAGTCACGTCAGTCTCCTTGTTGGGGAGCCTTCGAGCTTCGCAAGTGAGGCTCATCAGCACCAGCGTCACACACACCAACTAGACCGATACAAATTATTTAAAATTTACATTTAATTTACCTTCAAACAAGTTGATTCTATTGTGAGCTTGCCCTTCCGATGAAAGAAATCTTCGGGAGGTAACAATAGCATGGTGGTAAGGTATTTTATACTAGCCACGCTCCGATTGCCCACCATCCCAAATTATCCCTTTCACTCGCTTTTTACGGAAGGGGAACACCGCTGTTTTGTTAGACTTCAATAATTTGAATAATTTGTTAACAAAGTAATAATTTAATTTAAAAAAAAAAATCTAGCGTAAAAGTAAAATTATTGTTACTAAGATGCGTTTAGGCATACATGGATGTGTATGTAATCTAGAACAATACCCTTAAACTTATGTAAATATCTTGTTATTCTAACCTGAAGCTACAGACCAAGCCAGGCGTATACAGAGTTACATTTCAACGAGTAGCCTTTTCAGGAATTATTGTAAACTACTTTTACTATGAGAACAAGTCACATTTCATATGTATAACAGAATTCAAAAAAGGAGGTTCTCAATTAGGAATAGCAACAAAAAAATCTAATTGGTCCGTCAGTTAGATTATCAAAAAATCTTGGATACGTATTTTTTATTTTGATCCGAAAACAAAAAATAACGAAGATACAGTGCGTTAAAATTTTCCGGTCTGCAAAAAGTGTACTAAAAAGTAGTTGTACGATGACTTATAATTTCTTATTGATTTGATAAAATAAAAAATACGTATATTTTTTGATAATCTAACTGACGGAATAATTAGATTTTTTTTGTTGTTATTCCTCATTCGACTTTTTTTTTGTATGTTGTTACGCGATTACTCCGCCATACGAGAACCGATTTAAATTATTTTTTTATTCGAACGAGACTTCTGAGGTGGTTGCTCCCATTGTCACCAAGTCTCAGGATCTGTTGACGGAAATGTCAAAAAACGGCAAAAAACTTTAGATAATAAAAACAAAGAACTTTTAACTAAAAGACATTTTTATCTTCGGTCATATGTATGAAAACTGAAAATTATTTCGAGATTTCATAGTTGGTCCTATATTAAAAGTTGTTCGAAATTGTACGATACAATAATCCCTGAACATTTACTACCTGTATATTTTGCTCAGCCAATCTGTTTCCCTATTCAATAATGAGTCGTGACGAAGGTAGGGTTGCCAATTCTAAAATCTGCTTACCAGGACAATAAGTATCAAAACACGGATTTTTTAGCTTTAAACCCGCACTTGTAATTTTTTTTTTTTAATTTTAGCGACCGATAAACTTTAAAACCCGGATGCCCTCTAAACTAGGACAAATCCGGAGAAACCGGGACGGATGGCAACCCTAGACGAAGGTAATGAAAGCTATACTAAAGCTGGCTACTTACCGTGTAGTAGTTCATGTTGAGTGCTGACTGATGACTTGACTGGGAGTGGTACTACGCATATATAATACAGCACGCGTCGTTATCAAACTAATAACAACAATAACGTTATCGTCTTAGCATTAATTAATTGCGATAGCGAGGCACAATGTGCTCTGAACTGGTTCCACCGGTGATGGAGGAAGCGACGTTCGACATCATCAGTGGAATTGACCTTATTATTTTTAGGATTCCGTGCCTCTATAGGAAAAATGAAACCTTATAAGGTCACTTCGTAGTTCGTTTCGTATGTCTGTATGTGTGTCAATCCTCTTTTTTAGGTATGCGTGAATTAACTAATGTCTGCGATCCATTGGATATGTACAAAAATTAAGTTATTTAATTCAATGAATGTTGTATAAATGGCTTGTTGTATAAATTTAGAAAAAAAAAAACATAAATATTGAGATCTTTATCTTATTAAAGATTTTTTAGAGAAACTTACAGTTATTATTAGAATAAGTAGTACATAATTAAACATAAGCCATTTAAATTTAAATGTTTTTTTAGATAACATTATAAATATAAGTAATTTTGAACACTATGACATACCAGCCAAAAATGAATATAAAAAAGAATGGTCGAAACTAAAGACGTTTCGTTTCTTTGTAAACGATGTTGCTGCGTCGAGTGCAGTGCTTGTATTTTGTTCAACCATATTAATTATGGAGTCCACATTTACATTACATCCGGTTCCTCTCTTATCACAGTTTTTAGATTTATTAAACACTTCAGTGGTTTTAATATTTTATTATTATCTTTTTCACAATTTGCACCAACTGAATGAGAGGAGGTTCAATTATTTACTAGTAATGTTTTATATGCTCCAATAAATTGGCGTCAGGTTGGGGAAATATTTCGGATCCCATTACTCCCTTAAGTTACAGAAAAAGTTTCGACTATCACTGTTCATTCGCTTAATCCAGTGTTTTTCAACCTGTGGGTCGCGACCCCCTGGGGGGTCGCGAAGCTTCTGTAGGGGGGTCGCCAGAGGTCGAGAGAACTAGGTACTTTAGTAAAAGAAAGACAATAAAGATTATTAATATTTATTTATTTATTAAGTAAGAGAAACAAAAAATAAAATCCGAAGACCCATGTTAATTAATGCGAAGGTTGTGCTTGTTTTTTATTAATTAATGTATCCCATCGTGGATCTGTATTTGCGACACATAGAATTAAATCGTTTTCCAAATTTAAGCGATTTCTTTGCTTACTCTTTATCTGGGCCATCGATGAAAATGTCAACTCGCATAAGTACGAGGTGGCAAATGGAATCAAACACTTCAAAGCCTCAGTTGTCAATTCCGGGTATTCTGTTTTTCTCCTTAACCAAAAGGTATCCAAATTAGAAGACTTGAATTCCAAGTGTAACATCCCATCGGCAGATAATTCTAGCAGTTTCTCTTTGAACTTATTTGGTAAATTAGCCTCATTTATAGCTGCATTTAAAAACGGATTTAAGATCCACCTCTGCCCAGTGTTCTCTGATATCTCTTGCACTGAGAAGTAATGACACAATTCTTCTTTCAAATTATCTAACAACTCTTTCATACCAGGTACATATGTCTCGATGTTTATCTCACATCCGACTTCTTCAGTAAAAGATTGTGTCGACGAAAATGAATCGAAGTTATTTTGATTTATGGACGACGACCACAAGTCAATTTTTTTTGTAAAGCCATGTATTTTGTCTTTTGCAGTGATGACATTTTCATTTCGCCCTTGAAGACTTTTATTCAAGATATTTAAATGCTCAAATAAGTCAGAAAGAAAACCTAATTTCAAAAGAAATTCCGGGGCGCAAATGAATTCAGAGTATTCTGACTTGGCCTGCTGTAAATATATTAAAAGTTCAGCACGAAGTTCCATAACTCTTGCCAGTAATTTACCTTTTGACAACCACCTAACCTCTGTATGGTAGAGTAAATTTTGGTGGAGTGCCCCCATATCTTCACAAATAATCCGAAACAATCGTGACTGCAACGCTTTTCCTTTAATAGAATTTACAATCTTTATAATAATATTTAGAACTTGGCTGTATTCCTGTGGCAAGACTTTGGCCGCAAGAGCTTGGCGATGGAGAAAGCAATGCACCCAACAAGCGTTTGGCATCTGTTCTTTCAGCCTAGCAATAAATCCACTCTTCGCACCAGTCATCGCTTTTGCTCCGTCGCTGCAAATAGCAATGCATTTATTTGCCCAATCGATATCTTGCGTAGCTTCAAGGAACATGTTATGCAAACACTCACCTGTAGTATTTGTGGGAAGCGCTCTGCAAAATAGTATTTCTTCCATTAATTTATCACAGGATTCAAAACGCACAAAAGCTACAAACTGCGCACATCCCGCAATGTCCGTGGATTCATCAAATTGCAAAGATACAAAAGTGCTTTCCTTTATTTTTTCTATGACTTGATCACGAACGTCAGTAGCCATATCGCTTATTCTGCGTTGAACGGTATTGTCAGAGAGAGGTATACTTTTGAGTTTTTCGACTTCTTGTTTCCCAAACATAATATCTGCTATATCTAATATAGCTGGTAAAATCAAATTTTCGGCAATAGTGTGAGGTTTTCCTGCTTTAGCCACACGAAAAGCTACTCGATAACTAGCAAGCAACGCTTTCTCATTTAGGTTGGACATTTGCACTATACCAGTTTTTTGATGTTGAAGAGCTTGCAATTTTCTCTCAAAAAATTCCACGGGCTTATTTTTTTCATTTGGATGTTTTGTGTTAAGGTGGCGTGTTAATTTCGACGGCTTCATGCTTTCTCTTGATAAAGTTTCAAAGCAAATAACGCACTGTGGTTTATTGTCAATCACAGTAAACCCGAATTTCAAATAATTGTCGTCATAAAGACGTTTTTTCTTTGTTTTACTTCCACTACTTTCACCAGAAGTTGACGGTTCTGTTGATCTTTTCAGGAATTTATCCATGTTAAATTATTACAAATCACTACAAATGCGTAATTCTTACAAATAAAAGTAAAAACAATGTCTAACGGTCGTCAAACAATTAAACGTCGACGTGAATTGAGTGAGTATCGCGTCGTCCCGCGACCCCTCCCCCGCAACGCTCGTTGTGTCCCGCTCGTTCGTTCACTCTCAACAACTCGCCAGCTAGCCACCCACCACACTTGCCGGGCGGTCGGCATCGGCCTTGGTCGTACGTGCGTATGTGCGTAAATTGCTGCGACGTATTCGATGTATATAGATTTAAAATAATGTGTTTTAAGTACATACTATATTATGTACTTATATCCGAATCCTAATTATGGAGACGCATAAAAATACGTCGTATGGGACGAATATTTGTAACGCTGTAACATACACGTACATACATGATAAAAAAGCGAAGGGTCGGGGGGTCGCGAAATGTTTTTTCATACCAAGGGGGTCGCATCATGAAAAAGGTTGAAAAACACTGGCTTAATCTGAAGAACCAGTAAATAAACATTTCCACGCCAGTTGGTAATGTTTCCGGATTGATCTATTGTATAATTTTCCCACGTGGCAAATCTATAACTAAATTAGCCACTAAGTCTTAAGCGCCTACCCATGCACGTCCGCAAGTACACTTGACTCTACCATCGGTTCGGAATACATTAAAACTGAGAAGACTCCGGCAAGAAACTTACACTGAGTCACACAACGTTGCCAGAAGAGATCTGATAATCGCGGGAAGCTCTCCATGTCGACCCAGTTCGTCTATCTTGGTGGATGTTCCCGGTAGTGGCACCATTCTCGTAGAAAAATATACATGGGGTTGTCTCCTGGGTTTTTACAGTTAAATTCCGTTCACAATTATCACATTTTTTTATCAATTGCTTTGCTAAATAGCCAGCGACATGCTCAATTGGTTGTTTATTCAATAATGAGAAATCGCGGCTTAGCTGATAGCTCTTCTTCATCAGGTAGCATCAGAAAAATTTCTTAACTTGTTTAATTTAGTAAATATTATTTAATTTGCTTTGCCTGTGAATGCATCCACAGACAATGTATTTTCTTCTTATTGAACTGAAGCATCGGTTCTACATATAATCATCGATAGTATCGATCGATTGTCCGGCAACACTAATTAGATTCGGCCGCGCGTAGAACGGACTCATTTCTCAGCACCCAAATAAAATGTGGTCAAGTTCAATGAAATTTGCAGTATTTTTATAGTACTTCAATTTCTGTCTATCTAATAGCTACTCCTCATATACAATAAAATTCTAGTATTGTTTTGACAATTGTGACCACACTATTTCTTAATTTGTGAACTTGAATTTGCTCCGACTGCGTAAGCTTATTAAGATTATTAAAATATGGTTATATAAACTCAAAAAAAATGCAAGTACAATTTAATGTTGGGATTTCGGAGGTTTATCAGTATTTGTTCTGCATTTCCTGAAGGCTCGCCAACCTCAGAGGAATAAATTATCAGTGCATCATATTGTTCCAATAAGCTCACTACTGCAGCTTACAGAGGAAGCCATCTAGTCTGACAAAGGTGCAAAATTTTATGTGGTACTATGTCTAAAAGCTTTCACTAAATCTTCTGCCATCTGTGGAAATTTGGCACGTTGTATATGATGCACAAAGTGCAAAGGAGTGGCAAATGAATTTCATTATAAAAATGATTGGTACTTCTTTTTTAAGGAGCACATCATAGCGTGATGGCTTTCTATCATAACATTCGCTCCATCTGCAGCAAAACCTATAAAGTCTTTTTTCGATGGAATAAAATGTTTATCTAAAGACTTAACAACTTCGTTAAATATGGTTGTAGCTAACCTTCAATTGCCACCATTTGTTATAATGTCATCAATACACGTAGAAAATGTGGCCGTTACTCGAGTTGGTTCACTAAACATAAGATCCATATTATAAGATTTAAAAATCGAAATACAATTGTTTCTTTCAGATGAAGTAACAAAATGTCAATGTTGAAATCACCACAAACTCTTAATTAATTATTTTTTACTTTATTGGTTTTCCAAGAATTACTTCCATTTCTATCCACATCTATCTATCGAATACCTTTATTATTATTACCTACAATTACTAGATAATACTGCTTTGTCACTTGAGTGGCCTACGGCCTATATACTTATTTTGTTTGTTTCTCAGTATAACAAACTGAATACGGGAAAGCCTGTTTTTTCTATTCCGTGGGGAAAGCACACAACATTACATTCATTACCCCTAACATTTGTAGGGACTCATAACTATTACATAGGTCCTTCCTAAGTGTTTGCTTTTAATAATGAAACTATTTATTGCTTTGAAATTATGTATTTAAATACTCACAAAGGATGTGTTTTATAATCAATTTGTACAGAAAAAGATATGCGGCCAGACGCCATGGAACCGGAGGCAAAGAGAGCGAGAGTGTTGCCAGTCACAAACTGAGAAACAGCTATTTTTTAATATAACGGTTTTACATAACAATAAAACCGATATTATGTGCCGAGAAGGAAAACATACAGCATTGTTATTGAAGAAGCAGTGTGTACTTAGCCTTATTCCGTCTATGGTTTATACCATAAATGTAGTTCAACGTTTGTCCGCTAGAGGCGTTAGCATCGCAACCAGCTAGAGTGGTGGGAAGTCCGCCATCTTGAGTTCATAGTCTTCACTTCACCAGGAAGACTTTCCTGCAATGCTGTATGTTTTCCTTCTCGGCACATAATATCGGTTTTATTGTTATGTAAAACCGTTATATTGATGTGCCTCTGGAAAACATACAGCATTGTTATTGAAGACGTGTTTGTTATCTGCTGGTGAAAAAGTAAACCACAACGCTATGATGATGGATTGTGAAACGATTAATTAAATCTGTAAATTCAATGAAATATTTATTTATTATTAATTCATTCGGTTCAACGAGTTATAATAAGTATTGATTTTAGCACTCTTCCTTCGGGGAAGTTAATAAAATAATCAAGACAAAATTATAAATTCAATACAATTAGAAAAAGAAAAACTATTCTATACAATATAATCAGTCACGCATAAATCATTATTTTGTATTCGTATACACATTGATTAGGATGGAGTAAAAGTATTGAAAAAAGAATTACGATCATCTTTAGGGAGTTCAATCTGGCGACAGTAATGATTAAAAAGAGTATTCGAAGATTTCCAATTACCACGAGACAATATATCATCTATTGGTTGATTATCTAACCATCCTAAGGAAGCCACCGCTGATCTGCAGCTTCCTGGGGATGCATGGATGCCACTGTCTCGAAGAACTGTGCGTACCCAGTTTCCAATAACGGTGCGTGAAGCTGCCTTTGTGTTACCACAGACAGTTAAAAATAAACAATTCAAATCATTAGCTTCAGACCTTCTAGGTGCAATTTTTTCTATATACGATCTAACCAATGTTACTGGACATATATTTTTATTTTCGTGTTTTGATAGTTTCCACGCGGATTGCCGATGAAAATGGGTATCAGTTTTAGACCCGAAAATCGGTATTAGAAAAATGTTTTCTCCGTTATCGACGAGATATTCATCTGAAGTTCTTAGCAGGGTAAGGTCATGGACTCTGCGTCCTGAAGCTAATAGGAGTACAGTTGCTGTCCTTCGAGATAAATCAAAAAGAGTGTCCTTGGGTGGATTACTAGAAAGCCAATCTAAAACAATTCTTGGATCCCATGTAAATTGAGGCTTAGCTACCTTTGGTTTAACAATTCCGATTGCCTTTATGGTACGTTTTATAATAAAATTTGAGAAATTTTGTTGTTCTACGTGGGGGCCACAGAAAGTTAAGACTGCGGATTTATGTACCAGTATTGTACTATAAGATAAATTTACTTCTAAAAAGAGATAAATTAAAAATTTTGCAACCTCAAAAGGCTGAGGAGATTTAGGGTTAACTTGGGAGCTAGAGCACCATGTAAGCCATCTTCTTAATGCTGGTAAGTAGGTCGCTAAGGTGGACTGACGCCAGCTATTCTTTAATAAATCCTTCTCTTGCATAGACCAGTCTTTTATTTGTGCCCCCCACCCCCAATTTTCCAGACTTTCAAGGTTAGTGTCTGCACTTGTGGAGGCGCCTTCGATGTTGTGATATCTACTAAGGTTTTCGTCAGATTCTGGATCTCGTGTGGGTGATCTAGTGCTCTGGATTTCAGATCCTGTAGCCAAAAAACTTGAGGCCATTCCGGAGCCACTATCAGGTAAGTTCCCCTGGCACTGTTCAGATGAGCCAGTACTCTTGGTAAGAGACTGGGAGGTGGAAACACCCAAGCCAGCCGGTAATTCCAGGGTCTGCTGAAGGCATCTACGTAACTTGCTGATTGATCTCTGCAGTTTATTGATACGTAGTTTCTGACTACAGCACTCTCCTGAGATGCAAACAAATCTATCTCTGGCCGACCCCATCTTTGAAAGACTTCCGCGGTCGCTTGGGGTAGAAGATGCCACTCCGCGGGTTGTTTGCCTCGCGATAGTCTGTCCGCTACAGTGTTGTATCTTCCCGGGAGAAAATAAGCCGACAGGGTTATTTTGTGTTTGTCGATTAGGTGCATCAGAGAGAATGTTAGATTCAGTAATGTCATGGATTTTGTTCCTCCCTCTTTTCGAATGTATGCGATCAAGGTTCGATTGTCCGATTGTATAAGTACATGAGAGTTTTTCAGTGCATTGACATTCATTCTGATTGCTGCTAATACTGCAAACAACTCTTTTTTGTTGATGTGCCACCTTTTTTGTTGGGTTGTCCATACACCCCACGCCAACGTTCCGTCTAACTGGGCACCCCAACCCGAATCCGAAGCGTCCGTCGCCAGGAAATGGGTAGCAGGCTTTTTGTGTATCGGCAATGTTTGGTATAAGGCTCCGAGCCACCATACCAACTCGCGGTAAACTACTTGAGGTACTGTTTGTATGTGACGAGGTCGCTTCTTGTCGAAATGTCGTAAGAAAATTTGTAGATGGCGACAGTGTAGCCTGCCTCGAGGAATGACAAAATTGGCAAAGTTTAGCTGACCCAGAAGGCTTTGAAGTTGACGAAGATTGATGTAACGTCTTTGTAAGGTCTGGTCTATAGTGTCTTTGAGACAGTTTCTTTTCTTCACAGGTAGTGACATTATATTCTCCGCCGTTTGCCAACGAATACCTAGAAATTCCAAGTCTTGTGTGGGAATTAGAGTAGACTTCTGATAGTTGACTTTCCAGCCTAGGAGTTCCAAGTGTCTCACGGCTTCCGCAGCCTGAAGACATAACCTGGACCGATTTTGGTGAACCAAGAGGAAGTCGTCTAGATAGACTAGCACTCGACATCCTTTTGCACGCAAGGTCTCCGCGACCCAGCATGTAATGGAAGAGAATAGGTGCGGCGCTGAAGCTAGGCCGAACGGCAGGCACGTCATCTCGTATAATTGGCATTCGTAACTTATTCTTAAGAATACTCGATGTGATTTCGCTATTGGCACGTGAAAATATGCCTGGGATATATCCAGTTTTACCATCCAATCTCCTGGTTGTATAAAATCTGGTACTGAAGCGTGCGAAATCAGACGAAAATGTTTTGTTTTGACATAATTGTTCAGTTCTCGAAGATCGAAAATCGGGCGCATTGATCCATCGCTCTTTTTCCGCAGAAAAAGTTTTGATATGAAACTGGACGATTTCTTTGTAACTATATTGAGCACATTTTGATCTAGCAGTTCTCGAATTGTTGAAGTCATTGTGGGTGACGTTTTGGTTGCATATTGCTTCATAATCTTTTTTGTTGGCATGATCAAGGGGGGTTTCTTGTATAGTGGTATTCGGGAACCGGTAATTGCCGACATTATGAATTTGTTGGCACCAAGTGTCTGCCATTGGTGATTGAATTTGTTTAACTGTCCCCCCGTGAATTGTGCCAGGTATGAGTCACTTTTTTCTGTCTTTGTTTCGAAATGAATAATTTTTTGTTTGTTTGTTACCTGCAATTTTGTTCTTATATGTTTGTTTTGTTTGTTGTTTCTTATACGTTTCTTGTTGGTTAAATGATTTAGATGTCGAAGGTGTTGACTCATTCAATTTTCTTTTCAAACTTGGTTTTTCTCTTAATCTGGGGGTTTGTAATGGTGACAGCCAGAAATGGGGCCCGCCGAGGGATTGGATAAGAGATAATAATTTCGCTTTGTCAAATAAAAATTCCTCACTAGGTGGTATGTTAATAAGAGCCGCTTGAATATTCTTATCAGATATCTCAGATATCAGCCTTTGACGCCTTATTTCTATACATTCTGCTCTTTTTCCACATACAATTTGCAAAGCCTGTTCAGATAATTTGTATGATGGAGAAGTTTTTCCGAAGGTCTCAGTGATTTTACTAAACAAGTTGTCAGAATTTAGCTCTGTTGGTTTTTTGTGAGCCCAATCAACAATGCTTTGTAAACCCGATTGTAGCAACTCTCTTTGGTATAATAACGCATTAGTGACTGCAGCTATGACATGCTCTGTTGGAGCTAAATAATCTTTCCCTTTATTCAGGCAACATAATTCGTCATTAATTTTCAAATTACAAAATCCAGGGAATGCTACCATATCGCTTAATGCTTTATTGTATCTAACATGTTTCCATGTGGGAGTATTAAAATGTTGGAGTTCAATTAATTGTCTTAACCTATTTTCGTCAGCTGGCTTAACAAATTTCTTGTCATCGAAATCCGTTTTACATATACCTAATTCTAGCGCCTTCGATGTTGATGTCGAAGGATTAGTTAAGAACTCGGTACTAGTATTGTCAGACTGACTAGTTAAAACATTAGTATTTGTCGCACACTGTTGGTGCATTATAAAATTTGTAAGAAAACTGACCTGGTCGTATAACGCATCGATCCGAGGATCAACCGTTACCTGTACATCCCGTCTACGTTTTTTGCGGGGAGGATTCTGTTGCTCTGCTTCGCTGGATGACGAACTACCCGAACGCGAGGTGTCCTCAGCCTGTGCAGGGTCCTTCTCGGATGACGGAGAATTTATATTACGTAAATTATCGTCCGCGACATTATCGCTTGGCGCGGAAGACATTATAAAACTAATTAGACAACTAAGATAAATTATAACGATTATTTTAAAATAATTTACGGATTTATAAGGAAATACTTAAGATTTTCGACCGCACGTGTCGAAAGTACACAACGCTATGAACTCAAGATGGCGGACTTCCCACCACTCTAGCTGGTTGCGATGCTAACGCCTCTAGCGGACAAACGTTGAACTACATTTATGGTATAAACCATAGACGGAATAAGGCTAAGTACACACTGCTTCTTCAATAACAATGCTGTATGTTTTCCAGAGGCACATCAATTTTAATATTAAACATTCTCGCCTCTTTCAACAAGTTCTGCAGACTTACAAATTTATCAAATTATATTTATTTACTATGTAGTGAATCTAAATTTTATTTACTTTATACAATACTGTTTTGATGTTTTAAGATGAAATTACTTATTTTAATTATCAGGTAACAAAATTAATTTATTTATGGGCCTTACATATTCTCCATTTGATGTTTTTACATTACTCTTCCTAGCGGCCAACAAGCCGGTGGTGTACTTTCGCTTTTAATCACAGCTCGAGCGCCTAAAAGACGCCTTTCCTCGTCTGTACTCGCCATGATCGGAAATGGTGCTCACCGACGCCGTCGGAGTAACGCCACGTGTAATCGCAATTTTTTATTTTTCCGCCGTATAGGACCAATTTTATGTTTGCTTTTAATAATGAAACTATTTATTGCTTTGAAATTATGTATTTAAATACTCACAAAGGATGTGTTTTATAATCAATTTGTACAGAAAAAGATATGCGGCCAGACGCCATGGAACCGGAGGCAAAGAGACCGAGAGTGTTGCCAGTCACAAACTATGAGAAACAGCTATTTTTTAATTTTAATATTAAACAATAAGTACACCTAACCCATTTCCAACCAGTATAACAATTGTGGTGTACTTGTCAAACTTCTTTTGCATTATGCTTTTAATAATTTGTATGTATGAAGCACCTGGCATACAATAATTCACTACTGGTTGGTTAGAATTATTACTAATAAATGAACCCATGTTTACTCCTATTATATCTGAAAAAACTACTGTTTTATATTTAATTTCAAATGAGCTTTCTGCATCACTACTCACACACTGGTCCGCTCGTCCAACCTCAGATAATGATGTAGTTAACTCGTCGGTAGACTAGACTAGACACATGCCTACAGCCACATTCATGTATTGTTGTGAGTGACCGACTCTAATCTGTCCTCATCATACTTACACAGGTCTACTAAGTCTATCGCCTGTTGGGATTTTTCATACTTGATGAGCATATCCCATAAGCAAAGCTCTATGAACTCTAAGTCAGAAAGCAATCGCTATGTGTCAGTGTCATACATATTTAAACTATTGTTTAATATGGTTTACATTTTTTACAATATATTTTTGGTTGAACACAGATTGAATCAGTTAAATCAATAGTTGACCCTTTACCGCATGGACTGCCTGAAGATGTTCACAACTGGACTTTGTCATTGAGGGGATCAAAGGTGCTACGAAAAACGATCTTGGCTTTTTCATATTAACATTATTATATTTTTGTAATGTTTATGTTTTTTATAATATTGTTGCGCAACAACTTTAATAGCATCATCATTCCCACCATAACCATGTTCCGCAGTGCTCCAGTCCTCGTTGGCAATGTCCATGTTGGTATAGTGTCCGCGCAGTGATAATATTGAAAATAATTAGTTATACTTATCAAATAAAACAAAGTACTCCCCAGGTTTTCGACGATGTTCGAATTTCTATCCGTTTGATTGACAGCTCCTTTTCATTGATTAATACGGTACTGGCTTAAGTTATTTCGATAAAGTTATGGTTTAAATAATTAAAATAAATTAAATTTTATCAGACGACATTTTTTAGGCATGAGCCTCCAATAATAGGGTAGTTGACTGACTTATCAAATCAGCTACTTTTTATTAAGTGTCAAAACGATAGTTTGATATGGAATTTTGTATGAAATATTACACTATGACGTCATAGTTTCATAGCATCAAATCATATACTTTTAGTGGTTCCACTGGTAATTAAAAATCATAAAAAGCATTAATTGTACAACATATTTGATATTTCCACGTGTTTTCAGATGTTTTATGCATTGGTTAGTGTTTGGTCATTTATTTTTGACAGTGTCAACTACCCTATTGCAATAAATCACGCTTTTTGCATTCTGTAATTGTTATTTTTGAATTTCATCAAGGGAATTTCATTTATTCTTCGATTGTCCATTGTTTTACCTTGATTTAGTTTTTTGCTGGTTACTGAGATAAACGCCAACACAGCTTTATTTTCTATATTCCAATTTTTTTTTCAATAGGGTAGTTTACTGACATATCAAATCAGCTACTTTTTAATTAATGTCAAAACGATAGTTTATATGGAATTTTGTATGAAATACTAACCTAATGACGTCATAGTTTCACGGCATCAAATGATCTACTCTTAGTGGTTCTACTGGTAATTAATAATCATAAAAAGCATTAAATGTACAACAGATTTGATGTTTCCACGTGTTTTTAGATGTTTTATGCATTGGTTAGTGTTTGGTCATTTATTTTTGACACTGTAAACTAGCCTATTCTATGTAAAAACAAAACTTTTTGTTTTCGGAACTAAAGATAAAATATATGTCCAATATTTTTTGGTAATCTAACTGATGGACTAATTAGATTTTTTTAGTCATCATCTATATGGAAGCTACTACAATTTAAACTATCAAATAGATTATCAATTAGTAATGTTATTGGTATTAAATTTCTACATTCCAAGGGTAAATTTCCCCTGGCAGTTAAACGTTCGGTGGCGACAGCTACACTGCGACTAAATACTTGAGCTGCATTCTTCACCCGCATTTTTTTTTATTTTATCAGGAACAATATGTTCGTCTGTTAAATTTTGTAGACATCTTAATACTCCAAAAGATTTGTCGGCTGCATATAACTTTTCTAAATAATCCCATTTTTACTTCTTTAACTTTGTTTCATCGTCGTAATATACGTAAGATAGCGTTGATGTTATAAGATTGTTCCCCAATCCCTTGAGAAGATGCGGGACATCGTAAATAGGTATGATTTATCTATGGTTCACTTCAAAGCTAACATATTTCACCTTTTTCCCTTTTCTGACATATTTGCCCTTTGTTTCATTGACTAAATCGTTAAGTGAGCTTGTGTTCACTGTGCTCTGTGATCACAGATAGTGCACAGAAAGAAGATAGAAATAACATTTATTCTAGACAACACACAACATTACATTATGACATACAGGTATGATACATTGAACAATAAAAAAGGTAAAAACAGAGGAATATACAATAATGTAATGTTGCGTGATGGCCGGAATAGGCCCCGACTCAGCATTGTGCAAAGGTTAATTAGAGAACTAACCCTTGCTTTACTTAGTACTACTAAGCCAGTTTCATGTTCCAGGTACATGGGTTATCACTTCCTTAATTAAGTCTTTTAAATCTAATTTCTTGAGACTATTAGTGAAATAAAGGCTTCAGGCTGTTTATAATGTTTCTTTACGCCCTTCACCATAAAGTTATGCTTCAAATGATTTCGCATAGCAGTTGTAGTTCTTCCTTTTCTGGAATATTCATTGTTACACAGCTTGCGTTTAGCTCGTTCAGCATCGCAAAGTGTAAAATAAGTCCATATTTCACTAGAAGTTGATTTATTCATGTTCATAAATAAATAACTATTCAACTCTAACCTCAAAATTCACTTGTTTTGTCTACGAAAAGACCGGCGCGAGCAGAATGACACTTCAGTCGGATGAGTTCGTATCAACTCGGCAAGACTTAAAGGAATTTTTAAATGTCAATGTGTCTGGGTTATTAAAACGATAATTGTAGGCTCTTATTTTGCCAAAGAAATTCTCGAGAGGGTCTTGATTCAAGTTTCTCGTGTAAAAGAAATTTAGATTTTAATTTGATTTCGTACAATCTTGCTCACTCCAAAAAGGCTTTCCAAAGTGGTTATCCAATTTTTTAATGTTGGTACACTTTTTATTGTAGCTTTTCTAATGGATTTTTTGGGTAATATTTCATGTATTTAAACTTCTTGATGGCTTCCATCCAAAACCCTTCGTGTGCACTATTCAATTTGACAGGATCTCGTAATCTTCCTGGACACGGCTAGATCTTGACTGCGACTGGCAGCGATCGAGTCAAAGAACTATGACTACAAAGAAAAACGTGCGGCAATAAGTGCTACTAGCGCCATCTATCGAACACCCCCACTTAAACTCGCTGGTTTAATTTATGTTTGTTTTTAAGAAATAATAAAATAAAAAAACGCTTCAAAAATACAAGGTTTATATTCAAACAAATACAATACACCAGAGAATTGTTATCCGGCATTGTTATCTATGTCAGCATAAATTTAAAACAACTAAAATGTACGGTTTTGCCCGTACAATGTCTCTCCTCTTTTTCACATCTCTGAAAGCTGAACGTGTTATCTTCCTGTTTGTGTTTTGTTGACGCCCAGTTCCTTCGCTTTACGCCACAAACATTAATTTATAAACTAAATTAATCATCCAGCCACTGCAATATGCTGCTGCTGCACATTATTCCAGATCCGCTGGAGTTTGGCTTTGTATTAATTCATCTATATTTGATAAATTCATATTTAGATGATTAACATTTATTTGAATATCTCATGATGCAAGCTTGATTTCGATTTTTTGGCATTGGCACCCACTGATTTAGGTGAAACCATATTATTAATTAGTAGTGCTTTATAAGAAGCCTCAAATGCAGAAGAGCTTGGCATAATATTCGCTTGCCCGTATAGCACCAAAGAAATTCTCCAGCGGGTCTTTATTAAAATTTCGCAACAGTAATGATGTAGGTAATGCCTAACTTGTGTAGCTTTTTACATACTTGCTGAAATGCTTGAATAGATTTTATCCAACTGGAAATTGAATCACCTTTCCTCTTCCATTTCTGCATATATACCGCATGCTTTTTAAAACTGGTAAACTATTGTTCCACAATTTCCAATGTGGTGATTTTGGTTTCACCGCTGATCTGTATATTTTACCTTTAAGAGGCTTACTATAGCTCCCATTAACTGAATCGAACAAATTGTCGAAAAACATTAATTGATCGGCAGTGTCAGTGCTGTCTCGGGCGATCCTGACAGCACCTACAAAAAAAAAGTTAATTACTTTTGATTTTTAATTGCCTACGCCATGCCACAAACTTTGTTTAAAGTGAAAATAACAACCCACTATTTTCACACCTGGAAAAAAATTAACTGCTTTTATTGCTGAAACTTCGAAGTCCATGGTCATTACAGCTGGTTCCCAGTCTCCAAGGTTCCAAGTCAGCTTGTACGTATGTCTTCTTATCAGGTAGAAGTGTATAAGCTACTGGAATAACATTTACGTAGTCTTCAGTACTTCCAACATGCATGTAAGGTAAATAGTTGTTAAAATGACTGTATACAGATTTTAAATGTGCCGTCAATATAATTCTTTATTATTTAAGGGGGATGTGCCAAAAAGCCCGCGAAATTCAAAATTTATAAGGATTTTTTCAAATTGCAGCTCAGTAATAGGTCATTTATTGGTCAAAATGTGATTGGCGACACTGAGATATAGCTATAGATCTATCTATGTATTCATTTTGCATTCAAAATATTATAGAACTGTACATTGGTTCCTGCGCGTTATTTATCGAAAAGGAACCAATGTATGGATTTAAATAATTTAAAAAGCAATGAACACATACAGTAATCAATTGGCATATTAATGAGACGCAAATCACATTTTGACAAATATACGACCTATTACTGAGCTGCAATTTGAAAAAAAAACCTAATAAAATTTGAATTTCGCGGGCTTTTCGGCCGATTCACTTTAAAATACAGTATCGTACACAAATATAGAATGCCTATTTTAAATGTATTCTCGCATGCGATGGTGATATGAACTGCACTTTACATAATCAAAATTTACACAATCCAGCAAAGAAACATGTTGCACTCCGGCTGGCGGGTTCGAATCGCAACCGGTGGTAAGATGTGCATTGGTGGCTGATGAATTTTGATAATTAAATGAAACATTTTCTTATAACCTTAGAAACCTGACGCTTGACAGATGTGATCCAATATTCTCTTCTTAGAATGGCAATTAATGCATTAGTTGCGGCATGACAATATGACCGATGGTAATATTCTATTAAAAGTTGACAAAATCTATGATCTTTAGGTAGTAGGTAGGGATGACGCGCTCCCTATGGCAGTTCTGATCTTCTTAATCGTCCTCCTACTCTGAGTAATCCTTCTTTATCTGTAAATATACTTAATTTCTGCAATGACTTGCATACTGGTTTTCCTTTCTTCAGTAATGCAATTTCTTCACTGAATGACTGTGACAATACTTCCTTAATCCAGAATTTTGTAGCTTCCCTTGTCTCTTCAATAGATAAAGTATTCTTGAGATTTCTTTGTGACTTATTCCTTATGAACCTAAGCAGGAATGCTGTGACATTGATAAGCTTACTGAACTTGCTGACTCTTGATAATAATGACTGTGACCATGACTCTGTTAGTGTTGATACATGAACAAGTTTTTTAATTCCTGGTAATTTATCTGACATGATGATAGTTGACTTAGGCCAGTCCTTTTCTTGCTGATGAAGCCACTTGGGAGACCACCAATTGTCATAATCCAGTAAGTCCTGTGCTGACATACCTCTGGATGCACAATCCGCTGGATTAAATTCAGACTTAATGTGTCTCCATACCATATTCCTCTTAGAGCCTTGAATTTCTTGTACTCTATTGCATTCAAAGGTCTGGAGCATATGAGGTTGTGTATTTAGCCAAGCTAATACAATACAACTATCTGACCATGCATTTATGCTATCAATATGAACTGCATCCTCGTATGCTTCAGCTACATGATTTAGTAATTTATAAACTAAATGAGCTGCACGTTCTCCTACCCTAGGAGTCCCCTTTTGTGATATATATGGTCTCTCCTGTACCTGAGTTAATTATTGTTGTCCAACCTGTGGCCTCGACGGAGCCTGAGAAGAAGCTTCAGGTTCTTTATGATGATCATTAGATGTTGATGGTCGCACTGGTGACTGTCTACTGATATCATGCGACTTGAAGTGTGATCTCGACTGCTGCTCATCAACGCATAACAATGAATTATGATCCTTGGATCCACAATGCTTACTCCAATTTGCATGAGTAAAGATAAAGTATTCTTGAGATTTCTTTGTGACTTATTCCTTATGAACCTAAGCAGGAATGCTGTGACATTGATAAGCTTACTGAACTTGCTGACTCTTGATAATAATGACTGTGACCATGACTCTGTTAGTGTTGATACATGAACAAGTTTTTTAATTCCTGGTAATTTATCTGACATGATGATAGTTGACTTAGGCCAGTCCTTTTCTTGCTGATGAAGCCACTTGGGAGACCACCAATTGTCATAATCCAGTAAGTCCTGTGCTGACATACCTCTGGATGCACAATCCGCTGGATTAAATTCAGACTTAATGTGTCTCCATACCATATTCCTCTTAGAGCCTTGAATTTCTTGTACTCTATTGCATTCAAAGGTCTGGAGCATATGAGGTTGTGTATTTAGCCAAGCTAATACAATACAACTATCTGACCATGCATTTATGCTATCAATATGAACTGCATCCTCGTATGCTTCAGCTACATGATTTAGTAATTTATAAACTAAATGAGCTGCACGTTCTCCTACCCTAGGAGTCCCCTTTTGTGATATATATGGTCTCTCCTGTACCTGAGTTAATTATTGTTGTCCAACCTGTGGCCTCGACGGAGCCTGAGAAGAAGCTTCAGGTTCTTTATGATGATCATTAGATGTTGATGGTCGCACTGGTGACTGTCTACTGATATCATGCGACTTGAAGTGTGATCTCGACTGCTGCTCATCAACGCATAACAATGAATTATGATCCTTGGATCCACAATGCTTACTCCAATTTGCATGAGTACATTGGTTTGCATAGTGCTTCCTCAAGCACTTGAAACAACAACCAGATTTGAAAGCCATGATTTTCTTGCCTTAGGATGAAGTGCATTGTTTCTACAACTATATAAATTATGTGATGACTGTTGGCAATATGAACATTGAATTGAAGTTGAAGTTACCTGATGTGAGTGCCTCTGAGATGACGGTCCTCGAGTAAAGTTAGACTGCGGCTGAGGAGCTCTCCTTCTTGACGGAGGTGACCTGTGCTCTGCTTCAGTGATGGTGAAGTGTAGTCTGCACTGCTCATCCAGGAGCTCCATTAATTGATCCAATGTTGGCAGGTTTTCCCGATCCTTTCCATATCGTTCCTCAAATAAGGATCTGATCCTGACGGGTAACTTCTGTAATATTATAAACAGTATTATATATGACCACTCCTTGACAGGCATTTTTAATTTTTCTAGAGCTTGAATAGACTCTCGGAGTGGATCATATAAGTCCTTTCGATGATTTATGGACTGATGTTGAATAGTAGGTAATTTTATTATTCTGTCTATGTATGTATCTAACAACAGACGGGTATTATGAAATCTTCCCTTAAGAAGATTTAGAGCCACCTCATAGTTGGCATCATTCATAGGCAACTGTCTAACTAAGGACAGTGCCTCACCTACCAATGATGCACGTAGATAGTAATGATTTTCCGCATCAGATAGATTTTTACGTTCATGAACTAATGATTGAAACAGATCATAAAATGGGATCCAGTCCATAATACCTCCTGAAAACTTAGGCAGTTCGATAATCGGTAATTTTGCTAATAATTCAGAATGATTACATTTGATTTTAGTTGTTGGATTACCTTCCGAACCAGCCTGCTCCACCCTGAGCAGATACTCATTGATTTGAGAGAAATCTGATTTGAATTTGGCCGATTCCTCTGGTACATCGTCCATTTGAAGTAACTTTTCATAGGCTATAATGAACTCACCATAATACTTATCAAACTGCCGTTTGGCTACACTTGCCGATATTGATGACCTGTTTTGATCTACAGTATTATAAAAGTCCGTTAACATACGATGTTTTGACGTGAACTGCGCTTTGCACTTATTATATTCGGTAGAAGACATTGTATCATTTACTTATTACACTATTTTAATCTAAATATTATTAAACTAAAGTTTATTATTTACTTTAACCATAGACACCTAAATGTCACTTTGACGTTCACTGATAGCTTGACACGACGATAACTTGACTGACTGACGATTTAAATTTTGACGCTTGGCGCCAAAATCACCATGCCCGATGACAAATACCTGACGATATCACCAATGATTTCTTAAAATGATGAATTATACCAGCAGCCTCGATGAATAGGATTTGCTGTAGGTACCCGATGAACTGACGACACGATGTCGGTACAAAGTATTCATTGTCTGCGCAGCGCCGACACAACTTCACAGAATGGAGGCCACGCGCGCCGCGCCCGCGCCGAATCACGTTCAAACTTGAATATGATCACGATCGCGCTGATAAAGCGACCTTGCTTTATTCTTCGAGCGATTTTCAAAAAAAATTACCGTTACGCAGGCGGAACACCTTATTTTTTTATTAAGTAATTTGCATTCAAACATTGATGATCGGGTAGAGTATTAATTAAATGATCCAATTTGATAAAATATATCTAGGGAAATATGAGAAGAATCAATAAAAAAGTTTTTTTTAAACTGTGGTCTGGAAAAATTTAATCCATTTAGTAACGAATTCAATCTTAATTTTAGTAAAATAAAACTATTATTTTTCGAATTCTTTTAATTGTCCTTAACTCAAAAAACATTAATCTTCTCAAAAATAAAACATAACTAGAAAATTTCACAGAGATTTGCGAGTATTTTCCCCAGAAAGCTCCATTTCATAACCTTTGTTAAGTTATGACCTCAGAAAACATCTTTTTACATATTATCTGTAAGACATTTAATAAAACAATCTATATAAGAAATATAGAGTAAAAAATATATAAGACTAATATACCACAAAGAACGCATTTAGATACTGTATTTATAAGATAATCTAATTTAAACATCGGCTTAAAATTTGTACAGTTACGTTAATAGAACCTAACGTTACGAATAGGAACACCTTAGGGCGCGTACATAAAATCTTAAATTTAGTTATCAGTCTAATAAAATCATCACAATCAGTCTCAACTTCTCAAGGCAGGAGGTAGATATTTAATTCTTACATTCAAAAATAATTATTACAAGTATTTTCAGTTACTTGACTTAAAATTATAATTTCACTTTTTATTCTAACTCTAAATCAACTAATTACGCATTTTTTTACTCTTTCTAGCTGCTTCTTTTTATAAGCCTCATATTTTTCAGGATTTTTTTTTCAAGTTTTCTGTAAACCTTTTCGTCCGTTCTGCCCCTGTTAAAGGCATCTTGTCAATTTAAATATCGTAGGTATCTGAAGAGTAGAAAAAACACGAGCGTAAGCAAAAAATCTGCCACCTGAAAACAAATTAAACAAAAAATCGATATTTGATTGTTATGGAACATATCTAAAAATATGAAATGATAATATGAAACCTTCTTACCTCAGTAAACACAGTTGCTTAGTGGAATATTTTTTTTACACACCTAACCATGAATGTGATTCGTAACGAACTGCATAAAAAATATGAGACCCAGAACATTTTTTGACGTTTACGCTTAGAATGTTGCCAGGAGTATAAAAATACAGTGATGTATTTTTATACTCCTGGATTTGCCAAATTTCTGTAATTCACGTTACTTAGCTGGAATTTCCACTACTGTTGATTTTAAAGGACAAGAATAAAATTGATTTATTTTATTTTATGAAACATTAAGTAATGCGTTAAATTGTGTCCTTAAATGTATATCTTTATAATAATAGGCAAATTAAAAACATTAAACGGAAATTGCGGGAGTAATCAGTCTTTTCAGTAGGCAGGGTATTGGGTGGACATGGAAAATCAAGCATTTCTTCCAAGTCTAATTCTACTTTATTTAGATGTATTCTGGGGTTTTAATATTTTTATATTTTAAAACATAATCATAATATGTTTTGTAATAAGAATATAGCTTGAATCCGTAACTATTTAGTATTTTTCAGTAAAGGATCCACTGCCGAAGTCAGTGGACAACACACTTTTACGTCGGTCATTTTTTTGAAAATCGCTCCTTCGTTGATTTTGGCTGTTTCCCCTCATGGGCCACCAAAAATGTTGAACTCCGGCTGGCGGGTTCGAATCGTAACCGGTGGTAAGATGTGCATTGGTGGCTGATGAATTTTGATAATTAAATGATTGAACTTCTTGATATTGCAAACTATATATTTCACTGACCAAACAATAGGATTATTACATGATGACTCAGATACTTTATGATTGTTTCTCAAATTTCCATAGATTCTAAGTAAGTATACAGCTATATATTTTCTATAATGTTGCCAGCAGGAGTATTCAAAACTCCCTCTAACACAGACAAAACATGACCAGTAATCAAATCATTCAATTGTAAAAAACATGTTAATTTGACTTAACAAAACAATCTAATTTATTTGTCATGAGAATGCCTTTCTAGGTTTTTATTTATAACAATATTCCACACACTTAATTAGCTGTTGATGCATATATCAAATTTCTTTTTATGTCAGAATACTCTTTCATTTCCACCAAACTGTGTTCTAAGCCTATTTTATTTGTTATTAAACATGTTTTGCAGTTTTCACAATTATTTACAACTAGCTGTCCCACGCGGTTTCACCCATGTTCTTTAAAAAAACTTTAAATGTGGTGTATTTGCTTTCAAAAAGGCTGAATGATGTTTGCCTCTTCTCATATCTTGCATATCGCTGGCAATCAAACAGTTTGTCTATATTTGCTATCATGTCCGCTGTAGTTGCAGCTTTAGCAGTTAATTCACCTGTAAAAAGTAAAAAGGTGTAATATAATATAAGGGTGGTATTTAATACTTTAACTGTAAATCCCTTATTTCAATCAAAATATTCGAAATTACCACCAAAAATACTGAATTGCACACTAAATTTGCTCACCAAATAAATCAATTATACTATACTGTTAGATCTTTAAAGCTTAACTGTTTGACTGAATGACTATCTGTTAACTAAAAGTAAATCTAATAATTCTTCGAGTGCAACAAAATATTTTTAAAACATTTTTGGAATCCTACACCTATTAAACTTTTAAGAACATGGGTTATTCTAAATGGAACACCAGTTAATCAGTCATATATATCTAATCAAAGTTCACAAAAAATCAGCAAAGTGTAATCTTAATATACACTAATCATTGCAAAACAAATTTAAACATTTTTTTTTGGAATCCATCACCTATACATCTTTTTACTGTATGATTAGGGCAGGTCTTGCTTTTGTTGGACGTCCGCGTTTTCGCTTTATGCCGATAGGTATGTTTTTTGCTTCTACAGGAGGTGTGACATATTTCAACCTGATAGCAAGACCGATGATATGTTTGCAAATGTAGTGTTTGAAAAACTGCGGACAATTACATTCACCAGTTTTCCATTCATCTTTGTTTATGGGCAATACAACCGTCCAATATGCGCAAGCAACTTGTTTGTATTCATCGAAAGAACTCCAGTCTTGCCCAAACTGAACGGTTGATGCTCCTGAACTTACAATCAAGTAGGTTTTTTTCATGGAATCTGCCTTTAACACCACTACTTTTCGGTCTGACTTCGCCCATTGGTAACCTGCAGTCCAGTCTTTGAGCTCGATGGAAAGCGAATTTGAAAATGATGTCAACTGGTAGGTTCCTGACCATTCTTTAACCATATCTGGATAATGGTAAACGTTCTCGCAGAGTGTGGCAATCTTTGATAGATCTGTTAAATGATTCAAGCGCATTATTTGTAACAGGAGATCCTTTTGAAGAGCCAAGGTACCAATTTGGATTTTGACATCCCCACTCTTTGTTGAAGTAAGTTATGAAGTCTTTTTGGTTGGCATATTTTATCAGAAATGCTGCTAATGCAGACTTAAACAGATCTGGAGATGTAGCAGAGTGTAACACATCAATATCCTGTAGTAAAGTCTTCTGCTTTTTTTTGTGTACTAGTCTTTCTACATTGTTCATAATGTTTTTCTTTGAATGGGCCCAGCACATTTTTACAGTAGGTTCTTCACCAAATACTTCTTTAAATGCATTTTTGATGCTCCTAGCCGCGTCGCAAATTAATGCGTTTGGTTGTAAAGAGTGTGCGTAAAGGGACAGAGCGCTGTTGCGAATAGCCTCAAACAACATCTGGAAATCTTGCTTTCGTTCAGATGTACAAACGGCCAAACAAAGAGGATGAAACTTCTTAGTTTTATCCGTAGTACCGACTAATAGTACAGGAAAACCTTGCCAAACACAAACAAAAACTGTATAAAAGAGAAACTTACTGTGAAGTTGTAACAATTTAACCGAGTTTTGTAAAAGAATGCAGAAGGTCTTCACGCTCCCATTGCATCCATTTCACGCTCAAATTTGCCTGAGCTTCTGCAAGGTGGTAATCCAACTTTGATAGTTAGCATGCCTCACATTCACCGTTCATACATAAATATGACTCCGAATTGCAACTTACTAGTAATAAGACATCTTTCTCAGATTTGCAATTTAGCAACAATTTATTTGTGTGCAGAGCATGCAACAAAAAGCCGAAATTACCATGCTTGATGCACAAGCAAGTTTCTCGGTTTTGTACACACGGAGTTAAGACGAAAAAAGGCTTATATTTGTAAAAAGTTGATAGGCTGTATCTGCCACCTTCAGATTTGTATATTTTGTGTAAATTGACTAATGTATCCGTAAGATATCGTATCTGTTCTTTTCTCTTTGATCGTTTTTCAGTACGACATTCTTTTTTGCCAGTTTCTATTTCTTTTTTTATTATATTATTTTTTAAAGTTTCTTGACGCTTTCTTGTTCATCCTTTCAAGCCTATTAAGTTGGTTATATATGTTTTCTTCCTAGCACGTATGACATTTTCGTTAAGAACTATTCTTTTAGTGATCCTTTTTTCTTGTTGAGTTTTACATTGTTTCAGTGTCTGTTTTAGTGTGCATTCTAAAATTTCTTGCCTGGCTTTCATATTATTAACAAGTTCTTCACTTTTTTCATATTTTATTAAGTCTGTATATCTTCTTTCGAGCTGTCTCTAAGCAAGTTGTTATTTTTTTAATTCTTTTAAGAGCTATATTATACTTTTTCGCTAATTTGGTATTCCTTCGTTTTATTTTTATGGGAACAATGGGCTCAGGAGTCTGTTTTGACGGTTCGCAGCTTGCAGAACTAATTTCCTTATTCATTTTTTGTTTACGTTTTCTCCATTTTTCTCTTTGTTTTTCTTTCTCAGTTTCTGAGAGATCAGACACTTTTTTGGTTTTTGATTTTACGAGAGCTGCATGTTTTTTCTTATATTCTTCAAATTTTACTACGTCTTCCTTTAATTTTTCCCTGTGTCGTCTCGCTCTCTCAGCTGATGTGAGAGGCATTATTATGACCTAATAATCAAATTCCAACTTAAATACTTTGTCTTTAACACTCTTTAAAACAATAAAGTTTGAAAGGGTTCTCAAGATACCAGAACTAAATCGGCACAGTCGCTTAGTTACCGGCACGTAAGTTGGCAAGAGATTTTGTAGTGGGGGAAGTTCGCGCACGCACCATTCCATACATTTTTACATGCGCGAACTTCCCCCACTACAAAATCTCTTGCCAACTTACGTGCCGGTAACCTTACAAAGGTCCACTAGCGCCACTCCTATAAAAAAAATATTGTCTCGTGACTGAGAAGAAATTATGAAAATCTGTTCAATCAGCGACCTCGGTAAAAGTGTCTAGAATTTTCTACTACCTTTTATAAAATTTCATATTGAGACACCGCGGCTTCACTCACGTTACCGGGATAAAAAGTAGCCTACAACCTCCGGGGATAATGTAGCTTCCGATTATAATAACAGAGAAATATTTTATAAACCCCGCATATTTAAATTATTCCACAATAAACGTGGGATTTTATATTTATGTTAAAATGCCTTAAGTTTCTTCTAGGACACCAACAATCACATGTACATCATATCAATTTGTCAAAAAAAAAATTTTTTTGTCTAAATCCTGCCAGGGTACTTGGTACAGTTTGACTATATTTCGTTCTGAAAAGGATGGATCACCTTTAATTAAGTTAACATCATGGAAGATAATTCATTTATTTATATAATAATGTTCATGTTGGTATTTATTGATAACCTTGAGACATTTTGCAAAACATTCCTGCTGCAAACTCAAGATTGGAGCTGCTACTGTTACTCGCATTTAGTGTTTGGTGTCAAATGTTCTTGCCGCATTGACGAAGCAAACACAAAATTTGGGTTCATGTTCATAGCCGTAGCTCATAAATTATTTTATGAGGTCCCATTTGGCAATGGCTGGAATTAAAATTAAATTCACCAAAAAAGTTTTGTAGTGGATCCTGATTAATATTTCTTGTGTAGAAGTAATCTAACAATAACTTTGTAATCCCAAAAATACTTTACGTTTGTTGTCCAACCTTCTAAACAAGCACCTTCACTAAATAACTTTTGTTACATCTTAATTCGGGCTCTTTTGCTACTCTTATCGAGAAAACGAATAATCCTATATTACTCTTAGAGCATCTCGACAAAATTGGATGTGTTCGGATTTTTTAGTTTCTGGCCGACACAATTTTCCTCGACAATTAGTTCTCTGTGAACCGTTGAAGCTGTTAAACAGTTTGTCGAAACATTCAACTGCATCTCCCGTCGTCTTCATTGTACTGAAGAAATCGGCAGCACGAACACCTTTCACAGTTTCTACGTTTTCCTAACGTCACGTGCGTAAACGTACGTATTCGCAGTTCAGATAAGGTACAGTAAAAGGTGTTATTAACTCGTTTCTATCTTTGTCCGGTAAGGTTGTTGCAGCCATAGGAGGCTACCAACTTTAGTCCTTTCAAAAAAAATCTCGTTTCTATTGGAGTATGGGCATTTAATTTCTATGATGGTATCATCCCCCAAAAGTCCATCAGGTGTAGCACCTAAGTAGGGCCTCTCCTCACTGATAAAGAGGCCACAAGATTCAACATTCAGTTCATATTTCAACTAAGTAACCATTTAAGGCAACTGACTCATTCAAAATGCCATGGGTTGTTTCAACCAGACTGATGCTGTTTGTAAGTGGCAAACTGTATGGAACTTGCTTGCAGTAATTCTGTGTTTTCGTTCTTCATGTCACATGGAACAATTTATTTGCCCTCTAGTATTCTTCTCAATGGTATTAACAGTATCATAATTAACATTTAACAAGTGTAATTTTTTTTTCAGCGTTGTAAGAAGTATACAAATGATCAACTGTAATTGCATAAGGTTTTGCTGGTTCAAACATTTGTTTAAGAGGCATTGTTGAGTTTGTATAATTTAAGACTAGATTACGAACTTTGTTATCATAATTTTCTTTATTATTGATGTTCCCGGCTTTAATGAGAGAGGATGTAGTATACGTGCTAACCAAAAGGGTTAACGGCCTTCTACTACACTGGGACAGACGTGAAGCCTGACGATATACGTTATGATGTTCAAATCTCGATCTAGGTGATAACAATACGATACAATGCACACACGTACCTTGGACTGCTATCAGCACTCGATGAGTTCCACCTTCCGATCTTTGAGTCTGCTTGTTCCGTTCAATATTGAAGAGTAATGTACCGGGTCTATTCGCGCATAGAATATTATCAAAATATAATTTTGACTAACCTCGACGTTTCGATCAAGTTGCATTGATTGTGGTCACGTGTGGACTGGAACAGCGGGTCTACATGTTGCTTGGCGAGAGTTGTCTCCAACTACCCGCAATTGGTCTTGTAAAATATAACTGTCACGATCACGGCACACCGTACTAATTGTATCAACACACCTCGCCGTGACTCGAACGCTAGTCACGGCGGCGCGAACACTTACTTATCACTGGATTCCACGCAGCAGATAACTTAAAACCATCTTCCCGGTTGAAATTAGGATATTTTTTAATCTTAATCGCTTCTCGAATAATTCTAGGATAGAAATAACGATCGGTGGAAAGGATTTTTGGGTCATGCAGCTCAATCCAGTGGTTTGGTCCAGACTCTAATAAATGATCGGCAATCGCTGATTTATTGACCTGACAGTTCTTTACAGCTGCGATATGTTCTTTCACTCTTTCAGCGATAGTTCTCTTTGTCTGTCCGATGTATGAACTACCACAGCTGCAGTCGATCTTATATACTCCAGGTGTTTGGAATGGTATTACATCCTTCGCCGTCCGGACCTTTTGTGCTATTTTAGATAACGGAGTGTATACAGTTTTAATGGAGTACTTCTTCCGTGCTGTTCCAATTTTGTCCGTTATCCCTTTCACATACGGCATAAACACCGACTGTCGGCTGACATCAAAATCAGTCTTCCGATACTTGCGCCTGGGTCGCCTACTATGAATGAATGAACTACTATGGTCGCATGAATTGTGTTCGCGAGAGTTTAAAAAGTATTAATATTGAAGAGAGAAAAAGGCGCAAGCGTCAATGTTGGTGTTCACAGGCGAATTCAAAATCTGACTGACGGCTCCAAATTGTAACCAATACGCGAGTGCGTAGCGTCGTGTCACACGACGTTTCGATATTGCTTCACTAGCCGAGCTTTGAACATCGATTTGAATTAAGAAAAATAATGAAACGTTTTGTTAGCTACGGTAATGAAACAGGATAATGTATTTAATAATTTAAACTTTCAAGTAGAGAAATGCTATCGCGAAAGCCTCGGTCTAGCATACATTTCCCTAAACCTAACCTTTCTTCCTGACCTAGTTACGACAGGAACTGGTAGTGTAGAAGATGTCAAAGGGGTGAGTTCAGCTAATGGCTGGCCTTGACAGTCACTGGACGGTGCTACTGTTGGATTATTCGACACTGTGCCTCTTAAAGCTGCAGTAAGAACGTGTCCTGATAGCGAGTCTCGACGTAAGCGAGCTTAACGCGATCAATGCTAACGTTACTCTCTCGTCCTCTGATGTCCAATGTCTAAGTCTCGTCTTTTCTATCTATTACGCGGTATGGTCCAGAATAAGGGTCGTAGAGAACGCCTAACGGTAACGTCCCAGTGTTGCCAGTGCCTTCACCGAGTTTCGGACGATCCGCTGTCGGAAAAAGGACGATTTTTGAACAAATAGGACGGCTAAAGAAAATATTATTTAATTATGATACACTTACATTTTTACAGTACATAAAAAAAACAAACAAAAACCATTTTGATTAATTCCATGCAGATTGTAGAACGAGTGACCGCTACGTAAATATTCATCTTTGTATCTTTGACTTAGCGAGCAGCGAACAGCGGAACTCGAAGACAAAAAAGGCAATGGTAGGTAAGGCACATAAGATGATCATGAGATACCTAAGGTACATAAGAGATATTTAAGTTACTCAGGGATAACGTAGCTTTCTAATGGTGAAAGCATTTTTAAAATCGGTCCAGTAAAGAATCTCTTCTTCGAAATCAAATCAAATCTTTGAAATCTTTCCTCTTTGTAGTGTAATTTGAGTATTTCATAAGGTTACTTGGTTGTTTATTATGAATGTAGGTTAGATCCACAACCAATGTGCTTTTATTTTTATTTAGCACAAGGCAAAGCACACACACTTGAGTTTTAAGTCAAAATAAGAAGTCTAAAACATACCTTTGATGTATTGAAGAAAAACGGATATTTTGTTATTAACTTGTTATGACAAATAAATTTATCTTTATCTTAAAATACAGCTTCAAGTTAGTACGACTCGTATGCTCAGTTCAATAAAATGAATCACAAACACTCAAAACATAAACATTGCCAAGCTAGTTAAATATAGAAAACGGAACTTTAGCTTTTTAAAAAGATTATAATTCAATTAAAAGCGTTTTAACAGTATAGATGCTGGTTACAGAATGAATTAATATCTAAAATACATTATACAAATCCGTTAAGACAAGCCAGGTGTTCTATCAGTGCAAACTCATCAACTTATTTCTAGGTACCGTGATGCGCTTGCACTATCGCGGTGGCTAACCGTGTGGGAGGCTGTATAACTAGCTAAACCAAACTAACTTGGCGCCAAGCAGCACTTGTTTTGCACTGTTTGAATGTCTTCGACTTAAAATTTTGTTTGTGTGCGTGGAACGAACAGGCAAGCGATACGGGATCAATGAGAGTGAAAAAAGGACGGAACAATATCGCATCAGCAGCGGTCAGAAGTTGTCGCATTAACGCGTCGTCGTCCGTTTCGCTTCACGCATTATTTTTTAAAAAGTTATTGTGGCTGGCTATTTGAAAAGGGACGGAAAAGGGATGGAATTTGAGAACGGACATCGAAGGGACGATGCGGCGTCTAAAAGGACGAAAATCGTCCCTTTTGGGACGTTCTGGCACCGCTGTAACGTCCCGTAACCACACGGTCGCGCGTGGCGTGATTCGAAGCTGAAACCGGACGCAATGCTTCCATACGGCTTTTAAGATCTGAGACGAAATCGGCTATAAGGTCAGGGGTACTCGGCACTTTCGGAGTCGTCGTGAAAGCAGCTGTCTGTCAGCAATATTTTATTGTCTTTCTCGCAATCGGCACCACGGCTTGGTGGTGCTGTCAGTCAGCCCAGTCCCAGTCACAACAGCTGTTTTTAATGCTGCCATAAAATGAGTAGCAGTTGGGTTTCTATTAGTCGGACTGTGCTGGCGAATGACTCCAAATAAATTTTCAAATGCATCTTGATTCAAACTGCGCAGATTTAGATATTTGAATCCCAGGGCTTTCACCTTCCACCGAATGTCACGTAAACTTTTTAAAGATATTATATATCCTTCGATACATTTGACATTTTTTAAGGTGAAGTTGGTATTGTGGTTAATAAATTTCGTTTTATTTAGTATTCTTATATATTGCGCTCATATTTCTATATGGTTTATTTTTATTGATACATTTTCTCTTCGATGCTTTTTCAATTCCTGAGGGTCGGATGGACCATTGGTTGAGGTTTGGGGTTCGGCAGATACGGTAGTTAATAAAAGTCGACCGTACACACATTAATTGTATTTTGACTCTTTCACTACATAACATATCACTCTATAATTGGTATTAACAATGTGATTAGATGCAGTCATTTTGCGTCTCTCTAGCAGAAAAGTCTCGAACAATATGTGTTCTGTGTTGCCAGCTGTTGCGACATAAATTGTGCGGCATAAGGCGCCATAGATCAAACAATTGGACAACATATTCAGATTGACGGCTCTCTCTCCCTTTCCGCTCGGGCTAAAAGTTTCAAAACTTGAGCGGCTAATTTTACTTTCATTTTCGGTGTATATTTTTTACTGACGTGGGCTTGGATTATTTTACTAAAATAAAAAAAATCGGATTGTGAGTTTCCAGTTCTACCAAGTGCTCACATTTACCCTTAACACCATCCATGTCCACGCAACCAGTATTAAGGATTTTTTTGCGCATGGAGGATTTAAAGAGGTATGGGCATCTTCGAATGGCCCCGATCCCTCTCTTAAGGTGAATCGGCCGAAAAGCCCGCGAAATTCAAATTTTACTAAGTTGCTCAATTCGTAATTTTGCGCAATTTAATTGATCGTTTAGGGCCGGCCTAACAGAAACAATTTGTGCTAAAAAAAAAAAAAAATTGGCAGATGAAATTGTACCTTTAGTTAAATAATAGGCTGCTCGAATTTTTGGTGCAAGCCTTGTAAAAGAAACACGAGAGCATGGTCGGTCAGCCAACTCGCTACTGCGCCCAGATTCACCGAGATCTTCAAACCCTTCAACAATGTCTTTATCTTCATTATATATCACTCTTGATTTTAACGCCATTTCATCAAAAGCTACATTACAGATCCTATCTTTTGGGTCTTTACTTTCAACAATTGTTTTTAAATGATTAAGGACTGACTGGTTGATCCCTGGTGCCATTGGGACTTTATTACGTGCGCGAATTTATCAATCCACGAAAATTAATAAGATATGCAGACAAAGAAGATTGCAATGCACCAGAATGCACAGAACTAGGTTAGTAAAGTAAACAGCAACGAATTTTGTACCTTTAATTTTTAACGTTAACTTAAACACCCAAATTTAATCAAGATAAAATTCGATAAAATACAAAATGGCGGTGGAATACAAAAAATTTCGTTAATATATTACAAGAGACGAAGCGCACTCGATCGCTCGAGCAAAAGTGCCCGACCCGTGGCTCGTTCCCACTCATAAAAAAAAAACCACCTGTCAATGTTGCCAGTCATAGGTTCATAGACGGACGTAACCATAGAGTACACCAAACCAATAATCGGATAAATCAGAGTTGCTAACATAATATTGTTTCATTATATTTCTGAAGACATTCTATGAAATGAAATGTGTATATTTTTTAAAGGGGTTTTGTCCATATCGAACATATGACCCCCGTAAAAATTATCAATTTTATGAAACGACCTTATAATGTAATCTTGATGGTCTATCATTTCTTGTCGCTGGTAAGGATTCCTACAATTCCACGCGCTCCGTTTTTATTTTCGCTCGCGGCACCCTTGATGGCGCCCTTGCCGTCATCTGTGGCGACGATGCTGGCAGAATTGGCAGTTCCCTTGGGGTCGGCCGCGTTCACAGAGTTGGTGAGGACGGCACCTCCTTTGTCAGTTTCCCCGCTTCCCGTCGACTGTACTGCCTGACCTTCGCGAGTACTCCGCGCGATATTTGATATCGATACTTTGGCCGGCGCCGCGCTGACATCACTCAGCATCGAAGCGCTCACCACAGCGAGGATCTGTTTCAATCAATTATATTTTTAATAAATCTTAATGTATAAAAATACGGTTATTTGATTTACACCATTTTATTGAGAACTACGGCTGGATTTTGATGATCTCTAAAAAATAACACAACATGGTTATGTAGGTCAGCTGTAGGTGTAGTTAGGTAAGTAGGTTTTTTTTATTCTCAGGGCAAGAGAACGTTTGCCGGGCCAGCTAATCCTACTTAATATTATAAATGCGATTTATTGTTAGTATGGATGAATGTTTGTTACTCTTTCACGTAAAAACTACCGAACGGATTTGGATGAAACTTGGCACATAGATAGATCATACCCTGGAATAACATATAGGCTACTTTTTATCTCGGGTAAACATAAGATACCTCGGGAACACGAGTGAAACTGCGGGAACAGTTAAAACATATACCTAGATATAGTAAAATGTACTTACCAGTATAGTTTTCATTGTAGCGAGTATAAGTAACTACTTGTTACTAGGGCTAAATGCGTCAGCTTTTATACCGATCAGAATCTAACAAATGTGACATTCAAGTATATTAGAATAACAGAAAAATAATATTTATTTCTTGCAACTGAACAAACAAACACCATTTATAAATAATACTTAGTAATTAATGCGCCATAAGGCTGCGCATCCACTGCGCGATGTGCAAGGAACATATTTACTCGTAGCGGAGAAGAACGACAACTTCATACATCATTTCCCGGAATGGTTCTCGCTAGCGACCCCTATAGTCAGCCCACCAGAAGTATTACGTCGCGGGAAATTCAAATATTAGGAGGATCTCTTTTTTCGAAAATAAGTTATTGTGTAGGCATTTTTACTTATAAGAACTCGAAACCTTACCTCGCTTGAGCAGGTACTATCGACAAAGTTGAAGCATGATCACCTTACGGATGTTTTTTGTGTGCAGTGACCAGCGGCTACCTGTGCCTCACACAATATAACCAGACAATGCGCTTGTCATCAAAATAGTCTATACAAATGATTTTACAAGAGACTGTTTTTATTCACAACAATGGACAGGGCGAACTGTGGTAACTGACTGCAAGCGAAAAGGTTTCAAAACTGATCATGCTTCAACTTTGTTGATGGTACATCAAAATGGACTTCGAGTTTTCTTATAAGTAAAAATGCCTACATAAATATACTTGAAATAAAAAAAAATATATATGACAGTAATACATTTAATGACATCCACTACAGGTAATACATAGAATATAAGAGTTTTATTATGATAAAATAACATAATATATGTTGTAGTATGTATAGACAAGTTAGTGGCACTATGACGTCGCGGGGCTTGTGACGTGTTAACGATTAGCGAAATAGTTTCGTCATTATGTATTTCAACACGTGACAAAGCATCAGCGTTCGTATTACATTTTCCCTTTTTATATACTACTGAGAAATCGAACTCAGATAATTTCAATCTCCATCTTGTTAAACGTGAATTAGGCTCTTTTAGATTCATAAGCCATTGCAAAGGCTTATGATCGGTCACTACTTGAAATTTACGTCCGAAAAGGTAGGGCCTAAAGTATTTGGTAGGCCATACGATGGCTAACAACTCTTTCTCGATGGTGGAATAATTTTGTTCGCTATCATTAAGGGTTCTCGATGCGTATGCTATCGGCCTATCTGTTCCTATAGAACCTTGAGATAAAATGGCACCTAATGCAACGTTTGATGCGTCCGTAGTGAGTATGAAATCTTTTGTGAAGTCGGGATATTGAAGTATGGGGTCATTTATTAAAAGGGTCTTACAGTGTTCAAAGCATTTGACATATTCAGGGGATAGAGTTATTTTAGCTCCTTTCTTAAGACAAGATGTGAGGGGTTTTGTTATTCGGGCAAAGTCCGGAATAAATTTCCTGTAATAACCTAGAAGTCCTAAAAATCCTTTGATTTGCTTAGAAGTTTGTGGTATGGGGTACTTTGAAATAGCCTTTATTTTATCAGGGTTTGGCTTAACACCATGGGGGGTAAATATATGACCTAAATACGGAGTCTCGCGTTTAAGAAATTCAGACTTATCCATTTGGATTTTAAAGTTTGAATCTCGTAAGCGTTCGAGTATCTGTTTTAGATTAGTCATCATTTCTTGCAAGGATGTCCCAAAAACTAAAATATCATCTAAGTAAACTACGCAGATCTTGTTGATAAGGCCTTGAAGAACATTATCCATAACTCGTTGGAAGGTAGATGGTGAATTTTTGAGACCCATGGGCATTCTCAGAAACTCATAATGACCATGCTCTACGCTAAATGCTGTCTTATGAATATCCCTAGGATCCATTTCTACCTGATAGAATCCACTAGCCAAATCTAGTGTACAGAAATACTGGCATTTACCTAATTTATCTAAAATGTCGGTGACGTTCGGAATCGGATACTTGTCATCGACGGTCTTCTCATTTAATTTACGGAAGTCAATGACTAAGCGCCACTTTACTTTTCCAGAAGCGTCACTCTTTTTAGGTACGACCCAAATCGGAGCACTCCAAGCGGAAGTTGAAGGTCTAATTATACCTTGGTCTAACATTTTCTTAATTTGGGTTTGAACTTCTTCCCTGTGTACGTATGGGTATCTATATGTTTTACTATGGACTGGACTTTCATCAGTAGTATTTATATTATGTTTAATTCGGTTAGTGAATGTAAGGGACTCATCCTCAAGATAAAATACATCTGAATATTCTGTACAAATCGCTCTTATATTGGCTGTCTCTTCTGGATTTAAATGATCTATGCGCAAGCGCGATAAAACTTCACGAGACCGTCGAGCATTGTTATTATAAGTATCATATGACACTGCGGGAATGGTATGTTCGCTAAATATATGTGCGTCAATTGGTTCGGATAATGAAATTATAATATCACTATTTGTAGGATTACTAATTTCTAAAATAGCACGGTTATTTTTAGCCTGGGTAATGCATTCACTAATATAGCATCCGTCTATATTTTGTTCATTAATACATACATCACCTTTAGTTATAGTAGTAGGTACTCGAATTAACTTCGTTGATTTCGCTGGAATAATGGTTTCGTATAAATTTACACTCTGAGACATATACATATGTATAGGGTTACATGCTGACTTGGTATATAGCTTCCTAGATCCTAAGTCTATTTTTGCAGACCATTTCTCAAGGAGATCGCAACCTATAAGACCGTCAAAGTAATCATGGAATCTATATACATACAATTTTATAAAATCACTGTCTTGAAATTCGTTGAAACACGGTATAGTTATGGAGTATTCATTTTTGGTGGTTGCGTGTACATTTGTTACCATAAATGGATCATAATTAAGCGGAAAATCAGGAAAATACGTTTCAGTAGTTTCAGGTCTTATGAAAGATTGGTTGGCTCCCGTGTCGATTAAAAACTTTAAAGGTGGGAGTTCAGGGCTAATTATAATTTGTATATAGGGTAATTGTCTCTTGTTGTGTAAATTTAATTCTATTTTAGGAAATCGGATTTCCGGTCTTTGGGAAAATTTTGTTGTTGGGGCTCAGATGTCGATGTCATTCCAGAGTCAACGTTATCGTCAGGGACATGTAATTCGGGATTTTCAGTCACTTCACATTCTGTATAGTCATAATAAGGTAAGGTATGGTCATAGTCATAAGTCTGATAATTATCGTAAGAATTATAACATTGTTCGGATGTATAATCATAGTCACTATAGTACATAGGATCATATAATTCATTCGTATTAATCTGTCTACTTTTGAAGTAGTTACCAGGAGGTGGATTGCCATGCATTCTCCAATCATGCCCACTAGGGGGTAAAATGCGAGCTACGGGGTGACTAATTCCACTCATAGGCTGAGGATAATTATTTTGCGAGGCTTGTGGAGCCATTGGTTGACGAGGCGGGATTCTAAAGCCTGTAGATATGTTAGATGGATAGGCTTTGAACATTTGTTGTGTTCTGGACGGATAAATAGGTAAGGTTGGCCTGGTATGCTGTGGATTATAAAAGCGTGGGGGAAAATCAGGATATGGTTTAGGGTTTTGGGGTACGTATGGATTATTGAATCTAAATGGTTTTGATATAGGTATTGAAGGTATGCTGGGTTTTCTTACATTTTGTAAGTTACCTTTACCGTGGAGGTAGATTATATTTAATTCCTCCTGTGAGTATTGTAGCGCCTTTTCTAAAGTGGGTGGTCTCATACATCGTATGCGAGAACCAAGGGGTTCTTCAAGTCCTTTAAGGAACGTTTGCAAAGCGAGTTTACTGTAAAGGGTTCTTTTTGCTTCTATGGTAGTGTCTATTATTTCATGTAGTTCAATGTATGTCATAATGGTACTGAGAAGATTACGAACCTTTTCGTAAAATAGATAAGGGGTATCTGATCCCTGAGTCAATTGAGACAAATCGGTGTATAAAGCTGATTCGTCCCTATGGTCCGAAAAGCTATTTATCAAGGTATTTTTAATTTCATCCCATGTATGAGGAATGCCGTTTGTTGCTAGTGTTCTGGCGGCAGCACCAGTGATTTTATTAACTATTCCATTTAGTAAGGAGAGATTAGTGAGTTCATTTCCTGGTTCTGGGTTTACATATGCAATTATTAACCTATCACATAATCCTAAAAATCTAGTTAAGGTACTGGGTGTACCATCGAATTCGGGTACGAACCTCAGTGCCTTATATATTTTATCTAAAACTACATCGTGATTGTTTCCAGCTACTGGAGGGATAGGGGCAATCTGTACGCCTTCCATTTTAACTATATTTAAACTGTTTAAATTACGGTTGGCGTCTCTCTGCGCGATGCGGGAGGACGACCGGGTATCGGTTACACGATTTTTCCGTAATCGGAAAATTTTGGCAGTTTAGGATGGGACACACAAAGGAATAGCAACCAAACGTCAGAATATTTGTGCAACTCACATATACATTCCCACGTCGGCGGCACCGTGAATCATCGATGGCTGGATGAGCGTGTGTGGTCCGTTGGTCTCCCGGTTTGTGGAATCGTCGATTTATGTTAAAACACAGATCAGCACGTTCAGTCTTATCACAGTACCACAGGCGAGTCTATGATTATAGTTCACTGATGATAGTTCACGCACTGACTCGACTATCCTACCGACTGCGCCAATTACGAGAGGCCCAACGGTGGATCCCAAAAAAAAACCAATTTAATTTAATTAAACGATTTAATTAATTGATATAATGTTACAATAATCTTATAATTTAGACTTAATAATTATGTCGCGAATAGCCGACCCGATTTGGAGGATATCGTCTAAAAAGCGTCCGCCGCTGGTCGTCGCGTCCTTATATGCCTTTGAGTTGCGGCGGTGTCGCAACCCGCTTCTTACTATATGGCGGGGGTTGTAGAAGATGTAACACACATACTAGTACTTAAAGGCAAAACATTTTGTATTCTTAAAGTACATATTTACTTACAAGTAAATATGTACTTATTTTTTATAAAGTACAACGGCTATAGAAGTACATCTAAACAAGCCAAGTTTATTTATTTATGAAGAGACTAACAGGTATGTACGCAATGGTTTACCCCGCCTTAAATCTGAACAGTCGCTGTTTACTGCATCAAATAATTTGTCCATTCTGGATATAACATTTGCGGTTACAGCAGTATCTGATCATGTATAGTATATGTATAACAATAATAATTATCCTGTTAATATAATCAATGCGAAAGTGTGTTTGTTTGTTACTTCTCGAGGCATCAATGGCCTAACCAAACATGATGAAACTTGGCACGTAGACAGATACTAATAATATATAGGATACTTATTATCTCAGAAAAATATAAGTTCCCTCGGAAAGGGGCGAAATTTATTAAGCCTTAATAAATTTATCACAACATTAGTTTTGTTACTCATATATCAAAATTAAAAGTTATACTGTGCTTTTATGAGTGCATAATTGAATAGCATCATTACATACCAGCAGATATTTTAGCAAACATTCCAGCAGCCACAGAATGGCTCAATACTTGAGCAGCTCATTTTACTCTCATTGGTAAAAATTTTTGGGGTACATTTTGAGGGCGGAATTATAACTTGCGATATAATCTTGGGTTTTTGTTTTACAGTCGTCAAGACGTTAGTGTTAATATTAAGTGGACTCTGTTTTTTTGCCATCAATACAATTTTTGTTCCAGCAGTTTCCCGAATGATGCAACTACTTGCTTTTGTTTTCGATTGAAAAATTCCACCTTCGTCATGTTGCGCATCCTTTTAATAACATTGGTTGAACAATTTATCTTGTGGACTATAGTTTTTTTCAGGACGTGAGTTTTCGGGTTGTAGCATTCGCAAATCCCTCTTGGCAAAGATGACACACAGAAACAACTGACATTGCGGTACCTTAGTGTTGTTGATGGAACATGGTAAGTAATTTGATGTAATCGAGTAGTAAGTGGTACTGGATCCAAGTCATTCGGTATCTGGTTCTGTGCATCCCGAATTTTAATTTCAGAGATTGAAAATATTGTAACAGATGATTCTTCAATTAAAATAGTTACAATTTTTAGACTCTACTACCGGTTCGGAATACACTTGAACTGAGAAGACTCCGGCAAGAAACTCAGCAAGGCTTCTTTTTTTGTGGATCTTTTTTTTTGAATTTATGTAATTACAGTTGTTGTTTTAAATATACATAAACTTCATACAATTATCACTTGTGGAGGCTGCAAGTGCAGAGGGAAGCTACTACAACCATGTATTCTTGTCTTCTATGTAATGAGCCACCTTATAGTAGGCCTTGTCAATCAACTTATGTTTAATATACTCTTTGAATCTATTATAAGACATCTTAGTTACTTCATATGGGATTTTATTATAAAAGCGAATGCAGTTCCCGAGAAAAGACTTATTGACTTTGGCTAGCCTGAATCTAGGTGTAACAATTTTATCTTTGTTTCTAGTATTTAGGTTATGGCGGCTACTGTTTGTGTCAAATAGATTTAAATTTTTACGGACAAACATAATATTTTCAAAAACGTATAGCGACGGTAAGGTTAAAATGTCAATTATCTCACGATAAGGTACTTCTAATTTTTCCTCTGTAGTTGTAGCTTGAAATCCTTTTGTTATTGGAATGCTTGTTCCATTACAAACTTTCATATTGAATTTTTCCAATAATTTTACTATTTGTCTTTTTTGTGTAATTACCATATTATTATTTTCTCTATTTATATCCATTCCTAAAAAGTTCTTAACTTCCCCAAAATCCTTGGCATAAAATTCCTTTTTTAGTTTTTCTGTTAGTTCTAATATACCTTTTTCTGTTCCTGTTAACAAAATATCGTCAACAAATAATACTAGCCATGTGTCTCGTCCATAATACCAACAGAAGTCATTCAATGATCGTTTTAATCCATTGTTACTAGTGAAATCATTGAATCTATTATTCCAGCATCGAGGACTCTCTTTAAGCCCATATAAACCTTTATTTAATTTAAGTACTTTTCCATCACAATTTTATTATTAATTCCTTCCGGAATCTTTAGATAAACTTCACTGTCTGGTTTACCATTGAGGAAAGCTGTGGGTATGTCTAGTTGCTTTATCTTCCAATTATTTTGTACTGCTTGAGCTAAAAGAATTCTTACTGTTGTCATCCTTGCGACAGGTGAATAATTATTTTCATAAAATCCTTCCCCGCTCACCTGGAAGCCTCTTGCTACCAGTCTGGCCTTCTTTTCATTACCATCTTTAATTCTAAAAATCCATCTAGCTTCTATGGCCTTCTTTTCATTGGGAAGTTATAGTCCATGTATTCATTTTTTTTATGAGCATCTAATTCTTTTTCAATTGCTGTTTTCCATCCATCATCTTTTATAGCTTCATTATAAGATGTAGGTTCTTTTGTTTGTGTTAGCATACAGACAGAATGCAATATTTGTTTCATAGTCATTGTAATGTGTAGGTGCTTTTATTACTCTACCTGATCTTGTAGTTTTTATATTATTGTCATTATTTTCTTGATTATTGATTTCTTCATTTATGCCTGAACTTTCACTTTCTGTTTTATTATCTCTGTCCATTATTTTTATTTCTTTATTTATTTCTTCTTCATTTATTTCATTATCCTCATTTGACTTCTCAAAGTATATTATGTTTTCATTTTCTTTAGGCAGTGTAATCTCTTCTTTATTTATATTATTATATTTATAGTTTGTTTCATCAAATATCACGTGACATGTGTATTTTATCTGTTCCAGGATCCCATAACTTGTAACCTCCTGAAGTATATCCAATAAATATCATCTCTTTAGCTCTAGGCTGTAATTTGTTTAGTTTTGGCAGGCGTCCGTCACTCGCTTGCGGCCTTGAGATAAATGCCTACCGCTCGGCGTATCGCCCACGATACAACCGGCAGAGGGGCACCGCACGCCCGCCTGAGCGCTCGCATTGCACGTTTCCCGCGCTGACTTGTGAATAATGCCGAAACCACGTAATTATTGTGCAGTGGATGGGTGTCAAAGTAAAAAAACAAATGAAAAATTGTCATTTTTTTCATTCCATTGTTACAAATTTTAAAAACAATTGATTTGCCTCCGCTATGCTCCTGTTTTCCTTATGATTATTTATTAAAATTATTTACGCGTTTCAGAATATTTTCAACGTTAAAATTTAATAACAGAGAATTCAGAGAAGGAAAAAGAATTATACATCATTTTATAAAACTGAAACATATTTAATTGACAAATAAAAAAAAAGATTATTTCGCAACATTTGTTTTATTACAATAAATCATCATAGACAACCCTACCGCATTCGTGCGATGACGACCTTGCACGTGAGTCGCACGGCGAGCAACACAATCTCGACTCTTTGTACGCGTACACCAATTTTTGAAATAATTTGAAGTAAATTCTCCACCATTGTCCAGTCTTATTCTTTTCGTTTTTTTAGTGTGTTGCGTTTTTAAATCTTTAATGTATTGTATTAAATTTTGTTCTGCTTCGTTTTTATTTTTCAGTAAATGTACTTGTATAAGGGGAAATATCATCTAATATAACCTGAAAGTATCTGTATCCCTCTTTTGTGGGTTCAATGGGGCCACTTAAGTCTGTATGGATCAATTCCCCGATTTCACTTGATTTTCTTTCATTTTTATGAAATGTAGGTCTGCTTGCCTTACTCAGTATTCATTCATTACAAACTTTGTTATCTATTGGTAGTTTTAATATTTTCATTCCACCTGTATTTAAATGTCCAAGTCTTTTATGCCACATATTACCCAAGTTGGCTTGTGTTAAATAAGCATTATTGCTATTATTTATATTATTATGTTTGATAATAATATGAACATGAGCAATGTTTCGAACTCCTAAACTTCTAATATTACCAAAAAAAATTTCGACTGGGTCTTGGTTGAAATTACGAGTTAGCATCGAATCAAACCTATATTTTTCATTCAAAATTTTCCAGATGGTTTTAACAAAATTTATGACTGACGGTACCACTGTCTGCACTAATCGCAATTTTTCGCCCTCTTTCTTTCTCGCTAAATATTTTATTCCTTTTAAAAATTTTATAGTTTCTTGCCCGAGTTCATGATGGGGAGAATGTCGCTTTACAGCATTCTTATATTTTTTTTCCATTATCGGCATTAAAATAACTATCAAATAAATTGTCCATAAGGAGCACAAAGGGGATTAAATTTCTGCATTCGGAATATAAATCGCCTCTTGCAGTGTGTTGTGTATGTTCTGTTGCCACTGCTACTGCTACACTCCGGCTAAATATTTGTGTCGCTAATTTTACTCTCATTTTATTAATTTTCATTGGCGACACATGTTCTTCGGTAATTTTTTGGAGACATCTTAATTCTCCATATGATTTGTCTGCTTCATATAAATCTTGAAAATGTTTCCATTTGATTATTTTTTCACATTTTTCTGTAAAATCATAATATTTTAAGTCCTTTGTAATAAGGTTATTTCTTATCCCTTTAATTAAATGTGGTACATCATAGCGATGGATTATCTTTTTTTTATTTTTTTCATAGAAATCGTAACGCCATTCTTTTCCTTTCCTGTTATACTTGTCTTTAATTTCTTGAATAAGACTATTAATTGTGCTTCATTGACTGTACTTTGGTCACAAACAGTGCAAACAATATTTAAACCAGTGGCCTGGATTTGCTTTACAACTTCAACTATCATGTTTCTCAAAATATTTTTATTCATGTTTTGTGTGAAATAGTAAGCCGGTTGTTTGAACTTTTTTTTGAAGCCTTTGATCATGAAGACCAGAACATGGTCTGCTATTTTAGGTTCTCCATAACTAGTGAATCCCTTCAAATTATCGTTTGATGCATCATAATGCAGTCCTGGAGTCATTGACATTTCGTCAAATATCAGTGAGCACAATTTATCATCAGGATTCATTGCCGATACAGTATCTTTTATTTTATCAAAAACTGGTTTATTAATTCCTGGACCAATCTTTATTTGGCCCAACAAATTTCTCAAAGTTCTTGCAGATAATGTAATGTAAAACATTTATGCAATAATGCATAACATTTTGGGCTCCGCTTAAATAACGCACGCGACAAACATTTTTCTTGCAAAGAAAAACGCCGTCCTTTGGGTTTTTTTGAGGTATTCTTGAACTGCATACTTGTAAATAATTTTAAGCAGGTAGTGTCATATTATTTGTAGCTCTTTGAAATGCTATGCTATTCGTCATTTTTTCAGCGTTCTCCAACCGAGCTTTAAATGCAGTACCACGTTTTCTCAATCTATAAATTTCTCTTCTTAAATTTCGCACTTGTCGTTGAGATTGTTTATAAAACTGCATTTGCAATATTGGCGATGTTTTTCTGGTATCTGTAAATTTTACAAATCTGAAATATATGTCGTGGAAACATTAATAAGTTAACTCAATTTATAGTTTGTAAGTCTATTACGATAGAGTATATTATGGTAGGGTATAGGTAGCCTGATTTAGCTCTGGATATTTCATGTCATAAACACAACTTCCAACTCAAAAACCTAATTGATTTGGTTGGTAGCTAAACACCAGGTCACCCTGGATTTGGTCGCAGCCAATCAACTGTTATGTTACGGCCAGTATGTATACATACAGCGTTGATCGCGGTATTTGAGAGATTTTGTAATTTTTTTGGGCTCAAAAATATTTTTCATAGATATTCGTCAAAAAATACGCAAAATCCAAACACAGTGATCCAAAATCATGCTTGAATCTATGGAATCAGTTTCAGTTTCGATGTTTTTTTGAACCGGTATATGTAGTATATCATTTATCAAGTACAGTCAATTACAAAGAGATGATTCCATGTTAATGTTACTAAATTATGTATCCAATTGCATCCAATGCAATAATTAAGTAAATGAAATATTTCGAAACTATATTACTAGAATATTACTACATGAAAGCTACCCCATAAATTATTTTAAATATATTTTCACCTGAGCGATGTGCAGATTTTAACGTCGAAGGCTGGTCCACTAAAGACAGGTTTCTTAGATCATTTTTTCCAAGACAACTGTAGTTGTGTTCTGCTGCAACTATTGAGTATATTTCTGTAAATGAAAATAATTTGCAAATCTTACTTGGGCTAGATCATGAAGCTTTAAATATGGGTTACTGGTTTCTATCCTGCAGTTCCACCCACAATCTCGATAGATTTTATGTTTTCAGTAATAACAATTGTTCTGATACATGTGCCCATTACAGATGCACACAACATTGACTATCCAAGACCATTAAATTCTCTTTGTACAAGACAGTTCCTGGAAGTCTATTTTTTATATGTAGTTATAGGATGCGTGTCCCATTCGCGAGTTAACCAATGTCAGTAAGTCTATTGTGTACCTAATATAACATGTATGTATGCTGAACCATACCTGAACTCTCAGCAGATTTTAGAAGACTGATTGATTACTAAATCCAAATTACTTTCAATAGGTTTGTCCATATCAACATTATGTCCAACACAATAATTGTGTTCTGCTAGCACTATTGAGAGTCTTCCTGTAACAGAATGTATATGTATATTATTAGTCAATATTGAAGCATGTGCCAAGAAAAGAAAAAGTACCTCAATGTTTTAATACAATAATAATAAATCTTTCATTTATATCTAACTAGCTGACCCGGCAGACGTTGTCCTGCCCTGAGAACAAAAATAAAACTGGGACCTACAAACCTATCCCTACCTACTCCTATCTACCTCTACCTGCCACTACCTACCCCTACCTACCTTACCTACCTACCCTACCTACCTACCCTACCTACCCCTACCTATCTACCTGCCACTACCTACCTTACCTACCTACCCTAACTACCTACCCCTACGTATCCTATGTCCTTCTCCTGGCTCTAAACTACCTCCCTGCCAATTTTCAGCTAAATCGGTTCAGCCGTTCTTGAGTTATAAGTGGAGTAACTAACACGACTTTCTTTTATATATATAGATAGAATACAAACAGTACAGAGAACAGTCGATTTGCTAATAAAACTTAATGAGAAACAAACATGACACATATGTTTGTTCTTTTGTTATAGAATTTAGGTAAAAATAACTCGGTGGAACTGACATTCAATTCTGTGTCAAAGGATTATTCAAATCTTACAATGAGTTCCAGAGTAAGATTTAAACCAAGTTTCATTTAGGCTTAGTAGCTTTACAATCTTCATCGCCTACTTCTATTAATAATGTTATTATTTAAAGGGTCACAAACAGACAGATGATCCCAAGTGATCCTAGGGGTTTCTTCCTTCTGTGGTATGAACCTTAAAAAATAAAGTTACTTGATAATATGCTCATACCTGAACTCAGTGTAGATTTTGATTCATATCAATACCCATTGAAGTCAATGTATTTTCTTTCTTTTGCCCAACAGATGTTCCTGTAAATATATAAAAAAATGTTACAAAGATGTATGTAATGTGGTAGGTATGCAATCTTTTAAATTATATGAGCTCATAGAGGAATTAATATTGGCAAGTAAATTTAATGCAAGAACATAATTTTTCTTTTATGATTTCACGTTGTACCTATATACCTACAAATTTAATTTAATATGATAATGCATTCACTCTCAGAGTAGGGGTCTACCATAAGTTAGGTACAGTAATATCAACAATACTCATAGTGATAACGGTAAAACGTTTAACAGAAGTAAAAGTTACTTTAAATGCACAACTATACCTGAACTAGTTGAAGATTTTGACGTAGTCTGATTAATATTCAAGGAAGGCAATGTATTTTCTTTATTTTGCTCAGCCGATATTCCTGTAAATAAATACAATAAATAATATAACAAAAATCTATATGTAAAGCAGCTGGTAGATAACTTTATTTTGATTATTGTGCTTATTTTTGTTTATTATTATATACTCAGTTTTATAATTATCACATCAGTACCCTCTGTACCACTACCATCCCTCCCTTCCCCCACCAGAAGGTTTGCTGTGGTTAGAGGTTTGCACCGGAGCAGTGAGTACCGGAGAATAACCGGTGATTTACCGGTAAAAGTACTCGATTGAAATAATCGGTATTTAACCGATTGATCTCCGGTGATCGTCGCATCTATTTTTTTATATAATACAGTTACACAAATAAAAGACACATTCAACAATCATTTTTTTATAATTATTTAACATGCAAGACAATTATTTACCAACTTGTTTCTTTCGAATTAGATTAATTATTTCAGCCATTAATTCAAAGCGGTCTTGTCCGTTTATGTGATTCATTTCACTAGCAACTAACTGGCCAAGTAATTGGTTATTATTGATAGTATAGATAATATTTAATAAATTTAAATTAAATCCTAAATCCATATTTACAATTATTTACATAAATAAAAACTAAAATAAACAAATAAAAACTAAACTATATAACTACTAATTACAAAAATAATCTAGTTCAAAATTTGGCATGGTACCCATGACACTTGCGGCGTTGCCTCGCTGAATGATCAGACTTAGCCTCTGGGCAAAAAAGTCCCTGGCAAAAAATTGTTAAATATTTCAAAAAATCGAATACTGCTACACTAACACTCCGCAAAGAACAAAAGGAGAGAAATCCTGATGTAGAACCTTTACAATTACTACAGGAAGTTCCAACTCGTTGGAATAGCCTTTATTATATGATAAAAATAATTTTAAAGTTAATTGATAGTATAACCGCCGCACAGAGAAAACTGCCTCAAGCACCTCAAATAAATTAGCCCAGAAGAAGAAAAAATATTACAAGATATGGTGCTTTTGCTGGATATATTTGAGCAAGCAACCCAAATGATAAGCGTAGACCAGTATCCAACCTCTACTTTGATTATGCCTATTATTTACGGGCTATTCGATAACATTCAAAGTTTGGGTCCCAGAATTTCTACAGCGGTAGGTGAAATATTTTTACAAACATTGAAAAACTATATGAATGATCGCTTATTGGAATACGAATCTCGAACTGTTTGTCGAATTTCTACTATACTGCATCCCGTTTTTAGAAACAGCTATAAACAATTGCAAAATAAATTGGCTGCTAAAAATGCTGTAAAGACAGAAATAAATAATATTTTCCGGATCCGAAAAATATCTCAAACCGCAGAAGAAATAGCCACGTCAAGTGAAAATAGTACAAGAGAAACTGGTCGCCTGGATTTATAAAAAGAAACACCAATAATGCAGATATGACATCCGCCACGGCAATTAATTTAGTCAAAATGTATACGGAAACACAGTATCCTGAAAAAAGCCACAATTAGGATGAAGATGTGCAATTCTGGAAATTTAAAGCCTTTAGACGAAATAGCCTTTAAATACCTAGCTGTGCCTGCTACTTCTGTAAGGTCAGAGAGAGTATTTTCGACGACAGGACAAATACTAAATGATAGAAGAAACATGTTACCTACGCTATGATGCTGTTGACATGTTGTTTCTTAAATCAAAATCAGCATTTGCTTACTTTATAAAACTTTTTTTTTTAATAAATGATTATATAAAGTATATCTATTAATTATTCTTATTTCTTCATTATGAATATATAAATTTATAAAAAAGAAACAAAATTTCTTTATTCTCCGGTGACCTCCGGTTTTTCACCGGAGATTGCCCGATCACCGGTGAATTCAATCGGTTGTTAAAATCTCGCTCCGGTGCAAACCTCTAGCTGTGGTAATTTAATTAATATGACTGCATCACATTTACAGTTAAAATACTTGTTCTTTGGATACACCAAATAGTATATCTTACCAGGTAAATGCAGTGATGGTATAGCCTTGAATGAATCGACGCCGGTCGATTCATTCGTACGTTGCGTACTTGCGTACACGTATTGCTACTCACATAATTAATTCCGTTTTAAGTGATCTTTTAAGTTTGTTGTGTTTTTATGATAAGGTGCAGAATGGTTACACAATTTACATTTTGTTTTATCACGACCGTCTTCTTTAACTTTTTCAAAAAAAGTCCACACTATGCATGCTTTAGGCATAATTTCAAAAGATAAACAAACAAATTAAGCTAAAACTAACAAAACATAAGCGCGAACTGACACGGAATGGAACGCGACCTTGACCTACAATCGACCGCCGACCGGGATCAACTGAAACATGATTGAAACAATCGATCGGGGCGATAGTTCGTCCAATCACAACGCAGGGGACGCATCCACCCCACAGAACAATTTTACTCTAGCGAGAAGAATGTCATTTTCATATAAAAAAGCCGGATACTGTTTTGACATGGATGCGGGGCCAGAAGCAGATGGCAGTAGATATTATGGTGGGAAATTTAAATTTTAAAATTGCGGGAAACTTCAAATCGTATTGGCGGGACTTTTGAATTCAATATATTCTCCTGACCCACCAATATACAACTTATATGATCCGTTTTCGATAATATTTGATCTATTATTAATCAATCGTTAGTATAAGATTAATTAAAAACAGATCAAATATTATCGATAACGGTAGGTATGTAAAATTAATAAAAACGAGCTATATAGATTCAATCAAGTTTATTAACAAAACAGTACAATAATATTAACGTAAAAAAACCAATAAGAATATTAGCTACTTAATATCATTAGATCGTTTTCATAAGAAACAAGTTTTTTTTGGTTAAAAAGATTATTTATTAACAATGATATTGCAAAACTATTTAAGCTTTTACTGGTTGTTGTACGTAGTAGTTATTTACGTACAGTTCTTTTTTCATATTAAGTACCACTCCTAGGATATATTTTTTTAAAGGATTGCAATGTCCGGATGTCCTTCAATATTGAGATTACATGAGCAGCAACAGGATACATACATGATGAATTTTATGAAGCCAGCATTCCAAATATAAATTTTGTTTCGTCGTTCAAAAATATTTTTTATGCCTCAAGCATAAATGTAATATCATTCTTAGATCTTAAAGTATTATTTTTGTTTTACCAATCTTTCAATTATTCTTTGTGTAATACCAACGATATATCAACCTCTGTAATACATTTGAATATTCATAACACTTATCATTTTAGTAATAGCAAAATTTTAAGATCACTATTTTAAACAAAATCGCAAATAGACTCGATTAATTACTAAAAACATAGTTCGCAGTTCTCAAATAATCAACATGATTTTTTTAACAATTAAACATATTTTCTAAAGATTACTTAGAAGTGCGCATTTTTGTAGTTTTCGACGTTTATGGTAACAAACGTTTATGCCAGGTTCACTATTCAGCCAATATAAAAAAAAATGCACATGTATCTCAACTATTCACATCACAATGAGCAAAAATGTGATTCAAGTCTGAATTGGTAAAAAATATGAAATATAATTATGTTCATACCTCGAACATTACAAAAAATGCGCAACATACATGAGGATGATTCGGGTATTTCTTAGGGTGTTCTACCTTTAGACTTGCGATTGACACAATTTTGAATTTTTGGGACAACCAGTATAATAGGGATTAATTGGAGTAATATAAATCTTCAACACAAATGGAACGTATATATGTAATGTAAAAAATATCATTTGTGTTGAAGAATATCCATTTTTCTTCTTAACGCAGATTTAGAATATTCCCCAGCGAACTGTCTATTTTTCAAGGTGCAAAACCTTTTAATACATATGAAAAATATACTTTTTACTATGTACGAAATATTTAGTAATCTGTGAGTTTCACAATTGTTGAGGAAACTGTAATCAATTGACTTTTTTAAAATGTCTGTAATATTTTCTTTAATTTGTTTTTTATATGCCTCCGTTTTTAAATAATTATTTATGATGGTGGCACTTATTTCCACACATAATATAAGCTCCTTAGAGGCATAAATTAATGTTTTTTTTTTCATCATATTCTTTAAATTCTACAAACACGTGTTCTATTAATTGCGTCTCAGAAACAAATATTTTTTTACAGTATTGGCATGATTTATTTGGATTATTTTTAATAATAAAGCCACAGACATATGCACATGCTTGGATTTCGCCACTATCATCATTCATATTTTCTTCATAAGAATAATTAATTTCATTGTGTATATCGATTGAATCGATTATTTCTGTGCATATGTCTGTGGTTGGCGCTAATAATGTTTTATAATTCAAGATAATCACTTCATTTTCATCTTTCTCACAGTTTCCTACAACAATATGTGACAGATTACTAAGTACAGCTGTTTTAAGCCCCGCAGCAAACTGTGCAACTGTTGGGTTATTATTAGCCCCACAGTCTCCTCTGATGCACCCAAATAAATTCTCTAGTGGGTCCTGCTGCAGCCTTCTTGTTGCGAGACTTTTAACATTTCTATGTTTTTTTTATATATTTCTCTATACTTGCTCTAGCCCATTCATCGTCCAAATCCATCCTTCTTGAGAAGGAGGTACTCGTCTGCATCCCAAGAATTTAAGTTTTTTAAAAAAATCTTTCATCATACAAAAATGATTTTCTCTGAGATTTGTTGCATATGGTTTTCCTCGTCTTCTGTCTGGTGTGTGAGAATTTACGCAGTCGTATAAATTATCAATTTTTGCAATCATATCTGCTGTTGGTGTGGCTGATGTTGAAAGTTCTTCTAAAAATATATAAAAATTATAATGTTTTCCAAATGATTTTACAGCAAGAACAACAGAAAGGCAAATACATATTTTCATTCATAAGTATTCAAGGCAATGATATTCCATGGTAGAGAAGTTGAATACAGTGACATAGGTTGTGAGTAAATAATAAAAATAAGGATAAACTTGCTATACCTGTAACTCGCTAGAGCAAAGTTAGGGATTCTTTTAAGGGGCAATGTATACGCTTCTTTAACAAAGTACCCAAAGAAATTCAAGAATTGTCCGTGTTAAAATTAAAAAAGCTAATTAAAGATAAGTTGTACAAAAAAGGGTACTATAAAGTTTCTGATTTTATAGAGGACAAGAACGCATTTCAATGAGTTGTTCGCTTCACATTCTATTGTTATTATAATTTTTATTATTATTATTGTCATATTGTTATTTTTAATATTTTATTTTGTTTTTTTTATATACATATTTTTTATTTTTACAAATTTGACGATTAAAAATACTTGCAATGAGTTCATTTAATAAGGACACTTTTGAATTTGAATTTGAGCAAGAATACTACTACAACAAGTTTTACTTTTCTGTGAGCGAATATTGATAAAGGAAACCATAGTGGTTGGGTGATTTGTCATATCCAACTGACTTGCCAACAACTATAATGCCAACTGGCCCAAAAAAAATAAAGCATTAGTATGTTGTTATTGATTAAAACATAACTCACCCTGTGCTATTTTTGCAAACATCCCTGCAGCTACAGAGTGACTCAGTACTTGAGCTGCAAGTTTTACACGCATTTTTTGTTTTGTATTTGGACTTAGATGCTCTTGTTTTAAACAAGGGGCAAATACAAAATATGGATTTGTATTATCAAGATTATAAAAATCTTGAATATGACTCCATTTGGCAACTCCTGTAACATAGTAAATATACAATTAGAATGTATTTATTTAAAATTGACCATTTTTCATATTATATCAGTGTAGTAACAACAAATGTATTGGCAAAGGTTGTGGGTCTTTCAATAAGCTTGATCTTTTGGTATAAGAAAACATCTTGAGCACCTGGTTATATACCTACCAGTATGTTCTGCTTTTATTTTATTTTTTATTCTTTTTAATAATGTATCATGTATATTGTTGATTATTTATCATGGTGTAGAATAAAGTGTTATCTATCTATCTATGTTCTGATAGATGCACTTAAGAGCCAATTCTAGGTATTGTATGCTTATTACTTTCAACTAATTTTTTACTTGCCATGGCCAGATTGCGGTCAAACACAAGCATATCCATTATACCGGGTGTAAGGGACAGCTTTCCGAAAACTGATACCATGGATTCAAGTCATGATTCTGGAGCCCCCAGACTTTGAATTTTTCGTCGTTCTTATCATGAATTATACGATATTTTTTCAGAATTTTTGAATTGATTATCCTATAAAATCATTATACAAGTCTAACTAAACCTGATTTTAAAATAAATAAACAGTAACTAAAATTTATACACAAAACTGCTATGTACATCAAAATTCAAATCAATACGCAAGACTACACGTGTTGTGTGTGATAGCGTTGTAACGTACATTGCGCGCTCAAAAATGACGATATCTGTAATCGATGATTTCTGACAAAATTGATTTCTATAGTGTTATTAAAGGCATTCAGTGTAACCTTTTCCCAAAGTTTTCGGTAGGCTGTCCCTTACACCCGGTATATATATAATACATATCAGTAGCGAGGGGTGAAATTATGGCGAGGGTAAGCCGTTCAAAAAACAACGATAATATTATACATAATCACAGTGTATTTTATATAAAAGTGGCTTTGAAAGGATGAATCTGTGGGACTGGGATTTCTAAAAGGTAAGCCAATGGGAATCGGCTTGTATGGACCCTTCGCCACTGAATTACATATATATATTCCATGGATTCAATAATTTTACTTAATAAATAACAAAAGTTATAAGCATTAATTACAATGAAATTGCTCAACTCACCAATTCCAGAGGACATAAATGCAGGAAATTCAATATCATACTTCAGGAACAGATTCCTGAAGCTTTTCAGGAGATGTGGAGTGTCAAAAAGTGTTACCACTTCCTGGTTATTAATTGTTATATAAGGGTGCTCAACAGATGCACCTAACTTTACTACCGATTTTTGATTAACTCCATCTAAATCACAGACTGTGGCAGATATGCTCAGCCCAGCACTGAAACAGTGTATTAAAACCTGAAATAATACAAATAAGTACCTATTTTAACAAGTCTCATTTATAACCCATACATATTTAATAGTTTTAAACTATGCGAAAACAATACAATATATTAATTACCAAACTCTTACTAATAAAGGACTCTAAAACCATCAGTAGTTATGCTTACCTCTTTTATAATGACTGCTAATCTGTCTGCAGTCACTGATCCAGCAGAAAGATAATAAGCTATCGGCTGTTTTACAGGTTTTCTTATGCCTGCAACCATAAAGACTAATGCATATGATGCAATTTCCGGTGATCTTCCATGAGCTGCATGGTGTTGAAATCCCTCAATAATATATTTTTTTTCATTATACTGTAAATGTTTTTTTAACGACATTTCGTTCCACATCAGCACATATTCATTATCTGATGGATTTACATTTTCTAAAGCTTTCTTTTTTAAAATTTTAAATATTTGAGTGTTTACGCCGCAATAATTTGTAACTAGTTGGAGATCTTTTATATAATCTCAGTGCTACTATTTTGGAGTCTGTGTCCCATCCAGGTTTTTTATAATTTTTAATTTCACCTTGTAGTAACAATGCAGCTGTTAGTGATATTTTTGATTTTAATACAGCATTCACCGAACTACTCTTTGTAATTTCATTTATATATGATTTGTTGTTCATTCTTTTTATTTTTTGCTGTAGCCTGCTGACCTTCTTCAAATGACCTTTACATTTTTTTATTAAAGCTTGTTGAGCATCATTTTCCCCTTCATTATAAGAGTCAACTTTGATTACATGTGTAGCTGGTATTGAACCTTTATTTAAAATATTAATATTTTCTAATAAAGGTTGGGATGGACTAGCTTCAGACTCAATTGTGTGACTGGGACCTGGTACATCCAGAACATCCATGGTGTTAGTAAAAATCTGGAATGAACAAATAAAATTGCTTAAATAATTACTACCTAATTAAAAGTATTTTTACACAGTATGGTTAGTGGGAATTCTTGTGTTTTACCTGAAAAGCCAGTTGGTGCAGTTAGTCTATCATGCCGCTGATTTTGGGTTCGATTCCTATCCAGGACAAACATTTGTATGCATGAACATGTCTGTTTGTCCTGAGTCTGGGTGATCAATATAAATATGTATTTACAACAAAAAAAGTAGTATATGTATTTTAACAGTTAATTAGTTTTCATAATACATACAATCTCCGCTTATTGTTGTTCAAGATGGGGTTCAGATAACCATATGTTCAAAGGTTTACAGAATGGAATGATACAATCATCGCTCAGTCCCTAAATGAAAGTAGTTGCGTTAGTAAACTAAACATAATCTAATGGCTAAAGAACACAGCATAGTGACAACACTCACTGTATAAGTATGAAATAATAAACAAGATAGTTCACTAACCTTGTCACACTCTTCATCTGGTACAGCAGATTTAAATAGCCTCCTGCCAGCAGTATCAACAAAGTATGTCTTCTTGAAGTGTTTAGTGCATAACATTCTATGTTCAGAGTAGAGTTTATTTTGGAATTCTGTTGAATGCCACAAACCATGTGGAAAACAGTACTTAGCCCACAATTCACACCTAAAAAACGGAATTTAATTTATAGAGGGTTATAAGTTTTATAATTATAGTTAAGTATCACTAGTAGAATGGATTCCCATTAGTTTTTTTGGTATTGTTTTGGGATGAAACTGACCATAATAACTGACCGTGATTTGTACACATTGCACGAAAAATGTCAGATTGCAATATTATGAAGTATTTTGTTTTTAATTTTTACCTCAAAATCAGGTTAAGGAATATTGTTTTCACTCGTTAACTACTCAGGAAATTGACTTTTTCTATAAAAAAAAGGAGGCTTGATGTATATTTTTTCAAGCCAAATTAGGGTTATAAGTTTCCTTGAACGACTACTGGATTTAAGAAACAAACTTACCTAAGGCTATTTGTTCTCCCAGGTTTAGGAAATCTGTGCAAAAAAATGGCAGGATTATCACTAGGTGAAACCCCACATTTGAAACACTTTCGTCTATTTTCTTTCATATTGAAAGAAAACCGAAAGTTTCACTTCACAAAGAGTCACTATCTCAAAATCTATATCACGGATTAAAGTTCAAGTAATACCCACTGATTTCAGCTTTACACAAACGGAGGAGCGAGAAGCTTGACTAAACGTTATTTAAAAGGAAATCGAAATTAAGTTTATATTAAATTAAACTTAGCCACAAGAAAAACACGTGCGCAAACGACAACGGACATTTTTCTTGTAAAACAAATGACATTTGTCAAATGTAATTAGGGATGTTCACAATTTTTTGAAAAATCGATAACACACTAAATTTTTTATATTAGCTATTTTGGCATGAGAATTAATCTAATAAAATTAAAAATCCCTGACTGAACCGCTGGGTCTAAATACGGGAATTGTATAGTAGTTTTTTTAGGAGGAAGTAAAATGGAGGTTCACTGGGGAAACCGTGGGGGAATAAGAACATAATAATGTTTAAGTAATCATGCTTACCTACATATTACATTCATAAAATTTATAAGTTGCCCTAAATATATATAATATATATTTAATATTCTTTAAAAAGAGATTTATTTAAATTTTCTTAAAAAGAACGAGCTCATGTTACTATGGGCTCGTGATCGTATCATTTGCCATTTAAAGCCGTAATCGGTCACAAGTAGAATGAGAAGATTTTCTTATGATACTTTAAAAATAATAACAGATGTCATGAAAATGAGTACTATTACCTAGTCATACACATCATTGATAATTAATAATTATTAGATACAAATCGATTTTAAATATCGATTCATAACAATGTTTTACATCCCTACTGGTAATCTATGATAAAGTGTTACCATCTTATGACGTAATTCCTATCATTATTGTAGGCTAAAAATCACAGTCATTACATAATTTTGAGTTTTTATTGTATCTAAATTTGTTTCTTTATGTAACCTAAAATTATTTAAGATCAAAATTATTCTTATTTTTCTCTTTTTTTCTCCTAGTTACATTGTTCAATAATTACCACCAAAATCAATATTACTTTATGAAGTATTTCATAAAATGAATAACAAGAAAACATTTAATAATTAGGTATATATTAAAGGTGATGATGATTTTAATGCATTTTTTTATAGAAAAAATCGATTACAATACTTGATCGTATTACAATTTTCTGTCCTAGTAACATTATTTGCTATAGTAATTATTTTTTTTGTCCTAGTAACATTATACATTTGCTATCTCGTTCCCTTACGTCCCCTTTAGTTATTACAATCATTTCAACCAATGTTGACAGCCCCTACCCACCCACACGCGCTCACCGTCGATTGTACTTGGAACGAATAAATCGACAATCGAATGTACAATTGTCGATTCATTCGATTACTTTTTTTGGAACAATCGCCCATCGCTAATTGAGAACATGACAAGTGTTGCTAACACTGTGTTTGCAAAGAAAGCTAAAGTGCCAAAAAAATAAATATTTTTTTCAGAAATATGATATAAACAAAACAGAAAGAAAAAATACTTAATAAAATGTCGTACAGAACCGTTTATCTAAAACTTTTTTTTTTATTTTTTAGGAATATGACACATAAAATAAGCTTAAACATGAAAAGAGATTTTGAACTAAATGCTATTTTATGGAGCTAATAACGTTTAAATATTGCTTAGTCAGCTCTTATAGAGTTAAACTGGCAGCACTGATTGACAAATCTCATCTCACCTTCTATTAAATGATGCCATGCCTAATAATTAATTGTACATAATACTAATATATACACACCTATAACTTTTTCTTTAAATTATTATTACATTAAAATCAATAATTTAATTGTTATTTAATATTATGTATATATCACAATATTTTAATTTTTTTTTTGTTCCCTTAGAAATAGTGACATCTCTTGAGTAATAGTGGAACAAGTCAGTCATCCTTGCAATAGTAGTGTCACCTTTTGAGTTAAAGTAGAACTATCAAGCCGAATTATGCGGAAAATACAATGTCACCCGTCGAGATGTGACCACCCGAAAACAAATTAAAATATACGTAAATTTATCGAGGAAAATGTGATAGAAAGTGGTCTAGCTGCTATCGTTTTTTTTTTATTCATGTTTTAATATTTATTTTAAGATTCCTGGCTCTTAGACTAATTTTATTTGTATCTCGGGTAATAAGTGATATATCACACAGATTTCTTTTTGAATCAATTGGTATTTAATGAAACTATGATAAAAAAATTGATTAATGGTTAATTTGTACTAATTTCTTATAAAAAAACGCCATTACTGGTTTTTTTTTTACGAAAAAAGTGATTTTTTTTTATAAAACCAGGTTTATTTAAAGAAAATGCCTAATAATTAAAATAGTTTCTTTTTTTTCCTTAATTTACAAGATATCACCTACAACATCGTAGAACATTTCATAAGTCTAACTATAGAAATTTCAGTGAAACGAAATCACAAAAGATACTCTTTCTGCAAGTAAATGCATAGTAACAAACAATAGGCTGCCACCCTATTGTTTATCTTTGGGTCTTTAGCATTGTCAGGTCTTCACTCACGGCCCCGAAGGGGTCGTGGGGGAACTCTTCCGTCCCTTTTGGGATCTCTAGGGTGGTGCTCTATTCGCTGCGTGCGACGACACGCAGGGCGATGGGTGCGTCTGCGACTGGTGAAGGAATGTCCGGCCGGTGACCCGTCCGGAGCTGTTCGACTTCACGCCGCCGCGTGATCAAGCCAGCCGGGTGAGACCCTCTTGTGGGAGGCCCAGCTAGCGATACAACAGCGGCGGCGACAGGACGTTTGCCTCGTTCACGGGGTCATCGGGCCGGCGGTCCCTTCATCAGGGACGGCGGGATGCGTCGCACTATCGCGGTGACCGTCGCACGCCATCGAGGCGAGCGAGGCGATACCACCCAAGATGTGCGGGACGGGGTCGGAGGAGGTGCGGATGGCTTGCAGCACCTCGCCGAGGATGACCAGGGCGGCCTCTACGACCGCTAAAGTTCCCCCAGTTGCGTTCCCCGTCTTGGGTTTGGACTTTGGCAGAGACCGCACTGTCATCTCCCCTGCGCGCGCGAGTGCGGGGACAGGGCTGACATCTGCGGCCTTCGATGGCACTTGTGGTGCAGGTTTCGGCGGTGCGGGGGGAGCACTTTGGTGCTGCCCCTCCGGGACGATCTTGCGCTTGCGGCGGCCGCGTCGCCGCCTCTTCTTGGCGGCCGCTTGCGAAGTGCGGCCGTCGTTAGTGGCGGCGGTCGAGGTTGGAGCGGCCGTTTCCGGCGTCGGCGGCTTCTTAGGGGCCCTCGTGAGGGCGACGGTACCTGCCATCTTGTTGCGTGCCTCACGTCGCCTGACGGGGCACGCAGTCTTGTTAGCAGGATGGGGGCCACTGCAGTTGGCGCAGGTGGCGGGTTCTTCCAGTGGGCGGGGGCACTCCTTCGCCAAGTGCTCATCCCCGCACCGGACGCAGGCTCGGGTTCGGTGGCATTGGTGCGAAGAGTGGCGAAACTGCTGGCAGCGGTGGCATTGTGCCGGACCGGGCCTGCCTCGCCACCTCTCGACAATGATGCCGGGCATGCACAGCATCTCCGTGATGTTGTAGATGCCCGGCAGGATGCTCGGCGTGCGGCGCAGCTGCACAAAATATATGCAGCCGGGGCGTCCTCTCCGCCCCTGAATCTGGCGGACGTGTTCAGGGGCGTAACCCAGGTCTTCTAGCTCGCGCTTCACCTCTTCAGGCGGGGTGTCCAGGGGTAGCCCACTGATGGCTACCTTGACGCTGCGTTCGGCGGGTGTCGAGTAGGAGAACCAGGAGACGTGCTCCGATTGCTCCAGTTGTGTGAGGTACCGGCGCACGACGCGGTGCTCCTGGTCCTCTTGCGGCATGAAGCGCACCCCCTTCCCATAGGGGCGCGCATTCGGGGTGTGGCCGAGCAGCGTCTTCAGCTCCCGCAGGTGGTGCACCCAGTTAGGTAGGTGCTCGACAACAAGCGGGGGGAAGCGCGGGCGCGGCGGGAGCGAGTTCGTCGCTCCGACAGGGGTGTTGCGGGCGAACGGGGTGGGCGGCGGCGGCCTGGGCGTAGATTGCGGCGGCGTCCGACTCGCAATCTCCGCATAGGAGGTGCGGTCGGAGGCGGGAGAGAAGGTGGGAGTCGGGTAGTCCTCGGACCGACCCTCTCCTGGGTAAGTGGCTTCCGGCGTGGGAGGGGAGGGCATGTCGAGAGGGGTCTCGACACGGCCACTCACCCTGGCGGCGTCTTGTTGAAGCGGCGACGGTGAATACGGCGGGGCGGCGGCCTCGGGCGTGGCCTTGAGGCACGCGCGCTTGGCTGTGGCGTCGGCCGAGGCCTCTGAATCTGATTCGGAGGGGCGGCGCTTGGGGCGGATTGGGTTCCAGGGCGACTCCATAAGCCACTCGGGAGGCGGGGGGAGCAGCTCCACGTCGAGGCGGAGAGCAAGGCTCTGGCATAGCTCCTCCGTCTCCTCAGCAACAGCATGGGGGAAGAAACCGGAGTTCAGGAGGCATCTGTAGTCATTGTACATCTGCGCGAGCTTTCTGACCTCGCGCAGATATACAATGTCTTCGTCTTCTTCGGAGGTCTCCGGTGCGGCAGGCACAGGGACGGCAGCCGAGGGTTGGGGGACGCCTGCTACGCTTGTGGAAGCGGAGGCGACCGGTACTTCCGGGGAGGGGCTCGCCGGCGGGCTGAGAACCCGACGGGGCGGTTGGGGAGGCGGCACCGGCGCACTAGGCGTCGAGCCGATCTCCAGTCGAATGCGGCGTTTCCGCATCGCAATTCGGGGGTCGTAGTAGGTGGACAGCGTCAGCAGTACAGTCGGAGGAGCGGAGCAATTGCTGCTCGACGCTCGGACTCCTCAGGGTGTGTGGCACTCCCCGCCTCTCGAGCACGAGAGGGCGCGAAGGCCGCGCACGTTTCGGATGAAACGCGGCGGGTTCACAGTTTTGGTAGCGATTCGCTACAGTCCGACTCGGATACTGGTACACGTCATGCGGCGACGGCTGTAGCAGGTCCTGGGGTCTTTAGCAGGTAAAAAATGGTTGTTGAACCAAAAGTTAAACGTTGGCTTGTCGCTGTGATTAGTCGACCGATCATTGTGCTCGTGAGATAACGTTTTGTGCGCCTAGCTTTTACATTTGTGACACTATAAGAAATCATACTACGTACTTCAAAATGCCGAGACTGTCTGATTTACCACCTTCCCACATTGCCGATATGCATTTTGTATACGGTTTCTGCAATGGGAATGCTAGAGCCGCTGTTGCAGAGTATCGGCGAAGATATCCAACAAGGCCAGTTCTTGGGTACCGGTCATTTATAACTGTGCATCGCCAGTTTACCGAAACTGGACTTTTCCAAAGACGTCGTGAATCAGGCGTGAATGTAGAAGCTGACAACGAAGTTTTGCAAATGGTTACAAGAGACCCTACTACAAGTATTCGCCTTATTTCAATTAGACTAGGCATTCCTCAAATAAGGGTGTGGAGAATTCTACGAAGGGAAGGATTACATCCCTTTCATTTTCGCCGCGCTCAACATCTTGGTCTACACGACACTACACCGAGGTCAGTTTTCTGTAGTTGGATACTACAACAACAAAGACAGGATTCAAATTTCCTAAAAAAAATTTTATGGACTGATGAAGCGACCTTCACAAGAGCGGGATTAACAAATCATCGCAATTTACATATCTGGGCACATGACAACCCACACGCAGTCCGTATTACATCTTTTCAAGTGCAGTTTTCAGTTAACATGTGGGCAGGGATAATTGATAACCATATTATTGGCCCTGTAGAACTACCCAGCAGGCTTACTCAAGAAGTTTTTCTGAATTTTCTCCGAAACACGTTACCTTTATTACTGGAAGATGTACCTTTAGCAACACGTAGAAGATTTTGGTTTCAACTAGATGGTGCACCAGCTCATTTCGCTCGATTGGTTCGCAATTATTTAAATGAAAACTATCCACAATGGATCGGCCGAGGAGGGCCCATATCTTGGCCACCGAGATCCCCTGATTTAACGCCCTTAGATTTTTATTTCTGGGGCTACATGAAACAAAAAGTTTATGCAGTAGAAATTGCAAGCCGCGACCAATTACTGCAAAGAATTTATACCACAGCTGCAGAAATAAAAGAAAATTTTGCGGAAGTACGGAAAACTACTCAGAGTGTTGGCATAAGGGCCCAAGCATGTCTGCAAGCAAATGGAGGACACATTGAAAACTTAATTAATTAATTAAATTTGTGTTAAAATAATGTTAAGTTAAGTTATGTTAATCTCTACTAAAACCATTTTATCACTGTAGTAAACTTGTATGAATAACGTGGATTTGTCTTTTATTTTAGTAATTAACTTGTACTCTGCTATTAAAACAATTTAAATAAGATACAAACAGGTTTTTACCTGCTAAAGCCCCAAGATAAACAATAGGGTGGCAGCCTATTGTTTGTTATTATGCATTTACTTGCAGAAGGAGTATCTTTTGTGATTTTGTTTCTCTGCAATTTCTATAGTTAGACTTATGAGATGTTCTACGATTTTGTAGGTGATATCTTGTAAATTAAGGGAAAAAAAAGAAACTATTTTAATTATTAGGCATTTTCTTTAAATAAACCCGGTTTTATAAAAAAAATACCCTTTTTTCGTTAAAAAAATCCAGTAATGCCGTTTTTTTTACAAGAAATTGGTACAAATTAACCATTAATAATTATTTTTATCATATTTTCATTAAATACCAATTGATTCAAGAAGAAATCTGTGTGATATATCACTTATTACCCGAGATACAAATAAAATTAGTCTAAGAGCCAGGAATCTTAAAATAAATATTAAAACATAAATAAAAAAAAAACGATAGCAGCTAGACCACTTTCTATCACATTTACCTCGATAAATTTACGTTTATTTTAATTTGTTTTCGGGCGGTCACATCTCGACGGGTGACATTGTATATTCGAGATAGCGCTAGTTTATATTGGATAAGTCGTCAAGTACGTTACTTGCCAGCCTCTGCAACAAACTTTATTTATTACATCGTGATGTCACGTGCTCTGATTGGTCGCTGAGACGTTTCGTGTAAATGATGCACAGATTCAAAAAGTCTTATTTTTATTTAGGAAAATAAAATATTTAATAATTTTTATTTGCAATTTAAGTCAAATATTCTTAATTAGGACCCTAAATTATATAATGTTCAATACAATACTTATTTATTTGATAACTATGTCAAATACCCTATTAGCAAAAAACGTGATAAAATTTGAATTTCGCGCTTTGATACCTTCGGTTGGAGCGCGAAGGTGAATCGGCCGAAAAGCCCGCGAAATTCTTTCGCAAAATTTATTTCTTTTCTTTCTTTGGATTTATGTTATGTACTTGTTTTTTTATTAAGTATCCATCTATCTATCAGTAAGCAACATCTCATTACATTTAAATATCCAAGTATATATATTGTTATTATTAGCACGATTATTTACTGTGTGCAGAACATAATATCCGCAGATTTACTGATTTTTCATTACTGGATCTACAGATTTTATTTTATAATAACGAAGTACGATTTGCACAAATTGTATCTAGCAACATTAATAATAATAAAGACTCGCTCATTTCATTCACCTTCATTCATATAAAACTGCTTTTTTATTATTAAATTATTGAGAGTAATAAACGTAATCAACTCTCAATAATTTCAGCTGACTCCTACTGGAAACTTAACGCTTTAAAGGGTTAGTCACTAATTTATAGACACTTTATTACTTTTTGATCAAATTAGCAAATAATCTAGTGCTTTTTCTACTGCTCAACACTCGATCGGACATGGCAAGCTGGCAGCACTAGAAAGGACGCCATTTTTCTTTCTTTTAGCTTCTGTCATTTTTGCAACTCGTGTTGTACTTAGGTTAGTTTGTTGTAATTTATGAAAAAGAATTGTAATTTTCGTAAATTTCGCAGAAAAGTGACGTGAAATTTCGTGTTTCAGATATTCAATATGCAGAACGACGCTGGTGAATTCGTTGACCTGTACTGCCCGAGGAAATGGTGAGTCCTCATGTTTTGTAGGTTAAAGTGTTCTTTTGACCACATTTCTATCATCAACACTGTGCAAATAATTAATTTACCGAATGTGTTTGCTTGTAAGAACTTTAAAAATCAATGCATAAAATATCTAAGACAAATAATTCCTCTTGTGATGTTAAAATATGACATTTTATGTTTATCATATTACCAGACTGTGGGTACTAGTGCAGCATGCATGCAAAAGTAAATGGTATAATAAAAGAACTGTAGGCCTAAAATTTCCACTAATCCTGTTATTGTTAGGCTTTGTACTGTAGTACCTGTTTGGCTGACACACACAACATGAAAATCTGTCATGAAGCACCATCCGGTGTGTTCCGTTCTAGGCTTTGTGCGCTTACCACTTTTGGCCACATCATCACTGACTACTGAGATTATGGTTAAATAGACCAATTCTGGAGCAAATGTTGAATAAGTGTAAAAATTCAAGGAATATATAAAGACCGTTTTAGTAAACAAGGCTTACTACAATATTTACCAATATTAGCAATATTTGTTATATGACCAAAAGGGTTGGGTGATGAGTAAATGATGAAATTTATATTGAAAAGAGTAATTGTCAAGTTTATTGCCGGCTCTTCCCAGCAAAAGCTACCTTCCGAACCGTGCATTAGAGTCTGACAATTCATAAGTGGCTGTGAAGATCTATTTTTATACTTATGTACAGCAATCTGTCTCAATTAGAACATTTACTTGGAGGCTGTACAGATATAAACGAGATTTATGAATGTTTCAGCTCGGCTAGCAACCGTCTGATCCATGCAAAGGACCATGCATCAGTGCAGCTGGTGATTGCAGACGTGGACCCGGCGACGGGGCGCGCAGCGGACTCCGCCAAGATATACGTGGTGTGTGGGGCCATCAGACGCATGGGAGAGTCTGACGACTGCATCGTCAGGCTTACCAAGAAGGATGGCATACTCACCAAGTAAGTACCTTATAACTTATTATAAGCCTACATCATTATTTTTTATTCCAAATGTAAGTAAACATAAAGCCTGTTTAACCTCCTTCAAAAAATTGGAGAAGGTTCTCAATTGAGCTGTATGTGCATATTTTTTCAAGTTTGTTCAGACATAACTTTTTTGCTTATGAACTGATTTTAAGATTTTAATCATTCTTTTTGCATTGGGTTCTGTATTATAGCTCCCATATTGAAGGAGATTATACTGTTTTTTTTTAAGTTAATTAGGGTATGTGGTTCTTGGCACATTGGACAATAGATGGCCAAATACTGAAACACCTATCACATTTATGTTGTGCTTAAGTCGTTCATTAGACATACATACTATCTAAATTCCGTACATACTAATATTATAAATGTAGAAGCAACTTCTAAAAGTCTATTACCTTTTCATGCCTAAACTGCTGAACTGTAGCACAAACCATTTTTTTATTTCGAATTGTTGAGTAGAAAATAAGATATATCAATCAATAACACAAACAACATGCATGTAGCATATTTTCACATTTATAATAATGTAGTAAGATTTTTTTTATGTCAGAAGGCTGATAAACATGACTGTCAATATCCGATTACCTGTGTTGCTAACTTGTTTGTTAAGGTTAGAATGTGCCAATCATAGCCTATAGAATAGACGCTTGCAACACCAAGAGTATCACTATTGCCATAACAATGGCGTCCAGGAAGCTCCATCAATACTGCACAGATAGGTACTAATTAAATAAATTAAATTTGTACCTGTCTTAGTTCCCTCTGCCTTATAAAAGCTTCTAGACCCACTGTTCTTGTTCCAGCCTACTGTGAATTGAACCTATTCCAGCATCCGACTAATTAATGGTATCAATAACTAGGCATTTCCTGCGGTTTCACCCACATTCCTGGGATAAAAAGTAGCCTGCAGCACTTGGAGATAATGTTATTAGTGAAAGAATGGTTTAGAATTGGACCAGTAACTCTGGAGATAACCTGCTACATCGAAAAATACAAAAATTACCTATTAAAATATTACTAGATCTAGATCTCCATCACAGATTTATAATTCTCCATATATTAGTTTTTAACTTATTGCGTAATTATTGTTTCAGGAACTACTGATATGGTGTTTCGAGTAAGCTATATTTTTAAGGAAAAACAATAAAAAGATCCAAAAAAATCTATTCTATTTTATTTATTCTTTTTATAACCAATTTACAAAATAAAATCAACTATCAATATAGATTCTCTATCCATAATATTTGAGTCGTTTCAAATTGATTTCTTAGTAGTGTCCAGTCTTGTTAGTCCTTTAAACTCTGCAACAAAATAAGCCACATGATTAGTTCAGTAGTGGTAGAGTCTATTGTAAAACTGTAACTGTTGACATTCATAAGTGCCATAATAGGGCCTAAACTGAATAAATGAGTTTTGATTTTGAGAAAAGGCTTAGTATTAGTTAACAAAGTAAGCAATTTTTGAATGAAAAAAGCTAGTTCTATTTGACCACAATGTCACCGTGGTCAGTGATGATGTGGCCGATTATGGTAAGCACACAAAGCCTAGAAGGGCACTCTTCAAGTGCAGCTGTCGGAACACCGGAAGGTGCTTGATGACAGATTTTCAACATAGGGTTGTAGCAAGCCTGAATTACCCATAATATAGAGACATACATTTACTAATAGGACCTCCCTTCAGGTAAAGGCCTACTTACCAAACCAGCAGAGAGGCCAGGAGGGCGTACATAGGTAAGGTGTACTTACCGCTCTCGGGTTGCTAGTAGGACCTATGCTTACAGGGAGGCGACGCCGGCTCAGGATATAGGCTACTCTCAGACCGTGTACTAACTTAAGATATTGGAAATTAGGCAGGGTGGGAGTACTGTAGAACCACAGAGAAAATAGGACCTTCACCCAGGTAAGAGGTTTGTATTTATAAATATCTATCATCTAGCAGAGGGTAAGAAGGCCTTTTACAGAGACAGGCTTGTACTTACCTAGAACGCAGTAAGTCGGGGCGGTAGGAAGTAGATATCTAGGTAGGTACCTATGGGTTCTGTCTCTACTTACCTAGTTAACCGAGACCGCTTAGGAGTACTAGCAGGAGGGCCTTCCCAGGTAGGAGTCACTAACGAAGTGGCTAGGAGGAGGTGGTAGGTGGGTACCTGGTTTGAGTAGGTTAGGTAGGCTAGGCTAGTAAGGCCTCCCCCGCCCCCCGCAGCCGGGCTTGCCCCCGGGCGGCGGGCGGCAGATGGTCCGCTTCTTGCAGCCGCGCGCCGTCGCCGCGCTCACGCACACCCACACCGCCCACCACCACACCGACCACGCCCACTCCGCCAACTAACAAACAAACAACAACCAACATTACATTACCCACTTATCTATATATACTAGACTAGCCACCTGTATCTATAGCATTTGGGGATAATGTAGCTTCCTATTAGTGAAAGATTTTTTATAATCGGACCAGTAACTCCGGAGGTTACTAGTCCGAATTCCTAATATTAGTGTAGATTATTTACCTACACTACCTACCTGTTACTAAAGTCGTAAACATATACATACATACATATTATGTACATCCATGTTGATGTGCCAAAAAGAGGCAAACATATTGCAACAAAAAGAGATCCTCTGTCATAATAGGCTAGATGACAATGTCAAAAATAAATAACCAAACACTAACCAATGCATAAAACATCTGAAAACACATATGTTGTACATTTAATGCTTTCTATGATTTTTAATTACCAGTAGAACCACTAAGAGTAGATCATTTGATGCTGTGAAACAATGACGTCATAGCTTAGTATTTCATACAATATTCCATGTAACCGATCGTTTTGACATTTATTAAAGAGATTTGATAAGTCAGTCATCTACCCTATTACACTATATCACGCACGGTAATTGATACAGAGAACAGCATTATATTTTTAATCAGAACGCCTAACCAAAATAAATAGCAATAATGCCGCAACGCGCTGCTGGCATGAAAAAAGTTTTAGGCACAAGACAAAAAACTAACCATTATTTCTAGCGAGGTTTCGCGTCAAGTCTCGCCACTCATTCAACAAGTAGAAATGTGGATACATCAGTCACCAGTACTTGGGCTTGCAGCCGCCGGGGCAGCGCGGGGGACGACACGACGGCCTCTTCTTACAAGCTAAGGCGCCCACCACCTGCGTTTCAAATAAACATTTTCTGCGCCTTATTTATTTTCTTTAAAAAATTGCAAGGTACTTTTTGGCAGGAATATGAGAGGGACGTTGCGTTTTAGTCATATTACTTACTCATCTGTGGTACCTAACTAATACGGACGACTGTGACTGGTTATAACATGAAAGTAATATAATATCACTATAACCTCACTAGAACTTTTAATGACTTGACACTGGCAAAAAAGGGTTTTGGTTGCCATATTGAAAACAAAGAAGAATCCATTGCACAATTTGACACTGGCAAAATACCCAAACCGTGTTATGCAAAAAAAAAAATGAAAATGGCCCAAATCAGGACTTTCTCTTCCTTACTATACGTTACTGAATCGTAAAGTACAATTACTATACAATAAATAAATACAATTACATTTATATAAACGTTCGTTTACAACTATAGCTTTTGATTTTTTTGACAGAGTATTAGCTCCCGATATATATTGTCAAATAGCTATATAGTTGCCTGGGTCTGGTCTGTACGATCCTCGTGAATAGGAACAGCTGTACCACTCTTACCTGCACTAGTAGAAAGAGAAGCCACCAGAGGCCAGCACCAGAATGCTTCATATTTGTTCGTATGAATATTTGTAAGGTATGTGTACCCTCCACCTGCACTACATGTTGCTTTTATTTATTTATTTTGTTTTCTATCTATTTCACACAGAATTTTGATTATGACATGTCCACGAAATGTTCTTTTGTTCTGTCAGGGGGTTGTTCTTTTGTGAAAGATGTCTTTGCAGCCAGTAAGGATGAATGACATTTGTCAAAAATACATAACGAAAGAGTTTATCATAAAATTATACCTTGAGCAGAATTAAATACATGAAGAATATTATGTATTCTATTGCTCAACTTGACACTGGTAAAATACACAAAGTGTGATGCCAAAAAGAAACAAAAAAAAAATAGATTGAGGAAGGCAAGAGGCATGACCATTCAATACGCCAGCCATAGTTTGATCAAATAGAAATACGTAAATTGTTATTGCTTCATGCGAGAAAACTCATATTTGATAAAAAATTCCCACAGACGTTCATCCCATTTTGATAAAACTGTTTGAACTAGCCTGTTTGATCAAATTACTTGAACGTCTATGGCCGGAATAACGATTGAGAATTCCTACCCTCTTTTTCCAAATTCTGCATGCGATATATGTCAACATACCGACACGTCACTTAAACATTGAAAGGCTGTGGTGATAGTCGCGCGCGCACCGTCATCCAAATTTTGCTAATCCTTTATCGTTACAAAGTGTAAAGTACTATTTGTGTGTGTTGTATAAAGACAGATCACAGTAGGCTTATATTTCTGAAAAGATTGAAGAAACGTGGATCCACGGAAGACACAGGGACATCACACCTGTGAGTATCGCATGTTTCATTCCATTTAAGGCTTTGGCTTTCCATAATATAACGCTTCAGAAACCTTTCGGCCTTTCGGTTTTACCCCACCCACAAACTACCAAAAGAACTAACATTTATTCACAGATTAATAAATATAGTACTCTATAGTACAGATAGGTATCGAAGGAACAAATTCAAGGAACGCTTATCCGCTTGACAAACGTCAAATTACCTATTTTTTGTCATTACAATTAAAACTCTTTACTATTGAAATAGAGACTATAATACTTGAGATAATTTAGCGTTCCACCGACTTATATGGCCATACCATACCATAGCGTGCAGTACACCCATGTTCTCGAGACAAAAAAATCATCGTAACTATTTTTTTTTTTAAGCGCATACTGAAGCGGCCAAAATTTTATACTTAACCGCAAACGTGGAGCGTTATGCGCCCTAAGGCTTGTATGGCGGTAATTAATGGGAAATGATAATAATAAAGGGAGTGGACTGTATTTTTGAATCGTTAGGCACACTGGTATCATAGTACAACGACGAGCGAATACCTAAAAGGTATAGGATATTAAGGAATCCACGCACCTGATGCTCCTCCTGGGTCCTGGATTGTCCTGGGCACCTATAGCACGGCTCTTAGCCGTCAGAATGAAGCACTGACCACTGATTATGTAGGTTTGATAACACACGTATATTGTATAGTATTTATTATATCTAATTTCACGTACTCGCGGTAGTTTTAGGTGCAATAAGTTTCACTGAGATGCGTTCTTCAGCGATTTAACCTTGACACTGACTTTTAGGTCGTCAGTTCAAAAGAAGCTAGTTGTCAACGTGGAGGAATAAAGGAATATGGCGGGGGGGTGAAAAGGATAGCATCACTCAATATGCCTATTTTACCATGTGTGCGAAAGTGATAGACTATATTAAGAAAAAATGCAATCAAATACATGAATGCCATATATGGCGCTAACATTCCTCCGGCCTTAAAGGGTTGCCTTTAAATATAATTATAATTAAATATGCGGTTAAATATAAATGCGGTAATATGTATGTGCGGATGTTTATGTGCGGAAGAATATATCTATATACAATATATATGGTAATATGGTTTTTTACTAATTACTATAACTATTGGGTAGGAAGGGGACATAACTTTACTACCGGACGAAGGTAGCTTCCCTTTGACGTTTTTATTGTGACAACTCGAGTAGTGCCATCCTTAGAAGGATGAACCCTTTCCACAACACCCAAAGGCCAAGAAAATGGCGGAGCATTATCCGTTTTGATAATCACTACTGTTCCTTCCTGTATAGGAACAGAAGGGACATTCCATTTAGCACGCGACTGTAGCTGGTGCAAGTATTCCACGCGCCAGCGTTTCCAAAAAGACTGAACTATACTATCCAATAAGCTATGTCTTTGTAGTAAGTCCTTCGGATTAACTTCGGGCGCGGGTAGCGATGACAGTGGCACAGTTTGCAAAAAGTGAGCCGGTGTAAGAGCTGAAGGCTCTGCGGGGTCACTACTCATAGTTATTAGCGGGCGCGAATTAATAAGAGATTCTACTTGAGCGAGTATAGTGAGAAGCTCCTCGTATGAAACTATTTGCTGTCCAATAGACTTAAATAAGTGTGTCTTTATAATTTTAACCATACTTTCCCAGCATGCGCCCCAGTGCGGCGCAGCGGGTGGAATGAACTTCCAATCTACACGATTCTCAGAAAGTTCTACCTCCAGATGAGGGCGTAACTCATCCAAGAATTTGTAGAGGTCGCATAGATAAGAGCGTGCTCCAACGAAGCAGGTTCCATTATCTGAATACATGCATATTACAGGTCCGCGTCTAGAAAGAAAACGTTTGAACGCATTTAAGAAGCTGACAGTACTGAGATCTATCGCTATCTCAATGTGAGTGGCACGGGTTGTAAGGCAAGTGAAGATACACAGCCAAGCTTTACGGCTCTTCACCCCCCGGCCACGAACCGGTGTGTACTGCAGAGGGCCTGCATAATCGCACCCAACATGCGAGAAGGCTTTATCAACTTGATTAACACGCTGACTGGGTAAATCAGCCATAAGTGGAAATAAAGGACGCGGTTTCGACTTAAAGCACACGTTACATTTTTGAATGCGATGGCGTATAATGCGCCGTGAAGCCAAAATCCAAAATTTATGCCTCAATAAGGACATCAGAAGCTCTGGACCAGCATGCAAATGCTTGCGGTGATAGTAGTCAACTATCAAATCAACTACATGGTCGTGACGCGGTAAAATACAAGGGTGTTTATGCGTGTATTCCTCGGCAGAATTTGTCAAGCGACCTCCGACACGAATAATACCGTTACTGTCGAGAAAAGGGCTTAACTTATTTAAGACGGGTGAGCAAAATTTTGATTTAATTAAACTACATTTTTCGTTAGAGAAATAAATGTCTTGCACGACGCGAATTAATTTATTTTCTGCAAAATCTAAGTCTGCGGCCGATACAGGATTACCACGTGGTAATTTTTTCATGAAACGGTAAAGGTAGACAATTACACGTAACAACTTAGAATATGACGAATGTCGTAGCGCAAGCGTATAAATCGGGGAATCCTCTGGACTAGTCGTGAGGACGTGCGCCTGGATACGCTGTTCAGGCGCATCCGCGCATTCATTGTCGTCGAATTTATTTAAGGGCCATTCACTTGGGTCGCAAGTGACCCAGGAAGGTCCACTGTACCATAAAGGATGGTCAACTAGCTTGTCCGGGGTGAGGCCACGAGACAAGCAGTCTGCGGGATTTTCAAAGCCAGAAACATGGAAGAATCGACTCGCGGGAATATTTTCTGTCAGTTTTACAACCCGATTGGCGACAAAAGTCTGCCAGCGATGTGGAGACCCGTTTATCCAACATATCACAACCTTCGAATCACTGAAGGCAAATACGTTATTAACGGGATAACGCGGGCTTATAATGTCTAAGACTTTGCGAAGTAGCTGTGACAACAATACCGCGGCGCAGAGTTCCAATCGTGCAACAGAGACAACCTTTACAGGTGACACTTTAGATTTTGCGCACACTAATTTTACAGTATATTTATTGCCTGCGCGGATTTGTATGTATACTACGCCGCCTAGGGCGCGTTGGCTAGCATCAGCGAATCCGATAAGGTTGACTTCACAACCCTGCACAATGCCCAGATGTCGTGGAATACACAGTTTGTTAAGCGAGGGAAGCTCCATACAAAACTGCTTCCAACTACCGACAATATGGCGGGGCGGTTCGGCATCCCAATCACACTTTGCGAGCCAAAGCTCTTTAATAAGAAGCTTGGCGTACAAAATGGCGGGAGCCACCAAACCCATGATGTCCCACAACCGTGCTATCGCGGACAATATCGTGCGCTTAGTGCACTTATTATCAGGGGCGGCGACAACAAAACGAAAACAATCACAAGATCTATCAAAATATAGACCCAGGATTTTATGTGGAACAGACTCTTCGAACATTTTGTCATGAGAGCATTTATGCGTATCTGGTATGTGTCTAAGGACCGCTTCAGAATTGCTTGACCATTTGACTAGGTCAAATTGACCCAGTTTGAAAAATTGGATTAACTCATCACTAATCGTGATGGCTTGCGTAATAGACATGACAGAAAGAACTATATCGTCCATATAAAGGAACGAAGAAGCAGCAGCGGCTGCGGCGGGGAACTTATCTCCTTCATCAGTGACCAGCTGACGGATGACACGCAAAGCGTGATATGGACTAGACTTTAGTCCGAAACATACGCGGTTGAATTGGTATACAGTAACTGGATCGCCAGTACTAAACCGATATAAAATTCTTTGAAACCTACGGTCAGGCTCGCGTAAAACTATTTGAAGAAACATCTGACGACAGTCAGCTGAAAGTGTCACTTCAAATAGGCGGAAATTTATGAGGATGCTAAACAAGTCTCCTTGTAAATTAGCACCTGCGTGGAGAAGATCATTGAGTGAGTGACCAGACGAAGTCTTACAGCTGGCGTCAAGAACGCAGCGCAGTTTAGTCGAGGATTTGTCTTCCCTGAATACACCATGATGTGGGATCGTATATGAGGGTCGAGCGACGTCGTCATTACTTATATTAATAGGACTAAGGTAGCCCTTATTTATATAATCGCGTATAACTTCATTGTAAGCGGCGCGGGTATGAGGCGAAATATCTAACTTACGCTCTAAGCAATTGAGACGTCTAAACGCGGCGGTGTAAGAATCACCTAATAGACATGCGTCATTACGAAAAGGTAAGGCGACGACGTATCTACCACTTTCTTCTCGAACGGTGGTAGCTCGGAAAAATTCTTCACACTCAAAATCATCAGGACTTAGAGTGGGCGGCGCGGATACTTCTTCAAGCTCCCAAAATCTCTTGAAGAGCGTGTCCATCGAGTCATGGACAACGTTGCAACACAAGGTTGAAAGATTGTTTTGAACGATCTGTGATGTAGGCGCGGAACCCATAATCACAAAACCTAAAACAGTTTGAATCGCGGGTGGAACATTAATGTAGTTACTTTTAACTATTACAGGTAACAATAAATGAGACAAAGTTGACGCACCGATTAAACAATCGACCGGTCCGGGAGTCGCGTAATCTTTGTCGGCGAGCGGGAGCGACTCGAGATGTGTGAACGCATCTTTATCTACGGCCGCCGATGGCAGCGAGTCGCTTATGCGATCAATTACGAGCGAGACGAGATCAAAATTAATATTTGTATTAAATCGCGAATGTAATCTCAAATTAACTGAACCCTTAACTTGCTTTTCGGAACCACCAATACCTTTGACCACCGTTTGCGACGGCGTCATATGATCTAATAATCCAATACGCTTACAACATTCATAAGTTATGAAATTACCTTGAGACGCGCTATCCAACAAACAACGTATTATTTGAGGTGTGTTGTTCGTATCGTATACTACCACTTGAGCCGTAGCCAGCAACACAGTAGAACAGATAGATGTACACTGCCGGTTATCAGTCGGTGAATCAATGCGCGTGGGAAGCGAGGCAGCAATGGACGTTGTACAGAGCGATAGATCGCTACGTTGCGTTATGTGCGGATGACGCGAGTCAGTCGCGACGGGGACGGGTTCCCATGGCGTAGTGGTGAGATGCGCGGCTGCTACAGGGTTCGTAACAGGTTCAGTAATCGATTTAGCGTTATTGAAATGCAACATAGAATGGTGTCGCTGATTACAGGTACGACATTTCAATTTAGACGAGCAATTAACAATTTTATGCGTACGACTTAAGCAGTTAACACATGCGTTGTTATTTTTTATATGCTTAAATCGTTCAGCAGGCGAAAGTTTTTCGAACGCGGTACATTTATAGTAGTGATCGTGAGTAGCATAATTACACAGCGAACATTTGTCAGAAGCCGAAGTTGTGACGTATGACTGTGGATTCGGCGGACTAGTAGTCTTAGCACGGGGCTTAGGACTGGACCTATTTGGATGGTTACAGCCACCTGCAGATGCAGACTGTGTTCTCTCGTAAATGCGACACTGACTCTTAATAAAATCAATGAAATTATCAAGTGTGGGCACTTTTGTATCACGAGAATACATTTGAAACGCTCGTACCGTTTCCGTATCAAATTTTTGCGTAGCTACATGCAGTAATACAAAATCCAACAGATCATCGATTTTCAATGATTTTAATGAGTTAATAGCGACAACAAACCTATCGATAAACAATTGGTAATTAGATGCAGATGGGGAACCATTTAATTTAAGGTTGAGCGCTTGATCAAAATAATTAGATCCTAATAGCCTGACATCTTGATATTTATCGAGAAGTGTTTGGTAAATAACTTTATAATTTTCGGCACTCGGTATTATACCAGCAAATGTAGACTGGACGGTAGGTGACAGTTTTCCTATTAGATAGTACAGTTTGTCTGCGTCTGTAAGCGAAGAATTATCGTGCACTGTGGCGTTAAAACTAGCGTAAAATAACGGCCAGTTATTCAAATTACCATCAAATGACATAAGCTGAATTTCTGGTAAACGCGTCTTAGCTTTGGGAGTTGTCGAGGGCTCTGATGTAACCGTGGGTTTCGTAAACTTCGACTGAACCTGCCTGATATAACAATATAGGTCTTCGAACGAAGAATAACACTGATAAGAAGGAGTAGCTTTGGGGTTATTCTCCAGAAGCGTCTCATTATACTCATCGAGGACGTTGTGGAAACTAGAACGTATATTATCAATCGTCACGCACGAATTCAAAAATGTCTCTTGAGACTCTTCTGAAGCTTGAGCCACTTTCGCTAATTTATAAACATCATTGATTCGTTCATAAAGAGCGTTTCGTTTAGCTTCTAGAACAGTTAAGCGCGGGGTACAAGGAGAAGCAACCTCCCGTTCGCGAGGCATAATGATATTAGTTTATCACAGAAGTACCTATTAAAAATACAATATGTACAACTAACTACCGATATAGCAAACTGCACGACTACTTCGTAGTATTACGGCGACTGCCTACACAGCTATAATATATGTATATAAGTATATAAATACCTAATATTAAACTATATAAACTATATTTTATAAAGGCGCGGGATTAAATTATATTATAATGAAATGAGTACGTGAATTCATAAATATATAAATATAAAATAAATATCACTTATAATGTATATGCCTAAAGGGGCGGGAACGTATTTATATAAGTAGTCCAAAGGCAACACTTTTATAAGGGCGGTGCGTATAATATAGATGTAATGCAGTTAGCATCTACAGAAAATACATGGATATCAAACACATAAAATAAATTTATTATTTTTATGAAGGTAAGTGGATAAAAAGTCGTACGGATTGAAATTGATACGTAATAGAAATGAAATTCTATAAATAGAAATGAAAAAGGTACAAATTTTAATAGAATCCAGTGAGATGGACCAAATGAAGCGGCCAAAATTTTATACTTAACCGCAAACGTGGAGCGTTATGCGCCCTAAGGCTTGTATGGCGGTAATTAATGGGAAATGATAATAATAAAGGGAGTGGACTGTATTTTTGAATCGTTAGGCACACTGGTATCATAGTACAACGACGAGCGAATACCTAAAAGGTATAGGATATTAAGGAATCCACGCACCTGATGCTCCTCCTGGGTCCTGGATTGTCCTGGGCACCTATAGCACGGCTCTTAGCCGTCAGAATGAAGCACTGACCACTGATTATGTAGGTTTGATAACACACGTATATTGTATAGTATTTATTATATCTAATTTCACGTACTCGCGGTAGTTTTAGGTGCAATAAGTTTCACTGAGATGCGTTCTTCAGCGATTTAACCTTGACACTGACTTTTAGGTCGTCAGTTCAAAAGAAGCTAGTTGTCAACGTGGAGGAATAAAGGAATATGGCGGGGGGGTGAAAAGGATAGCATCACTCAATATGCCTATTTTACCATGTGTGCGAAAGTGATAGACTATATTAAGAAAAAATGCAATCAAATACATGAATGCCATATATGGCGCTAACACATACCATTCACTCATTCAGTGGTTTTTGATTAGGGAACTATAGTATAAATAACTACCGTTTCTAACGTCCATATAGTTAAAAGAGATATTCATTCACATACTGTGATAACAATAACACTAAAACAATTAAAAAAATAAACAATACATGAGACAAAAGTATATAATAATAATAAATTAATCACTATCTGAAGCACCTATTCTGAAATCACGCGATATCGGGCCGGCAGAATATTTGCGCGGCGAGGTACTGCCGCAGCGAGCGCCAGTAGCCGCGGCACAGCGCGCATAGCGACATCTCTTTCTGGCGCTCGTGTCGCTCGTGTCGCTCGCTTCTCTCATGTTGGTCGGAGCTGCGAGCGCGGTGGCTCGTCGCGTGCATCGCTTGCAAGCGCTTTGCTTGCGTGTACAACTTCAAAAGGCCAATAAATAATTATATAAGAATATCATGCTCTCACATCTTGCTCTTTAGCTAGTTAGCGTGCGAGGTGAGAGTGAGAGGACATGACACTTGTCGTCGTTTTCAATTTAATTCTTTACTACCCAGCATTAACAATTGTGTGTCACATATTTAAAGATTTTGCGTGGCATTACATAAATGTAGGAAAATATCATGGTGCTAGCCTATTAGCTGGTGTTTTTGAACACAGCAAGATTAGTTATAAGTAGCAGGTAAAACTGTATTAAATACCTAGAAGAAATAATATTTTCAAACACATTAAGAAAATTTCGGCAACGCGACTTAGCTACGGTAACCGCTTACCATCAGGGGCCGTATACTTGTGTGCTACCTTAGTAGTATAAAAAAATATCAACTCACATGTAAGGGGTTCTCAAGGTCGAACCCGCAGCGCGGGTCGCACTTGCTGGACCCAGATTCCTCAACCGAAGACTCGCACTTTATGATACTGAAATGGTGAATGTTAATTCGAAAACTATAATAAGCTTGAGTTATTGGTGAACAGTCATCTTTCTGATCATCATCTCTTCAATAAATAAATAAATCTCCTGTTATAATGAGGTTTTGGACAAAATTGAAAACTCAATCTTCTGCCGGGAAGAGTCATCGTGGCTGGGGACCCCGATCCAACTGTTGATGTTGGAATTCTGTATAGGTATATAGGAATGTGCGAACATCCATCTTGATGCCAGAACATCATCCACTAGCGCGATGTAGGTTGTATGTAGATAGTGTTGTTATATTGCAGCGCCATCTATCCATCGGTGTCTGAACTATGTAGTTAACAGGGGTCTCTACATCACTCCGACACACATTGAAACAGTAATTAGGAGGCGCGCCATGTTGGCGTAGTTTATCTCTAACACGACGAAACGTTTCGAATTGGCTTCCACAGAATCGTGGGCCATAGCCAGCACAGTGAGATTATAGTCACGCTATAAGTAGATGTATATGGTACCTGTACCTCTGTGTGAGCACATTGGGTGGGTGGTGCGCGAGGAGGGCGGGGCGCGCCTCGGTGGGCGCGATGTCCACCACGCAGCTCTGCGTCACCGAGCGACCGCCCGCCCGCGCCCGCGCCCGCGCCCCCGCCTGTCACATCAGACATAATATCACTTGTATGTATTTTCCGAACCGGTAGTAGAGTCTATTGTAAAACTGTAACTAATGACATTCATAAGTGCCTTATTAGGGCCTAAACTGAATAAATGAGATTTGATTTTGATATGGATAACGACTTATCTCACAACCTATTCCTACTCTAAGTATTTAAAACTAACTTGTTTACTAGGAGTGATAATCTTCCTCTTGAGCTCCGGCTCTGTGGCGACGAGCTTGTCCGAAATGGAGACGGAGGCGGACGAGGGGGCCGGGGGGTGTCGCACGGGGGCCGAGGGGGCCGCGGGGGCGGTCGTGGAGGCCTGCTTCGCGCGGGCCGCGAACAGGCGGTTCAGCTCGTCCAGCCTGTTCATTATAATCTTGTAGGTTTTGCACTCCTCCGCCTGTACACCGGGCGAGCGGATGCTCACATGAGATATAATATCTATAGCGTATTATGACCGAGTAAGGCTGCTTTCCCATGAGAGTTGTGCTATGCAGCTACGATGCGAGGATGTGAAAGCTAAGCTACGAAACTATGTGACCGTTTCCACTGATGCTATGTAGCGGAGCGTATAAAATGTGCTATGTGATGCGCCGCCTACTTTCGGTGACAAACGCGCCCCTACTAGGTAGTAGTAGGTAGTTTGCTCGGCACGTAGCTACACCATTCGCGACCATTAGCATCCATAGTACGTACTGTCATTGTGAGCGCCGTCAGTACACAAAATATCTCGCGAAATTGGAAACTGGCGAACCCTGTTGATAAGTGCAAGTCCATTCACATTTTGACGGTTTGACGTGGATGTATTGTGAACGATCGTAAATTAATACGTCATATTGTGGGCAGTATGGTGCAATTCACAATTCTTCGACAGTCCGACACAACTTCGCGATATATATTATGAACACAATGGTACGGTGACATATCCATCCAAAAAAAATCATATCGTAATATAACTCCACCAGGGCTGAGCCGTATGGACCGATGAATATGATTGGTGGATATCACACGTGGATGCGTAGCAACGTAGCATAGCACATTCCTAATGGAAACGCAGCCTAAAGCGTATACTACCCTGTGTTTATCCTTCCTCCGCTGGTCCGCAGTACTCCGGCTACTAGAGGAGATGTCGGTAGTGTCAGCGGTGGCGGGCTCGGGGGCGAGGGTGGGGGCGGGGTGAGGTTTAGCGTCGCGGTCACAGTCGGTGCGACGCTCGGTGAGACGCTCGCAGAGCTGCGCGACGCGCGCGATCTGCTGCTGCTGGTCGAGTAACGCGCGCTCGCAGACGGCGCGGAACGCTCGCAGCGAGTTGGAGCTGCCGCGGAGCGTGCGCGCCGACGTCGGCTCCCGACGCACGCCTGCGCCTTCCGCTCCACTCGGACGACTGCGAATTAGGGAGCTTCGCTTAGTAGGACTTTGTGGTAGAAATTGTTAGGTTGTGATTTGACTATCAAATATTCTATTCAAGATGTAGTAAGTATGTATGTAGGTACTTCAATATAACACGAGGCAGTCATAATATGTGTCGTAAAAATAATACCGATGCGGTCGATGCCGTCGACGCTTGTAAGTGCCGTCGGAAAGCCCGGAGTCGTGTGAGAACCGCTTGGCGTGCGACTGTATCGCGCATTTGCTCGACGCGCCGCTCGCCGAGCCGTTCGTCGAGCTAGGGGAACGACCCAACTTGCGCGCCGGCCCGCCGCCATCAACGACTAGCCGGTTGCTGAAGTACGGAATCATACAGTATTATAAAATGTTTATAGATATTATCAATCAATTTCTTTCAAATTGTACAGTTTTTAAACCTCTCGGAGACCGACCAATCAGGGACAGTTCACAATTTTATAAGTCATATAATTGGAACCCTGTCGATCGGCAGTTCTATTCACAATTTAACGGTTTGATATAGATATATTATGAACTATCGAAAATTGATACGTTGTATTGTAAGCAGTATGGCACAGTTCACAATATATCGACGGTTTCCAATCTCGCGAGATGGATTGTAAACTAGCGGTGTTCGCAATCATACGGTGACATAAACACAGCAAATTGGTAAGAGTGCCAGGCGATTGATTTTAACCCAAGAAGATTAAGCTAGCTAGGCCGGTAATACCAAACACCCTATCAACGTCACTGTCACATCTTAAAAAAAACGTTTAAAGTAAATAGAGATTGTACTAATGTTCCTGGTGGCGCCTGTGGAGTGGCTCGGAGGGGCGCACGGCTCCGCGCATGAACTTGTCGAGGTCGATGATATCCGCGCCCGCGCCGCGCCCCGACCACGACCCTGACGACGACTGGCCCGACATCACTTGTCAACTCAACTGCCTCTTACCTGCTAATAACGCCAAAAACAAAGGATAAATAATTGGCTTGTGCCAGCCGTACCTTTGCCTCCCAGTCTTATTCTTAAAAAAAACAAATGTCACATATTTAGCCAGAATTGCCAGATTATTATAAACATTTCCACGAGCGCCACAAAAAGCAGTTGGCATCGTTTTGCCAGCCAATTATTTCGTTAGGTCAAGGAGCCCTATCTGCTTGGCCCAGAACGTTTTCCGAGCATCGCTTCATGTTCGTGGCTTCATTCAAATGAGGCTATCGACTGCCTGGAATTCTGTTTTCTGCAGCTAGTATACTTTTTTAATTCTATGTTGGTATACTTGGACGAATTTGTTGTAAAGTACACGTAAAGTGTCACAAGAACTTTCCTCGGACTTCAACAAAAGTGAAAAAAAAATGCGGCATCCAGAGCCGTACAGATTCGTACAGAGTGGCTACCGATACATACGGGCAGCACACTTTGATACCTGACAACCCCTTACGAAGCGCCAAGAGACCATCTGCGGTAGGTGTTGCCAGGGCACACTCCACTATTAGGCGAGTGGCCCGTTATTACTAACTCCTATTTGTCCAGAATAGTACCAGAGCTGTGAGCGCGCTGCAGCTGGTCTAATTTGGACGTACTCGACAAGGGTTACTCAGATATGCTTTACGTAGTATGAGTATTCGTTGGTAAGGTTATCGTGTGGTTTCTATCGCGGCCTTACTTGGTCAGTGATCGGCGCAGGGCGGCTGTGGAGGCCGCCACGTAGTCGGCATCCACAATATAGCTGGAGGGGTCATGGCTGACACCTGTCAACACTTACACTCCGCTTTTTTAATGGCGGAAGCTGTCATCCGTTTGTGGTTTATAATCGAGATGAGTTTTCTATGATATGCTGATAATGAGGTTGTATTTTTCGAAACCAATAAAATTGTTAAGAATGAATTTTCCATGTGGGCCTGGTTGACCAAATCTTAAAGTAGAGATATATAGGGAATAGAGAAAAATGCTTAAATAAGTCTCGAGGCAGATTTTGATAAAAACTAAAACTGTATGTTTAACTGTACTTACTTGGATTTACATAAAAAATAAATTTACCTGGACTGGAGGGAATTGAAACGATGATTTGAAAAAAAAAACGAAAGTAAGAAAATAAAACAACACATTGGTTACGGCAAGTTAATTGTATTATTAAATAATAATCAGTACATTACATTACACTATTTAATAATTAATTTATTTATTCGATTGCATCGATCGACGCGACCCGCCGGAATAATATCACAAAAAACGCTACAACGACATCTAGCGGACAACACGCAAACATACTGACATTAAAAAAAATAACAAACATAGGGTACTCCCTACAGTTATAAGTATATCGCCACATAACTATAGAATCATGTGTTTATTGAGTGCCTTTGTGGCACCCACCAAAAATTGTAGCGTGTGGCTGCCACACAAGTCCACAAATTATACAGTGTAACTAACGCAAGGGCTGGACTTTGGTTCATCAAGACTGCAAACTTTTACTGTACGACATTTTCAAATTCAATATATTTTTTCTCATACAAAAGCATAATATAATATTTGCAGTTGTAAACTTGTTAGCTCCACATAAACCGTCACAGATAGTCGGGGCAGCCATAACACGCACGCGGTACGAGCCAGGCAGAATATGATTTGCAATTGATAGAAAAACCACTAAATCTGAAAAAATAAACTTTGGCACAAAAAACGTTGTTAATCTTGATGTATGTCACCTTAAGGGTATACCTTCGGTTGGAGCGCGAAATTCAAATTTTATCACGTTTTTTGCAAATTGCAGCTCAGTTATAGGTGGTATATAAAATTTGAATTTCGCGCTCCAACCGAAGCCTCCACCTTAAATAGGTTATGCGTTAGTTACCAGTAAAGCTAGACATCCAGACACCAGAGATGAGCTAAGATGCGTTGCGAGGAATGTTTTTTTTAAGGGCTACTGGCCTGTACATAGTACAAAAAAGGCCACAAGGCACAATCTCACCGTGGTCAGTGATGATGTGTGTGAAGGTGGTAAGCACACAAAGCCTAGAATAGAACTGGCTCTCAAGTGCAGCTGTCGGAACACTGTAGGTGCTTGGCGACAGATTTTCAACATGAGGGTGGTAGCCAGCCAGGCGAGTACTACAAAGTACCCTACCACCGCAAAAAAATAGAAATTAAGTTAATTATATTGGTGCATAAGATACATATTCCTTAGCTGATCGCTGGTGGATAAGCCCAGCCTAAGGCAGTGGTCCCACCGCCGGCGAGAAAACGACTAACTATCGGCGATTTTCTCTCTCAAGAAACGAACAATAAATGTACATTAGGTGTAAACGAAAGAGATGCATATATTAAAAGTTGCTCTCTGACTGTTCACACTGCCGACGACGACTCGCTTTACTGGTTTTGTCGCTGAGCGACGAGCTTTCATAAATAAACTCGCTCAGCGATACTTGTTCGCTCGCTTGATCATTTCTTTACAGTGCGGCATTGAAAGTAGGCGTGTGGCGAGTAATCGCTCGTCGCTCTTGCACACTCGCTTATAGCCCGGCGACAAAAGTATCGAAACTACACTCGCTTCCCGCTGATCGCCAACTCATTTATAGTTTCTAGTTCTACTCGTTTATCGTTCATCGTCGGCGGTGGGACCACTGCCTAACCCTATACATATGAATGGTGGATGCCACACCTAAGTGGCTAATCACACGTGGCTACTGCGTCCTTTTAGACTTAGATGCAGTCTTATAACAAATTCAAAACGTGAACTCCAACCAAAAGTATGAATTACTCATGATTAAAACAATATTCAAAAAGACAGCAATTCACTTCAATGTGCAAAAGAGATAGCTATACAAACTGAACTACTATCTTTTACCTTCCATTATTAGATATTATTTAAGGTGATACCACTGACATATACGACTATTTCATGAAAATGTTACTAATATACCTTGGAGGAATATGTTGATGATTTATTTTGTTATTAATCAGTAAATATACTACCATTCTTCTCGCAAATAACTTGTTGATAACTTACGACCTATAACTGAGCTGCAATTAGCAAAAAACGTGATAAAATTTGAATTTCGCGCTCCAACCGAAGGTATCACCTTAAGGACCGTACACAATCTATAAAGAGCATCACAATTAACATTTCAACCGTGTGAATACACCTTTACTATTATTACTTATAAAATTATGGCAGCAAATTATGTGTTTTATATTTTTTTACAAAGTCACCATAGTCGGTGATGATGTGCCCGAAGGCGGTAAGTAACATAAATGGTAAGGAACTGGCTCTCAAGTAATGGTATTTCGCTTACCACATTAGTATGGTAGCCAGCCAGTAATAGTTCCAAAAATTACCACTAGACGATGTTCCTCATAGTTCGTACATTGAAAAAAAAAATGCATAGATTTTATAAAAACATGTGGCGGTTTCGCCGAATGTGAATTTTAATAGGTAACTAATATATACAAATAAATAAAATTGAAGTGTCGTTTGTAATGTCTAAATAACAGCTTTATACTAAAAACATGAAACATTATACTGTACATTATGTATTTTACCAAAAACATAAATGTGAGAATGGGAGCCAAGTTCAATGATGAAATGATGAAATATTATGAGATAACTAAGGCGTGGTTGTCGACTTCACCAACAAAAGAGTTGAAATTTAAATGTGTGCAAAGTTCTGTAGACAATCCGAAAACGTATTAAGTAAATTTTAAATAAAATTTCTTGTTTTTTCTGCTTTAAAAATTGTTGTCTGTGTTTGTTCCGGCTATTCTCCGTAATGACCGATTTTGACGGGACTTTTACTGTCAGATAGCTTTGTTACAAGGAGTAACTTAGGATACTTTTATTTTAGACAAATATTTAGCATCCCCGCAAAAAAACATATATCCAGAAACCACAGGGGTCACTGAACCATCTGTCGAATGACAATCGATCGGCATACTTGAGTGGCTTCAGTCGGTGATCAGGCGAAACTCCGTCCAGATGTTTTTATAAATCAATGTTAGGTACACAGTTATAAAAACAAACACATTCTCACTTGCTCGTGCCCGCGCGGGGCGCGGGGGCGGCTGACATCACTTCACTATTGTGTATTATTTATTATATACATTTATATAGTTATCAACTGTCTATCGAACGCTTGGCGGCCATTTTGAAAACGCAGAATCATTTAAAAATATTTACATACATTTTAAATATTCATTCCACAACATTCCTCCTTTTGACAGTCGGTTAATATCAGGATATTTTTAATTTAGTAGACAATACACATAGTGCGAAAGAGACAGCGCTATACAGTTTGCCATTGTGTAGCTCTATCACTGTCAAAATATATTTTTTATTCATATAAGTATAAAAAAAATATTTCATTAATTGAAATAAATTGAATTCATGCAAATTGAACAATTTATTTAATGTAATAATTATGAACACAAAAGTATTCTGCGAATCTAAACCCCATAAAAAAAACCGAACCCCTTTATGAAGGTAGTGGAATCAGCTTAAAAAAACGAAATCTGCGTATTCAAAACGTCCTCAAGCGAAACTAGCCTCTATCCCATTAACACAAGAGACAACTCCATACACTTGCAGGCGTCGGGTCAGCGCGACCTCGCCTCGCTACAGTGAGTGCACTGTGCAAGGTGAAGTGCACCCTATGTGGGAGTGTCGCAAGGCTGAGACTCGCCCGCGGGTCACTGACTGTTCGCTAATTCGTCCATTCGACATCTGTAATAAACATAAAAAAATTGCAGTAATAAAATATGCTTTTAGCTTAAGGAGGGGGGGGGGGGAGAGGATTTTGCGTTGTGTTCCTAATGGGGTTCGAATCCTACAATGAGCTTGAGCTTTCGAAACCGTAGCATGGTGGTTAGAGTAATTTGTAGTACGCGGCTGCTCTCAAGTCGAATATCTGTCGCCACAGCTTTTTTTAAATGTAAAATGGGCTTACGAGCTGCACTTGAGAGCCAGTTCCCTTCTAGGCTTTGTGTGTGCACCACTACCGGCCACATCATCACTGACCACGGTGAGATTGTGGTCAAACAGGACTATACATAGTAAAAAAACAGTGACATAGTAACCGTAGATTAAACGACCAATTATCTTTTATTAACCTGTGGATTTAAAAAATAAATACGTACCGTACAGCCATCTCGGCGACCTCGAGGCTCGGGTAGTCCAGTTCCTTCACCAGGCACAGCACCGCCGATAGCAGGTTCGAGTTCTGAACACAACACCACATACTTTATTAATGAAAAGGAAAGCGTGACTGACTGAACTGCCCCCTTAGGGGTTAAATTTTCAATAATCCTTTCTTAGCGGATGTATACGTAATATCTATCTGTATGCCAAATTTCACCCCGATCTGTCCAGTGGTTTGAGCTGTGCGTTGCTAGATCAGATAGTCACGCTTTTTTTAACCGACTTAAAAAAAGGACGAGGTTATCAATTCAGTTGTTTATGTTTGTTCACGCATAACTTTTTTGTTTATGAAATGATTTTAATAATGATTTTAAGCGATACTATGATATAGAGCGATAATACAGGCTGGTTTTTTTTTTCAAAATCAATGAGTTCGATTCCCGGCAAGGCAAATAATATTTTTGAAAATCCAAGTACTTATACAGTTTTAGTTTGTATCAAAATCGGCCCCGAGACTCCTTTCAGCATTTTTCGCTATTCCCTATACTTTAGGATTTGGCCTACCACGCACCACGCACACCTAAAAAAATCACCCCGTATATCATCACTACATAATATAAAACAAAGTCGTTTCCCGTCTGTCTGTCCCTATGTATGCTTAGATCTTTAAAACTACGCAACGGATTGTGATGCGGTTTTTTTTAATAGATAGAGTGATTCAAGAGGAAGGTTTATATGTATAATACATGCATAATATAGTACAGAAAAGCTAAGCGAAGCCGGGGCGGGTCGCTAGTATATGTAGTAGTTAGTTAGTTACCCTGGCGACAGGTCTCCTCGTGAACCCCCTGTGCTCCGCCATGACGGCGGAGGGGTATTCCCTGTCCCTGTCTCGCGCGCTACCTCTGTCCTGCTCCCACACCTCGCTCGCGCTGCCCGAGCATCGCTGCGGCACTTGCTGGTACGCCTCGGACCTGCATACATTCAAACTTTGTTGTTTGTTACTCTTTCACGTAAAAACTACTGAACGGATTTGGACGAAACTTGGCACATAGATAGGTCATACCCTGGAATATAATGACAGTGTCGTCACAGTACATATATGAAAACTTAATTTATGTTCGGAAAAACATTCATAACTTTCCCAAAAATAGCGACACTCATAGTTTAAACACTAGAAATAGGGATAAACTTGCTGTACCTTTAACTCGTTTGAGCAAAGTTAGGGATTCTTTTAAGGGGCAATGTATACGCTTCTTTAACAAAGTACCCAAAGAAATTCAAGAATTGTCCGTCTTAAAATTTAAAAAGTTAATTAAAGATAAGTTGTACAAAAAAGGGTACTATAAAGTTTCTGATTTTATAGAGGACAAGAACGCATTTCTATGAGTTGCTCGCTTCACATGCTGTTTACTATTATTATGAATTTTGTTATTATTATTATGTTATTTTTTATATTTTATTTTTTATAGTTTTTTTATATACATATTTTTTATATTTACATATTTGACGATTAAAAATACTTGCAATGAGTTCATTTAATAAAGACAAAAAAAAAAAAAAAAATAACATGTAGGCTACTTTTTATCTCGGGAAAACTTATAATCCCTCGGGAACGCGGGTGAAACAGTGGGGCGGAAGCTAGTATTCAATAAACAAATATAACGACTATAAATTGCGATAAAAACTATGCTATTCCCAAGTTGGGCCAAACTACACATAGTGTATAAAATTTCATTAAAATCGATTCAGTAGTTCTGGAGGTCATCGCGGACAAACAACGTGACACGATTATTTAGATATATATATATACACAAAATGACTCGCCTGTCAGGTTTCTCGTAGTAGGTATCGTTGTAATGTGGGGGGGAGCGAGGTTCCCCCCCGCCTCCCACTCCCCCCCCTCCGCCCCCGCCGCTGTACCGACACTCGCCGTTAGACGAGTACGCGTACTCCTGCGCATACAACAATACATAAAGAGCTTTCTAAAAGTGGAAGTAGGTACTAGGATTAGTAAATTATAAATGCGAAAGTTTGTTAGTGTGTATGTTTGTTTACTTCTTCATGCTCAAACGGCTGGACCAATTTCGATGTAATTTGGTATGGAGGTAGCTGACACCCCGGAATAACACATGTGCTACGTTTTATCCCTCGGGAACATAAGAATTCTAAGGGAACGCGGGTGAAACCGCGGGGCGAAAGTTAGTTCTGAAATATCGTAGAAAGATTTTTTTTTTATTTTAAACATACTTAGCAATATTTAAGGCGATGATAGCGGTGGGAGTGACGTCGAATGTCGTGGATAACACATAAACAATGTCAAGTAATTGCATTAATGTAGAGAAGCGAGACAAACAAGCAAACACGATAGAGAACCAGGGATGTTGCGGATGCGGAGTTATTGACGACCGCGGATGTGGATGTGTATCTATACTATAATATTATAAAGAGGAAAGATTTGATTGTTTGTTTGTTTGCATTGAATAAGCGCCGAAACGACTGAACCGATTTGAAAAAATCTTTCACTAATAGGAAGCTACATTATTCCCGAACTACTTTTTATCCCGGGAACGCGAGTGAAAACGCGCAGAACAGCTAGTATAATATAATTATATTTCATGTTTTTTTTGTTACTATGTATAGACCTGTGTTTGACCACAATCTCACCGTGGTCAGTGATGTGGTCGACGGTGGTAGGACACTGCGTAGAAGGAATGGGAGGAGGTTATAGGAATTGTTTTATTAACATTTAATAAAGAGCGATTTCGATGCCTTTACCATTTTTTGCCTATTTCGTTAGTTCATACATTAATCCTTGGCTTTAAGATTGATTCTGTCCACATATGCGCGACATGCACGACTAAATTTGCTCAGCAATTCGTCAAAAATAAATGACCAAACACTAACCAATGCATAAAACATCTAAAAACACGTGGAAACATCCAATATGTTGTACATTTAATGCTTTTTATGTAACCACTAAGAGTAGATCATTTGATGCTGTGAAACTATGACGTCATAGTGTAATATTTCATACAAAATTCCATATAAACTATCGTTTTGACATTTATTAAAAAGTAGCTGATTTGATATGTCAGTCAACTACCCTATTGTATATAAATTCGTTTGTACAATTACGATGATTAATGTTTGCGAATGCGGATGCTAAAATTAAAGCGGATGTTTTGCGAGTGCGGATGTGAGTACCTGCAACATCCCTGGACAAACATACAACAACGTACATGTATATTATGTAGTGTTACGTTACGTTACTTTATGTTACGTTACCTTGACGCTGAGTGCGGAGAGCGAGTGCCGCAGCGGCCCCCCCCCGCCCCCGGCGCCCCCCTCGGGCGAGCGCGCACTCGACCGCGTCTGCACACACACGCACACTCACACACATACACACACACACACACACACCATCACACGTATAGAATGGAACCATGTTCATATAAAACACCTACTAGATTCACCGTTTTTAAAAGATACAATATTAATTTTCTCTTCACAAATGATTGATAAATATAATAACTAGTTATCAATTTCTAATCCATTCCAAGTAAAGCAGTATTTTATTTTGTGAATCTCTCTTCGAGTTGGACCGCGAAATTCTAATTTTGTTACTTGAATTTCGCGGATAACCTTGAAGGGTCCCCCTTAACATTTGTGAATCTAATATACATTTATATCATGACAAATGTAATTTTAACATTTAAAATATTACTCGAGTTAAATGTCACGTTGAAACTGAAGAATGATGTAAAATGATAAAATGTTATTCGACAGTTAGGTACTGACAAGCGCGTGGAGATGGATCAACGCATTATTACTTGCGATAGCAGATTACTATTTTAATACTATGTGCTCTGTGTTCATAGGTTGAGAATCCTTTTTACGACTACACGAAAACAGAATAATAAATCTTTAGAGGTACCTACATATTGAACACTTAAGAAACTGAAAATGATGAAATAGAGTTTACTTACTAAAGTTAGTGGTACAGTGGTGCCGATTCTGTTGTTTACAAACAAAAAAAAATAATCTCACTATATCTCTTTCTAATAGTAAATATAAGAAAGGGATGCAAGATATTTTAGTCCTGTCAGTTTAATCCGATCACATATTTCAACGTGAATTTAAGCGCGATCTTTATTGGTCACGACTATTTACCCGTACATTACGACGGCATGGATTAAATTGACAGAATTAAAAATGTCCTATCTTTTTTCAATAAGGTTAAAATGAAAGAGAGGCGACTTGTCTAATATTAGTTAAGTTCGCAAACAACAGAATCGGCACCAGTATGACACAACTTAGATGTAGCATCGGCAAATCGTACCTACCTATATCTACACTTCAATTCCGATTTACACTATTAAAAATCATTCATTATCGCGCCATTCAACGTTCAACAAGATCATTTTCGCCTAAAGTACTAATAAACATCGGTAATGTTGTAGGCGCACTCTTTTCGGGAATCATCGATTTTACGAATTTTGCCGATGCTTCATCTAAGTTGTGTCATGTTTTGAGCGGAATAAATATTCTATTCTAAACTAGAAAAATAGTTCAGGAACTAAAACCCGACTAATTTATCACCTCTAGAGGGCGCCATATTCAATGTAATGTGACGTCACATAGCCTATAACCAGCGAACGAACGAACGAGACGCTTCACACTTTTCAGGTTTTCAAGTTCCAAAATCTTAAAAGAATTCCCAATCATGAACACAGACCAAAAACAAAGTACTAAGTTACTAGAGTATAATTATGACATAGTCTGTCTGTCTGTAGGTACTTACGTCAATTTGCGAGCGCGTCATGGCGGAGGATGGGTGGTCGTATCGTTCCTCGGAGTCCGGAGACTGCGGGACCGGCCGCCGCGTCGGTGATACTGGACACTGAGTTCAAGTTATTTCATATAAATCCTTTCTGATTGAATGATTCGTCAAGTTTACTCTGTAGTCTATAGAAACCCTTGAATATATTATTAAAATCGTTGAGAAATTATGATTCTAGATTAAGTATTTCTCGGCATTCTTTGTTGCAATAGATTTGTAAAAAAAATATATGCCAAACTAGAGAATATATGACGGGGAACAGTTTTTTTTTAAATTAGGATTTTTCATTTGTAACGTGAATATAGCCCTTTTTAAAACTAAGAATGCATTTTTCTCTTATTTGGGCCATTCAAATAACCTGAACATATTAACATACATTCTGAAATCCATTAGGAAGAGAATAGATTTTTAATTGTTTTCCTGTCTCGCTTGTCTTCGTCAGTTTAGTGAGGGACGGAGACATTCGCGGAGATCCTCCTCTTATATGACAGACTTGAACCCGTTTACCTGTAGTATGTCAGTTCTGTTGTCGGAGTGTTCACCGCCCGCCTCCGAACTGTCGCTGCCCTGGAGGTGATGATGATGATGATGACGTCATGGCCACCCAGCACACACGCACACACACACATATATAGCGTTAATATATTATATATATTAGTATACATTATGTAGCTAATGCATGATATAATAATGTAAGTTTAATTGCTTTATTTGATGGTCATTTAAAAAGTTGCCAATCTTCAAATGTTGCGTTCATGCGATGACAAATTCAAAATATGTTTATACATATATATGTCGGAGGGTTGGGTTGTTGGTCAGACTTGGTTGGCTTTATTATCATGGTAGAAATATTTTTTGAAATAGTGGCAACACTGACGGTGACTCAATGACCATAGTCTATACTATAATATTATAAAGAGGAAAGATTTAATTGTTTGTTTGCATTGAATAGGCTCCGAAACTACTGAACCTTTCACTAATAGGAAACTACATTATTCCCGAAGGTTATAGGCTACTTTTTATCCCGGGAACGCGAGTGAAACCGCGCGGAACAGCTAGTTTATAATAAAGTTAATGTGGGTGGGCTCATTACTTTTGGATCGAACACTTTATAACGAGCTCTCGAGCTGTACAGACGTCAGTGCAACCATTGTTTCAATTGATACTGAAGTCTATCATGATGTAAATCTAAGTGATTATTTAATTGTCAAATTGCTACAATAAATCTATCGGGCCCTTGAGGAGTTTCTTGCGTCGCTTCTCCTCATACGGGACTATTCCGAAGTGATGGTATAACGTTATTTCATTGTCTACACTACGTCCACTGAATCGGATCCTGATTCCACTGGACCCTATACTATCGCTTGGCTGTCGCTGACGCCGACATATACATATTTAGACAACACGTTTCACAACGTTTATAAATTACCATTGAATGAAATGAAATTAAATTTTAAAATTAATACATAATATTCCATGCGCAGTTCTCAGTTAAAATATAAATATTTTTCACACACAAACAACAAATAATCACAATAACGTAGTTTTTAGTATATTATCATAAACAAGGATATATTGTTATTGACAGGCCAATTGGCGCAGTTGGTTAAGACGCCATTTATCGCGCTGCTGGTCGTGGGTTCGATTCCCATCCGGGACAAACATTTATGTGCATGGACATATCTTTTTGTCCTGAGTTTGGGTGTAATTATCTATAAGTATAAAAAAGTAGTATATGTAGTATATCAGTTATCTGGTTGTGCATAGTACAAGCTCTGCTTAGTTTGGGATCAGTTAACCGTGTGTTAAGAATGTCCCAGGATAATTATTATTTAGTATACCAGAGAAATGATACACAATAAAATGGATTTTAAGGTGAAAATGCCATTTGATAAAAAAATGCCGATTCTTCACACACGGTTATCTGATCCCAAACTAAGCAGAGCTTGTACTATGCACAACCAGATAACTCATATACTACATATATAGTAATTACACCCAGTCTCAGGACAAACAGACATGTTCATGCACACGAATGTTTGCCCTGGATGTGAATCGAACCCACGACCAGCGGCGCGATACGTGACTTCAAAATCTAACCATCCAACAGTATATAAGTACTGACCTGATCATGTCTGGAGCCTCCGCTGGTCCTGGTGTTGGAGTTATTGTAGTGGGGGTGGGAGTGGGAGTGGGGGGGATGGTGGGCGTGAGGGGGAGGCTCGTGGTCCCGGTCGGGGCTGGACTCGCACGATCGCTGCCGACGGTACTGCCCGTACGTTTCCTGCTAACCATACATACTCGATGATTTTTTTGTCATCTCGAAATTGTTAGGGATGATTGTACAGACGACCACAAGTAAAGGTAAACACTGCGGCGCCTTATGCGGTTGTAATAGGAGCTATTTTGCAACAAAAATGTGTAGCTTGATCTATGGCCGTGTGTACTCATCATTATGAATTTTTAATATGGGACCAACCCTGAAATCTTGAAAAAAATAAAACTTTTCATACAAAAGTACAAAACATCTGTCTTGTTCGGTCAAAATGTATGAAAATTTGTTCGTTATTTCAGGGTTGGTCCCATAGTTAAAAGTTTTTCATAATGATTTTATTTATTTATTTATTTTATTAGGGCAGCCAACAATAGTTTACACATAACAATTACAGCATAAGATTTTTTTTTTTTACTTTGTATAGGCCTGCGTTTGACCACAATGTCACCGGAGGTAGTGATGATGTGGCCGATGGTGGTAAGCACACAAAGCCTAGAAGGGAACTGGCTCTCAAGTGCAGCTGACGGAACACACCGGAAGGTGATTGGTAAATATTTTAATATGTGTTATTAATTTAACGATAACTTTGAATGATGCAACCCACCCTTAATAGTCAATAGACAACACTTTATTTGACATCTCAAGTTTTTTAAAGTGCACACACAGAAATAATAATAATAATAATAAATGTAAAAAATAAAAATAAAACAAACGGTTGCTCATGTGATGCCAAAAAGGACTCCCACTCAGTAGCTGTGGCAATCACCAACAGCACTGATTTTTCAAAATTACTTCATCATCATCATCATCATGTCAGCCGAAAGACGTCCACTGCTAGACAAAGGCCTCCCCCGAGGAAACTTGCTTACAGTGTAGCAATTGTTGACATCGTGCTGAAATTTGGCATCCACATAGCTAATGACTGGCATCTGCTAAGAAAGGATTTTTGATAATTCTGCCCCTGAGGTAAAAATAGACCGCGGGGCGGAAAAAAGAAAGAAATTTATGTTGGCCTCACAAAAACATAAGCATCAAAAGAAAAAAAAAACAGATGTTAAATAACATGTAAGTAGTATATATGCAGTGTGAGGCCAAAAAAGGCGGCCATCTCAGCATATGCTGCAACACTAGATGCTGCAGCGCTGGTTTTCAGACGGGGCCCAAAGTGAAGTCACGGTCAACCGCGGCACAGGTAAAAGCTAGTATAATACAAAGCTGTTGAGTGAATACCTGTTGCGGGTAGCCCTCGTCGTCGGAATCGGGGATGTGAGCTCCACGACGCATGGCCTCTTGTACCTACAATATAATACAAAATGTTAATAAATAACTAAAATAAAAAATTCAAATAAACACCCGACCCGAAATAATTCAAAATCAAAATCAAGCATCGGCAAGAAACTCAAATAAAATATTGGTATGGCGATAGGCAACGGTAACCACTTACCATCAGGTGGACCGCCTGCCACACTAAAAATTGGGTGATGATCTTCAAACGGCTGAGCGAATTATCTTGAAACATAGCTAAGAAATATTAAAAAAATTTCAAAATCGGTTCATCTGTTCAGGAGCTATGATGCCACAAACAGACACACAGATACACACTAGAAACTTATTATCCCCTTTATGTCGTCGGGGATTAAACATAAACTTTTGCAAGCACTTACTTATGTAAAGTCTGACTCTAATGCTGTGGTTGTGCCATTAGGAAATTTTTTAATCAAGGTAATAATTGGTTTTGTGTGAAAAAGAATCTCAGTGAGAAATTAGTGTCGCGGTGAGAAATAAGTGTCTTTGTGAGAAATAAGCGTCTCGTTGAGAAATGTCTGCGGTAAATTTAAGTCTTGGTGAGACAAAATTTTCGTGAGAAATGTATTTGTGAGAAATAAGTGTCTTGGTGAGAAATAGTGTTTATTTACAAATCCACATCACAATTTGCTTTATTAAGTGAACATACCTCTTCAGGATGGACGGGAACATTGTCTAGTTTCTCTAGGTTTGGAAGATTCCTGAGCACTGTCATTCTGTATCTGGAACGAGACAATTCATTTATATAAATTATTTATTAGTATAGAAGATTATTCGTAATTGATGGGCAGTACTTCTATGGGATGGAGGTACGAGCTGATATAGACAACTTTTACTATGGGTCAACAATGAAATGACAAAAAAAAACAATAAAACTTTTCTTACATTTTGATCGACCAAGAAAAAAAAAACGACAAGGCTTTGACCCTTTGACTGTTTTTTTTTCCTTTTAGTGTAACCATGCATACTAAACTAAACAGAGCTTGTACCATGGACAACTTACTTATAATATTTATTTTTGTAAATAGATACTTTAGTCTTTACTTCAATAGATAACCCAGATTCAGAACAAACACACATGTTTGCACACAAATGTTTGTCCTGGATGGGAATCGAACCCACGACCTACAGCGTGATAGGTCTTAACCAATCTATCCCCAACCCCATGCTGTATTAAATACCATGGATGATGTTCTTGTGAGAAAAATAGTTTCGGTGACAAATTTGTGCAGCGGTGAGAAATTAGTGTCTTTGTGAGAAATGAGATTTTTGGTGTGAAAAGTGCGTTTAGGTGAAAAAATAAGTATCTGGATGAGAAATTACTCCGGGTGCTGCGTGCAGGGGTTCTCGTCGAGCCACAGACTGGTGAGGTCCGGGAGGCGGCGGAGGTGGCGGATCTCGTGCAGGTCGCGGATCTCGTTCTTGCGCACGTACAGCTCCCGCAGCCGCCGGCACGCCGCGAAGTCGCACAGCGTGCGGATCTTGTTTATACTGGAATTTATTATAATAAGAATTTTAGTAACAAGTTAAAAAACAATTTTATTTTCTTCTCCATAACATAGGCTATTTGGGTGCTAAAATTTCATCGCAATAGGTTCAGCAGTTTAGGTAAAAATATATAATACCTTATAAGTTACATTCGTATTAGTACGATTTCTGAAATGACCATGGATTACAAAAAAATATAGTTTCCTCTGAATTGAATTCGTCGTTTTTTTAATCTGCAGGGCTATTTTAAAACACTCGGATTCGACATCGTAATCGGAAACGAAAACTTTCCAATGTCGAGTAGGTACATTCCCGACGAGCTGTCAAAAGGCTATTTTAAATAGCAGTCGGGGTGACAGATCGAAAAGATTCGATAGCGGAAAGATGGAGTGCGTTTACGAAGAAATGAAAACAACAATTGCGAATCCGAGTGTTTTAAAATAGCCCTGCTAGACCTAACTAATGTGGCGAAATGAAACAAGATGGACTAAAACGGCCAGTCATTACCATATACACACATTACAGGGAAGTGACCTACTAAAGACGGCTATTTGTCACTTTGAAACAAAAAAATTGGTCTAATTTGACGGGACAAAATTTCTTACATCCTTTTCTTAAATAAAGAGCGATATAATGAGATTAGTTTGTAAAAAGAATCGCCATCAATATCTTTTAAAACAGCGAAAAACATCGCAAAATGAATATCCGATAATTTTGAAACCATTTCATTTACATCCTACAGGATATTAGTTAATTAACCACGATTTAATTTTCAATATATAACTAGTAGGAAACCAAAATCAACCTTATTACAAGCCAATAAAGGCGGCGTGAACTGCAAGTTTAAATTTGAAATAAGAACGGTCAGTCGCACGCTATTGGTGTTGTTGGTAATGGTGCGCATTGAAGGAGCGTGATTGGGCAACGTTTCCCGCGCTACGCTCTGATTGGTCACGTCCTTGCCGGCATTTCCGTAATGTTTGCGAAAATTCGTTTATTTTGATAGTTTGTGGAATCAAAGATGATCGGCCATTGTTCGAGAAAATAGGTTTGAGGTCTTTGTGCTGGTTTATTTAGACACTTCCTTTAAATCGTTTAGTTGTTTTTAGGTTTCCGACCCGAAAGGGTGCCAAGACAAGCCTGTTCGTCCGTCCGTCTGTCAGCGAGCTGTATCTCATGAACCGGAATAGGTAGACAGTTGAAATTTTAACAGAATGTTTATTTCTGTCATCACGGTTCATGACATACAGCCTGGTGACAGACAGCGGAGTCTTAGTCCCGTTTTATTCTTTGGGTACGGAACCCTAAAAAAGTAGCTAGTAATTCGCTTCTCCGTACCGACTTGAGCCAGAGTCTATGGATCAACAATAACATGACACAAGCTAGTTGGCATGGCGAATGGCGACGTCGCTGCAGCTTCAACGCGTGCAGACAGAGTCCCAGCACTCGTCAACCTGGTTGCGCAGTGACGCGCGTCGTGACGTCACGTGCCTAACTACCGACGCAACGCAACGCAACGCACCGCAACGCAACGCAACGCAACGCACCGCAACGCAACGCAACGCAACGGCGCCGGCGCAATGACCACTTCGTCACCTCGCCACTCGCCAGCGCCAGCGCCGCACTACGTCACGCAACAGTGGCTTGACAATTAATAATTAACGTTATAACACAGTTTATCCCGGGAACGCGAGTGAAGCCGGAGGGAACAGCTAGTTACAAATCTATATTTATAAAAGAAATTCGTGTTAGTTACACTTTACACTATTTATAACTCAAGAACGGCTGAACTGAAAATTGGTGGTTACTTAGAACCAGGAGAAGGACATAGGATAAGTAGGGGCAGGTAGGAGTAGGTAAGGTAGGTAGGGGCAGGTAGAGGTAGTTTGGGGTAGGTAGGTAGGTCCCAGTTTTATTTTTGTTCTCAGGGCAGAACAACGTCTGCCGGGTCAGCTTGTATGTAACACTATAAAAGTTACAAAAATAAATCATAAATAAAATAATCGTTTTCCAAAACATTCTATAGATAATTTATTACATCTTATTATAAAAGTAAGAGCTGCGAATTTACACATTTCGTAAAACAAATCAAACACCATACCGGTTCCAGCAACACATGCCAGACAGTGAAAGCGAAACAAACAAATGTTTAAATAATTTGATAATATATTTATTGAATAAACGCAGACGGCGGCGGCACGCGACCGACGCAGGGCGGCGTATTGGAAATCTAATCTATACTAGACTAGTGATACTAGTAAAAAAGCTGAGAGTTTGTTTGTTTGAACGCGCTAATCTCCGGAGTTATTGGTCCGATTCGAATAACTCTTTCAGCCAGTTGGCGCAGTTGGTTACGCCACCTATTACGCCGCTGGTCATGGGTTTGATTCCCATCCAGGACAAACATTTGTGTGCATGAACATGTCTGTTTGTCCTGTGTCTGGGTGTAATTATCTATATAAGTATGTATTTACAAAAAAAAAAGTAGTATATGTAGTATATCAGTTATCTGGTTGTCCATAGTACAAGCTCTGCTTAGTTTGTGATCAGATAACCGTGCGTGAACAATGTCCCAGGATATTTATTTATTTATTATTTATATGAAGCTACATTATCCCCGAAGGTTATAGGCTATTTTTTATCCCGGGATCGCGAGTAAAACCGCGGGAAACAGCTAGTTTATTTTCATAAAAAAACTACATAGGCTCTGTTCTAAATTCAAGAAATTAATTGCATCCTTTTTATATATCCCCTGGTTGCAAACATTAGGTGAAGAGAATTCAAAGGGGTACATTTTAAGTTCTACATTTGAATGTGTACCCGATGACAGCGCGAGCTATGACGTCACAAGTGGGTAGAGGTAGTTTCCAAATACGCCGCAGCGCGGGCGCACGCGACCCCACCTCAATGATTTCATGGACATTACATTTAGTAGGAGATTGCATATCGTAGCAATTTTATTGTGTATGGTTTAGTAGGTATATGGCGTGTGCGCATTGAATGCTTTAATGTCAAGAGTCATCAGTTTATTTGTATACCGGATGTAAGTGATATCGTAACGTAAACCATAGATTCATTCTTTCATTTGGACCGGTCAGCGTTAACATTTGGCAACGGTCTTTACAAAAAAGAAATCGCAGTTGAAGGTGGAGGCTTCGATTGGAGCGCGAAATTCAAATTTTATCACGTTTTTTGCTAATTGCATCTCAGTTATAGGTCGTAAGTTTGGCAACATGTTATTTGCGACAAGAATGGTAGTATATTTACTGATTAATAAGAAAAGAAATCATCAACATATTCCTCCAAGGTATATTACTGACATATACGACTATTTCATGAAAATGTTCTCCAACCGAAGGTATCACCTTAATCAGGAACGCGTGGTATCATGTTAAAATTAATATCATAAACAAAAGTCGAGGCAATAAAAAAAAATACGGCCATTTATGTCGCATATTTTGAACCTTCGCCATAACAATATAAGTTATTATAGTCAACAAATAAAAAGTAAATCATTTATTTCATCCCTAGCGACGTATGTAGCAGTACAACCCCGCAATCCGCCAACACAATAAACGTCCAGACAACGGTTCCAGAACAGCCGGCCGCGGCAGACAGGTCATGACCTCTACAGGCCTCACGGCGCAGATAATTCGATACAGTCTACCTAGCCTCAAGTCTAGCCACCTATACATTAGCGATCAACTAATACTTTGCTAATCTTGTTTGTTGACTTATCTATGTGTATTTATGTTGTTAAGTACTGGTGAAATTCTAATAAGGTGGAGGCTTCGATTGGAGCGCAAAATTCAAATTTTATCACGTTTTTTTGCAAATTGCAGCTCAGTTATAGGTCATAAGTTATCAACATGTTATTTGCGACAAGAATGGTAGTATATTTACTGATTAATAACAAAAGAAATCATCAACATATTCCTCCAAGGTATATTACTGACATATACGACTATTTCATGAAAATGTTACTAATATACATATAATACTAATAAGTATACCCATAATAATATAATACTTGCTGTCCCCCGCGATTTCACCCGCGTTCCCTGGATAAAAAGTAGCCTATAACATTTGGGGATAATGTAGCTTCCTATTAGTGAATGGTAGATCCGGAGATAAGCGCGTTACAAACAAACAAATAAAACTGAAGAGTTTGTTTGAACGCGCCAATCTCCGGATTTACTGGTGAGATTCGAAAAATTCTTTCACTAATAGGAAGCTACATTATACCCGAATGTTATAGGCTACTTTTTATCCCGGGAACGTGGGTGAACCCGCGGGGAACAGCTAGTTTCTGATATACCGTCGCCTTTACCGTCAAGTAATATGGAATACGCCAACGTACCTGAACGCCAGCACTTCTACGTTGGGCATCCGTCGCAGCAGACTCACGTCGCCAAGCTCTGCGCCCCTGTCGACAAATAATATACATGTTAACATAAAATATCTATTTAAGTAGTTTTCTAGTCGGTGAACATCCTTAACGCGGACCTTAGACGCGTGATTTTTCAGACAGATCCAAGGGTTCTAAGTAGTCATCAGAGCTGGCAACACAGGGGCGTGCTGCTCCTTTAGTACCCGCCTGGTTGGCTACCAACCTCAAGTTGAAAAGCTGTCGCCAAGCACCTTCACTTGAGAGCAAGTTCCCTTTGACTTTGTGAGATTTCCACCATCGGCCACATCATCACTGACCACGGTGAGATTGTAGTCAAACAAAGGCCTAATCATAGTAAAACAAAAAACCAACGAGGGGGGTAGGTATAAGGGTTCCTTGAGATTAGGGTTGCCATCCGCCCGGGTTTTCCCGGATTCGTCCAAGTTTAGAAGGCGTCGGGGGAGCGTCCGGGCGGGGTTTCATTTGTTATCCGGGTGGATTTATAACAATTAAATCATTTTTTTATTTTACATATCCGGTATAAAGATCCAAAATCCGGGGTTTCTACACTTGTTGTCCTAGTTAGCGGATTTTAGAGATGGCACCATCAACCAGGTTTCCAGAAAATGGGAGCAATGTCAATGAAGTTCATTACCGTTTTCTTATGCTCCGGTGGAGATCCACTCAGGGACTGGCACTATAAATAGACCATCAGCTAATCCCATTCAACCTTCACCGTATAGAAAATAATGCTATTACCAGACGAGTATACCAGGGTTTCCCAAAGTGTGCGCCGCGGCGCCCTGGTGCTTGTAGAAAGTAAAGTCTATCATTATCCGAAAAGTCTTTCTTGTTGTTTTCTGTTTCAATTATTTTATAATTAAAAAAACTCAATTTCATATCGTACATGTTTTAATTTTTTTTTAACAAACCTAACTACTATTTAGTGTAGGTACCTATCAGTGGCGAGGGGTGAAATTATGGCGAGGGTAAGCGATTCAAAAAACACCGATAATTTTTTAGTTAGATACAGTATACATTCTAATACTAGAAGCATGACAAAAATGGCTTTGAAGTGACGAAAATGTTTGAAAAATCCATCTCACCTCTTGCAATTGGGTACTTTGAAATAATGAATCTGTGGGACTGGGATTTCTAAAAGGTAAGCCGATGGGAATCGGCTTGTATGGACCCTTCGCCACTGGTACCTATTTCTTTCGAATGTATCTTTTACAAATAGCTAGCTAGGGTAACCACGGGATGAAAAAGATTGAGAACCCCTGGAGTATACAATAAGTACCTCACATAATGTATTAGATATACTACAATCGTTTAGGATCATCTGAACACAAAGCAAGGTCGTTCCAATATAACATACTGTACTTATATGTTGTCGATCGATTGTGATTCGATGCGCGTGCGCCGGCCGAGCCAGCTGTTACTATAGGGTTGCCACTGCTAACATTATACCCCTTCTTTTTTACCCACGACGGAACGGAGACGGTATATGCGATTGGGGTGAGAGGATGTTTGTTTTTTTTTGTTTTAAATAGTTTTTTTTTTTTAAATTAACAATTCTTAAGAATTTTCGATATTGTATTACCTACTAAAATCCAACTAATATTATAAAAGCGAAAGTTTGTCAATGAGTATGTTACAATATTGATGAACTTTGGTATGGAGGTAGCTGACACCCTGGATTAACACATAGGCTACTTTTTATACCTGGGGAACGCGGGTGAAACCGCGGGGTGGAAGCTAGTTTCCATACAAACAAAAAAATATCAACAAATTAATTTTCTAAATTAAGTATCTCGTGTCATCATATAGTATATCAGTTATCTGGTTGCCCATAGTACAAGCTCTGCTTAGTTTGGGATCAGATAACCGTGTGTGAACAATGTCTTATCTATCACAAAGAATTCAATATATAAAAATATAAGAAGGCTGTATGGCTCTGAACCTTTGACTGCTTTTTGTGTGGTCTTATACTTAGGTTATTATTATGTTTGTGGCAACCCTAAAGGTATGAATGTGGGAACACGTTATACAGGGTGGAATTTTGTAATGCCACCTGGAGGGGAAGTACTCTTAATACTTTAGATAGAAAATTTTGCTCAAAGGAAACATTCCTTTATTTTTGAAATGAAAAAAAACGGCATTAAAGATTTTTAAAAATTCGCTTGCCGCACACGGTAATCGAGCCGACTAAAATCTGTAAAAGTTGCACCGTGTACTTCTATTGCATTGATTGTTAGGGTCAATGAAATCTTAAATTATTAATTCAATCGGTCAAGTTAAAGCACTTTTACTCAAAGATCTATCTGTGTACTTATGTTATTCATTAATTATTATCATTGACGTCATTTATCCATCGAAATGACGAATTACTATTTAGATAAGACGATTGCAATTTGCACGTGTTTGTAATGCAGACTCCTTTCTTAGATGTGACATAACTGCGTGTATGACGTAGTTTAAATATGGAATGTTACATTTGAAAATAGATTTTCATCTGTTATTCACATTTGATTGTTTTTACAAATCATTTCATAATTGTTTCACGGTAAAAATGGCTTATCAAGAGTAGCCGTTAGTTTAAATTTTTGTACATAATTAAATTAATTTAAAATTTCATTGTTTTCATGTAATTCAATTTATGAAGTTTGTTAAAGAGATTTCATCCTTATTGACCCTAACAATCAATGCAATAAAAGTACACGGTGCAACTTTTACAGATTTTAGTCGGTTCGATTACCGTGTGCGGCAAGCGAATTTTTAAAAATCTTTAATGCCGTTTTTTTTCTTTTCAAAAATAAAGGAATGTTTCCTTTGAGTAAAATTTTCTATCTAAAGTATTAAGAGTACTTCCCCTCCAGGTGGCATTACAAAATTCCACCCTGTATATAACATAACAGGCTTGTAACAGCATCGATCAATTACATAGTTATATAAACATTCTACACTCACTACCACTTTATATTTATTGTTTGTTGTCCACCGCGGGACTGCGCACGCGCACGCGGCCCGCGTTACTAAACGGACGTTATTTTCCACATTATTTATTGGTCTTCCTACTTCTTATACTGTCTTTTTTACATAACTGTCAGAAAAAGTTATGTATTTAGAGTTCTTCCATGACATCTTTATGGTCTTACTGATTTAGAGGTTTCATTTATTTTTAGAACCCTTTAATTAATTCCTAGTGATATGGAATAACTAATATGTCAAAATATACGGCCATTTATCTAAATATATAAATGGAAAGCGTGACTGACTGTTCTATCAACGCACAGCTCATACCACTGGACGGATCGGGCTGAAATTTGGCAAACAGTAGCTATAATGATGAAGGCATACGCTAAGAAAGGATTTTAGAAAATTCATACCCTAAGGGGGTAAAATAGGGGATCGCGGGTGAAACCGCGGGGCAAAGCTAGTTCTTACTAATAATTTGTCGACCGATTTTCAACACCGACAATTCTATATGTACGTACTATAATAAAGCTGAAGAGTTTGTTATTTTTTTTGTACGCTTAGCGCGTACACAAAACGCTCCTCTGGTTCTACCCATCGGATTCGAAAAATTCTTTCACATACAGGAAGCTACATTACCTCCGAAGGTTATAGACTACATTTTATCCCTGGAACGCGAGTGAAGCCGAGGTGATCAGCTAGAATGAAAATAAAGCGAAAACGGATTGTCACTTCGCAATTTTCCGCCAAAAAGTCTAATAATTCCTGGCCTCTCTATCAATAAATCAAACATATCATAGACAAGGCAAAACCGTTTTCACTTTCGCAACAGTCGATGACCCGAATGACCGGACGAACAATCTACAGTTCCACATAACACCCTGTCCATTGCCGACTTTATTTATATTACCGGTTCAAAGTTTCAATAAAACGCAATGTTTGCGTTGTCAGCGAAAAGGTAGCAATGTATTCGCGCGCGTGGGGAACGCCCGCATGAACTTTTAAATTTTAAATTCAGAACGTGTTTTTTTCTTTTGTTTAATAGACGCGAGGTCACGACAGCTAATTTAGGAATGTCGTTAATGAATGGAATGAATGAAATATTTTTGTAGTGACACGGTTATATTGTGGTCATACTACGTACGTACTAAGGCAGCCATAGATTAAGTTTTTTTTTTAATACATCGCAGAAAACAAGCATACGGCCTTAGGTACTCGCCCTATTTGTCATCTTTAGGTACAAAGTAAATTGTTACAAAAAAATAAATCATAATTATTGAAAAAGTCACACCTTAAAAAATATTTAGGTTTTGCCGTTGACCTACTATTATTGTATAATAAATTTTCGTTTTATAAAAAGGCCTCCTTAACAACAGGTGTGCGCTAAAAAAAAGTCTGTTTTTAACACGACTTATGCTTACAAACGCCGCAAAAGCCTTGAGACATGAACAGAGCCTATAAAAGAAAAACTAAACAATAATATCCCATCGTTTATCAACCTTTCAAAGAAAAACCCATTTTCATATATTACGTGTAACATGAAGGAGCGGAGCTATTCAACTACTCAACTATTTTCATTAATTACGCACATGTCACCAAAATTTCCACTATATTATTTATAGCATAAAATTCAAAATACATTAAATTTATTTTCCATTAACTTTACTTCATAGATGATTTCGAGCCATGATGTCATATGAATAAGGTGTATATTAAATTGTATGTAGTATGGTGTAAATAGGGGTGTGTGTGACAGCAAACAAACGGAGACAGTACAGAGTGGTCCCACCAGCCCTCGATGTGAACGAACCCGAAGGTTCAGACTAGTTACAATTAGGGTTGCCATCTGTCCGGGTTTCCCCAGATATGTCCTAGTTTAGGGGGCGTCCGGGGAGCGTACGGGCAGGGTTTCATTTGTAGTTTGGGTTTTAAAGTTTACCGGTCGCAAGAATAAATAAAAAAGTTCTCGTTTCCGATTCTCGTAAAAAAGTGGATTTATAATAACAATTTTTAACTGAATAAGTAACTTTAACAAATAAATGACATATCCGGGTAAAATCTCAAAAATCCGGGGTTTTCACACTTGTTGTCCTGGTTAGCGGATTTTAGAGATGGCAACCCTAGTTACAATAATCGATGTCAAGAAGCTCAATATCTATATCTAAGTATACTATAACCAGCTGTAAAGTAGCCTTCGGGCTAACTTCGGACTTCTTAGCCTTACCTTCGGGGACAATGTAGCTTCCTATAAGTGAAACAGTTTTTCTAATCGGACCAGTAACTCCAGAGCTCCGCGTTAAAACAAACAAACAAACTCTTCAGCTTTATTATTAGTATAGATAAAAGATTTTATTTGGGTCTACTCAAACATGCTACTATGGAAGTCTATATAGAGAAAATTGGTGGTTAGGCTTCTGTTTTTGAATAAAAGTGAGTTGTATCAATATTTTTAGACAAATTAATTCCCTAAGGGCTGTAATAGGGGAGCGCTGGGCGGAAGACTAGCAAACGAATATTACATTAGCATGTCACACGCGACCTAATATGGCGAATAACAAGTACGTATATTAGTCACCTATGTAATATATGCAAGTAACAAAATAGGGTCATACATAGGTGTCAGCCTTGAAGCGAAGAGCTTAGTGGTAGTGACGTCGGATGAAGACGAAGGTCGCCAGTACGAGTCCAACAGTGAGATTTAGCTTACGAACTACGGTGGTAGGGTACTTATACTTAGTACTGCTTGCTTGCTTGCTTGCTAACTAGCTGTCAAGTGCAGCTTTCGGAACACATAGGTGTTAGGTTTATTACTTGGCGATAGTTCAACTTGTGCCCTACCAGCGGCGGATTTGCAGTCTTTGCCGCCCTAGGCCGTGTAGTACCAGCCGACCACTTTTCAGCTCCCATAATTTAGGTAGTAGGAAGACATTTACCATACAGTGTAATTTTATTGTAATATTTACTTGGGGTCGTTTCTGGTTGCGGCGTGCACGTTTGGATTTTCCAGATACTTATTTTATTTTTGTCATGATTAGCCGCCCCTAAAATCAGGCCGCCTTAGGCCCGGGCCTATCGGGTCTAGGGCGAATCCGCCACTGCCTACCACCATGCTATGGTTTCCTCACCGGAACCTGTATGATACGATCGACGCAGCACTGAGCTATCATTGCTATAAAAATACCCTGGAATAAAACAGGATTCTCCCTTTAGTTGTATCATTATCGTGGCTAAAACCACAGGGCATTATAATATACAATAACCAAGAGTAAGAAAGAGAAAAACACTTTTCCTTTCCAAATTACTCGTCAATCTATCGTTGCTCGAGAAAATAGTCGATTAATTACAACTTACAACCAAACCATAAACAAAAAACAAAAATGATTTTATTACTGGCCAATTACACAGTTTTTGTAACATATCATTGTACTCAGGTTTTAACATCAACCAATCACAATTAAATACATTATCTGTAATATGCGTACACAGATACACAATATATCAATTAGTACGGTAGCACACAGACGCGCGGTCGCGTGCGGCACGCGAGCGGAGACGCTGGTTAGCTAACAGCGGCCGTGTCGAGATTTATGACAACTAATGGCATCTGATGATAATTATATCGTATTTTCAAATAATATGGGATAAGAGTGAATTGCTTTTGTTTGATTTTGAATTGGCAGAAGGTTCCGTAAGGTACACAAAGAATTTCACGGAGTTAAATTTGTGGTATATACCACTTATACACCTTGGAGGAATATGTTGATGATTTCTTTTGTTATTAATCAGTAAATATACTACCATTCTTTTCGCAAATAACATGTTAACAAACATACGACCTATAACTGAGCTGCAATTAGTAAAACACGTAATAAAAAGTAAATTTCACGGTGGTGTTAAGGCCGCGGGAAACTGCTGGATGCGGGTAGCGCAAGACCAACCATCGTGGAGATCATTTTCGGAGGCCTTTGTCCAGCAGTGGAAATGATTCGGCTGACATGATTAATAAAAAATGAATTTCGCGTATTCATTTTAACCACAATTTTATAGTAAAACCCCATTATTTCGTTAACGGAACCCCAACCACCTAATGAACGCAAGGACCAGTGAGTTGGACGTGGCCCAAATATACGGGCTGAGGGCAGCGGGTCGCGCTGAGCTGACCCACTTTACTCGCCATAGTTATTGTAGTGTGCTTCATAATCATGATATTATCTCTTTACTTTACGTCCTGAAGTTTCACTCTCTTACCAGAGCGATCTAATGTTTCCGGAGACAAAAAATATCTCATCATCATATCATACTTCGAATTAATTTATAAATATTCAGTTCAGAACTTAGGTCTTATGAACGGTACCATTGATCAGCAACAAGCTCGGCAAGCTATTTGTATGTGGGTCGAATTCAGAGAAGGTATGAGGTCTATCTAAAATAAAGCATATTTCATTCAATTAGCCAATAGGAATGACTAAAAAAATATAATTAGTCCGTACGTTAGATTACCAAAAAATATTGGACACATGTCTTTAGTTTAGTTCTGAAAACAAAAAATACAGTAGATACGTAGATACAGTGCGTTAACATTTGGCGTGACATCATGTCTTAGTACAATTTTTACAGAGAAGTGAAGTCACAAGAGCCTGAACTTTGATGCGCCTTATGTTTGTAATCTTTTATTGATTTACCATCACCACACCATCTACAAAAATCTTGCAATATTAATCGGTAACACGATAAAACGTAGACTATTATTTTAGAGGTAGAGCTATTATTTTCTAAGGGTACTGAACTGCTGAACCGAAAATCCCATTTCCCTGTACTGATTTGCATCTTCGTGCGAGCCGAGTATGGTCGAGTCAATTTGTATTATTATGAGAAAAAGCAAACACAGCAGCGTGTAGCAGGCACGCGGCTCGCGGCTCTATCGATTCTCAATAAAGCGTGATATTTCGTTTGGAGTGCCGACAGTAACGCGGGTGCTTTGAACTCGCCGATGCCGCACTGCTGTCTACTCGTACTTGCTCAGCGTAGGGCTGGCACGGCACACTACACAGTTGTTCAAAAGCTACATTTAAATTTCATGGGTTTTTATAAGAACATGTTATATCTAAGAAGAAAATGTCAATGATCGATAATACTTAAGATTATATAGAAAATATTAATTAGTCGTAATTAGTACTAAATCCTCCCCTTCCCCCGGTTCGTACCCCATCCGGGGGTGTTCCCAAGCATGGGTTCTGCGGTTGCCGATTTGTTTGGTAAGGTTGATGAAGCCATCAGACAACCAATTTGAATCCTTTCTAAAAAAAACCAACAGCGGAATTTAAAACAATCGCGTCAACCCTGGTGGTAGGCGCCACTTGGTCGTTCGTGACCGGCGATATTCGCCTAGTCAGCTAACTGTGATTCCGCCATCACTCATGTGAAAGTGGCGTGTCATACCCTCGGCGCTTCTGTAATTCATGGGATCCGGATAGTTACTGCTGGAATAAATCAACTTTTTATGCTGCAAGTCCAAGAGAGACTGGATGAGTGATTGGTGAAAAAAGATAACGAAACCATTTCAAATATTTGCATAGCATTTTTTTACGACTTATTGATGTTTATTATTTATTGAAGACTTTGACATTGTAGCCAAACACCTGTATGTGTACAGGTGTTTGGCTACAATGTCAAAGTCGATCCATAAGGATGTGGGAGACAAAGCCTAAAAAGAAGCAATCCGCCAGAACAAACCAGTCTAACGTGCATAGATAACCAATAAGATAATTAATTAATCGAAATTCATTCTCAGTTGTCAGTTTCATTGAAAATAAATTATTTATGTTGCATCTGTGCTTGCAGGGCATAACGGATGAAATAACGCTGTATCAGAGTGAAGGTCAAGAGAGGGGTGAGAAACACGTGAGTAGATCATGAACTCGATGGTCAGATAACATCGTTCAGGTTACGGGAAGACTGGTAAAAATTGGCACTGGACTGAAGTGTGGTGTGATACAGCTAAGAAAAAGAACTATATGCACATTATTTGCATATTCGTCCAATATTATTACCTACTAGATTCCGCCCCGCGGTTTCACCCGCGTTCCCGAGGGATCTTATGCTTTCCCGGGATAAAAAGTATCCTAGGTTAGGCTAGGTAGGTTACAAACTATCTGTGTTCCAAATTTCATCCAAATCCGTTCAGTAATTTTTGCGTGAAAGAGTAACAAACATACATCCATACTCACAAACTTTCGCATATATATATAACATTAGTAGGATATCTATGTATACTAAAGCTGAAGAGTTTGTTTGCTTGAACACGCTAAACTCTGTTTTACTAGTCGGATTCGAAAAAATCTTTCACTAATAGGAAACTACATTATCACCGAAGGTGATATAGGCTACTTTTTTATCCCAGGAACGTGGGAGAAACCGCTGGGGACAGGGAGTGTATTATACAGGGGCGTAGCTACCGCCGTATCTGCCGTATCAATTATACGGGGCCCCGGGTCACAGAGGGCCCCGACGTGCGTCATAGAGGCAAAAGCATTAGAAAAACCAAAGTCATCATCAGCTATAAATGATTTAATAAATCAGTTTGCCGAAAAAAAGGCAAGGAGAGTGTATATTTAATTTGAATTGTTTGTAAAAAAAAAAAACTTTAATTTTATGCAAACATTTTTTTTTTCTTAATAATCTTTACCATTCATAAGGGCCCCCAAACATTTTTTTACACGCTACGCCACTGGTATTATAATAGGCTAATGAGCGGTTTCGCTACAACATCAACGCGCGTCTGTGTGTGTACTAGCACACCATAAGTGCCATAGAACAAATACTGTTATCGATTGAACCGAGTTACTGATACAATTTACTTAATGCAGTTAACGGCACCCGGCTAAAATTAAAATAATTGAAGGCTGTATGAGTTCGCTCCATTGCCTCACGGAACAAAATCTATGGCTAATGGCTATACAAAGTGAAAGTATTAATTTTACGTAAGATGCTCAGATTAAGGGCATACAGAAAATTATTATACAATATACACAAAACTTACTAATGGTAAAGCTAAAGCTGGAAGTTTTATTAATCGACGCCGCGTCGATTTATTCCATGAATTTTGGCACACAAATAAATCCAGAAAACACTGAGGTATATTACTGCGCATAGAGAAGCTATCCTAAGCAAAGGTCATGCTCCATTTTGTTAATATTTGCTGCAGCGCTGAAACTTAGTTGTCTAACCTCTGCTAGGTTATTAAAAACGTAGCGTTAGAACGCTTTTAAGGTGTAGTTTTTTGCAACCAAAAAGTCTTTTCAAGGCGTTTACGCGTTTCGTGTTTAACCAACTATATGAAGTGCGGCCGGATGGCTGCACTTGAATGGAACATTATAAGTGGCATCTTCTCACCTCAGTGCCAGAAACACTTATTTATACCAGTGTCGTATAGTTCTCACGCGACTGCGATGTGTTCACAAAACAACCGAGAAATTTATAAAATGTTAACACGTACATGGCAAGCTAATAAGCTGTGCATTACAATGTATATAAACAACTGCAATTTACTTCCTTTTTCATTCTTTTTATTGAGTTTACGTTGGCGTGAAGCATTGTTACCATAAACTACGACTTCTTATGAATTCATTATTGACCTTCGTTTTATATAAAGCACAGATAACGACAAATTCAATCTCAACGTAATGGGTTCTATAGTTCTATTCATAATAAATTTATATTACTTTTTAAATGCTAGACTGATGTTAGATATTCAGTTTTTTTAATACGATTATTTAACTAAAGAATCGAATTTAAATAATCGATTTACACAATTAAAATAATCGATTAATGATAACATCGATTTATTATCACTGTCGATTTTTAACTAATACAAAAACAAATAATTTTATTATTGAGGATCCAATCCGCGAGCGATTTTACCGGTACATTTTTTTTAAACTTTATTTGTGCGCAACATGACACGTCACATTTGACACATTCCCTCCATTTTAAGGTGAAACCTTCGGTTGGAGCGCGAAATTCAAATTTTATCACGTTTTTTACAAATTTCAGCTCAGTTATAGGTCGTAAGTTATCACCGTGTTATTCGCGCTCCAACCGACGCCTCCACCTTAATTTGAGTTCTTTGTGAAAGTCTAATGATGGTCTAATGCGACAATAATGATATCAATACTACAAAAGACAACGAAGATGTCGCAGTCCTATAGCTAAAGAGATTTATTTCAATGGGCTTTGGTTAACAGGATAAAAATCTATACACACAAAAGGAATGCTACCAACGGAAATTAGAGCGTACAAATAGGTCAACAAAGCCGCATTACCCTTAAACTTGACACCGGGTGTTCTGTAGTAAATTAGTCATGGCCTCCTTGGTACACACGGCCACAGATCAAGCTACACATTTTTGTTACAAAATAGCGCCTATTACAACCGCATTAAGGTGCCGCAGTGTGTAGCTTGATCTGTGGCCGTGTGTACCAATTCCCTCCAATTTGCTTGCCTGAGGTCACTGGCTTGTTCCGAACTTCTGATTCACTGCGCGCCTGATGTCATATTAGACATTATTGGACAAAGTTAGACAATGTAGTTAGGTAGTGAAAACCTTATGAAAATCTATTTATTTGGATAAGTTTTGTATTATATTTAAGTTAAGAAATATTTTACTGTATCTGTGTAACTCTATGATGGCAAAGATGTGTGATGTAAAATAAATCTTTGTCTATAGGTAGTTGACTGACACAACAAATCAGCTACTTTTTAATAAATGTTAAAACGATAGTTTATATGGAATTTTGTATCAAATATTACACTATGACGTCATAGTTATTGTCATTAAATGTACAACATATTTGATATTTCCACGTGTTTTTAGATGTTTTATGCATTGGTTAGTGTTTGTTCAGTACCGGCGTTAGGGTATGGCGCGGTAGGGCGATCGCCCAGGGCGCCAGATGTAAAGGGGCGCCAGGCCCACCTATATTTTCGGTCGCTCATGAGCGAGTCCCGCTATCTCGAGTCTAAATAAATAAATAAATTCTCAAGTCTAAAGATAAAATAGCTATAATGGCTTAAAATCCCTTTTGTTGGCGGGAGAAGGGGGAAGGGGGGTTATCACATCTCGCCCAGGGCGCTGGTAGAGCTAAAACCGGCACTGTGTTTGTTCATTTATTTTTGACAGTGGTGCCGATTCTGTTGTTTACGAACTTAACTAATATTAGACAAGTCACCTCTCTTTCATTTCAACCTTATTGAAAAAAGATAGAACATTTTTAATGCTGTCAGTTTAGTCCATGCCGTCGTAATGTATGGGTAAATAGTCGTGACCATTATAGATCGCGCTTAAATTCACGTTGAAATGTGTGATCGGATTAAACTGACAGGACTAAAATATCTTGCATCCCTTTCTTATATTTACTATTAGAAAGGGATATAGTGAGATTAAATTTATTTAGTTAGTAAACAACAGAATCGACACCAGTGTCAACTACCCTATTGTCTAGGTATATAATAGCCCGAACAAAATCAAAAATCATTTATTCAGTTTAGGCCCTAATAAGGCACTTATGAATGTCAAAACAAAGAAAACTTCAGCGCGGTGCGGGCGGGGGACTTTAATTTATACCGATACTAGCTGTCCCCCGCAGTTTCACCCGCGTTCTTGGTGTATACCCCGGTAACGCCCTGAGCCGAGGTTCGTACCCCATTCGGGGGTGCCCTCAGGCGTTGTTACCTAAATATTACCTGGCTGAGAGCCCTCTGCGCTCGCCGATTTGTCCGGTAAGGTTGTTGCAGCCATCTGAGGCTACCAACTTTAGTCCTTTAAAAAAAAAAAAAAACTCGGGGTATAAAGTAGCCTATGTCCTTCTCCATATTATAGACTATCTGCGTGCCAAATTTCAGTGGTTTAGCCGTGAAAAGGTAACAAAGAAACATACAAACAATCAGAGAAACAATTTTCGCATCTACACTAATAATAAAGCTGAAAAGTGTGTTTGTCTGAACGCGCTAATCTCTGGTGTTACTGGTCCAATTCGAAAAAATCTTTCACTAATAGGAAGCTACATTATCCTCGAAGGTTATAGGCTACTTTCTACCTTGGTAACGCGAGTAAAGACGCGGGGAACAGCTAGTTTATAATATTAGTATGATAAAGTTAGGATCGAGTAATCAATTATCTAATTTGAATAATTCTCAGCATAACATTTTTTTTTTCTCCTCCAAGTCTCTGGTCTATTAGCAACAATACGGCATTCACCTTGAAACTGCGACATGTATGCAACTTGTACTATTGATCCTCTCAGACCTTGCAAGTCGACTGCAGTATCCGATTACTACTCATTGCGGTTCCTCTCACACCTCTATAGAATGCACATGCAAGAGTGAGACAGAGATATTAAAATAATAGATAGATTGGAATAGCTTGAAGGTTGCCTTGTGAAACGTCTTTACTTGATATGAGATCTTGAGAGACAAAGAATATGAATCTTCCATTTATAAACGACTGGCTGTTCCCGCGGTTTCACTTGCATTCCCGGGATAAAAAAAAAGTAGCTTACAACCTTCGGGGATAATGTAGCTTCCTATTAGTGAAAGATTTTTTTAAATCGGACCAGTAACTCCAAATATAGCGCGTTCAAACAAACAAACACTCTTTAGCTTTATTATCCTATCCTACTATATCATATTTATCCTACTAATATTTTTTGCGATAGTTTGTGAGTATGTTTGTCACTTCTTTACGCTCAAACGGCTGGACCAATTTCGATGAAATTTGGTATGGAGGTATTGGAGGTAGCTGACACCCTGGCCACTTTATATCCCTCGGGGACGCGAGTGAAACCGCGGGGCGGAAGCTAGTAAAATATAATGAAACAGACATACGAATAAATTACAAATAGTTAGGTATGTATGGAATGCTATATATTATGTGTATCAATTTCACGGCCAATACTTGCAAATGAGATCAATTAGAAGGCTTGCGTCGGTGCGCCGGCGCATGCGAGACTACACGTATGTATCGGGACTCGGGCACACTCGGGGGACAAAGAGCAATTATTACATAGTGTCATTGTTGTGGGCGTTATGCAAAAATGGATACAATCAAAACCGTTTATAACGACATCGAATGGACAGTAATATTTAGGGTCGGTTGCTCGTACATTTAAGTTAAAGTTATAGTCAATCAAAATCAAAACTCATTTATTCAGTTTACACCCTAATAAGGCACTTATGAACGTCATCACCTCTCGCCCAGGGTGCTGGTGGAGCTAAAACCGGCACTTAATATACATAAACTTCATACAATTATCACTTGTGGAGGCTGCAAGTGCAGAGGGAAGCTACTACAACCATGTATTCTTGTCTTCTATGTAATGAGCCTTATAATACTTTTTAAACTCTCGCGAACACAATTCATGTTTATAGTAATGTAACGGGTCTATTCGTGGTCCACTCGTGACCACGATCAATGCAACTGATCGAATCTGATCGAAACGTCGAGGTTAGTCAAAATTATATTTTGATAATATTCTATGCGCGAATAGACCCGTTACATTACTATAAACATGAGCCACCTTATAGTTAAAGTTAACTTAACTATTACCATGCTTTGACCGTAGAGTCACTTTGTCGATGACCGATCTCCCTCGGTGATGGTTACGGTTAAAATTTTAGTTAAAATGACACGAGCAACCCAGTTTGCTGTCTTTGGTAAAGTTAACTATAACCGTAACCTAACTATGACCGCGCTTTATGCAACCGAACCTTAGTCGTTATAACCAGAGTTATCACTATCACTACATAGTATAAAACAAAGTCGCTTCCCGTCTGTCTGTCCCTATGTATGCTTAGATCTTTAAAACTACGCAACGGATTGTGATGCGGTTTTTTTTAGTAGATAGAGTGATTCAAAAGGAAGGTTTTTATGTATAATACATTCTTATTATAGTACAGAAAAGCTGAGAAATTCATAGATTTGTACACCCGTGCGAAGCTGGGGCGGGTCGCTAGTTTAAATATATGGGGTTGATTTGGGACTTTTATTTAGTCGTTCCAACAACTGATGTCGTTATAAACGGTGAGATTATGGTCAAAAACAGGCCTGTACGTAGTAAAATAAAAAAAAAATATTAAAAAAATCGACAAGTTTATTTTGAATTTCAATTTACAATATTATTCCGTTTGGTTTGTTATGGTCCGACGTCACCGGTTCAATCGATTTCAGACTCTACGACGATGGCATAAGGTTGACTCAACTGCAACACCCTCCCACTCCCACCATGAGTAATAAAATAATAACACCATGTTAACTACCACAGTATAGGTAAGGTTTGTGCAACAGTAACACAAGTTGGATCAATTGGACATTTTATGCACTTATTATTATAGCCTAATAATTTCAACTTTTTTTAATGTTCTCATGAATACCCACGAAAGTTTGAGTGTATGTTTGCAAGTTTGAAACTCAATCACACTACAAGCTGAACAGATTTAGATGACACAAACTTTCGCATTAGATATAGATAATATACATAATAGGGTAGATTCCTGGCATATCAAATCAGCAACTTTTTAATAAATGTCAAAACGATCGGTTACGTGGAATATTGTATGAAATACTAAGCTATGACGTCATCGTTTCACAGCATCAAATGATCTACTCTTAGTGGTTCTACTGGTAATTAAAAATCATAGAAAGCATTAAATGTACAACATATTTGATGTTTCCGCATGTTTTCAGATGTTTTATGCATTGGTTAGTGTTTGGTCATTTATTTTTGACACTGTCATCTAGCCTATTAGTATTTGACACATACATCAACATGAGATAATTTTACGTAAAACCACGGAACGGAATCATCGAAAAAATACCGGAATTAATCCGTAAGTCAGTTACAATTTAAATGACATACCTGTGTTGCAAATATTAGCTATGTCACTGTTTTTTCTTGAAAATAAATAAGCTTTAAAAAACACGCAATAAATGTCAATCAACGCAATCTATCTAATTTCTTAAACAATTGCGCTTGGCCATAGTTTTTATTAATAAAAAAAATACTGATTCGCTGTCATCAAGAATATAAATGTAATCAACTTACTAAATAAATATTCTATGTACTGTGGCTGGGGTGTAGCGTGACCTTCCACAATTACCTACATACGAACATGAATAACACATTATCAATTCTAATGACATACTACAAACTAGGTGAGCTTCTAATGCATTGGCATATTTCTTTTTTTTATCATATGGCATAGCGCATGGCCACCCACGCCCTGATAAACGAGCGATGGTTACTTATTCATTAAATAAATTTAATTCAATTATTTATGTACATAGCTGGTTCGGCAGCCGTTGCCTGTCCTGAGACTAAAAATAACCGAGACCTACCTACTTCTACCAACCCCTACCTGCCAACCCCTACTTACCAACCCCTACCTACCTACACTTACCGCCAGAGCATACACTCTAGCAGTCTTAGGCGAGTGGTCCATGATTACTCCATAACAGACAGGTAATTCACACAGTCAAAGACTACGCTTTAAAATAGACACCTAAATTAGGAACGGAAGGTACAGAAACGCAACTAATTGCATTAACCTCAACCAGTCATTTCGTGAATCAGAAAATATGACTCGGTTAGATTTAGCCGTTCATTTTAAAACCTGTTTTACATCGTTTCTATTGACAATATTTCTATTACGTGATGCAAATAGAATGACGTAATGAAACTCCTACGTAGTTTTGTAATAGGTAAGTTCTCACCTTTACGTTGAGTCAGCATCTTAGCTCATGTACTATCGACAAAGTTGAAGCATGATCACCTTAAGGGTGTATTTTGCGTGCAGTGACCAGCCGCTACCTGTGTCTCACACAATATAACCAGACAATGCAGTTGTCATAAAATAGTAGATCGTCATTGTCAGTAAATAGTCTAAACAAAAGATTTTACAAGAGACCGTTTTATTGTCAGGGCAAACTATGATTCAGTAATCATGCTGCAAGCGAAAAGGTCTCAAAACTGATCATGCTTCAACTTTGTTGATGGTACGTTCGTGCAATACGTAGCAATATTTGGTCATTTGTTCTTCTAAGGAATTTTCTCATATATAATAACCTTGCTGAGTTTGTTGCTAGAGTCTTCTCAGTGTAAGCGTATGAGGAACCAGTGGTAGAGTCTCTTGTAATTTTAGACGATCATAAGTGCCTTATCAGGGCCTTGCTAACACAAAATACCAGCTTGTAAGAATAGATATATTTCCAAGTATCACATAAGACGCTGCACTAAAAATCTGTGACGCTGCACCAACTTCTTTCATCATCATATCAGCCGAAAGACGTCCAACTTCTTTACAGAACGTTTAATCCAAACATATCAACTGAAGATTGTTGTTGGTTTGCCCAATAGTGTTGCATTTAATGGACTTAGGACGGTTCTGATCTTGCCTGCATTTGTTAGTGGTGTGGGCAAACGTCAAAGGACGATGACGAAACCAAGAATATAGTTCGCTTGTCACTCTGGCCTTTAGAATCGTCAGATAAATCAGGAAGGAAATTCCACACTTTAGCTGTCTTATAGAGACGCAAAATGAAAGACAAAAAGGAATTTCTCCTTGGTCTTTTAAAAAAGGTGCTCACGGAAAACCAAGTGGACTCTTACGGCAAATTCACGCCATATCTTAAGCCCATATAGAGTATCTGCGAGCTCCTGTTTTCCGTGAAGTCCTGATAACTTGCTTTAAATTAGCAAGACTGGTTTTTTTAAGGCGATGATCAGTGGTTCGAATCCTACAATGAGCTTGAGCTTTGGGTGAAGGAAAACATCGTGAGGAAACCATAGCACGGAGGTAGGGTACTTTGTAGTACCCTACCACCTGGCTGGCTACCAACCTCAAGTTGAAAATCTATCGCCAAGCACCTTTCGGTGTGTTCCGACAGCTGCACTTGAGAGCCAGTTCCTTTCTAGGCTTTGTGTGCTTACCATCATCGGCCACATCATCTCTGACCACGGTGAGATTATGGTCAAACACAGGACTATACAAAGCCTAAAAGCCTAAGCCAAATGTCTAGAATAAATGTTATTTCTTTCTTTCTTTCTTTCAAAGTAAAAAACTACATCCAATTGTTGCTAATTCGAGAAATTCACTCCAAAAAAAAATAGTCGAGCTAACGTCAGAGAACAATTATTCACATCTTTTGTCTCAGTTTGCGATGGCTCACGAGGTCAGGCGAGACGCCCACGCCGCTCCAGTGACTACCATGTAAGGAGAGCACGCACGACGAGCGAATGCTGTCTCTGACGCCCTTGGAGCCCCGTGTAGGCTTTATTTACATCTTGCTGCTTTAATTGTTGGTAATATCGTTTTATTTGGACCTAATAATGAAGCGTATGACTAACTGACACGCCCTTATTCACCAGATTTTATGGTCTCGCACTTAAGGAGTTTCAAAGCTCCCGCAGACTTTGGATCACGAAATTGGTAGTGAACTTGGCTCCCATTATTTGGAATCCAATAAAATTCCAATAATAGTTTTTATTGTTTATGAAATCCAACAGTTCATTGACTCGTTTGATATTCACGTGTCTTATAAAAAATCTAATCCAAGAACGGAATTCCAGAAAATGCTAAAATTATCATTGGTAAGTAAATGGTAGCCTAACTATAAATTTTCTTCTCAGGTAGGTAGTAAAGCGGACACGCATACATCTCCAATCTACCTACAGATTCAAAATCAAAATCAAAAACATTTATTCATTCAGTTCAGGCCCTAATAAGGCACTTATGAATGTCAACAGTTACAGTTTTACAATAGACTCTACTACCGGTTCGGAATACACTTGAACTGAGAAGACTCCGGCAAGAAACTCAGCAAGGCTTCTTTTTTTCTGTGGATTAAGAACTTGACTGAACTATCGTATCGATAGAAAGTCTGCAGGGCTCAGAAGACCAATTTATGTTACTTCTTCAGGTTTGGTAGAGTCAGCGGCGCACGCAACTTATAAAAAATAGTTTAATTACTTGACTTTTCATATCACACATAATACCTAGATTAGATTCTTACATTTTAAATATCATCATGTGTAACAGCATACATAACCTCAAACATTTTATATAATTCATTACATTACCTGTTTCAATGTAAATGAGCAAGTAGCATTCAAACTTTTACTTTCTACTAATATAAAATATTGTACACAATAAATACACGCAATTATAATCTTTATTATGAAAGCATTACTGTATATAATAACGTGTTGTTAGTAGTAAAAGTCGGGTTGAATGAGACAATATTCTTTAATTAGATTTGTTGAACGTTAGGAACTTGAGATGTGCTAGCTAGACAAACAGTAGAAACTAGGCCGTTATCTCTCGCTATATTTACTAAGATGTGAGATATTAAGAAAGAAAAAGATAAGGCTGTATGGCTCTGAACATTTGCCTGTTATTAAATAAACAACAATAAACGCGTCCATAGAATAGAAAGACCGCTATATGAATCTTCGGCCATTGCTAGAATAAAAACATGCCATTGACAGCGATCTAACAGATTTGAGCTTTAAGCAAATGTAAATCTTCAGAACATGTTAATTACATCTCAATTTAAGAAATTTATGAGCCTAATAATAACATGCATGATACGACATTACAGATCTAAATTAAAATAACCTGCTTCTATAAAATTACTCTTTGATAACATGACAATTTAAATATGTCGAGTTATAGTGAAATTTAAAAAATGTATGCGCAGTTTAAATAAAGATTTCTATTTGTTATTAGTTATTTTCGTTCTCTCGTATATGACCTAGTGGGCACAAGAAATGGCAAGGTGGGTGGGTATTGGCACAATGTAACAAGAGTCGAGTAGTGTAGACACAATCGGAGGAAATAAAAAGTAAACTTCTGGCGCCATAATAGGGTAGTTGACTGACATATCAAATCAGCAACTTTTTAATAAATGTCAAAACGATCGTTTATATGGAATTTTGTATGAAATATTACACTATGACGTCATAGTTTCACAGCATCAAATCATCTACTCTTAGTGGTTCTTCTGGTAATTAAAAATCATGAAAAGCATTAAATGTACAACATATTTGATGTTTCCACGTGTTTTTAGATGTTTTATGCATTGGTTAGTGTTTGGTCATTTATTTTTGACACTGTCAACTACCCTATTATATTATAGGTTAGAATTTTAAAAGCATACTAAGCACTGAATATTAGTGCTGTGTCAAAATTGTCTTCCGGCACTCGGTTTGCCGGAAATACAGCGAAAAATTTCTATACCTTTTTGTTTTCTTACTCTAGTATGTTATTTACTACTACTGCTTGTTTAATTTGCTAATCTGTATTAAGTATATGTAAAAAAAAATAGATAAATTTAGCTACATGCAGATTTACAGGTTAGATTGTACAATTAAGCAGCAATAACCCTAATTATACGAGTATATCAAGATAAGAAAGATAGACGGAGAATTTGAATATTACTTGTTTTACATACATAAAATGTTTCAAAATTAAAAAAGTATTGCAAGAAAGAATATCATCAATGTAAGTAAATATTAGACTCAAATATTACTTAAACAATGTATACTACTAATAATGAGTGCAATAACTGATAAACGTTAGTCTATTATTTATCTATTAGCAAATACGGAGGTGATAACTACTATACAAACATTATTATTAAGTGATTAGATACCAATACTAATCCATTTAATATTAGACCTCACTACGCAATTATCGATTGCCGTAAGAGCCGTAAGTAAGTGCCGTAATTGAGAAATAAAAAAATAACAGGGTTTAATATACAGCACCAGATAAAACAAGCTAGATCATAATAAAAACCAAAAACCAGAAAGACGGGAATAATCTCGATAAATGCAGTTTAATTCCAGAAAGTACATCTGAAGGAAGAATCTAATAATTAGCAGGTATATTAAGAGTTTCAATGTTTAAATCGTTCTTTTATTTGATTAAAAAATTAGATCAAGGGAAGATCCAACCAGTCAGTATTGAAGGAGCAAAGGAGACTGTTTACGGCTAATAACAATAACTTAGACGATTATTCTTTCCTTCACAAGGAGAAATCGACCGATTGATAGAACAACTGTTAGCTCAAACCGCAGGATCTTGAACAGGTTATATAGGCATCTTATCTTATCCTGTGCGAGGGCTTGCACTGACGTCCCGCTTGGGGTGTATTGTACATTCCTCCCTGCCAGCTTTACCAAAGCCATCCTAGCTCCTTGGGGCCGTGTGGCCTTGGGATGCTGGCAAATTTGCTTCAGTATGTTCTAAGGTGTTGCTACTATCGACCGTGGTGAAAACGTCCTTGAAACTGTTTCCATGTCTTCTGTGACTGCACAGCGCATTAACACATGCTCCACAGTTTCGTCTTCCTGCATAATACCCAGACATAGGGGACCGTTGCTCCTATCTTGTGCAAGTGATAATTTAAATTGCATAGGCACCTGGTAATCCATAATGGAAGGTTTATCAAAATTCCATGAAAATAGGGGATCGTAAACAAAATCCCAGTTGACAAATAAACGTGTACTGAGTTCGTTGGACTAACATCCTGTTACCGATACATCATCCATATAGATCTTTTCGTAACCACATTTAAACATTGCCTAACAGATATTGTCTAACATATTACCATAAATAGACGTCGCCATGTCTAGGCAATGACTCACGGAATATTTAAGACTGGATCTGGAATTAGCTAACACCTTTGGTAAATATTACGTACTGTATGTATTTGTTAGCAAACTATTATAACTTGTATTGCCAATATTTCCATTAATACCTTGTTAGACTTTTCAGCTTTAGATCTGGGATTTCTTGACTAAGGAATTTTAAAGATCATTTTGTTACATTCTTCGGCATCCGAAAAAAATACCAGTTAAATTTACTTTCCAAATGTTGAAGTTTCAAATATGTCATCATCATCATATCAGCCGAAAGATGTCCACTGCTGGCTCGGTTTATCATGTGGGGGGCCTGCGTACGCTGCGTCTTCCAGTTCGTGGTCGCCACTCGAGACCCCTTCTGCCCCAACGGCCGGTTCTACGAGCGATGTGCCCCGCCCGCCCATTGCCATTTTAATTTGGCAATTGTTCTTGGTTTTTAAATACGTACGCTAATTAAAATAACTAAGTTATGCTACATTCTAGTTGATTAAAAAAAAACGATTTCAACCAAACACGTAACCTTTTCCTTGACCTGGTTATTATTTTCACTTTTTGCTTCGCACAGTCTTCTTTCGATTCAGTTCTATTCTAATTGTTCACACTAATGTATGGTAAGTAACTTTATGTACACACAGCTGTGTAGTGTGAGCACGAAATATTCATGGAAATAATGAACAGACTCACACACAAACGCACAAGGACTGTGTGAGTGAAGTAAAAAAGGCAGCTACCTCAGCACATGCTGCAGCGCTTGTTTTAAAAAGCAATATATTGGCCACGTTCTATACGGCATAATCCCTTGAACTGTTGTAGCATTAATATCTGCATCACAATGTGAACTTTCGTCTCAATCTATCCATTACATGCAAGGAGTCATAGTAAGGTTACAAATAACACCAAAATGACAATATTTTTAGCATGAACCAGTGAGTTTTAACTGGAACGAGGCTCACTTACCATCTAATATCAGTGTTTGGGGGTCAGTCAGATGAAAGTCAATCATAAATTATATATATAAATTATTTTTTTCTGTTATTTTATATCTATTACCTATATTTAATTGTCCTAGCACAGTAAGATTTATAAATATTTCAAAAGGTGATATTATAGGAACAACCACAGGCGTATAAACTGCTAGTTACACAATAGGGTAGTTGACTGACATATCAAATCAGCTACTTTTTAATAAATGTCAAAACTATAGTTTATATGGAAATTTGTATGAAATATTACACTATGATGTCATAGTTTCACAGCATCAAATGATGTACTCTTTGTGGTTCTTCTGGTAATAAAAAATCATAAAATGCAGTAAATGTACAACATATTTGATGTTTCCACATGTTTTAGATGTTTTATGGATTGGTTAGTGTTTGGTCATTTATTTTTGACACTGTCAACTACTCTATTAAACAGTTAGTTGCAGATTTATTTTAAGAACAAGAAATTGTTTCAATCTGTAATCACTATTTGCAATTAGGCAAGTATAATATTAAGCATACTTAAAATTTAATTACCCGGTAAAATAAAAGTTACCAAGTTACCGTGCTTTTTCTTCAGCAATTAAACAGAACATTACTACTTAACATCATAACACTTTCTCTGAAGACTAAATAACCTAACTTTTTAAATAACACTTCAATATTACAATCACTTAGGGTTGGCTCTAAAATCCGCTAACCAGGATTACAAGTGTGAAAACCCCAGATTTTGGAGCTTTATACGTGGACATGTCATTTATTCGATAAAGTGAGTAACCTTACGTAAAATAAAAAAAATGCTTTAATTGTTATACTTAAATCTACTTTTGTATTTATTTTTGCGACTGGTACTTTAAAACCCGGACTATAAATGAAACCCCGTCCAGACGCTCCCCGGACGCCGTCCAAACGAGGACGAATGCGGGAAACCTGGACGGATGGCAAACCTACATTCTACACATGAAACCCCGTCCAGGTGCTCCCCGGACACCCTCTAAACTAGGACGAATCTGGGGAAACCCGGACAGATGGCAACCCTACATTCTACAAATGAAACCCTGTCCAGACGCTCCCCGGATGCCTTCTAAACTAGGACGAATCTAGGGAAACCTGGACAGTTGGCAACCCTACATTCACTCAACACCATCTGTTTGTCTTAAATGATTTCATGATTGTATCAGATGATTGAATGCCCGACTAGTGAATCATGTAACTCAATGGCAGGGAAACTCTGTGGCCTTGTCATGACTATTGTTTCTTATTGTGATGTTATTACTTAATATTAAAGAGTTATAATTTGAAATAGTTACAAATTATAAGTAGTACTAGTACCATATTTCTTTTCAACTTCTGATATTACTTTTGTTTATTTTTACTTATTACTTAGTTTTACTATTCTGTGATGTTATATTTTATAGCATAGGTTGCTGATTAACGTAAAACATGAATTTAAGGTGTAGGCTTCGGTTGGGGAGTTAAATTCAAATTTTATCACATTTTTTGGATATACCTTGGAGGAATGTGTTGATGATTTCTTTTGTTATTAATCAGTAAATATACTACCATTCTTGTCGCAAATAACATGTTGATAACTTACAACCTATAACTGAGTTGCAATTAGCAAAAAACGTGATAATATTTGAATTTAACGCTCCAACCGAAGGTTTACCCTTAATCAATATAATAAAGTAACCCTTAAACTCGCATTTGGGATGCCCATCCCATAATCTCAGAATTTCATGTCAATCACTACATACTTTCCTTTATTATTAATTATATTTAAAGGGATATATTTTTGTCAACATGTTTAAGAGATTTTATTTTTGAACAGTCTATTTTTATTGATAACGAGAGTTTAGGGACCTTTTGTACCTGAACTGCAAATAAAGATTTTGACTTTGACTCAATAAGATCACTATGTAGGTGGACCACATGCCAGTCAGCCTTCATGAAAAAATAGGTTCTAATAATTTTAACAAAGATTTCTTTAAAATAACAAACATGCCCCAATAATACTAACATTAAGATACACAGAAAAAATTGGTAAGGATTTTGCAACAAGATACTAATAAGAATGAAAATACATTTTTAATATCAAATACCTACACACTAATAAGAAAGACCAATGTATTTTTTTTATGGTATGTTTAGTGTTTACATGACCATAAAGAACACTTGCTGCATATAAAATTTCTTATCAATAAAATAGGCTGTTTATTGACTCAAGCTACAATATTAATAAAAAAAAAGTAATTGTTTTCTATTTGTGTAATGCCACAAGGTTTCCTTTCATACAGCTTATGATAAAGCAGTTGGTGCAAGACAAAAACTCCATTAAGCCTGCATTTCTTTGTTCCTTTTCACAAATAAAGCATCTTGCTTGAACTGAGACCTCATTAACGCAAATACGCACGCCGTTACGGCTCTGTGATCGCATTGTAAAGAAAGATTTCACACAACACGATAAAACTGAAGCGATTGTCGCGGGAAAATAATTTTTTCTTCAACCTAAGGTCAACTGTGGAACGTGACATTCTGCCCCATTATCCACACACTGATTACTTATTGTACTTACCAGCAATTTAGCTTCTTTATGGCAGAAAGATCCGACTGCTTCGAGCGAGCAATCACCATTTCTTCCGTGAGACGAGCCATGGTGCACAACACTGATGAGACACTGGGTAAAATTGTATATGAATTTGTAAAAGTGAACAAGTTATACTATTAGCGCGAGGTTGTAGCCGCTCATCGTGCCGGCACTCACGACGGCAATCAGCACGAGCGCGGAGAAAAATCTGAAAATTATTTGCACGTTTGCACGTTCTCCAGTTTTGATTTTCTGTTCACTCACTTGACTTTGTTTGCTTGACGTCTGGCCCGTCGAGATTAAAGTATGTGTATGTCCACTGTCCACCCACCCACGGCAAATATATTTAATTTTGTCGGTAATTAAAATTTATTTCTTTTAATATCAATAATTTTTATTATTTTACTTTAAATGTGTATTTTCAGGGTAGTGAGAAAAATATGGAGAAAAATATTTAAAGCACTCTTGGAAAAGTTACAGTTGGATATGTAATCTAAATCTAATAAGATTTTTTATTCTCGTGACGTGTTTTATTGGACAAGCACAAAAAAGTATTGAGGAATGAATGACAGGACAGTGACAGCATTGTAAAGTGCTGCCATGTAATTTAAAAAGGGTCTTTGACTAAATAATCAAAGAAAAGTGTTCATATTTTTTAGTTAAAAAAGTATCTACTATATAGTATTTTTCCGTGGTCTGAGTCCGAAATATGTCAAGGGTGAAAGCAAAACATCGTTCAAACAATGCGTCTCGAAACTCCCCAATCGCTTATGTCAGCCAGCGTAAGGCAAACGCCAAATTGTATTTTTTTTATAAAAAGACTGAGGTGAGGTGTGATTTTATAGCGAAATTAATCAAATCATCTATCATTACGCTGACAGTGCCATGAGCGACGCGCCCCGCGTTTCGGACCGTACCTTAACTTTGTCTGTGGTCGTCTGTCACTGTCAGCGACCAACAGTCATAGTGTAGTAGCGGAAAAATCGATATGTCGATAGTCGTCTTGTTTTCTAACCAAATCATTCGCATTATCGAATGTACTCTCGATAGTATTCTGCTAAATATTACAATAATTGATACAGATATTACAACAATCGATAGTACAATTTATTTGGGGGCACTCTATAATATTACGACACTTATCCGATTAGCCGGCAACATTAAACTGTTATTTTTAAAGTCATTACCACCAAATGAAAAATATATCGATATATATCATTTTATTTATTTATATCATATCGTTATTTTTTAAAGATATCGATTTATATAAATTAAAACATATCGATAACCGGAAGACGCATCGTGGGCAGGCCCCCCACAAGGTGGACCGACGATCTTGTTAGGGTCGCGGGAAACCGATGGATGCGGTAGCGCAAGACCGGCCATCGTGGAGATCCTTGGGGGAGGCGTTTGTCCAGCTGTGGACGTCTTTCGGCTGATATGATGATCGATACTTCGGTATTTCGATATTTTACTCCGAGGCGTGGTTAATTACAAGTACTGTTAAAATATTCAAGAGTAAAAAAAATAAACACATCTGGCAGTTTGAGTAGTTTTATAAAACCTCTGTGATCGGTGATGTGTCATGTGATTGAAACAGTTCGCCTTCGAATATATGCAACATACGTATGTATGTACTGAGCTCTTAAAAAAATATCAATTTTGATACAAAGATATTCGGAAATAGTTACCGAACATCGATTTATTTGATTTAAAATACCGATGATAAATATCAATATTTTATTATATCGATATTTTTTGCCCAAGCCTACAAAACGTCAACACAATGTTTGGTTGCCGTTCCCCGCCTGCTGTTTCTTACAATTTTTACGTAAAAATTCAATTATAATGGACTCCAACGATATTCTGGACGACAAAGACGGCGGGCCCGACGTGCAAATCAACTTCCCCAGCTCCGTCGCGAGCCGCATCGAGGAGCTAATGGGGGGCACCGAGCAATTCGATAGCGAAGAAGTAAGCGTAGAAGTCCATCGTACCTGCTGCTGAACGAGGACACATATTTTGTGGCCTTCGGGGCGAGTGAGGTGTACCGCAGCGGTAACGGGCTGTACTAGGCAGTACTAGGGTAACAATAACGTGAGTCGTGTCGTGTGGTTGGTGTTCCAGTTCGACGCGGTGGCGTACATCAACAGCGTGTTCCCGACGGAGCAGTCGCTGTCGGGCGTGGAGAGCGCGGGCGCGCGCTGCGAGTTCCGGCTCGCGGGCGTGCGCGCCGACGTGCGCCGCCTGGTCCGAGCGCAGCCCGCGCAGCGCCACGCCGGCCACGCCGCGCTGCTCGCCGCCCAGCGCACTATGCAGGACCTGGCGTTGCAGGTACCCGATACGAACACTACCACACATACTCATCAAGTAAAATTATGAAATGCGTGGTTTCACCCGCATTCCCGAAGTATCTCATGTTTTACCAGGATAAAAAGTATCCTATGTGTTAATCCAGAATGTGATGTATCTATGTGCCAAGTTTCATCCAATTCCGTTCAGTAGTTTTTGCATGAAAGAGTAACAAACATACATACTAACCAACTTTTGCCTTTTTTTTATATTTGTAGGATATTAAACGTTTTCAGGTGGCAGACATAAACATAAAAGCGGAACGTAGCGAGTCGATGGTCCGAGAGATAACTTCGGAGATCAAGCAGCTGGACTGTGCCAAGTCCAACTTGACCGCGGCCATCACTGCATTGAATCACTTCCACATGCTGGTGGGCGGTGTCGATACTCTACGGAACATGACACAGAGTCGGCAGTACAAAGAGATTGTACTGCCTATGCAGGCTATTATGGAGGTCAGTTACATTAGAAACTTGCTTTCCACCCTGTGGTTTCACCCACAATCCCCTATTATACCCTCTAAAGGATTGAATTTTCAAAGATCTTTTCTTAGCATATGCCTTCATCACAATAGGTACCTGTATGCCAAACAACCCTATCCGTCCACTGGTTTGAGCTGTGCGTTGATAGATCTGTCAGTCACCTTTTCCGTTTATATATTTAGATAAAATTAAATGGATTAGCTGGGCAATTAGATAGATGTAGGCTTGCCGATATTAGACAAAAGGCAAAAAACAAAAGTGAAAGATGTAACATACAAGGTGAAATCACTTAAATGGCGATGGGCAGGTCACATGATGAGATCCAGGCGGGATAAGTGGACAAAAGATACAACAGAATGGTACCCACGAGGAGGAAAACGAAGAAAAGGTAGACAAGTGAGACGTTGGGAAGACAACCTTCCCAAATGCTGGAGAAGAATGGCTAACGACCGTTATACATGGAGTTGTCTCGAGGAGGCCTATGTCAGAAGACAGCCTAACAAGACCGATGCCGATGTCGGCGAAATAACATAATAAAATAAAATAACTTAATGTTAGCGAATAAAGGCTATTTTGATTTTGATTTTGAAATGAATTAGCTTATTTAGTAAGTAGTGTACTGTACTGGTATACTGTCAGGTGCTGCAACACTTCGAGTCGTACCGCGACATCCGCGAGGTGTCGTCCCTGCGCGACCAGGTCCACGCCACCAGGAGCCTTCTGCATCAGCAGATACTCGCTGACTTCAAGGAGGCCTTCACTGGTAATACATACTATACGTACCGCGGCTATCGGCAAGATGGCGCGACAAGGTCCACTCAACCAGGAGCGTGTATACATTTGTTTTGCCGGGAATCAAACTCATTGAATTTTGAAATGAAAAACATAGCGTATAATATTACTCCATCTCATAGTGTCGCCTATAAAGATAAATTTCTGGGAAGTAATGTTGAATGGCAGAATAAAGGAATGGTCTAATTTTTAGGAAAATATACTATTTACTTTTACATTGTACAAAATAATACCATGGAGGAACAAGGTGGATAATTCCTCCATTGAAAAGGCAAGATCTTCCGCCAGGCTGGGTCATCGTGCCTGGGGACCGCAGTCCAACTGTTGATATTGGAATCCTGTAAATATGTGAATGAGCGAACAAACTCCACTAGCGCAATGTAGGTTGTATGTAGATACTGTTGATATATTTCAGCGCCATCTATCCATCGGTGTGTGAACTATGTAGGTGACAGGGGTCGCTACATCAGCAATTATTTTTAATACATACATAGGCGGATTTGACTGCGGTCTTAATTAGAAGGTATTGTGATCAGTACATGTGTAATCCTCCAGCGGGCAGCAAGAGCACGGTCTCCCGCCGCACGCTGGCCGAGGCGTGCGGCCTCGTCGACATCCTCGAGCCGCGCCTCAAGCAGGACCTGCTCAAGTGGTTCATAGCCATGCAGCTGCAGGTACACTACACTACACTACACTATATACTACACACACTCCACCACACTACAAACAATAGTAAAATTAATAAACTTAAGGTGGAGGCTTCGGTTGGAGCGCGAAATTCAAATTTTATCACGTTTTTGCAAATTGCAGCTCAGTTAAAGGTCGTAAGTTATCAACATGTTATTTGCGAGAAGAATGGTAGAATATTTACTGATTAATAACAAAAGAAATCATCAACATATTCCTCCAAGGTATATGAGTAACATTTTCATGAAATCGTATATGTCAGTAAGGCACTGCGCAGTAAAAAGTGATTTTGGTGCGAGTTTATACGCGTCATTATTTTGGTGGTGAAGATTAGTAGTTGGTTGGTTGTGATGTAGGAGTACCAGCACCTGTTCAGCGCGGAGCAGGAGTGCGCGTGGGTGTCGCACGTGGAGCGGCGCTACGCGTGGCTGAAGCGGCACCTGCTCGCCTTCGAGGAGGCGGCCGGCCTCGGCGCGCTCTTCCCGCACCACTGGCTGCTCAGCGAGAGGATCGCCAAACACTTCTGTACCGTCAGTATATTATCACACCGAAAAAAACATGTTAAATGTTGCCAGTCGAAATAAAACCGGACTAGTGCGAGTCTGACTCGCGCATCGAGGATTTTACTCTAAGTACCATAGACTTCTTATAGGTTTTCCTGTAATATATAAGTAAAAACTATTAATCTGTATTTTTTTTGTTAAATTCATTTATTTACGTAACACGTCCGTGTTTGGGTCACCGACTTACATATGTGTACCAAGTTTCAACTCAAACCAGTCCAGTATTCCCGGACAGACAGACACACGAGTGATCCTATATGGGTTCCGTTTTGAATTTCAAAACCCTAAAAATAACACCCTGCACTTTTATGACATGAATCAATATGGCCAATCATAAGGATCAGATCTCTAACAAACAGTAAATAAATGAAAGGAATCCATAAAATCTAAATTTATGAATGAATCTCAATGGCAGTTCTGGAGATTATCTCCTACAACCAAACTAACAAACCTCATAATATTAGTGTAGAACTAGTTATAAGTTGTATTTTCACCTTGAAATCATGTTTATAACAACTCGAGTCTCTGGTATAAATATATGTTTGTATTCAGATAACGCGTAAAGATCTCAGCGATATAATGTCGGCTCGCCGCAACGAAGTGGACGTGAAGCTACTACTGTACGCTATACAGAAGACTTACAACTTCGAGCTACTACTGCACAAGAGGTTTACTGGTCAGTGTAGTGGACAATATAGTCATATAACACCACAAATATAAGAAAGAAAGAAATAACATTTACATTTCACTAAAAATCAGCGCAAGGGTTAGTTCTTTAATTAACCTTTGCACAATGCTGAGTCGGGGCCTATTCCGGGCATCACGCAATCTTTGTTTTTACTTTTTATTTTATGTTATTTCTTTCTTCTTCTTTCTTTCTTTCTATTTATTCTAGACAACACACAACATTACATTATGACATACAGTATAATACATTGAACAATAAAAAAAAAAATACCATACAATAATTTAATGTTGCGTGATGCCCGGAATAGTCCCCGACTCAGCATATATTAGTCAATACATTCATATAGTCCAACAAATATTAGCCAATGGTGTCGATTCTGTTGTTTACGAACTTAACTAATATTAGACAAGTCACCTCTCTTTCAAGTTAACCTTATTGAAAAAAGACAGAACATTTTTAATGCTGTCAGTTTAGTCCATGCCGTCGTAATGTACGGGTAAATAGTCGTGACCAATAAAGATCGCGCTTAAATTCACGTTGAAATATGTGATCGGATTAAACTGACAGGACTAAAATATCTTGCATCCATTTCTTATATTTACTATTAGAAAGAGATATAGTGAGATTAAATTTATTTAGTTCGTATACAACAGAATCGGCACCAATGTACTCCAACAAATATTAGTCATATAGTTCAACAAATATTAGTCAATATAGTCATATAGTTCAACAAATATTAGGCAGTATAGTCATATAGTTCAACAAATATTAGCCAATATAGTCATATAGTTCAACATATATTAGTCAATATAGTCATATAGTTCAACAAATATTAGGCAGTATAGTCATATAGTTCAACAAATATTAGTCAATATAGTCATATAGTTCAACAAATATTAGGCAGTATAGTCATATAGTTCAACAAATATTAGCCAATATAGTCATATAGTTCAACAAATATTAGTCAATATAGTCATATAGTTCGACAAATATTAGTCAATATAGTCATATAGTTCAACAAATATTAGTCAATATAGTCATATAGTTCAACAAATATTAGCCAATATAGTCATATAGTTCAACAAATATTAGCCAATATAGTCATATAGTTCAACAAATATTAGGCAGTATAGTCATATAGTTCAACAAATATTAGCCAATATAGTCATATAGTTCAACAAATATTAGGCAGTATAGTCATATAGTTCAACAAATATTAGTCAATATAGTCATATAGTTCAACAAATATTAGTCAATATAGTCATATAGTTCAACAAATATTAGTCAATATAGTCATATAGTTCAACAAATATTAGGCAGTATAGTCATATAGTTCAACAAATATTAGTCAAAATAGTCATATAGTTCAACAAATATTAGTCAATATAGTCATATAGTTCAACAAATATTAGTCAATATAGTCATATAGTTCAACAAATATTAGCCAATATAGTCATATAGTTCAACAAATATTAGCCAATATAGTCATATAGTTCAACAAATATTAGGCAGTATAGTCATATAGTTCAACAAATATTAGCCAATATAGTCATATAGTTCAACAAATATTAGGCAGTATAGTCATATAGTTCAACAAATATTAGTCAATATAGTCATATAGTTCAACAAATATTAGGCAGTATAGTCATATAGTTCAACAAATATTAGCCAATATAGTCATATAGTTCAACAAATATTAGCCAATATAGTCATATAGTTCGACAAATATTAGTCAAAATAGTCATATAGTTCAACAAATATTAGTCAATATAGTCATATAGTTCAACAAATATTAGTCAATATAGTCATATAGTTCAACAAATATTAGGCAGTATAGTCATATAGTTCAACAAATATTAGTCAAAATAGTCATATAGTTCAACAAATATTAGGCAGTATAGTCATATAGTTCAACAAATATTAGCCAATATAGTCATATAGTTCGACAAATATTAGTCAAAATAGTCATATAGTTCAACAAATATTAGGCAGTATAGTCATATAGTTCAACAAATATTAGGCAGTATAGTCATATACTTCAACAAATATTAGCCAAATATAGATAGTTCAAAACTACCATATCCGAACCGGTGGTATCTACAGTAGCTTAAGCAGCTTTCATCTTCATAACGTCCTAGCGCCTAAACTTAACAAATGACTTTGTCTTTGAGTCCCTAAATGTGTTTTGCAGGTACCGACCTCGGCGCGGATAATGTTGAGATGAGTGTGACGGACAAACAAACTGGATTCGATGCTGATGGCAAACAAGTAAGTTTATTAACAACTATCTCTCCCCCGCGGTGTCACCCGCGTTCCTGTGGTTATAAGTACTTTTAACACTTGATAGAAAATGTTATGTTTGAGTTATAAACATGCAATTTTTACTATTCGGTAGCTAATACGATGAAGAATAACTTAAAGTAAAAAAAAGGTAGGTAATGGGGGAGTCTTTTTGAGAAATTTTACGATAATTGTAAAAATTGATGAAAATAAACTGATTTATGCTAAAAAAAACATGTTTATTTTCTATTGAGGATCGTTAATTTCCACAATTTTCATTTTATGAGGACGCCTTATTACTTCCAATCATTATGGAGTTTGTTTCATCGCGATAGATTAGTTAGTTTAAAAGTTACAGAGTTTTGTTTACACTGGGGTCAAAGTAGCAAACATTTTTTTTAAAAAATCCATAAAAAAATAAAAAAAATATTTTGATTTTTTTAAATATTTTTTCCGTCGATAAAATTAAGCATAGATTCCCTCATTTTGATATGTGCACATTATAAAGACTCACACTGTATGTTATTCCAGGTTATGTATCTATCTATGTGCCAAGTTTCATCCAAATCCATTCAGTATAAAAATCAAGCTTGTAAGTCACAAAAAAAAAATTGTAAAAAAATATATTTTACAGTTGGAAATCTTGTATTAGTATTTGTACTTCAATCTGACTTATCTGTAAATAGGGTTGCTATCCGTCCGCGTTTCCCCGGTTTTGTCCCACTTTAGAGGGCATTCGGGGAGCAGCCGCAGCGTCCTGGCGGGGTTTCATTTGCAGGGGTTTTAAAGTTTTCAAGCCACACGGTTCGCTAAAACAAAATAAAAATAATATTTATAAAAGTTAAAAATTTTTTTTAATTTTGAGTAACTTTAAAAAAAAAATACTCGTCCCAGTATAATGCCCAAAAATCCGGTTTTCACGCTTATTTTCCTGGTTAGCAGATTTTTGAGATAGCAACCCTATCTTTACAGAACCCTGGGCACTTGTCCTGTTATTGGATCTGAGAGTGCATTTTTTTGTTCCAGGTACCTGTAGAGCCCTCCCCCCCGTTAGATGGCGAGGGTGGGGACGCGAGCGGCAGTGGGGCCGGGACAGGGTCGGGGTCCGGATGGGTGGGCCTGGTGGGGGCCGCGTTCGAGCCCTACCTGTCTCTCTACATACACAGCCTCGACGCCAACCTCAAGGAACTCATGGAGAGATTCGTACAGGTTACTATATTAATTAATAATACCTGGATGCCAAAGCTTTGCTCGTTATTTTTTTTTGGTAATAGGGGTGATGACTAAAAAAAAAAATTAGTCCGTCAGTTAGATTACCAAAAAATATTGGACACATGTTTTTTCTTTAGTTCTGAAAACAAAAAATAACGAAGATACAGTGCGTATAAATATCGCGTGACGTCACGTTTTAGTACACTTTTTACAGAGAAGTGACGTCACAAACCCCCACTCCTGAACTTTGATGCGACCTATCTTCGTAAGTTTTTATTGATTTGATAAAATAAAAAATACGTATCCAATATTGTTTGATAACCTAACTGACGGACTAAACAGAATTAATTATTTTTTACCCACTCATCATCCCTATTCTTGTTTTTTAGAAGTGATACCTAGCTAGATCGATTTATCGCCCCCGAAACCCTTTGCATACTAAATTTAATGAAAATCGTTGGAGCCGTTTCCGAGATTCAGATTATATATTATATGTATACAAGAATTGCTCGTTTAGTGCCGGTTGCAGACCAAGAGCTAAGCTAAGTTATTTTAGTTTAGCTCGCATAGCTTACGCAGTTTTTCATACTTGTGTGCAGACTGCAAACTAAGCTATGTGAGCTAACTAAAATATGCGAAGCTAATGTCGATGCGCTAAGCTCCCCTCCCCCTCCCCCTCCCGCCTGGCCCGCACCCCCTTCGCACATGGTTTGCCAGGGCTGTCGCATACGGACTGAGCTTTCGTTTAGTTCTTGGTGTGCACGGGACATATTTTTAGTTTAGCTAAGCTAAGCTGGCTTTGTATAGCTTTGGTATAGCTTAGTTGTGACATTAAGGTATTAGATTTAAAAATAATTTACTTAGTTTTAGACTAAAATTAATATGGGAGCACCTTGGAGCTGCAAATGGCGATAGGCGACGGTAACCACTTACTATCAGATGGGCCGCCTGCGTGCTTGTCAACCTTCTGACATAATTATTAAAATCAGTTGATAAGCGAACAAGTTATGCGTGAACAACCATTCATAGAAACATTTGTGTCCTCAGGACGCTAAAGCGTCGGCCACACAGAGCAACGCGCCGGAGAGGGAGAGTGTGGCCAACGTTGGCGCCAACGTTGGCGCGGTGATCGCCTCGTGCGCCGACTTGTTCCTCTTCTACAAGAAGTGCCTCGTGCAGTGCGCCAGGCTCACCACCGGGGAGCCCATGATCGGTAACATTTCATACTTTCTTTTTGGAAGGTTTTGAAAAAAAAAATTAGGGTGCGTTTCCACTGACGCGGGGCGGACTGTCAATTGGTCAAACTGTTTCCACTGATGCGGAATGGGGATTTCGAGCACTGATTGGCCGCTATGCTCCATTCCGCCCAGCTCCGCGTCAGTGGAACTGTGATTGAGATGAACAAATACTTTTTTTTTGTTTTTTTACTACGTATAGGCCTGTGTTTGACCACAATCTCACCGTGGTCAGTGATGATGTAGCCGATGATAGTAAGCACACAAAGCCTAGAAAGGAACTGGCTCTCAAGTGCAGCTGTCGGAACAAACCGAAAGGTGCTTGGCGATAGATTTTCAACTTGAGGGTGGTAGCCAGCCAGGCGGGTACTACAAAGTACCCTACCACCGTGCTATGGTTTCCTCACGATGTTTTCCTTCACCGAAAGCTCAAGCTCATTGTAGGATTCGAACCCGGGACCTTCGTCTCGGCATCTGACGTCACTACCACTGAGCTATCATCGCCTTAAAATCAAGCTTTACACTGCGGCACCTTATGCGGTTGTAATAGGCGCTATTTTGCAACAAAAATGTGTAGCTTGATCTGTGGCCGTGTGTACAAGCTCTGCTTAGTTTGGGATCAGATAACCGTTTGTGAACAATGTCCCAGGATATTTATTAGAACGGAGTTCTTCAATCCTTCAATCACAGTGCTCGGAATCCCCCGCATCAGTGGAACCGCACCCTAATACCTTTGAGACCTTAAAAAAGACGAGTTTTTTGAACTCACAATTTTTTCCCCACAGAGCTAGCAGGTGTATTCCAAAAGTATCTCCGCGAGTACGCGAGCTCCGTACTACAGGCGGCGCTGCCCAGGAGTGGCAGTCTCACCGGCTCGGGACCGGGACCAGGACTCAGTCTCAACGTTCCCAGTCTCGTTACTAACTTGCACTCGCTCACTGCGCAAGGACATGCCAGGTTGCTCTACTCTCCATGTATAACTAGTTATCTATCCGATGATGATATGATGCCAAAGATATATACACAACAAACTTATAAAAAGAGGGATTTTTACGTTGAGGGTTAAAAAAATCATATTTTAATATTTATTCCGTCATCAACAGGTACACAAAACAAGAAATTTCAAAGATCACCAGCGTCATCACCACATCGGAATACTGCCTAGAAACAACCATTCATTTGGAGCAGAAACTCAAAGAGAAAGTTGCCCCCGGTCTCGCTGACAAAATAGACCTAGTTCCCGAACAAGATCTGTTCCATAAAATCATTAGTAATTGCATACAAATGTTGGTGCAAGACTTGGAAATGGCCTGCGAGCCAGCTCTGCAAGCCATGACCAAGATATCCTGGCTCCACTTCGACAATGTTGGCGACCAGAGTTCTTACGTCACGCAAATAATAATGCACTTAAAAAACGCAGTACCAAACCTACGCGACAACTTATCGTCTTCAAGAAAATATTTCACTCAATTCTGTATACGTTTCGCTAATTCTTTCATACCGAAATTTATACAGAATATATATAAATGTAAGCCCATTTCTACTGTAGGCTCTGAGCAGTTATTGTTAGATACTCATATGTTGAAAACTGCTTTGTTGGAGCTTCCTTCGATCGGGTCTGAGGTGAAACGGCCGGCGCCTGCGACGTACACTAAAGTTGTGATCAAATTGATGACAAAAGCTGAAATGATTCTCAAATTGGTCATGGCACCGTTGGACGGGAATGTAGAAGGGTTTGTATCTCAGTTTGTCCAGTTACTTCCAGAAAGTACCATCGCCGAGTTCCACAAGGTGTTGGACATGAAGGGCGCTAAGCTGTCAAAAGCGCAATTGAGTTCCTTAGATGCGTTGTTTAAGGAAACTAGTAAGACTGTCAATAGTGAAGTTGGAAAGTGATTTTAAATGTATCATCTATTTTACATAGCATAAAACAAAGTCGCTCCAGCTGTCTGTTCGCTTAGATCTTTTAAACTACTAAAGTTTATATGTATAATACAATACATGCACAGAAAAGCTTAGAAAAGCCGGGCGAAGCCAGGGCGGGTAATAAATAATCTAAATATATAAAAGAAGAACGTGACTGGCTGATCTACAGCACAGACCACTGGACGGATCGTGCTGAATTTCGACTTACAGATAGCCATTATGACGGCATCCGCTAAGAAAGGATTTTTGAAAATTCAAAGGGGTGAAACGGGGGATTGCGTGACCGCGGGTTGGAAAGCTAATGAGGAATACCAACAAAAAAATCTAATTAGTCCCGTCAGTTAGTTTATCAAAAAATATTGGATACGTATTTTTTATTTTGATCCGAAAACAAAAAATAACGAAGATACAATGCGTTAAAATTTTCCGGTCTGCAAAAAGTGTACTAAAAAGTAGTTGTACAATGACGTCACAAGCCCCAATCCTGCACTTTGACGGGACTTACCTTTGTAATTTCTTATTGATTTGATAAAATAAAAAATACGTATCCAATATTTTTTGATAATCTAACTGACGGACTAATTAGATTTTTTTGTTGGTATTCCTCATTTCTAAATTAGCTTTCCAACCCGCTTAAGGAACTTAACTATAGACACTAAAACAAACAAATTAACTCTACTTAAACTAAATCATATTTACAAATTTAAAAATATAGTAAATCATAAATATAAAAATAAATTACAAATAGAACAGTTGTCCCAGATTGCTGCCCTGTGCAAACGTTCCAAGAAGATTGGCGGCATTGCCACGTTGAATGGCAATTATTTAAATTGTGTTTGAATGGTCCCGTATTTATCGACGGTCGGACTGTTATTATCAAAATATGACGTTATTTACTTTACTATTTTAGTTATACATATATATATAGTTTATGAGTTGGTGGTAGTTGCGTGTACATATTTTAAAGGACATGAACTTTTGATGAGTTATTTTTACGGTTAAATATTAATTAATTTATTGTACTCATAATAAAATTCATATATTTTTTTATACTATAAAATTGCTTATGTTAGGGCCGATTTTTCAATAGTCAGATAAGCGATGGCGGTTAACTTGAAAAACAAAAACAGTTTGTGTCAGGTTTATCTAGCAATTAAAAAAACGGGCCCTGTGTAAACAACTGTAAGGTAATTAAGGTCGATGTTTACCGTTTTCTAGTCGGTGAACATCGACCTTAGTGTAATAATTGTGCCTAATATAAATCGTCCCTTACAAAATGAATAGAAGTGCCACGTCACCGTGCCGTTCCGCCCTCTGTCTGTCCTTACCTTTATGCTATATGAATGAATGAATAAAAAATACGATTATTTATTATCATTTTTTTACATTATTAATCTATTTTGTATCATGGAATGCTTCTTGTGCTCGCTGTTTTGTACTACATTTGTAATTAATCATGTGTACAATATTATATTAAACTACATATTAAAATACTGATTATATACTGATACTGATTTTCTTTTATTTTACTTACAAAATTCTTTTTACCCTAAAGCCGTGTCCGCTGCGCCATGTTTTGAACAGAACATTGTTCAAAACATAAATAAGGGGCGTGGCCTAATTGTTTTTTTCGAACAAATACACTTGAACGTGTTCGCCGGATTTTGTAGAAAACATCCCCCGCGTTCGTCTGCGGGCGGGGGGAATCGTTCATTTAAGTTGGCACAGTTGACGTTTCGCTCGAAATAATTGAGTTTTCAATTTTTAAATCTGTTTTAATGTGAATAAGTGACTGATGGAGTGCATTGTGGAGTGGAATCCAGAGACCACACTGGAATTAATCATGTTGATACGTGCAAGATCCGTGATTTGGAACATTTGAAACACTTTGTTTACTGAAAATTGTTTAGTTATAGCGGACGGGAAATGTTTTGAACAAACAATATTCAAAAATAATGTTTATTCAAAACATGGCGCAGCGGACACGGCTTTATTGTGTGAGATATATCCGTCACTTTCTCACGCCATTCAACAGAAAGAGCCAAGGCTATAGATCTAGTTCTTGAGCGACATACCTATACCTACCTAATAATTTGTGAGTAAAATGGCCGTGACATCAGGACAGATCATAATATTCATCATAATATAATCTGCCTGCACTGTCCCAATCAATTGTGTTTTATTATGCAATATTGTACTGTTCACACAATCCATCCATCTCTGTTTTGCATTATGATTATGATAATTGTACCTAATCTAAGTTATAAAAAGTTCGCTCGCTACTGGCTACCGGGATTTTATGAGGCTTCTTCACTATATTACCGTTATATGTTTTTTTTTTGCATAGTTAAAAAAAAACTAAACACCTAGGAATTAAAAGCAAAAACTATAAACTATTTCCTTTCTAGATTAGGCTGAATGACATGCTTACATTCGTCTTTCCTGTTATTAAAACTGAATCCGTAAACAAAACAAAACATGGCTGATTGAAACGTCAAAAACAGTTGTTCGCCGCGGCCCGCGAGACGCGGTACCGCAAATTGTTTTAAGAAATGGTTTATTTCCCGGTGCGAAAATGCTATCATGTAGCGAAAGTATGCGCTCTTTTGATACTGGTAGTGACTATATTAGCTTTATTTGAGCAATGGAGAGGCGGGAAGCGTTCTGCAAAGGCGGAACCATCGGATCTGGAAGAAGCCGAATATGAAAGACAAATTCAAGAAGATGAAGCACGAATTATACCTGGCCTAGGAGATGGAGGTGACGCTGCCCAGCTGAGTGGCTTGGATAAGGAGTTAGGCGAAGCGTCAGAGAAAAAATACGCTATGAATGTATACTTGAGTGATAGAATCGCTTACAACAGAAGTTTGAAAGGTAACTAATTTCTCATGTTTCTCCAAATTCTCCAATAAATACCTGATATTATTGTGTGTGTCGACACGCTATGTGTAAAATATAGGAGTTGGTAGTAAATCTTAATCGAATAATAACTATTTATAGGTACTTACCTAATATTTTTTTTTATACGGGTGGCTTTTTGATAGGAAAACTTTATTGAAGTATAAAATTCAAGCCATATAACATTAACCCGCTATAATATGTACATGTGAAAGTTTAGAAGTATGTGGCTCAATCACGCTTATAAGGCTGAACGGATATTTATTAATATTGGCACTAAGATACCTTAGCTAGTTTTCCTACCAAAACATAAATACCTCCTATGAAATGAAATGAAATATTATTTATTCAAATAGACCTTCACAGGCACTTATGAATACTATACTTTTTATACTAGGAAAACATAAAAACCCTATGGAAATGGTTGTAAAGCATCAGGAGGTACTAAAGTGAGGTGAGGTGATATGGTGAGGATATAATGTATTTTAATAAGACCATATTGTACCACATTTCTCGCAAATAAATTTATTATTATTATTAAGTACATAAGATAAGTAAGTGTAAGTAATGTGTTTTTGAAGGTCCTGGTAGTGTGAATGCCTGGTAGTTATGGGTCAAATAAATCAAAATTTGTAACTCCTTTTGACCAGCGGCACTAAAGGTAGTATCACCAACTGGCTTGTCAATATGTATACTTATATTAAATCACACTAATTTATTAAGTGCCTTAAGGCTCTTGTTTGTGTTTCACCACAATCTCACCTTGGTCAGTGATGATGTGGCCAATGGTGGTAGGCACACAAAGCCTAGAAAGGAACTGGCTCTCAAGTGCAGCTGTCGGAACACACCGAAAGGTGCTTGGCGACAGATTTTCAACTTGAGGGTGGTAGCCAGCCAGGTGGGTACTACAAAGTACCCTACCACCGTGCTATGGTTTCCTCACGATGTTTTCCTTCACCTAAAGCTCAAGCTCATTGTAGGATTCGAACCCGGGACCTTCGTCTCGGCATCCGACGTCACTACCACTGAGCTATCATCGCCTTAAGCTGAAACGTAAACTGAAAAGACTCTTCAAGAAACTCAGCAAGGCTTTTTTCTTTTGAATTTATGTAATTACAATTTTTATCTCAAACTAGCTGTTCCCTGCAGTTTCACTTATATAGCACTTGGGGATAATGTAGCTTCCTATTAGAGAAATTATTTTTCGAATCTGACTGATTGTTCCAGAGATTTGTGTGTTTGAACGCACTAATCTCTGGAGTTACTGGTCCGATTTGAAAAATTCTTTCATTAATAAAAAGCTACATTATCCATGAAGGTTATAGGCTACTTTTTCTTCCCGAGAACGGAGTTAAAGCACGGGGAAATGCTATTAGTAATATAGATAACACTGTTAGTAGATTGTATGTCTCAAGTACTTGTCAAGTTGACCTCCAAAAGCCTATTATTATAATAAGAGAATATAGCTGCATCAATATGTATAATAAGTCATCATAACTCATAATACTTATTGTTACTATGTTTATTAAATATTTGAACATGTGCGCTGCTCCGTACACACCGGTATGATATTAAAATGTCCTATATGCAATTTGAATTCAATTAAAATACAATTATACTGCTTTGGTATAAATGATAACTTTATTTAACAATTATTTGCATTTTAAAGGACAACTTTAGCATCTATATAATAATAATGGAATGTTGTTACTTTGTAAGTGCAGAATGGGTGTACCAGTTTGGCAATGTTTTTACTTGAAATGTTTGCAATAGTCTGAATTAAAGTTTTCTGAGGGTCGCGGGAAACCGCTGGATGAGGGTAGTGCAAGACCGGCCATCGTGGAGATCCTTGGTGCCTTCATCCAGCAGCGTCTTTCGGCTGATATGATGATGAGTCTGAATAAGGCTTTTAGAGACATAAAAATTGGAACAGTTACCCAGAGAATTTGAAAATTCGGGAATACTGAAAGTGCTTTATCTATAGCATTTTTGTAAGAATTTGAAACTTGTATAATATTATGTAAGTTAGTAAGCTCTTAATTTTAAAGGGATATAGGATTATTCATCATGTTTATACTTATTACTGCTTATTGATCCTAAAATGTAACGCAGCTAGCTAATTACATTTGTGTGTATAAATCGACGTATCAGCACATAAAAAGTGCGCGTACGCAGCGAGCAGCACCGTGAAATGATCGCATAATGGAAATTAGATTTACAATGGTATTGCAGTGAAATTTCTTTGAGCGCGTTTCACAAGGTCGATTAATGGGAGTGTAATGTACCTAGTTGCTAGGTGACAGTGTAACAAATGACACGTATATAATTATATGATGAGATCCAGACGGGATAAGTGGACCAAAGATATTTTTTTTTTTTGGATTAAAGAATTTTTATTCTCAATATAAAAATACAATTTCACTTACTTGAGAACAAACGTTAACTTAAACAATAATCATAATAATTCGTCGTTTTAATACACATTTAATGTATTCAAGTTTGAGGAGACTTATTGTTCACAATTACAAATTGAGCTAAATTTCTTTTGAATACATTAAATGAGTGTACATTTTTAATGTGTGAGGGTATTTTATTATAAAGACCTTCAAACGTCAGCATTATTTTTCCATAATTAGTTCTAATCTTTGGTAAAACTAAGAAACTAGCAAAATAGATATAACAAAATCAAAAACTCATTTATTCAGTTGAGGCCCTAATAAGGCACTTATGAACGTCAACAGTTACAGTTTTACAATAGACTCTAGCACCGGTTCCACATACACTTGAACTGAGAACACTCGGGCAATAAACTCAGCAAGGCTTCTTTTTTATGGTGGATCTTTTTTTTTTGAATTTATGTAATTACAGTTTTTGTTTTAAATATACTTAAACTACAGGCCTTGTCGGTAACAGAATGGTACCCACGAGAGGGAAAACGACGAAAAGGTAGACAAGTGAGACGTTAGAACGACCTTCTCAAAGGCTCGAGAAGAATAGCTAACGACCGTTATACATGGAGTTGTCTAAAGGAGGCCGATTTCGACGAAATAAATTAAATTTGATAATATTATGTTAGTGAATAAAGGCTATTTTGATTTGATTTGATTGATTTAAATAGACATAATAATACAAATAAAATATACTAGCGACCCGCCCCGGCGTTTCTCAGCTTTTCTGTACTATAATATGCATGTATTATACATATAAACCTTCCTCTTAAATCACTATCTATTAAAAAAACCGCACCAAAATAGTAGTTTTAAAGATCTAAGCATACATAGGGACAGACAGACGGGAAGCGACTTTGTTTTATACTATGTAGTGATAGTTACAGTTGCAAGAAGCAATGTCAAGGAATAGTCAGTCCTCGCCTACGTACTGTCGGCGACAAATAACGTAGCATAGCAGTAGGAACTCATGGTAGTATTGCCCCGCCCATCGACATTCTCACCGTTTACATATGCGTATAGTATGACACAACTTAGATGTAGCAACGGCAAATCGTATATCTACACTTCACTTCCGATTTACACAACTAATAAAAATCATTCATTATTCAACGTTCAACAGGATCATTTTCGCCTTAAGTAACAATAAACATGGGTAATGTTGTCTCGTAACTCTTGTCGGAAATGATCGATTTTTGCCGATGCTTCATCTAAGTTGTGTCATACTGTAACTCCACCCAAAGAGATTATAAACCCTACGTTTAACTCCACCTTACAGAATACTATTGTGTCCATAGGCCACGGTAACCGCTTACCATCAGCCGTATGCTTGTTTACTGTCATTCTTGTATAAAAAAGGTGTCACTACCATTGATCTATAAGCTTAAATCTATATCCCCCCCCTCACATAGATTACCGGAACCAAGCGTGCGCCCGGGTGACCTACGATGCGGAGCTGCCCTCCGTGTCAGTGATCCTGATATTCCACAACGAACCCTACTCGGTAGTGATACGCACTATATGGAGCGTCATAAACAGCGCCAGAAGGGACCAGCCCTGGTTCAAGCACGCCAACTTTATAAATCGGGAGACTGGGCAGAAAATGTACTTAGGTGAGTTATCTATTTATTATGTCAGGATATTGTTAAAAGCATCGAAAATATTAACTATAAAATAAAATTGACCATTTTTATATGGATGTCCGCCCCAAGATGTTTAGGGCCAAGAATGTCATATATACCAAATTGAAACTCCTTCTTCTCCTCTCAATATCTGAAGCTAGCGATTTTCTGTACATAATCTTACTATCAGAATAGTATGAGAACTACCTATTTTTTTGAAAGTTTTTCAGTTAAAAACATTGTAACAAATCACACAAATTTTCTGATACATAATAGTCTAGCTGTTTGCCGCAGTTTCACCCGCGTTTCTGGGATAAAAAGCAGCACTTGAGTATAATATAGCTTCCTATTAGTGAATTTTTCAAACATACAAACTAATTCTTTACTATATTTTTTAAATATTTAAACCGCAACTTCTAGATAAATATAATAATTACCAATATATTTTTAAATTGCCTAGATTTTTAAATTTTATAAACATTATTGTAGGTGTCCTGACCATTCCCAGACATATTTGTTCATTGTCATTTATCCTCTTTTTTTTTATTCTATAAATATACAATATTTACAATTATTTACAACAAATATACAAACTATATATAAAAAAATTCCTCGAGGCGGCCGCTGCTGCCAATCAACAGCAAGGTTCCCAGAAGGCTGGCAGCGTTCCCTCTTATTTATCCTCAGATAAGAGTTAAGTGATAAAATGGTATTCCATCAGGTTCCCCCGGCCAGGACCCGTGGTCTCCCTTGGTATACCTAAAGGAGGTCATCCTGGTAGATGATAACTCTACGTTGCCCGAACTGAAGGGCAAGCTGAGCCACTACGTCCGGACGCGGCTGCCGCCCGACCTAATCAAGATATTAAGGCTGCCAGATCGGTAAGTACCTTTAAGTTGACCTATAGGGATCCAGAATTACAAAAAATAATGTTTCAGAAAGGGGGTCAAAAATTAAAAGGGGGCTTTCAAACAAAGTTTGAGTATCAGTGGCCTCCTATGCAAATAGGTGTCAGTAAGCTGAATATTACGAGCAAGGATAGCGTCCGTATACAGTGTCTTTGGTTATCGTCATAGGAGAATTGAAAAAGATTCTTTGATTCATTTAATCTCAAAAAATATTGCATATACTACTACTAAAGATTGTATTTATTATATGGCTTTCCCAGGTCAATAAACAGGGACACTGTATTTCGTTGTATAGCGTTTAAGCTGTTACGCCACTATAAATAAACGAATGTAGAGAAAAAGTTTTAAGAAACTCCAATTGCGTCTCGCTAATTCTACAAAATTGCGGTGCCCATCAACAGGAGCAGATATCCAACTTGCCTACCAGCAATGTGTAAAGCAATTCACCGCCTAGTTCTGATATTGGGACTTTACAGCCAATTTTATCGCACCGCATCCCAGGTTGGGCCTCACGCGCGCCAGGCACTCTGGAAGCCGCATAGCCTCCGGTGAAGTGATGATCTTCCTCGACTCCCACTGTGAAGTCGTTGCGGACTGGCTCCGACCTCTCCTCCACAGAATCAAACATAACAGAGTCACAGTGGTGACTCCTCTAATTGACATCATTGACCAAAAAAGTTTCGAATACAATGCGGGAGACGATACTGAATTCGAGGTGACCGACATTCTTGGGGATGTTGAGTGTAGGTGTTTTTAATTTAGCAGGCTTATATTTGTGTAGTGTTGAACCTAAAATCGACGCCTAGTGGACGAATAGATTTGGTAATCACGGTGGCAAATATATTTTTCTACGTAATGGGTTAGTTTCAAACTAAGCATTTGTAAAACTAAATGATTTAGTACGTTCGTTTCAAATACTAATTTGTTTACTTTTTAATGTTATCTCTTAGACTTGAAGCACACATGTAACAAAACTTTATCAACCTATGACATTCCTTTCAATCCTCGCTGAACCGTGGCGTATACCCTTATAGCAAGCTTTACAATACCTGGAAAAATCCCTCCCGTATGCTCCATATCCTTAGAACAAGGCAAGCCCTCTGCGAGCCGGATGACCCTATTACTTTCGCTTAGATCGAAACTGATGAAGCTCGTAAAACTACACTATATAAAACCGCTATGGTCCTCGACGGCGAGGACCGTCACGACATCCCAATCAGTCTCGTCCCGTTCAAGCGGGCCCGAGCCAACGGTATTCCGACCGCCCCCAATTAGCTGTAACTCGTACTAAGCCCTCCCCCTCCCCCGGGAACGCCCTGAGCTGAGATTCGTACCCCATTCAGGGGTGCCATCAGGCGTGGTTGTGTTGTGTACCCAGTTTAGTCCTTTAAAAAAAAAACTTGGGGTAACCTGCGGATTTTCCTTCAGCATTGGACTGACGCGAGCTCGCCTCGCAGGCGCTCGGTACTCGACCGGTGACGTCATGGTGGTACTAGATGCCCACTGCGAGGTGCAAAAAGACTGGCTGCGTCCTCTACTGCAAGAGATCAAGGACTACCCTCATGCTGTAGTGGTCCCAATCATTGACGTCATCGACTCGTCCAGTTTCTTCTACAGTGTCCAGAATTCTAATATGTTTCAGGTTGTTATGATGACAGTAGTAATTTTTTTTTTTTATTTGTAGTACACTTTTTTTTTTCGTCGGCTGATTGCTGTGCACAAGCATTTTCTGGTACTCCATCACTTTAATCTACTTTTCCATCACTGACGACGTTCTAGAATGTACACTCTGGAGTTTCCCAAGCATTCATCTTTCTTTTGGTCTCCATTTCACACCCAATTTTTTAAATTTATATTCTTTGACAGCAAAAACTATCTTGCCACTTTTCTGTTTAATAAATACTATCTTAAATAAACAATAGGTCCCTGATAAGGTTTACCGCTGTTTTTGCTCCAATAATTGTAACAATGGCTTTTTAATTGCCTGATTATTTCGTCACCTTCCATTGTTAATCAATTCGCGCACGTGTATTGGCTGCGTGTTTTCTGGTTACGTCTGCGCGTCCGCAGTTCCGTTTTAATGTTTGACAATTTCATCTTCATTTTCTATTGATCTGAAGCGAAAATTTAGATCCGTCTTTGACGATTAAATATCCCTTTCGTGTTGACAATGTCCCTGTTTGTTTAGTCTCATATATCAATTTTTTGCTGTTTAAATCGTTTATTGGTATTTGATGTTGATTGTTTTGACAAGCTTGTACAATTGTAAATAAACCGTAACTTGTGGCCTAGTTGTGTAAATTAGTTGAGTGGTTTTTATGTGTTTTATTTATCCTAATTAATGTAATGTACAAATATTCATTTGTGTTTTTAGTTATTTTTCTGTTTTACTGTACGGTTTCTATTTTATACCTTATTTAATGTAGTTTATATCACTTCATATTCTTAAAAACTTTTAAAATTTGAAAAAAAAAACCGGCACTTAAAAAAAGGGGCCCATCAAAACAGTTTGAGAAACTCTTTCACCAGAGTCCTGACAATTACAGGCAGGGTCTAATGAAGGCGCGTATACGGGGGGCTCGCACGGCTCGGGGCGACGTTCTCATATTCCTGGACGCCCACTGTGAAGCCGGCGACGACTGGCTGAGGCCTCTCCTACAACGCATCAGGCACAAGAGAGACGCAGTCCTGACGCCCCTTATTGACGTCATCGACCAAACCACCTTTCAGCTGGCGGCAGCCGATAACTTTCAGGTGTACTAGGCGTGACTCAAAGTTTGAGTAACGACGGCATTGTGGAATAAATATTAACAAATAAAATTAACATTTAAATAAAAGGTGGTGGTCTAATGAATTATTTATTTTAACTGAATAACAATTGTCTGTAATAGACACTGTAATCAATGGCACGTGCATATTTGAAACATTTGCCCCGATTCTGTTTACTACTATATACTCATTTAATCTCACTATATCTCTTTCTAATAAGAAAACATATGAAAGAAAGAAAAATGTTGTGTTCTCAAAATAATTCAATTGCTTGTTTAAACGTGAATCTTTATTTGTCTCGACTATGACAAATGACAATGGCATGGCATAGATAAAATAAATAGCTTCAAATATTTCCCATCCCTTTTCAATAATGCTTGTAAGAAAGAGATGTCGTGAATAAAATTAGTTTGCAAAAAACAGAATTGGTATCAATGTCTGTATTTACTTATAATTATTATTAATTTACATTCGATAGCAACATTAATTATCGCAATTCAATGCATGTATAATATATGTACTTTGGTAGAATCTATCAACGCATAGCTCAAACCACTGGTCGGATTGGCTGAAAGTCATACAGATAACTATTATGACGTTGGCATTCGCTAAGAAATGATTTTTGAAAATTCAACCCAAGTGGTAAAATAGGGGATCGCTGAAACCATGGGCCGGAATACTAATTACAAAATAACATGATAGTGAATGTGTTTTCGATGAAAGAACAAAAGAATACGCGAAGTACGTAATGCCCAACAAAAGGATTAATACCGGCATAAGTTGAGCTCTAGTTAATATTGACACTCATACGCGCAGATGGTCCAATGATTAGTGTTTATATTGAAGATCGGTTGACTGTATCTCATAATTGTAAGTTGGTATAATTAAGCTATAGTTGACGATAGCCAGCCAGTAGATGCGGAGTTTAATTAATACACCGACACGCAACGAATGCAACACCGCAATTAATTGATACCGGCGCGGGCGTACGCAAGAGATTATTCGATTAGCTGTGCCTGTGCCTTGCGGTTTCGCCTACTTGCCTGCGAAAATGTCGGAATTTAGTTGAAAATGAACTAAAACGTTTGCTGTCATTACGAAATGGTATTTTGACAGTTTAGGTACTATACGCCATCCGAGATGACATAAGGATTCTAACAGTACCACGTGCTTCTAAATTGGTTGCATTTAAAAGTTATGATGGAATAAAGAAACTGACAATACATCATCATCATGTCAGCCGAACGACGTCCACTGCTGGACAAAAGCCCCAAAACAAGACAATACATACTTAGATTTTTATTTATTGAACCTTGAAAACATAACACTTTTTTTAGGCAGTCGTGTAATATTAAACAAGTCCATCTCCGGTTTCTAAATTAAACGCAAACAGATAGCAGACCCTTGCGTCGTTTTTTTTAAACTGTCAACTCCTTCGACTCCAAATTACCTTTATATGGTCACCAGACGAAATGGTGAACTTCATGAATATGATTTTTAGATTTAAACCTGATTAAATAACATAAACATGAGATCAGTTTTTTTAGTTTATTTTTATTTGTTATGTAGGTTTTTTAGACTTAATTTTTTTCTAGTCTTCCTTCACCTACATCTAACTTTTATAATAATATAACATCTGCTTCGGTATTTTGGGTTTGATTCTAACCGTATTGTAGTTTGTAAGATCGTAGCTAACACTTATTTATGTAGTGTTTTTTTATACTATTACAGTGTTCTACTAATTGCATAATTAATTGCTTAAAAAAACTACTTTTACTTTACTAAATCAGTGGTACAGTATGATGTAATTTTTGACTTGATAGTGGCCCAGTGTATTTTCTAGATTCACTATATCTATGTTTGTATCTTTTTTACATATTAATAAAAATGGCCTACATCATACGGTGCCGCTACACAAATCCAGTGTTCCTCAAAGTTTTTAAATCAGCCCTCTCAATTTTATTTATATTTAAAATGAGCAATATTATAGAAAATTAATATTTATATTGAATATGTCACTAGGTGGGTGGGTTTACGTTCACGGGTCACTTCACGTGGGTGGACGTGCCCGAGCGGGAGAAGAAGAGACGGGGCTCCGACATATCGCCTACATGGTCAGTTTTATATTTATTCATATTAAATAATTTTAAATTAAAAATAACTATATTTTGTATGTTTGTTGTAAATATTGTTACTTATATTCATTATTAAAAAAATGAGAGGTGTCTTGTGGACTTCCGGTTGGAACAGAGGTCTTTTTATCTCTATGTGCCAAGTTTCATCCAAATCCGTTTAGTAGTTTTTATGTAAAGGAGTAACAAACATCTATAAATCCTCACAAACTTTCACATTTATAATCATCATATCAGCCGAAAGACGTCCACTGCTGGACAAAGGCCTCCCCCGCATATCTCCACGATGGCCGGTGTTGCGCTACCCGCATCCAGCGGTTTCCCGCGACCCTCACAAGTTCGTCGGTCCACCTTGTGGGGAGAACGCTGCCTGCGCACGCTGCGTTTTCACAATATTAGTAGGATAATGGTGCCGATTCTGTTGTTTACGAACTAAATAAATTTAATCTACTATATCTCTTTCTAATAGTAAATATAAGAAAGGGATGCAAGATATTTTAGTCCTGTCAGTTTAATCCGATCACATATTTCAATGGGAATTTAAGCGCGATCTTTATTGGTCACGACTATTTACCTGTACATTACGACGGCATGGATTAAACTGACAGCATTAAAAATGTTCTGTCTTTTTTCAATAAGGTTAACTTGAAAGAGAGGTGACTTGTCTAATATTAGTTGTGTTCGTAAACAACAGAATCGACACCAATACCAAATTTAAAAAAAATATAAGTTTCCACGCTGTGTAAGTTTTGATGATGAAAAATACTGGTCAGGTCACCGACGATGGCGGGTGGTTTATTCGCGATAAACCGCGCGTACTACTGGGAGCTCGGCGCTTACGACGAGCAGATGGCGGGCTGGGGCGGCGAGAACCTCGAAATGTCCTTCCGGATATGGCAATGTATGTTATTACTATTCATTTGAGTATTTATTTACATGATGAAAGTGAATCTCAAACTTTCTCTTTACGCCCCCATTGATAAATATAATATTATCAATAAATCTCAAATATAACAGTGATTGTCAAACTTTTTCATTGTCCCCTTCTAATAAATTATTGAATTGTTTTTTCTGTAGGTGGTGGAACGCTAGAAACAATTCCGTGTTCTCGTGTGGGACACGTGTTCCGTAGCTTCCATCCGTATGGGTTGCCAGCGTCTAGTGATACACATGGTAATGTATTTATTATATTTACTTGCCAGTTTATCTTATGTTAGAACAATATTTTTATTTTAAATATCGGTAAATTTATGCTGCAGAAATTGGATTATTTTTATTTTTTGCACAAGTTTTTGATTTTAAATTCTTTTGTAAATTATTGTTTTCTTGTGTAAATTTGATATAAAGTTTGTAAGTTCCATTGTAAGAGGTAATCTCCGGAGATACTGGTCAGATTCTATTTTTTTTTTTCACAAATAAGAAGCTACATTATTCTCAAGTGCTATAGTTTTTTTATTCTAGAAACGCGGGTGAAACTGTGGGATATAGCTAGTCTTTGAATAAAATAAAACGATATTAATCTCATAGAAGCCCAGATTCTGTTTTTGATATCAAACTTATTTCTGGTTGACTAATTGAATATTTTTATTTAATATCATTGTTGCCAGAGTCGAAAGTGCTGTAACTCACTTTTGTTATTTCTCTATATTCCTGTAATATTCAGGTATAAATACAGCGCGTATGGCAGAAGTATGGATGGATGAGTACGCAGAGTTATTCTACATGCATCGACCTGATCTTAGGGTAAGTTACATCATCTATTAGACCCCACACCTGAAATTCGTGTTCATTATTAGTCTGGACTGAATTTTCCTATTCTTGAAGAGTCTATTTGTTTATTTGAACGCGCTAATGTCTAGAACTACCAGTGGGATTCGAAAAAATATTTCCCTAATAAGAATCCGAGCGGCCAAGAACCTCTCAGTCTGAGAAGAGACCTCCTTTTCTCCGCCGTGGTTTTCTCAAGAGACTACAGCATGGGGTTCTTCACAAAAGGCGTGAAGATTCTTTCAGATTCGACAACGCGCGAGTGATATCATTGCAAGCGTCTTTAGGCCACAGTAATCACTTACCATAAGATGGGCCATATGCTTGTTTGCTGCCTTAGTGGTATAAAAAAAACTTACATTTTACCCGAGTGTACCAGGCGCAGCCTGGGAGAGGCCTATGTCCAGCAGTGGACTGCGATAGGCTGAGTTGAGTTATTGACTAATTTTTATCCCGGGGACATGGGTAAAGCCTCGGGGGACAGCTAGTATTTTAATATTTATATTGGGCCCCATGATGGCCCCACTTGACATATCGTCTTACAAACGCATATATCGGTAGAATAACCCGAAGATCGGTGACGTCACCCACCGCAAGATTCTTCGCGAAAAGCTGAAATGTAAGAGTTTCCAATGGTACCTCGACAACATTTATCAGGAGAAATTTGTGCCTGTACGTGATGTCTATGGATATGGCAGGTTAGTGCGTTTATTATACGTCTCCTTTGAATTTGTTTCATAATCCTTGTTTCACCTTTGTTATCAGATAAATATACTAGTTTGACAAATTTTCTTTCAAGAAAGTTTCTAACTGCCAGAATTACCCAGTATATCTATATTATAAAGAGTTAGGTCTCAGGTTATTGGTCCGATTACAAAAAATCTCATCCTCACATCCTCGAGCCGCCTCGATCGTCCACACAACGATTCAGTCGGACGTTCCTGCTGCGGATCATTTGGGTGTGGAATGATCTCCCCATCACGGTTTTCCCTAAGCGCTACGATATGGGGATCTTCAAAAAAGGTCGGCACACGTTGGCAATACCCCTGGTATTGCAAATGTCCATAGGTGGCGATCACCACTTTCCATCAGGTGGATCGTCTGCCTGCTTATCAACCTTTTGACATTAATTGTTATATGCCTATCGCCATTTATTATACTATTCTCGAATCGCGAATCAAATGTTGACAAACTTACGATGTATAACTGTGCTGCAATTTGCAAAAATCGCAATCAAATTTGAATTTTGGGGGCTACCACATTTACACATGCATAGGTTGAAGCATCCCCCTCGTACTGTAGGTTCCGTAACGTGGGCACGGACCTGTGCCTGGACACGCTGCAGCGGGAGGGAGAGCGAGCCGCGCTGGGCGTGTACCCGTGCCACGACCAGCTGCAGGCCACGCAGTACCTCTCGCTCTCGCTGCGCGGGGAGCTGAGGGACGAGGAGAAGTGTGCGCATCCACACTATAACAGGTACTATACTCTCTCAGTTTATCATTTGACCAACCATTTTCAGCGTTCCCGAGGAGTCTTAGGTTTTCTCGGGATAAGTGTCCAAGTCTGAAGCTGAGATACTGCTCTACGTAATATCACTACATAGTATAACACAAAGTCGCTTCCCGTCTGTCTGTCCTTATGTATGCTTAGATCTTTAAAACTACACAACGGATTGTGATGCACTTTTTTATAGATAGAGTGATTCAAGAGGAAGGTTTTTATGTATAATACCTGCATATTATAGTGCAGAAAAGCCGAGAAATTCAAAGATTTGTACACCCGTGCGAAGCTGGGGCGGGTCGCTAGTAGTAAATATTTGTGTGTTTTAATTTGTAGCCAAGTTTTTGTAAGTCGTCGATTAGGTGCACTTAGGCTTTGCTTAGCATACAGAGAGATTCGAAAATTACATTTTAAATACCGACTTTGTATGGTCTGAGCAAAGTCTAAGTACGCTCTATAGATCTCAGCCTGAATCTTAAATCTGGATTTCAAAAGCGAATTATTCGGTATATTCAGTTTGTATGATAAATATTGCGATATTCACTTCGATCGCTCAATATGTATAAACGTAAGGAAAGAAAGAAAATACATTTATTTATCAGAAATGGACGCACACAAAAGAACCACAAACACAAGAAAATACATAAAAAAAAAAAAACGATACAATATCCACAACATACATAAAAAAGAAAAAGCTTAAAAATAAACACGATGAAATTGACATGGTTTGGGAAACTGTACGCCGCAGGCACAAAATGTGTTAATAAATTTTCAACTAGTTTCACTTTCTCGAGGGATTTTGATAGAAAGTAAGATAGATTTTAATATAAATAGTAAGTACCCTGTATGTTGGTATCTTATTCAAATACCTACAGTCGTTTATGCGTGAATGAGGGAGTCATAAACATACAAAGTTTGATGGCAGACTGTCCAGAATTATAAAGATAGAGGTAGAAGATAGCGTTTACTCCGTCGAGCAGATCTACTGTGAAAGAACAACCATCTTACTTAATACCCAGGACAAATAACTTTATGTAGTATTCCTGCGTGTGAGGGGAGGGGTAAGGATTAGTAAATGATCTATGCCCCGGGAGCCACTAGCGTCCATAGCTATGGAAACCGCTTACCATCAGTATGATATGCTTGTTTGCCGACTTTGTTGTAAAAAACAATAATGTTTTTAGGGAAAACGACTTGGAGAAAAAAGGCCAGCAAGTGTTCATGTCCGACTGTCGGAAGAATCAACGCGATCAGGTTAGATACATCTTAACAATTAATCGCTCATTTGTTACTAATCTTATGCTATTTATTGTTTACCATGGTCAGTGATGATGTGGCCGATGGTGGTAAGCACACAAAGCCTAGAATGGAACTGGCTTCCCAGTACAGCTGTTGAAACACACCGGTAGATGCTTGGCGACAGATTTTCAACTTGTGTGTGGTAGCCAGCCAGGTGGGTAAAGTACTCTACCACAGTGCTATGGTTTCCTCACGATGTTTTCCTTCACCTAAAGCTCAAACTCATTGTAGGATTCGAACCCATGACATTCGTCACGGTATCGATGTCACTGTCTAGTTAAAGGTTAGAAAAAAAATACAGATTTTGAATCTAACTAAACTGAGTAAATTAGCTTACACTTTGAGTACTGTACATCCAATAATCAAATTACTGAAGAAAAAGTCACATACCCTCAAACATTTTCAATTTGTCTCCACTCACACAAAAGTCAGAGTTACTCAACCTTTTTTCTCTAGCCCCCTTTTTTAATGTTAGATTTGGAGTTACCTCCCGACCCAGCAGCTGCAGCATGCGGAAAGTCAGCTGTGTCTTGACTCTGATTTTGAAGCTGGATCAGACGTGCTAATTAAGCCGTGTGACTCTCGCTCACGTACACAGAAATGGCAAATAGACTTCACCGAGGAAAATAACTTTAAACCTGTTGGTGAGTTTGTTTGTCTAACTAAAACATGCCTTAGAGCTTAGAAAAAACATTTAGAGAATCAATAATAATTGATTGAACCATATACGATGGACGTTTAATCAAAAGTGTTGTCTTTTTTTAATTTTTACTTAAAAGTGATATTCTCATCGATCACATTTATCGTACGACTAGCTTTCCGCCCGTGCGTTCCCGAGCCTATGTGTTAATTCGGGGTCTCAGCTACCTCCATACCGATTTTCATCAAAATTGATCCAGGCGTTTAATCGTGAAAAGTAACAAGAATACTCACAAACTTTCTACGCAGTACGTAATTTTTTTTGAGTTGTACTCATTTTTAACAGACTTCAAAAAAAGAAGGAGGTTCGGATGTTTTAATGTTTGTTGTCGCATAACTTTTTTGTTTATAAACCGATTTAATAATTCTTCTTTCGTTGGGTTCACTATAGCTCCAAGGTGGTCCCATTTTAATTTGATTGTCTTTGTTTACTCTTTTTGTTAAAAGTTGATTATATGTGTGTATATTTCAGACCTTCGGATGCCAAATGACAAATTAGATAGATTACACCATCTCGGAGGACAACGGTAATTACATATTTTTTATTTTATCGGCTGTTTTTTTAATGTTAAGAGAGACTTGAACCATATCCATGAATGGATGACGATAATAATAAAGTTTATTGAGTAATACAAACAAACTACAGAACATGACATAGTTGTATGGAGGAACAAAGTGGATGTTCCTCTATTGAAAAGGGAAGATCTTCCGGCAGGCTGGGTCATCGTGTCTGGGGACCGCCCTCCAACTGTACATGTTAGAGTCCTGTATATATGCGAATGCGCTGACAAATTCCACAAGCGCGATGTAGGTTGTATGTAGATTATTGTAGCGCCATCTTTCCATCGCTGTATGAACTATGTAGCTGACGGAGGTATTGTTCCTTGTGAACCATCTTTCTTATTGTTACAGTGTTTAAGTTTAAATTATAATAAAAAATATTTATTTTTTATTGATGTTATCCTTCACCGAAAGATCAAGCTCATTTTAGGATTTGAACTATTTCGAACCTGCGACCTTCGTCTCGGCATTCGACGTCACTACGACTGAGCCATCATCACCTTAAATTGATATAATAAATGATTAGTTGAAATTTCCCCTGTACTTTTAAGTTATTTTAAACATACTTGCATCTCTTTCAGCCGTAAATCTCGCTCTCTACTCTCTTTATCCGAGCCAGAATTTAACCAGCTTATACCCCAAAATCACACGCATCGTCGCTCGCACAAAAGTAAACACCACAGCAAGAAACATGCGAAGAAACGTAGCAAATCCAGCAAGAAACGAACGAAAAACAAATTTATATTGAAATTAGTTCGTACGCTGATGAACGATACGGACGAACACTTGGAAGTAGATATACATTGCAAGCACAATCAGTTGTACCCTAATAACACGTTCGTGAGGGATTTGGTCACCATATTGAACGAGAAAAATATTAAGGTGGGTAACTTATAATCTATCTATCTAATACCTTTAAGGTGGAGGCGTCGGTTGGAGCGCGAAATTCAAATTTTATACCTTGGAGGAATATGTTGATGATTTCTTATGTTATTATTCAGTAAATATACTAGCATTCTTCTCGCAAATAACATGTTGATAACTACCGACCTATAACTGAGCTGCAATTTGCAAAAAACGTGATAAAATTAGAATTTCGCGCTCCAACCGAACGTTTCACCTTAAACAAGCAATTCTTGATTTTGATTCAAATCTCTGAAACGGCTCCAACGATTTTCATGAAACTTAGTATGCGAAGGGTTTCGGTTGAGAAAAAACGATCTAGCTAGGTTTAATTTTTAAAAGAAGCCGTTTGAAAAAAAAACGAGCAAAGCCCGGTCAACCAGGTACTGTATTTTAAAAGGCAAGCGGTTCTCAAACTTTCTAAAGTGTCCCCCTTTTTTAATTTTTGATTAATATCGAAGTTTGACAATCTTTGTCTCAAACTGTTTTAATGGTCCCTTTTTTACTCAGCTAGTATTTTTCGCGCCTAGTACTTGTCTTCCTTTCTTCCGTTTTTCGTCAAAAAATTACAAGCAAAAAATGATAATTTAAAATGTGTCGAAAAAGAAAACGATAGGCAAGAAAGGGTTAGTTGGACCAGAATATAAAGGCAATACCCCTAGCTACTTACCCTTAACGTTTGGCACACGCTTTTCCTAACTCCCTGTATTCTGTAACATCTTTTACTTTGGTTCTTTGTCTTATAGATTTTAGGGTATTTTTATTTTTCCTCCTGATGTAGAGATAAACTACGATAACATGTCGCGCCCCTCCAAATGACAGTTTCAATGTGTGTAGTGACATCGTTACCAAACAGTCAGTATGTAGTAGTAAGTATTCGTCGAGCAGCAGCCGTCCTCAGTACCTCCCTCACTAGCAGCGCCGTCGGTCAAGTAGTGGCAAGTAGTGGCAAGTAGCCGACCGCGCGACACTCGGCGCGTGCCATTGCCATACAGCACGTCGCAGGCACATAGAGTACTACTCATGACGAGGCCGCTACTCGTGTCGACAACTAATCCAAGCATTTGTGTTTGTTTGTCAGTACGCGTTCTGAGTCTCTAAATACTTTCTCAGATACATTTCAAACGTTTTGAGCTTTGGAGGGGCGCGCCATATTATCTTTTTTTTACTATGTATAGGCTTGTGTTTGACCACAATCTCACTGTGGTCAGTGATGATGTGGCCGATGGTGGTAAGCACACAAAGCCTAGAAGGGAACTGGCTCTCAAGTGCAGCTGTCGGAACACACCGAAAGGTGCTTGGCGGCAGATTTTCAACTTGAGGGTGGTAGCCAGCCAGGTGGGTACTACAAAGTACCCTACCACCGTGCTATGGTTTCCCCACGATGTTTTCCTTCACCGAAAGCTCAAGCTCATTGTATCATCATGTCAGCTGAAAGACGTCCGCTGCTGGACAAAGGCCTCCCCCAAGGATCTTCACAATGGCCGGTCTTACGCTACCCGCATTCAGCGGTTTCCCGCGACCCTAACAAGATCGTCGGTCCATCTTGTGGGGGGAACGCTGCGTCTTCTGGATCTTTCTGCCCCAGCGGGCGACGTGCCCCGCCCACTGCCACATCAGTTTGGCAATTCTTCGGGCTATGTCGATTACTTAAGTTCGGCTGCGGATCTCATCATTTCTGATTGTCTATGTATATAGGTAATAAACAACGGTCGCGTGTTCGAACGCAACAAGGTGTCGGAGCTGGACGCCGCCGTGCGGGACCAGACCAAGGTGCTCAACAAGCTAGACATTGCTGATCAGCGACACGACGAACAGGTTCGTTTCAGCCACAATCTCGCCGTGGTCAGTGATGATGTGGCCGATGATGGTAGGCACACAAAGCCTAGAAGGGAACTGGCTCTCAAGTGCAGCTGTCGGAACACACCAGAATGTGTTTGGCGACAGATTTTCAACTTGTGTGTGGTAGCCAGCCAGGCGGGTACTACAAAGTACTCTACCACCGTGCTATGGTTTCCTCACGATGTTTTCCTTCACCGAAAGCTCAAGCTCTGGGCCAAAATGAAATTAAACTAAACTCAGATTAACCTGCTTTGCTATAGGGATACAAATATTTACGTAATTTGAATATATTTTTAGTTAACAGTTGAAAATTCTTTATTCGACTAACGTCGTTCATGGAGGCCAAGGGGCCCCTCGAGCTTGGGGCCCGGGGCTCTGCCCCGCCTAGCCCTGGTATCTACGCCACTGGGTTCATGTATCTATGTTGACAGGCAACTATCTACTTACTAACTTTGACAATTTGTCCATACAAGCAAATACTCAAAGTTTAGGCGACCGCGGGTGAGACTTAGAGGGGAGAGAGGGATTTAAGATAAATGAAAAAAAAACAGTTTAGTTAGTTTTTTCCACTAATTTTGTTTTGGCTATAAAAGTGTCCCAAAGAGCGACATATATCTTAGACGAACGGATGAAACTTTATGGGTTCTTTGATTGTGTACGGAACCCTTAACTCGTATTAAACAGGTCCAGCCGACAGCACAGCCTCAGCACCCGAAGTACTACGGCAAGCGTGTCCGTGCGAAGAAATACAAGAACCCCAAGTCTGCACCCGCAGTACCCCCAGTACCCTCAGTGCCCTCAGCAGCCGAGCCCAGACCCCACCAGACTCCCCCGTCACGCCCAGCGCAGCGACTGCCTAACGCATTATTAACTGATGCAAGGGTATGTATATTATACTAGCTTCCTCGAATTCAACCGCCTTCCCGAGGGATCTTGTTTTCCCGGGATAAAAAGTATCCTATATGTTATTCCAAAGCATGATCTATCTGAGTGCAAAGTTTTTTTAAATCCGTTCAGTAGTTGATGCGTGATTCTCAAACATTAAAACTTTAACATTTATAATATTACTAGAATGATTTTTTGTAGGAAAATGTTTTTTTTTTACTATGTATAGGCCTGTGTTAGACCACAATCTCACCGTGGTCAGTGATGATGGTGGCCGATGATGGTAAGCACACGAAGCCTAGAAAGGAGCATAGTAAACGCCCGGTTATAACTTATCGGACCGTTTTCTAGTCGGTGAACATCAACCTTAGTGTGTTAACGTCTTTCTGCTGTATTCTTATTTCTTATGGTAAAAATCATGTAAATAATATCATTTGATATTTTAATTTTGAAGCTCTGCATAATATCTAAAAAAAAAACATTTTTTGTATCACCACCTAGGTGAACGTAGACGAGGTACCTCGACCCCAACCCCGACCTCGACCCCGACCCCAGGGTACAGACCCCAACAACAAGATCATTATAGAAGACTTCGTAGAGATCAAACCCCTTGCCACCGGTAACATAGCTGCTAAGGTAATATTGTGATTTTCTTGAAGTATTTTCGATTAAGAATGAGGAATAATGACAAAAAAATCTAATTAGTCCGTCAGAAAATATTGGTTACGTATTTTTTATTTTATCAAATCAATAAGAAATAACAAAGATAAGTCCCATCAAAGTTCAGGAGTGGGGGCTTGTGACGTCATCGGTCTACTACTTTTTAGTACACTTTTTGCAGACCGGTGACGTCACGCAAATTTTTAACGCACTGTATCTTCGTTATTTTTTGTTTTTGGATCTAAATAAAAAATACGTATCCAATATTTTTTGATAACCTAACTGACGGACTAATTAGATTTTTTTGTCTTTATTTCTCATTGTATTGCTCGGTGGTATGTTTTTTTTAATGGGAAGTTAAAATATCCCTCGGTAACGCGGGCAAAACCGCGAGACCAAAACTAGTGTATGTAATCCAATGTATATTATTATGTATGTATGTTGTTATGTTTCAGCATCAACGTAAGCGTAAGCGCAAGAAGGTGGTATCCCCCCTGGCGCCTCCCCCCCTCCCCTCGCCCCTGGACGCGCCCCCCCCTGTCCCCGAGATGGACGGAGAAGAGCTCATGAACTTGCTGACTAACAAACTACCAGACGATCAAATACTCGGGTATGTGTCACTTGGTTTCTATTGATTTATGAGTGTTTTACTTCCAAAATCCTTTCTTAGCGGCTACTTACGTCATTGTTTTTAAACAAAATTAAAAAAAATAAGAAACCTCCGATACTCATTAGAAAATTGATCATAATTTCCAAAAGGCTGAGCTCTTTCATAATTTTAATCTATCTATACTAATAATAAAGCTGATTAGATTGTTTGTTTGAACGCGCTAATAGGGTAGTTGACTGACATATCAAATCAGCTACTTTTTAATAAATGTCAAAACGATAGTTTATATGGAATTTTGTATGAAATATTACACTATGACGTCATAATTTCACAGCATCAAATGATCTACTCTTAGTGATTCCACTGGTAATTAAAAATCATTAAAAGCATTAAATGTCCAACATATTTAATATTTCCACGTGTTTTTACATGTTTTATGCATTGGCTAGTGTTTGGTCATTTATTTTTGACAGTGTCAACTACCCTATTTCCGGAGTTACTGGTCTGATACGAAAAATTCTTTCACTAATAGGAAGCTACTTATCCCCGAAGGTTTTAGTTTTTATCCCGGGAACGCGAGTGAAACCGGGGGGAATAGCTAGTATTTGATAAATACATTTCCAGAGTGTCATCTCATTCTGAGGAGGCTGTGAAGCGAGGGCCCGCACACTCCATGGAGGACACGGCCATGCTGGACACCGGATACATGTCCGGACCGGTCCCCGGCCCCGCCGGACGTCCGGCCCGCCCGCCCGGACATCCGGACCACGAGGAGGACGACACCGACGATGAGAACTGGTCTGTTGGTGAGTCACAAACTACATACACAATGGTGCCGATTCTGTCGGTTTACGAACTAAAATAAATGTAATCTCACTATATCTCTTTCTAATAGTAAATATAAGAAAGGGATGCAAGATATTTTAGTCCTGTTAGTTTAACCCGATCACACATTTCAACGTGAATTTAAGTGCGATCTTTATTGGTCACGACTATTTACCCGTACATTACGACGGTGTGGATTAAACTGACAGCATTAAAAATGTTCTATCTTTTTTCAATAAGGTTGAAATGAAAGAGAGGTGACTTGTCTAATATTAGTTAAGTTCGTAAACAACAGAATCGGCACCAATATTATTTGACAAGCCAGTTGGCGCAGTTGGTTAAGACGCCACCTAGCGCGCCGTTGGTCGTGGGTTCGATTCCCATCCAGGACAAACATTTGTGTGCATGAACATATATGTCTGTCCTGTGTCTGGGTGTAATTATCTATATAAGTATGTATTTACAAAAAAAGTAGTATATGTAGTATATCAGTTATCTGGTTGTCCATAGTACAAGCTCTGCTTAGTTTGGGATCAGCGTGTGTGAACAATGTCCCAGGATATTTATTTATTTATATGTGTATTTTTGTATATTCTACTAAACCTGCATATATTGTTAATGCGAAAGTTTCTAAGTGTATGTTTTGTTGTTACTTCTTACGGCTTGACCAATTTTGATGGATTTTTTGTTATGGAGGTAGCTGACACACTGAATAACACATAGTCTACTTTTTCCCTCGAGGGGTGAAACCGCAGGGCGAAAAGTATGTATTATAAATGCCAAAGTTTGTGAGGATGTATGGATGTTTGTTACTCTTTCACGTGAAAACTACTGAACGGATTTGGATGAAACTTGGCACATAGATAGATCATACCTTGGAATAACGTATAGGCTACTTTTTATCCCGGGACTTTTTTAACAGCTAGTTATTTTTAGGGTTCCGTACCCAAAGGGTAAAACGGGTCCTATTACTAAGACTCCGTTGTCTGTCTAAGCTGTTTGTCTGTCCGTCTGTCGCCAGGATGTATGTATCTCATGAACCGTGATAGTTAGACGGTTGAAATTTTCACAGATGATGTATTTCTGTTGATGCTATAACAATAAATACTAAAAAAAACTGAATAAAATAAATATTATACAATACTTAAACGTGTTTTTTTCCTTAATTCCTTACATCTATATGTATTGTTTTTGTAGGTCTGTCCCAGTTCCGTCGCAACAGCAACAGTAATAACAACAGCGAGTTCAACAGTGACTCCCCTCCCCCTGCGCCCCCCTCGCCCCCCGACCCCCCCTCACACTCTCACACACACTCGCCGGAGTGTTCACACAATACAAGGAGGAAAGCATACACTGACAACGACGCTTCAGAACAAGTAAGTTATATCAAATTCTCTTAAAAACTTGGTAAACAGACAATCTATACGTTTGTTTGTTGCCTTTTCGCGCCTAAACTGCTGAACAGATCGCGATGAAATTTGGCACGCAGATAGTCTATGATATGGAGAAGGACACAGGCTACTTTTTATCTCGGGAACGCGGGTGAAACCGAGAGAGACAGCTAGTCCTTATAGGATGTTTTTTTCAAGTGTGCGTGGTAGACCAAATCCTTAAGTATAAGGAATCATGAAAAATGCTGAAAGGAGTCTCGGGGCCGATTTTCATAAAAACTAAAACTGTAAATTTGGATTTTCTAAAAAATATAATTGCCTTGTCAGTGACATATCTTGAGAGCCATTAGTCCGGTCAATTTAGACATCCAAGGTTACGAAAATGGGTACTTAAGGTGTAAAATCGTCTGATTAGCAGTTTACGAAAAAAATACATTTTTACGATTTTGTCGCTTACGATGATTTTCCTGAAAAGGCTTGAATGTAAAGTAAAAAAAAAAACAATGTTAGTATGTAATAGGCTAGTTGACAGTGTCAAAAATAAATGACCAAACACTAACCAATGCATAAAACATCTAAAAACACGTGGAAACATCAAATATGTTGTACATTTAATGCATTTTATGTAACCACTAAGAGTAGATGATTTGATGCTGTGAAACTATGACGTCATAGTGTAGTATTTCATACAAAATTCCATATAAACTATAGTTTTGACATTTATTAAAAAGTAGCTGATTTGATGTGTCAGTCAACTACCATATTGTTGAGGCACGTTAATAATTGAAGTTGTATGGCAGGAGCCGCGACCCCGGTTTGGGTCAGCAGGGGGTGCCCCGGACGGGTCCGGGTCCCGCGAGCTGCCCGTCAAGGTGGTGATGAAGAGCAACCTCACCTTCAACCTCGGGGACGAGTTCTTCACCTGGAGACGGCACAGGAACCGAGACAACAAGTCAGTCATCATTTCTTTCTTTCTTTTTTTTTTTTACTACGTATAGGCCTGTGTTTGACCACAATCTCGCCGTGGTCAGTGATGATGTGGCCGATGGTGGTAAGCACACAAAGCCTAGAAAGGAACTGGCTCTCAAGTGCAGCTGTCGGAACACACCGAAAGGTTTTTGGCGACAGATTTTCAACTTGAGGGTGGTAGCCAGCCAGGCGGGTACTACAAAGTACCCTACCACCGTGCTATGGTTTCCTCACGATGTTTTCCTTCACCGAAAGCCACAAGCTCACTACCACTGAGCTATCATCGCCTTTAATAGCAATCCTCTTTACAGGTCACACTAGGCTCTCCGACCCGCGGTATCACTTTCGATCCCCTATTTTATCTCTTGAATATTCAAAATGAATTGAATTTCAATTGAAATTTAAGCTAAGAAAGGATTTTCTTAGCTTTAATTTCAGCCCGATCCGTCCAGTGGTTTGAGCTGTGCGTTGATAGATAAGACATATCTGGCTGAAATTTGGTAAATAACCGTGTGTGAACAATGTCCCAGGATACTATGATTATAGGATATTTAATCTAAATTCCTTTACAGTGACCAAGTCGGTGACCTAACCATACCATCGAACGTATCTCGCGAGATCCCGGCTGTCCACGACTGGGTGAAGTTATCCCGGGGCAGCGAGGAGCTCCAGCCCCAAGGCAACGACGTGCCCCACTCCCGGGGCACGGCGAGGACCCGCAAGCGCCACGAGGATAGTGATGTAGAAGAAGACTCCTCTAGTTACTCTGAGAGTAGTGATACCGATTCCCAGTGACATGTCAAGACGGCCATTTTGGGGCCAAATTAAGGACTTAATAAGTGCAGCAAATAATAATAGTACCGTACAAAAGGTTTACTCTATAATTAAAATAGGGTTAAAGGTATTTAACTGACATATCAAATCGGTTACTTTTTATTAAACGACAAAACTATATTTATTATGGAGTAAAGTATGAAATACTGCCTTGTGACGTCATAATTACAGCATCAATAGGGTATATGCTTGTGCATTTTTAAATATTAAACTCAGTAAAATAGTGAAATTAAAATCGTCCAAGAAATACAGAAGATATAAGCATTTTAAAACTGCAAATAGAGAGGTCCGTATAAATAGGTTAATCGTGGAAACCGGTAATCTGATTTAAAAGAAAAGAAAGAAAGAAAGAAAAAATATTTATTTGCAACACTTTCACCACAATATACAAACAAATAAAAAACAACGTTAATAGTAGTAAGTATAAAAATGTTACAAATCGGCCCCAACTCAGCATATGCAGGTAGTAGAAACAGCGCTGATCTTCCGTTGGAGCCGGTTGGCAGGTAACGTCACGATACGGTACTACGCTAAAACGGTTACATTAAGTAAACAAAAACTAATGAACCTAAATTAATTAAAATTAACAAATACATCACAAATAAGTTGACTACCTGTCACATAAATAAACACGAGTAAATAATATGACGATTTCGATCTATTTTGACCTAATATGCCCAACTTATATATTTGATGCTTTATGAAGAATGGAGGAACTGTTTTGACTGTACTTGTAGGTATATATTAATATGAATAGATAATCTAACATTTTTGACTTGAATATCGACTTAAAATGGTGGATTTTCAATTTCGAATACCTTACTTTTTCTTTCCTTTTTATGACAAGGAAATAAGACTAGTGGCCAAATACTGAAACGCCACTCGTATTTAAAGTTGTTCTTGTGACGTCATTTGACAGCTCAACTCATACAATCGAACTGTCAAATGACGTTATAAGCATTGTAAATGTGAATGGAGTTTCAGAATTCGGCTGCATGGAACTAAAAATGCGCCAAAAATATATATGTATATTTTAGGTATTTTTTTGTTTTGTAATTGGCGGGTCATTATATTTTATTAACCGACTTCAAAAAAGGAGGATGTTCTATTGTATGTATTTTTTTAAATGTATGTTCACCGATATCTCTGCCAATAATCGATTTTAGACAGTATTTTTTCATTCGAAAGAGTATACTCCTGTGGTGGTCCCATTATCACCAAGTCAAGGATCTAATGATGGGATCCCAGGAAAATTGCTTACTAAAAATTAAAAAAAAGAGAACCGCCGTCAAAACCACTAAAAAGTATATAACAAACATTTTAGTGCTTTTGAATGTGGTTTTTTGTTATTGATAAAAAAACTATCAATAAAAAATCGGCTACAAAATAATTCTTTATAATAGGGTATATGACTGACATCAATTTATTTATTGCTGCCTAATAAGAAAATAGTTAAAAAAAAATGAAGATAACATATCATAATATTTTATTGCTATTAAGAACTTGTAATAAAGATGTAAATATGTAAAATCTACTTCAAATATGATATAATATAGATTTAAAAAAAAGTCCTTTAAAAAGACCCAATTTTGGGTGCTTAATTATACGATAGCTTAATTTGAGATTTACATTTGTCTTTTTCAAATGTCGTCCGGGAAATTTCGAATAAAGTAACGAATCGAATTTTTGTTTGAAAATATTTTTTTTTTGTATAAATAAAAAATTATACGAAATTTATTTGATTATATATAAATAAGCTTTATTTCGATGTTATAAGAAGCTCAATAAATGTTTAGTTATTAGTGTGCGTAATAAATCAATAATAAGTTAGTTTTAAAAAAAGTGGAGTTTTCGATAAAAAGTAGGTAGATAAGTCTGGACGGAGTGTTGCCGAATCGTCGAGAAATTATGAACAGTATGACACAACTTAGATGTAGCATCGGCAAATCGTATATCTACATTTTACTTCCGATTTACACAACTAATAAAAATCATTCATTGGTGCCGATTCTGTTGTTTACGAACTAAATAAATTTTAATCTCACTATATCTCTTTCTAATAGTAAATATAAGAAAGGGATGCAAGATATTTTAGTCCTGTCAGTTTAATCCGATAACACATTTCAACGTGAATTTAAGCGCGATCTTTATTGGTCACGACTATTTACCCGTATATTACGACGGCATGGGTTAAACTGACAGCATTAAAAATGTTCTATCTTTTTTCAATAAGGTTAAAATGAAAGAGAGGTGACTTGTCTAATATTAGTTAAGTTTGTAAACAACAGAATCGGCACCATTATCGCGCCATTCAACGTTCAACAAGATCATTTTCGCCTAAAGTACTAATAAACATGGGTAATGTTGTAGGCGCACTCTTGTCGGAAATTATCGATTTTATGAATTTTGCCGATGGTTCATCTAAGTTGTGTCATACTGTAACAGACTATCCAGTGTGAAAGTATTGTAATTCATTTACTTTTAGTTGCAAGTAGTATTAGTGTCGGACCATTTTCGTCGGGTAACATCGATCTAACAAGAGGGTAAACTCAATTCCAGGGTAGATTGCTTATTTTATTTACTTATATTAACTATATATTTATACCTTCTGATTTTATTAATTAAGGTGGAGGCTTCGGTTGGGGCGTTAAATTAAAATTTTATCACGTTTTTTGCTAATTGCAGCTCAGTTATAGGTCGTAAATTATCAACATGTTATTTGCGACAAGAATGGTAGTATATTTACTGATTAATAACAAAAGAAATCATCAACATATTCGTCCAAGGTATATTACTGACATATACGACTATTTCATGAAAATGTTACTAATATACCTTGGAGGAATGAGTTGATGATTTCTTTTGTTATTAATCAGTAAATATACTACCATTCTTGTCGCAAATAACCTATAACTGAGCTGTAAATAGGAAAAAACGTGATAAAATTTGAATTTAACGCTCCAACCTAAGGTTTACCCTTAAGATATATTTATTTGTATTATTTTTGTGTCTTCATGTTTATGCAATACTTAGATAGCTAGAAATGTGTTCCTTTTATTCTGTCCATAGCTTGTAAGATAACGTTTGTAAATAATTGTTACATACAGGATGTTTAGTTTAACCCTGATAACCTCTCGGGTTATAACAGTGAATGCTTTGAATTGGCTGTTATAGAGACTACAGCATGGGATTCTTGAAAAAGGGTTGATTTAATGATTGATTCTATAGGATCTGTTATACAGAGTGTTTATTATGAGCCTGCAGACCTCTCGGGTTATATAATCCCCCGTACCATAATATGGTAACCTTAATTTCGAGTATAAGCTCTAATATCTCGGGTTATAACACGAAATTGAACATAATCTAAGATTTTGCTCAAAAAGGCCTCATACAAACAATTTTATTAGTCTGTTTGAATTAACTATACTGTTTCATGATTATCTATCTATAGGATATAACCGGAGTTATACCAAACACAAACATTCTGTATAAGGACCGGAAGGAAGTATTATTTTTTTCCACTGGTACTAAATAAAGCTTAAAGTTGCTTGTTTTTAAATAAATCTTTACTGTAGTATATTGAATGATGAGACATATGAATATTATTGTAAGCCAATAGAGTTTCTTATTCTATGCCATTACATGGTGTGAAATATGGTATTGTAGCTGATTCTGTTGTTTAAACTAAATTAATTTAGTCTTACTGTATCTCAATCATAAAATATAAGTTAAGGATATAAATTAGTCCTGTCCAATTAGTTTTAGTCGCTATCTTTAGTCATCGTTGGTTTCGACTATTACTTGTGCTTTTTAATTTTAAACCGTCTTCAAAAAAGGTTATCAATTCGGTTGTTTTTTTTTGTTTGTTCACGCATAACTTTATGAACCGATTTTAATCTTTCATTTTGCGTTGATTTTGTTATAGTCCCATTTTAATTTGATTGTCATTGAAGGATTTTTTACTCTTTTTGTTAAAAGTTGATTATTTCAATAATGTTTGAGATAATGTTAAATTAAGTGATTAGTTTAGTTTATTGACAACAGAAGCAGCACCAGTAGATAAGTAGAAATAAAATTGTAAGCATTAATATGATGTTACAGATTATATATATTTTTGTATATTAAAACGAAAATGTTGAGATATCCGATGGTTTTATTGACCTCCGCTTTGAGGCGTGTTTGTCCCATTTCAAGTACATTTTGTAGGGTTCAACTGTATGAATTCTGTCGGGTTAATTACACGATTTATAACTCAAGAACGGCTGGACCGATTTCTATAATTGACTTGTCTCCGCCCGCCCCAAATAGCAGAATAACTATAAAAATAAATATTCGAAAACATTCATGAGAAATAATTGTACAATACGGAATTTTATAACCAATTCGTCCAACTACCAGGATAACATAAGCTCAAGGATGTGAGAAATGAAATGCAAAAACAGCGCCATCTGTTGATAGGGAAAGAACGATAGTATGAAAGAACGGGTGGATGATGATTCCTACAAATTCGTCTACGAAACTACTAGGATAGCATAAAGTTCAAAGATGTGTCAAATTAAATGCAAAAACAGCGCCATCTATTGCCGATAGGTGTACAATGGATAATTCCAACAAATTCGTCTACGGAACTACCAGGATATCATAAAGTTCAAAGATGTGTCAAATTAAATACAGAAACAACGCCATCTGTTGATGGGTAGGTGTGTCGAGGAACAAGGAGGGTGATTCCTACAAATTCGTCTATGGAATTACCAGGATAGCATAAAGTTAAAAGATAATGTCAATTCAAATGTAAAAACAACGCCATCTGTTGATGGGTAGGTGTGTGGAGGAACAAGGTGGATAATTCCTACACATTCGTCTACGGAACTACCAGGATATCGTAAAGTTCAAAGATGTGTCAAATGAAATGCAAAAACAACGCCATCTGTTGACGATAGGTGTATGGAGGAACAAGCGCGGCGCTATCTCTATCCATCAGTGTATGAAATATCTGACAGAGGTCGCTACAAGTGAAACACGAGATAGCCGTTTTTGCATTAAATTTTTGCACGTTTTAAATTATTTGTAGTATTTAGGACGCTTTTGCGCTGAGTGCTGTAAAGTAAAGAATAAACGTATTTTGATAAGCTTAAGTTATCAACAAAATAAATAAAACAGATTACTAGGTAGTTAAACTTTTTTAATGTTGGTAATAGAAAAATAATATACAAAATGTATCACATACTATGTAAATCGGTTGTATTCAGTTCTTGCATAAAAAACACTTTACAACAGAAAAAGGAATTATTTTTAGATTAAAAATGTTGAAATTTTGTAGCAATTTGAACAGCACGAATTTTACAATCTAGTATATATGGTTATCTGGCATCTTTAGTTCTATCAACCCTATTAAAAATAAGGTTAAACAATGTTATTAAATGTTATCACGTTTCAGATATTTGTGACACTTTTTGTACAAGAAAAGCTATTTTAAATATAAATTCCTTATTACAAATGTAGCTCCTTCAATTTATAATACATAATTTCACCATAGAGGAATAATGTTAGGTACTGGTACCTATTCGTTGTTTTGGATATTTCCTACTCGTGTAGAACCAAAATCTTTTTAAATTAAAAACTAATATTATTAGACAAGACTCAATAACTGTGTGAAAATAAGGTATAGTCAGCATCAAAAATATACTGACACTTTAGTACCGTTTCATAATAAATATGTTGACATTCTTTTGATAGTTGGTTTAAATACTGTGAATTGCGTTAATTTGACAAGGTTCTAACCTATTCAGATATTTTTGACGCTGTTGCTGGCTGTACTTACCTAATTTGTATAAGGTTATTTTTTCACTAACGTTGTTTTTTTTTTTAATTGGGTTTATTTCTTTATTTTAACACAATTATTGAGCGTTGTCTTATATTATAATTATATATTCTGTCTGTTGTATATATTCTGTCGCGTATTATAAATCTATATATATATAATACGCGACACAAAACAATAATTCTGACTTTCAAATCTATAAACTTTTTATAACATTAACGATATTATAATCTCTATAGCAAAAAAAAAGAAAAAAAAAGGAAATTATTTATGTATTTTGTATTTATGTTGTAAAAAGAGAAATACAGCATACACCTCGTTTCTCAACCATTTGATGAGTCGCAAACCACAATATTAAATTAATTAATAATTCTACTGTCACGAAAAAATATGGTAGAGTACTTTGTAGTACTCGCCTGGGTGGCTCCATCACTGATGCGATGGTGAGATTGTGGTCAAACACACAGATTTTATTTTTTAGTTTTGTATACGAATTTTATTTTTTTTATTGACAAGCCAGTCGGCGCAGTTGGTTAAGACACCGCCTATCACGCCGCTGGTCATGGGTTCGATTCCCATCCAGGACAAACATTTGTGTGCATGAACTTGTCTGTTTGTCCTGTGTCTGGCTATAATTATCTATATAAGTATGTATTTACAAAAAAAAGTAGTATATGTAGTATATCAGTTATCTGGTTGTCCATAGTACAAGCTCTGCTTAGTTTGGGATTAGATAACCGTGTGTGAACAATGCCCCAGGATATTTATTTATTTTATATTTTGAACACATTTGGAACCCCCTAATTTCCAAAACACGCCCCCCTCTAGGGGTCACGATTTCCAGGTTGAGAATCGATGGCTTACACGCATATTTCCTGAGATTCTAAGGCAGTAGGAACTTTTTAAACACTTATAATAAAATCAGTCTATAATATTTCAGTTTGGTATATTGTTATACATAGTAACTATATATATTATCTTAGCGAGATCTGTATCATTAATTTTAAGTTTTATTATATATCCCAATGTTGGTATTATATGACCAGTAACATGTTAAATACATGGAATATTATATAAACCATGCATTATTATATTTGTGTAGCACTTCCTAGCAGGGCCAACACACAGATTTAGAATCTGAATGTGTCATAGACGATCAAACTGTCTGATCAAATAGAAATACTAAAATTTGTTCTTAATACCATTTGAGAACTCATTAAATTTGATCAAATTTTCCCACAGACATTCATGCTAATTTGATAAAACTGTTTGAATTACTTGAACGTCTATGGCCGCCATTAGAATTCAAATTAGTAATGGTGGCCTAGCTAGGAAGTGCCACACTATTATACAGTAAAAGTATCAGTTTTTGGTTTTATTTACTTGGTTATTTACATAGAATTATACTGTGTTATTTTTAAGGCACCTGCAGTGCTTTAAGGGGAAGTACTCAACAATGTGAACAACATTTATTGTGCGACTAACCGTTTAATCACGAAATAAAAATTCAAAGATCAACTCTGGTAAATAAAACTAAATAAGAAAATATTTTCACGGGCTTCTTTAATTGGCCCCATAAAAGTTATTCAGACAAACTCGACTTGGGTTTCGAAAATACAACTATATACCTCAAAATTTCCAGCCTGTATATCTTTGAGCCAAAATAACCTAATAAAGTTGACTAACAAAAGTCTAATTCGTCCGTCAGTTAGATTACAAAAAAAAATACATATTTTTCGAAGATACAGTGCGTTAAAATTTCGCGTGACGTTACGTCTTAGTACACTTTTTAAATTTTGTTTCTTATAATATTTACTATAATTTTTCAATGATAATATTTGAAAGATAGAGATGGGATGTGATTAAAAAATAGTTTGAAACAAAAGAATCGTCACCAATACCGGGTGTAACGAACACTGAAACCATGGAAACTTTTTAGTGTTTTTGAAGGTGGTTCTCTTTTTTATGAAAAGTTTTTTCCAGGGATCCCATCATCAGATCTTGACTTGGTGACATTGGAATCACCTTTGGTGTAGGCACACTCTTTCGAATAAAATAATATTTTTTTAATAGGTCGACACTTGGCGGAGTAATCGCGTAACAAACAAAAAAACATACCGTGGAATCAATCCGTCCAATCCTTTTTTGAAGTCGGTAAAAAAAAAATCGTAATTTTTCGTAGTTTCAATTTTTTTTTAAAAAACACTACCCAACATTTTGACACGAACTAAAAAATAAATTACATATTTTCCATGGTTTCATTTTATGTTAAGATTGATCACAAATCAATTTAACCTATAAGGCCTTCCCATACCGATGCGTATGAGCCTCTCCCCCCTCAGGCGGCCCCTCCCCCTCCCCTCGGCGACATTCATGAAGGAGCCCGCGACGAAGTCGTGTATACCCAGCGAGGGTTCCGTGTCCCTGGTCGGGTACTCGTCGCAGCCTTCCAATATGAACGTGCGTTTGTATGTCTCCTCTGAAATATTAACAAAAATGAATGGCGGTCCGTTAGTCACGCTAAAACTCGAAAACGGCTTGACGGATCTCTTTTTGTTTTGTTCGCTCTACTAAACAAGTGGTTTGGAAAAAAAAAAAATTTGTTCGGTAGGTAGGTTATGTCGGTTTGTAACTAAGCAGTCATGTATGTATATAGGTAGGTTGGTTAAAATACCTAATCATTTCTATACTAATCTATACTAATATTATAAAGAGGAAAGATTTGATTGTTTGTTTGTATGTTTGCATTGAATAGGCTCCGAAACTACTGAACCGATTTGAAAAATTCTTTCACTAATAGGAAGCTACATTATTCCCGAAGGTTATAGGTTACTTTTTATCCTGGGAACGCGAGTGAAATCGCGCGGAACAGCTAGTATAGTATAAAATGAAGTCGTTTCCGCTGTCTGTTCTCTTACTCGACGGATTTTAATGCAGTTTTCAGCAATAGATAGAGTTATTCAAGAGGAAGATTTATCTAATACCTTTAAACGAGCAATTCTTGTATATATATAATCTGAATCTCGGAAACGGCTCCAACGATTTTCATGAAATTTTGTATGCAGGGGGTTTCGGAGGCGATAAATCGATGTAGCTAGGTTTCATTTTTGGAAAACACGAAGAAAACCGAGCAAAACTCGGGTATTCAGGTACATATTATATTATAAGTTCCAACAACTAGATTTCAGATTTAGATCACTTTCTAGGCTTTGCGTGCTTACCACCTTCGGGCACATGATCACTGACCACGGTGAGGGTCTGGTGACAACAGGCGTATATAACTGGGTACCTGGGTAGATGAGCAGCTCGGTCTCGGTCTCGGTCTCGGTCTCGGAGGAGTGCGGGCCGGCGGCGGCCCCGCGCATGAACTCCGACAAGCTCTCCAGCGACGCGTCCGACTGCCTCGTGTCAAATGTCTACACGGAAATTACATCTCATAATATAAATAAACCAAAAGAAGCCTTGCTGAGTTTGTTGCCGGAGTGTTCTCAGTTCAAGTGTATGTGGAACCGGTGGTAGAGTCTATTGTAAAACTGTAACTGTTGACGTTCATAAGTGCCTTATTAGGGCCTAAACTGAATAAATGAGTTTTGATTTTGAAACATATGTATTTTTGTTTGTAACAAAATATATGGGAATAGTCTTTTTCGATTTGTGACATTTCTAATACCCTAACCTAACTTGGACGCATAGAGCCTTTTGATCCTTGTCGGAGACAGGATTGATTAATCTAATAAAAAATATTTTGAAAAATCGATTTCTCTATGACTGTACATTTTTTTTAATCTGTAAATGCCGTTAGCAGTAACTCAAAAAATAAGGGATAGTTTCCTAGGACCATATTCTCGTGGCTTCAACCCTTAAGGTAGCTGCCCTTACTGACCCGTCTCAAATCCTGTATAATAAAATATCTTTTAAATAACTATATATATAAAAAAGATTTATATTTTGCAGAGAACGATTTTACGTTTTTTCATATTAAGGTGGAGGCGTCGGTTGGAGCGCGAAATTCAAATATTATCTCGTTTTTTGCAAATTGCAGCTCATTTATAGGTCGTAAGTTATCAACATGTTATTTGCGACAAGAATGGTAGTATATTTACTGATTAATAACAAAAGAAATCATCAACATATTCCTCCAAGGTATATTAGTAACATATACGACTATTTCATGTAAATGCTCCAACCGAAGGTTTACCCTTAAGATAAGAAATGAAAAAAAAAATAATCATATACCTCTTTTACTACGACGGCTTGTCTAGGACGTATACATTAATATTATGAACTATAGTTAATATTTCAAAAGAGTCAAGGTGGTAAGGTACTCACAGTAGCAGGTGTGGGCCAGTGCCTGTGTTCCAGCCACGAGTGGTTGAGAGGCTCCCCACTCCCACTCATCCCCCCCACCAGCTGCTCCTGGCAGGGCCCGCTGTCCAGGTCCACTATTTGTGGGCCCACTGTACAATTATTATTTAAAAAAAAACGATTTCAGAGGTAGTATCAAAGATTTTATTAAAAGAAAATAGATGAAAATTTTAAAAAATATCGTAATAATAAGGTAGTTGACTAATATATCAAATTAGCTAATCTATACTAATATTATAAAGAGGAAAGATTTGATTGTTTGTTTGCATTGAATAGGCTCCGAAACTACAGAACCGATTTGAAAAATCCTTTCACTAATAGGAAGCTACATTATTACCGAAGGTTATAGGCTACTTTTAATCCCGGGAACGCGAGTGAAACCGCGCGGAACAGCTAGTTTTTAATAAATGTCAAAACGATAGTTTACATGGAATTTTGCATGAAATACTAACCTAATGACGTCATAGTTTCACAGGATCAAATCATCTACTCATTGTGGTTCCACTGGTAATTAAAAATCATTAAATATACAACATATTTGATGTTTCCACGTGTTTTTACATGTTTTATGCATTGGTTAGTGTTTGGTCATTTATTTATTTCTTTATTTTTGACAGTGTCAACTAGCATATTACAATTATCCTACTAACATTATAAATGCGAAAGTTTGTGAGTATGTATGTATGTTTGTTGCTCTTTCACGTAAAAACTACAGAACGGATTTGGATGAAACTTGGCACATAGATAGAGCATACCCTGGCTACTTTTTATCCCGGGAACGCGGAAACCGCGGGGGACAGCTAGTTATCAGTATTTTAGCTTTACTTAATAAATACAATTTTAAATATCATGCCCGGTTGAGGTTACCAACTTAAGTCCTTTCCAAAAAAAAATCGTTGTATATCTCAATGGTCGGTCAACTTCTTTAGTGCGATGTAGAATATGGTAGTTGACAGTGTCAAAAATAGATGACCAAACGCTAACCAATGCATAAAACATCAAAAAACACGTGGAAACATCAAATATGTTGTATATTTAATGCTTTTAATGATTTTTAATTACCAGTGGAACCACTAAGAGATGATTTGATGCTGTGAAACTATGACGTCATAATGTAATATTTCATATAAAATTCCATATAAACTATCGTTTTGACATTTATTAAAAAGTAGCTGATTTGATATGTCAGTCAAGTACCCTATTATGTGGCGCCATCTATCCCTCAGTGCTGGAATACTGACCTTCCAAGTCCATGTTTGTGGGAACATGTGGATCGGGCCACAGCCGCGCGGGAGGCGCCCAACCACAACCACACAGGTTGTACTCGAGCTGTAGGTCTGTTAGCGCCTGCGCACTGTACTCTGGCGATGGATACCACTCCTGTATATTAACAATCTTTCAAAATCAAAATCAAAACTCATTTATTCAGTTTAGGCCCTAATAAGGCACTTATGAACGTCAACAGTTACAGTTTTACAATAGACTCTACCACCGGTTCCACATACACTTGAACTGAGAAGACTCCGGCAAGAAACTCAGCAAGGCTTCTTTTTTGGTGGATTATTTTTTTTTATTTATGTAATTACAGTTTTAAATATACATAAACTACATACAATTATCACTTGTGGAGGCTGCAAGTGCAGAGAGAAGCTACTACAACCATGTATTCTTGTCTTCTATGTAATGAGCCACCTTATAGTAGGCCTTGTCGATCAACGTATGTTTAACATACTCTTTGAATTTATTATAAGACATCTTAGTTACATCATATGGGATTTTATTATAAAAGCGTTATACAATGACAATTGAAAAGCCAGTTGCCGCACCGTATTGTGGTTTCCTTATATTATAAATTCTAAAGTTTGTGACACAGTATATTCGTTACTTCTTCACGTTCAAATGGCTGGACCAATTTTGATGAAATTTGGTATGGAGGTAGCTGACACCCTGGATTAATACATAAGCTACTTTGTATCCCTCGGGAACGCGGGTGAAACCGCGTAGCGGAAGCTAGTATTGATAGATGTTTGTTAGTCATTCACGTAAAAACTACTGAACGGATTTGGATGAAACTTGGCACATAGATAGATACCCTGGAATAACACATAGGCTACTTTTCATCACTCTTTATCCCGGGAAAACGTAAGATCCCACGGGAACGCGGGTAATAAGTTCATATGTTAAAATTATTAATAATATGTACACTCAGATGAACCTTATTGCAATGGTATATGGTTCATTTTCATATGACTCTGGCTACTGTCACACAATCTATATACTAATAATAAAGCTGAAGAGTTTGTTTGTTTGAACGCGCTAAGCTCTAAGAGTTACTGGACCGATTTCAAAAATTCTTTCACTAATAGGAAGCTACATTATCCCCGAAGCTTATAGGCTACTTTTTATCCCGGGAACGCGAGTGAAACCGCGGGGATCAGCTAGTATATAATAAACAAACTATACTTGCTAGCTTTACTTGCTAATCGTCGGCAGTGGGATAGATAGTGGACTGGCTGGCTACCACCCTCAAGTTGAAAATCTGTCGCCAAGCACCCACCGGTGTGTTCCGGCAATTGCACTTGAGAGCCAGTTACCTTCTCGGCATTGTAACAGGTCGGCAACACATTGACAATACCTCTGGTATTGCAAATGGCGATAGGCGACGGTAACCACTTACCATCAGATGGACGGCATGCCTGCCTGTCAACCTTCTGACATAAAAAAAAAGATGTCTGACAAACCTGCAAGTCTTCATGCCAGTTATCCTGCAATTTGTCCGGTTTATGGTATATTTGGTGATCCCAGTCCGGGTCCAGTTGGGTCTGCATGTGAGCGCTGTTGTACCAGACTTGTGATGAGATTGTGGTGGGCGGGTCCAACTCCTGTATGTTCCTGTCTACATAGTATTGATACTAAGTAATACAGGAGATAATGAACTTTAAAAGATGTGTAAAAAATACTTCAATGACAATAAAATTAATATGGTTATACTGAATATTATAATAAATATTTTTTTTTAACGCATGCATAACACTTTTGCTTATGAACCGATTTTATTAATTAAAAAAATAATAATATCCTGGGACATTGTTCACACACGGTTATCTGATCCCAAACTAAGCAGAGCTTGTACTATGGACAACCAGATAACTGATATACTACAAATACTTTTTTTTTTTAAATATAGATAATTACAGCCAGACTCAGGACAAACAGACATGTTCATGCACACAAATGTTTGTCCTGGATGGGAATCAACCCCCCAACCGGCAGTGAGATAGGTGGCGTCTTAACCATCTGCGCCAAATGGCCTCTCAATTGTTCTTATGTTGGGTTCTGTATATAGCTCCCAAGTGGGCCCATATTAATTTTATTGTCTTTAAGTGAAGGAGTTAAATTCACATAATACAGTTTAGAGTGTTGATAGCTCAGTGCTAGTTTGGTGCTAGTGACGTCGAATGCTGAGAAGTTTTGTGGGTTCGAATCCTACAATGAGCTTGAGCTTTCAAAGAAGGAAATCATCGTGAGGGATCCATAGCACGTTGGTAGGATACTTTGTAGTACAGTATGACACAACTTAGATGTAGCATCGGCAAATAGTTTTCGTACACTTCATTTCCGATTTACACAACTAATAAAAATCATTCATTATCGCGCCACTCAACGTTCAACAAGATCATTTTCGCCGATCATTTTTCAATACATGAGCAATGTTGTGGCGCTTTTACGAATCCTGCCGATGCTTCATCTAAGTTGTGTCATACTATAACTGCCTGGCTGGCTACCACCCTCAAGTTGAAAATCTGTCGCCAAACACCTTTCAGTGTGTTCCGACAGCAGCTCTTGAGAGCCAGTTCTCTTCTAGGCCACATTACTGACCTCAGTGAAATTGTGGTCAAACACAGGCCTACACATAGTATAAAAATCAATGCCCTTTAAGCCCCGACAGTTCCACAGCTTTCTCAATAATCAACTCACCAGCTCCAGCATCTATGAAGGCCTGATTAAGATCAGACTCTTTCTCTTGGTCGCCATCTCCTCCCCCGCCAGGTTCTGGTTCCGATTCCAGTTTTTTGTCTACGTCATATGTTTGGTTCAGGATGTGCCTGAAGGATTGACAAAGTTAGGGACTCTTTTAAGGGGCACTTCTTTAATAAAGTACCCAAAGAAATACAAGAATTGTCTGTGTTAAAATTTAAAAAGGAAAGGTCTAATTACCTACCTTAAATTAATCTTTTTAAATTATTTATTAGATAGATAAGCTGTACAAAAAAGAGCAACGCCAACCATCGTGGAGATCGTTGGAGAGGCCTTTGTCCAGCAGTGGACATCTTTTGGCTGACATGATGATGATGTACAAAAAAGGCTACTAAAGTTACTGATTTTATAGAGAACAAGATAGCATTTCAATGAGTTGCTCACTTCAAATGCTGTTTAAATATTATTATTTAAAGTTATTAATATTATTTTTACATATTTTGACTATTACAAATATAAACTCTTTCATCTAATAAATACACTTTTGTGTTAGAATTTGACTTTCATTCTGGGATATTGTTGTTGGGAATTAATTAAGATAAACATTTATTGAACTCACAAATTCACTCAGAACATAATAACAAATACAGCTCGAACGTAAACATAAAAAAAGGTATAGACATACACAACAAATGTGATATTGTGGGTTCAAATGGCCCCAGCTCAGCATGTGCTAAAGATAATTTCAGCACTGATTAACTAATTAGTTGGTGAGAAATTCAATTTTATAGCGTTGACTGCCATAACAATGGTCCGAATCCAACAACGAACTTAAGTTTTGGTGAAGGAAAACTTCAACACACTTAAACACTGGTAGGTTACTTTGTTGTATCCGGCTGGCTAGCTACCACCCTCAAATTGAAAATCTGTCACCAAACACCCACTTCAGTAAAAACTTACTTGATTTCTTCTTTTTCAGGCGTAGCTGGAGGAGTTTTACCTTTTATATCGTGACAAAACTTCCAGTTCTTCTGTTTTTTGTAAAACTCTAAGCGAAATATTGCTATCAGCTCTTGCTTCTTACTTTCAGGCTTTTCCGAAACGAATCTATGCTTTTCCGCCATAACGTAACGTAACAGGATGAAATATACTTAGGTATTTATTAATTGAACTAACAAAATGATTTATCCAAAGATAATACAACAAAGCGTGATTTATTTTTGCCGGCTTCGCGAAAATGTAGGTATTTGTCAAAAAAGCTTCTGTCAAAAAGTTTTAAAACTAAAAACAATGGGTGCGTTCCATAGCAGTTTGGATTTCACAAGAAACAGAGCACTTGTTTTTTTTTTAATTATTTCTCATATCAGTATGATTCCCATGTAAAAAAATTATACAGACATTTTGGCGGGAACTTGCTTAGTGCCATTAAGTTTTTTATTTATTATCGTAAAATCGTGTTATTCAGAGCTTTGCAAAATAAATGGCTCCAGACTATTTTCACAGCATTTTCTGAAAAGAATGTGATATTTCGTAGGAGGGCCACCATCATGCATATGAAAACTAAGGGTCGGTTGCTCGTACATTTTAGTTAAAGTTATAGTCAAAGTTAACTTAACTATTACCATGCTTTAACCGTAGAGTCACTTTGACGATGACCGATCTCCCTCGGTCGATTATGGTTACAGTTAAAATTTTTATTAGTAACACGAGCAACCCAATTTGTGCTTTCTTTCGGCGGTTAAATATAGTTAACTATGACTATAACTCTTAATAAAATGTACACACGGCCACAGATCAAGCTACACACTGCGGCACCTTATGCGGTTGTAATGGGAGCTATTTTGCAACAAAAATGTGTAGCTTGATCTGTGGCCGTGTGTACGAGCAACCCACCCTAAGTCATCACCCACTATTTTGTCATTTGTCATCAAATGTTGTCACTAAAAGTTATATATAATAAGGGATACTTTTTAGTAAATTCCAATTCATTTATATGTAAGTGTATTATAAGTAATCAGACTAATCTGGCAGTACTACAGTAGTACTGCCAGATTAGTCTGATTACTTATTTCAACGTGAATTTAAGCGCGCCCTATATTGGTATGGCGTGGACTGATCTGATAAATATTCTCGGACATTCCTCACACACGGTTATCTGATCCCAAACTAAGCAGAGCTTGTACTATGGAAACCAGATAACTGATATACTACTTTTTTCAAGTAAATACATACTTATATAGATAATTACACCCAGACACAGGACAAACAGACATGTTCATGCACACAAATGTTTGTCCTGGATGGGAATCGAACCCATGACCAGCGGCGTGATAGGTGGTGTCTTAACCAACTGCGCCAACTGGCATGTCAATATAGCGTATAATTTTATGCGTAAACAACAGAATCGGCACCACGGTTTATTAGAGCTATCGTAATGTTTTACTAAGAATCTTATTTGAAAGTTGAGACTGTAAGAAAAAACAATTACAATCTGTTTAAGATTTTATTCCAGACGTTTTTTATCAGAAAATTAAACTCACTTTTTATGTTATAATCTCAAAAAAATAATCTTTACTTACAACCATATTTTACATTCTATATCATTTTCACTCGTGTTTAAAATAAAAATAAAATATATTTAATACATAGTAACTCATAGATAACAGAACACGTTGAGCGACAAATAGAGAGATAGAAATATAAATATTATTTACAGTTTATACCATACTTCTCGGTCACACACTCAAGTTGGTAAAAAAAACTAATAAAAATACGTCGTTACCACACTACTTGTTTATAATTGTATCAAAATTAAGACTAAAAAGCATTTAGTACCAACCAATGTGATAAAACGTAAAAAATATTAATACCGGTACAGTTTACAACCATAGACTTACTATATCTCTTTCTAACAATAAACTTGAGAAAAGGATAGAAGAAATTTATTATTGTCAAATTAGTCTAGTTGATGTTTTAATGTGAATTTAGTCACCAATTTGGTCATGACTATTTCGCCGTAATTGACAGAATAAACTACTTTGGCAGCCTATCCTTTTTCAATTATTTTTGTGAGAGAGAGAGATGTCACGTGATTAAAATTAGTTTAGTTTTTGAATAACAGAATAGGCGCCATTTTCTTAATTAAAAGTATATAATGCGAGATATGAGTACAATTTTGTGCCCTGGAATACTACGTGAGTAAAGAAAAAAAACAAGTAGTGTGGAATCAACGTATGTAGCTACTGTACTATAATTTATAATTAGAAGAATTTCTTCGCTTGCGCTTCTTTCCTTTCCCTGTAATAAAAAAAAAATTAAAAATATTTATCTACAGGATATTTGACACACAGCAGCAAGGAAAGTTTTTTGGAGGCTTCGAAGCATAGATATTTTGAAGTGCATTCACAGATTTTTGGAAAAGTGTAAAGTCAGCAAGAAAACGGCCAATTTATACAAAAACTTATTCTAAATCAAAAAAACTAATTTATTCAGTTTAGTCTGATAATCTACCACGTTTTGATGAGCTAAGAACTCGTCAATATAAATTTTACAACGGGACCAACACTGAAAGAATACATGGCAATATTCAAACTGTCCATACATATTGAGTGAGGTTCGCATTGCCACCTTCAATATTACTGTGTAAGATTTAGCCATATATTAGAGAAGAAATAATAGTTATATTTACCAAGACCCCCCCTCTCCTCACGTGAGATTGAATGAGATTCGGCTTGACCCCCTCTTTCCTCACATGAGATTGGGTAAGATTCGGCTTGACCCCTCCTTTCCTCACATGAGATTGGGTGAGATTCGGCTTGACCCCCTCTACTCACATGAGATTGGGTGAGATTCGGCTTGACCCCCTCTACTCACATGACACGCCTCACGTAATAAATGGACGTCCCCTAAAGTATATATACAGGTACGTACTTATAGAGCGCGTAGAGGAACATGAGCGCCAGCTGCATCGCGACCACTACCAGTAGCGAGGTGAAGGACACGCAGGACACCTCGGGGCATGGGGCCTGGTTTACAATCTGGGGACTCGCTGTCATTCTGGGGACACATACATACTAGATGACATAACATAAGAAATATATTCGAACATGTTTGTATGGAGTGAGACATACATTACTTGGCCTTACTAAAAACTTTCTTTTCTTTTATCTGAAAGTGGTAATAAGAGTTGGCAGCACTGGTCTGGGTGTAAAGCAGGTTACAGGTTACACAATTAGGTACAATAGTTTAGTTTATAGGAAAAAGATACTTGTTTAGGAAAAAAACACCCAATTTTAAAGCTGGTATATTTTTTTTCCAATAATGTATATTTCAGTACTCAAATATCTCTGAAAATCAGGTGATTTTTAATTATATTTTTATATTAAATTGTCACTTATTTTGGGAACAACATAGTCCAAGCTGTTTATTTAAATTAGAAGGGCATCTGTGAAAGTCTAAACTACGCAAATTTTCTAATTAGGGCATGACAAACAATATTTATTCGTAGTGACAAACAAACAAATATGCTCGAAAAAGTTCAAATTTGATGGACGGACTGACTTAGCGAAACTATAAATAAATATCCTGGGACATTTCTTCACACACGGTTATTTGATCCCAAACTAAGCAGAGCTTGTACTATGGACAACCAGATAACTGATATACTACATATACTACTTTTTTTTTGTAAATACATACATATGACATGACAAGCCAGTTGGCGCAGTTGGTTAAGACACCACCTATCACGCCGCTGGTCATGGGTTCGATTCCCATCCAGGACAAGCATTTGTGTGCATGAACGTGTCTGTTTGTCCTGAGTCTAGGTGTAATTATCTATATAAGTATGTATTTACAAAAAAAAAAACAAAGTAGTATATGTAGTATATCAGTTATCTGGTTGTTCATAGTACAAGCTCTGCTTAGTTTGGGATCAGATAACCGTGTGTGAAGAATGTCCCACTATAAAAAACAAAAAAAAAAAATATATATAGATAATTACACCCAGACTCAGGACGAACATACATGTTCATGCACACAAATGTTTGTCCTGGATGGGAATCGAACCCACGACCTGCGGCGCAATAGGTAAGGATTCATTGTTTGAATGTCATGTCGCTACAACAATTTATTCTCCAACATTTTTTTAATACAAATTCCACATTCTATATTGAACCATACTCCAATAACAATAAGGTACATACCTCTGCGCGACTCCAGCGACAGTCTGTTTGACCTGATGTATGCTGTCCCTCACCTCCGTCAGGAACTGAGGGTTGACGCCCCCCCCTGCAGACCCTGACGCGATCATCGAGTCCGACTTGCGGGACACCTCGATTATGAACCCTCTGTACATAGAAATAAGGGTTACTTTACATTTTTTTTTTACTAGCTTCCTGCCCAGCGGTTTCACCCGCGTTCCCCAGGGATCTTATGTTTCCCCGGGATAAAATGTATCCTATATATTATTCCAAGGTATGATCTATCCATGTGCCAAGTTTTATTCAAATCCCTTCAGTAGTTTTTACGTGAAAGAGAAACAAACATCCATAAAACTTCATATTATCTTTTTAAGTACTTGTAGTACAAGGTCAGTGATGATGTGGCCGATGGTGGTAAGCACACAAACCCTAGAAGGGAACTGGCTCTCAAGTGCAGCTGTCGGAACACGCCGGTAGGTGCTTGGCGACAGACTTAAACTTGAGGGTGGTAGCCAGCCAGACAGGTACCTTTGACCACAAATAATTAAAATAAAGTGACAATTTCACCGAAGCGGTATTATGGAGAATGTGGTAAGTTGGAGTACTTGTGGTAGTATGTGGTAAGAAGTGGTGGAATGTGGTAAGTACTCACTTGAGTTCAGCGATGGTGTTGATCATCACTTGATTGTTAGCGAGTAGAGCGTCCCACTCGTGACGTCCCACAGGCACTGACGCCATCTTGAATATTATTAATACAGTATTATTTAATGTAGATGTAGATTAGCTGGACAGAGAGAGTGACCAACGAGGAAATGTTAAGCCGGGTCAAAGAGACAAGAACCTTATTAGAGACGATAGAAAATAGGAGAGGAAAGATGTTTGGCCACCTTATACGTCACGACGAACTAGTAAAAAAACATCATAGAAGGAAAGAGAGGAAGAGGAAGACCTAGACTGAACAATATAGACCAAGTGAAGGCAAAAGTGGACGTCGTGTCGTATAGGGAGGTTCAGGAAGCAGCGGTCAACAGGGAGAAGTGGAGGAGGCTACACCGACAAGAGCCAGGCTCTTAAATATAGAAGAAGATTATTTAATGTATAAAATAACTCAACTCAAAACCCATTTATTCAGTTTAAGCCCTGGTAAGGCACTTATGAACGTCGATAGTTACAATCATTACAATAGACTCTACCACCGGTTCCACATACACTTACACTGAGAACACTCCGGCAACAAACTCAGCAAGGCTTCTTACTTTTGTGGATATTTCTTTTGAATTTTTGAATTTCAATAAAATAAAATTAGTCTATAAGGTTGTTTAGAGTAGTTTTTTTTTCCTTGTTATATCACATTAGGGTAGACTACTGTTATATATTTGAATACCATTGCACGTGACTGTAGTTCAGTATCTAAGTATATATTACAAATGGCATAAACTAAGGAAACTATAGGTTTATTTTAATGTATTTAATTAAGTGTTAAGGTACAAACTATGTATGACCGTTTGTTTCTTAATAAATAAATAAAATAAATAAATAAATTTATGTAATTACAGTTTTAGTTTTGAATATACATCAAGTTTATACAATAGGGTAGTTGACTGACATATCAAATCAGCTACTTTTTAATAAATGTCAAAACGTTAGTCTAGTTTACATGGAATTTTGTATGAAATACTACACTATGACGTCATAGTTTCACAGCATCAAATGATCTACTCTTAGTGGTTCTACTGGTAATTGAAAATCATAAAAAGCATTAAATGTACAACATATTTACATACATAGTTATTTTATACTTTTTAGTAGTTTTGAAGGCGATTCTATTTTTTGTAAAAAATAATTTATTTTTAATGAATTAATGTTTTTAAATCATTTCTTTAACCAGTCTGCCGGCGCTGTCAAATAAAATGAAAATCTAGGAGAGTCCTGAAAAGCAACTCTTTTGCAGGCGAATCTTGTCCTTATTGACTTTAAAAACGTTATTATTATAATTCTTATATTTTCCTGTCAAGGTTGAAATTTAAATAACATTTAAAAATAATAAAAGCGTAACGGAAACTACTTGTTATAAACAAAAGCCATATGTCAACAAAATTGTTGGGCCAAATACGGACAGCGACGCCAGACTGGATATAGATACATATTTTTTTAACTTTATTATAGAATTGTGAATGAAACCCTTAAATGTATATAGGTAGTAGTATAAATGGTTTTTTTTATATGTAGGTATATGTTACCTGCGGCGGCTGTCCGGGCTGCAGCGGCTGCAGCGGCTGCCCCTGCGCGCTGGAGTACACCGCAGTCAGCATCGACAGCGAGTTCATCTGCTTACCGATCACCTGACACACAAACAGAGCCGGTTTTAACTCTACCAGCACCCTGGGCGAGATGTTATAACCCCCCCCCATCCCCCCCTTCTCCCGCCAACAAAAGGGATTTTAAGCCGTTATAGCCATTTTATCTTTAGACTTGAGAATTTATTTATTTATTTAGACTCGAGATAGCAGGACTCGCTCATGAGCGACCGGAAATAAAGGTGGACCTGGCGCCCCTTTACATCTGGCGCCCTGGGCGATCGCCCTACCGCGCCCTACCCTAACGCCGGTACTGCACACACACACATACATACACATTCAACAATTAATCGATTCCCATCCAGGACTAATATTTGTATGCGTGAACATGTCTGTTTGTCCTGAATCTGTAATTATCTATATAATTATGTATTTACAAAATTAAACCGGACAAGGCGAGTCTGACTCGCGCAACGAGGGTTCCGGAATTTCCTATGTTACTTTCAATACCATAGACTTGTTTTCCTGTAATCTATAGGTACAGAACTATCATCTGTATTTTTTTCAAAAATTTTGGCCCAGTGTTTCCGGAGTTAAGGGGGGGTGAATGGTTATTTTAAAAATATATATTTGAGATCCTCACAATGAGCCTTTTCATTTGATATGACACAATATAGTCTGCAAAACTTTTATTTTTATTTTTCTAATTTACCACCCAAAAGATGCCCCCATGTTTGAAATTCATTTATTTACGTAACACGTCCATGTTTGGGTCACCGACTTACATATGTGTACCAAGTTTCAACTAAACCCAGTCCAATATTTTCGAACAGACAGACAGACGGACAGACGCACGAGTGATCCTAAAAGGGTTCCGTTTTTTTTCGGAACCTAGAAAAAACTAGTATATGTAGTATATCAGTTTTCTTGTTGTCCATAGTACAAGCTCTGCTTAGTTTGGAATCAGTTAACCGTGTGTGAACAATGTCCCAGGATTTAGGATATTATTATATCCTATCAATAGGATCTTGTTCCACCTAGGAATCGAACTTAAACTAGTGTAAACAGGGACCTAACCTCATCTACTTTCTTGTTGAGGTCTTTTAATATGTCATGTATTTGCCCTTGTCCCTGGAAGATCTGTCTCAGTTCGCGCTGCCCATCAGTTTCGAACCAGTCATCGAACTCGCCATCCTTGTCTCGCACCTGAGGAGAGAAAGAGATGGATATGTCATTTTTCTTTTCTACTTAATAATCTTTACATAGTATAAAATGAAGTAGCTTTGTGTCTTCGCTTACATCTTTTAAAGTACTCAACGGATTATAATGCAGTTTTCAGCAATAGATAGTGATTCAAGAGGAAGGTTTATATGTATAATACATGCATATTATACAGAAAAACCAAGGTAAGCCGGGGTGGGTCGCTAGTATGTTTTTAAGTGGGCGTGGTACACTAAATCCTAAAGTATAGCAAAAAATGCTGAAAGGAGTCTCGGGGCCGATTTTGATAAAAACTAAATACCTGCTTGGATTAAAAAAAAACCCGCCATTGCAGTTTTTTTTTTTCAAATTTTTGTTCACGCTTAACTTGTTTGCTTATGAACCGATTTTAATTAATCGGCATCGGGTTCTATATAGCTCCAATGTGAGCCCATATTACGAATCACCCTGTATAAGTATGTTACCTCATCAGGGTGCTCCTTCCTGTAGTCTTCCTTCTGCTGGTCGAGCTTCTTCTGGTACTCCTGGTACTCCTGCGACAGCTTCTGCTGCTCGTCAGAGCTGATCTGCTGACCACCTGGTACAAATGTAATGAGCATTTTTTTTCTATACAACATAATATAACAACGCTCCCTAATGATCTCTAGAGACCCCTCTCTAATGATCTCTGCGGTCCTTCCCCCCCTAATGAGCTCTAGGAACCCTCCCCAATGAACTCTGGGGTCTTTCCTCCCCTTCCTATTGACCTCTAGGGACCCCTCCCCAATGATCTCTGGGGTCATTTCCCCCTCCCTATGATCTCTGGGGTCCTTTCCCCCTCCATGAGCTTTAGGGACCCCTCCCCAATGTGCTCTGGGGTCCTTCCCCTCTTTCTAATGAGCTCTAGGGGCACCTTTCCAATTATCTCTGGTGTCCTCCCACCCCCCCCTAATGATCTCTATGGATCCCTCCCCAATGAGATCTGTGGTCCTTCCCCCTTCCTTAATGAGCTCTAGGGACCCCTCCCCAATGAGCTCTGGGGTCCTTCCCCCCTCCCTAATGAGCTCTAAGGAACCCCCTCTAATGAGCTTTGGGGTATTTACCTCCCTCCCTAATGATCTCTAGGTACCTCACTCTAATGAGCTTTAAGGTCCTTCCCCCCTACCCAATAAGCTCTGATGCCCTTACTCACTGGATTGCTGCTGCGTGGAGTGCAAGGAGGTGGTGAGGAGATGTATGACGTCATGGTCGTCGGCGAGCCCCCCGGTGGCGGCGGAGAGGCCGAAGTACCCGCCGCGAGGGAGCACCACGTTCTCGGCGCGGAAACATAGCTCGTAGTCCGACTCGTCCTTCGTCATACCTGTTTGTATATCAAACCAAACAATTAATATTAGTTATTAAAGTCTAGTTTAGGATGCCAATAGGCTAGTTGACAGTGTCAAAAATAAATGACCAAACACTAACCAATGCATAAAACATGTAAAAACACGTGGAAACATGAAATATGTTGTACGTTTAATGCTTTTTGTGATTTTTAATTACCAGCAGAACCACTAAGAGTAGATCATTTGATGCTGTGAAACTATGACGTCATAGTGTAGTATTTCATACAAAGTTCCATATAAACTATCGTTTTATTTGTTAACTACAAAATACAAAAATCTAAAATAATAGATTTCATCAAATGGTGACAATATTGCAGCCAACTGCATTATCCGCAAATACACCTAAGGTGGAGGCTTCGGTTGGAGCGCGAAATTCAAATTTTATCACGTTTTTTGCTAATTGCAGCTCAGTTATAGGTCGTAAGTTATCAACAATCAAATTATTTGCGACAAGAATGGTAGTATATTTACTGATTAATAACAAAAGAAATCATCAACATATTCCTCCAAGGTATATTACTGACATATACCACTATTTCATGAAAATGTTACTAATATAAAATACTATGATAAAATTTGAATTTCGCGCTCCAACCGAAGCCTCCATTTTAACGAATATTAAAATGACAATGTGCCACTATATATGTGAGAGAGAGAGCGAGTAAGAGAGAGCCAGAAGACTTACCATTATGGAAGTAGACGGTGAGAGTGTTCATATAGTACTCGACTCGGGCGCGCGTCGGGAACGGCTTGTTGCGGAAGTCGCGGAGACAGCCCGACAGCAGCTGGGTCGTGCCATCACTGACACATACAAATTCAAATTCAAAAGTGTCTTTATTAAATGAACTCATTGCAAGTATTTTTAATCGTCAAAGAGCAAAGGCGAATTCTTATTTGATCAAAATTTGAGCGTCTAGAAATGTCTTATAAACAAAAGTAATTCAAATAATTTTCTACGTTTTTTCAACTCAATATCTAATCTTGTAAAACCCGGATTAAATAATATTATTATTTAAAAATACTATTGACTATTTTAGTTTTCCATTTGTCAATACCATCAGTTTAGTGTTGCCATTCAATATTTCTTCCTCGACATAGTGGTAGTTATAGTTTAATAATAGCGTACTTTTATAATTATAACAAGTTTAATAATTAATTAAACGGACAGAATGCTGTTTATTTTAATAAATAAAAATGATTTTGTGTATTGATTTTATTATTTAAGTCATGTTACATATTTTTTTTCTTCTTTAATTAGAAGAAAGGAAGTAAAATGAAAGAAACGTTATGGCAACACTCTACTGTGAAAGACTTTGTATCTATGGTCATGAATAAAGTTTAATTAAAAAAAAAATTCACCATCGTTCGCGCTCTGTTTTGGTGTTGTTGTTTCGATTGTATTTTCATATTTTCTCAAGTTTTACTAAAATTGACCCGGACTGCTTAAGGACTTTGATATTTATATCTCCCCTATTTGACCCCTGCATACCTAAGGACCCTGATATTTTCTACGTGTGTGACTTGTGCTGTGTTTTTCTGGACTCCGATTTCTAGATGATATAATTATAAGAGAAGATGAAGAATAAACTCGAAATAAAAATAAAAAATCTTGTTTTATTGGTCTTTCAACGTATTCCTTATTTCAGCTTGCCTTTTTGGCATTTTGAAAGGTCGACAACACATTGGTTGGACAACACATGTGTTGTCGAATGTAAAGAGTTTATGCTAATATCGACAGGTGACGGTAGCCATTTACCATCAGGTAACAGGGCCGGTTGCCTGCTTGCTTGTCTTTTGACAAAAAAGTAATACATATTTAATGCAATCGACATAAATCGTAATGCAATAATGCCCTTTACGATTAAACATTGACCGTGGTTTGAGCTTCTTTTGGGTTTTTGCTGTCATGAGACATGTTGAAATGGTAATATACTTAAGATGATTCATATTTACTTGCGTATCACCCCTGAAATTGACTAAATAGGTACCTATCGAACAGCCATCAAAAGTGAAATAATGACATAACCTCCAAAAGTTCAAACCTAAATATCTATTAATCTCCGGTTCCTTTTACAAAAAATCTTGCATATACAAGCTCAGGAACTGACGCTGAATCAATTAATATTTTTTTCATCTCAAGACGTTACAATTTAATCTCAAATAAATTGATGTATGGAAGTTCGCCATTGCTCTTTGTAAAAATAAAAAATATGTATATAAAAATAAACTATAGAAAATAAAATAAAATATTAAAATTAACAATATGACAATAATAATAACAATAAATAGCATGTGAAGCGAACAACTCATTGAAATGCGTTCTTGTCCTCTATAAAATCAGAAACTTTATAGTACCCTTTTTTGTACAACTTATCTTTAATTAGCTTTTTAAATTTTAACACGGACAATTCTTGAATTTCTTTGGGTACTTTGTTAAAGAAGCGTATACATTGCCCCTTAAAAGAATCCCAAACTTGGCTCAAACGAGTTACAGGTATAGCAAGTTTATCCTTATTTCTAGTGTTTAAACTATGAGTGTCGCTATTTTTGGGAAAGTTATGAATGTTTGACGACACTGTCATTATATTTATAGTTTTAAAGAGCAATGGCGAACTTCCATACATCAATTTATTTGAGATTAAATTGTAACGTCTTGAGATGAAAAAAATATTAATTGATTCAGCGTCAGTTCCTGAGCTTGTATATGCAAGAAATTTTGTAAAAGGAACCGGAGATTAATAGATATTTAGGTTTGAACTTTTGGAGGTTATGTCATTATTTCACTTTTGATGAAATATCAGGGTCCTTAGGTATGCAGGGGTCAAATAGGGGAGATATAAATATCAAAGTCCTTAAGCAGTCCGGGTCAATTTTAGTAAAACTTGAGAAAATATGAAAATACAATCGAAACAACAACACCAAAACAGAGCGCGAACGATTGTGATTTTTTTTTTAATTAAACGTTATTCATGACCATAGATACAAAGTCTTTCACAGAAGAGTGTTGCCATAACGTTTCTTTCATTTTACTTCCTTTCTTCTAATTAAAGAAGAAAAAAAATATGTAACATGACTTAAATAATAAAATCAATACACAAAATCATTTTTATTTATTAAAATAAACAGCATTCTGTTCGTTTAATTAATTATTAAACTTGTTATAATTATAAAACTACGCTATTATTAAACTATAACTACCACTATGTCGAGGAAGAAATATTGAATGGCAACACTAAACTGATGGTATTGACAAATGGAAAACTAAAATAGTCAATAGTATTTTTAAATAATAATATTATTTAATCCGGGTTTTACAAGATTAGATATTGAGTTGAAAAAACGTAGAAAATTATTTGAATTACTTTTGTTTATAAGACATTTCTAGACGCTCAAATTTTGATCAAATAAGAATTCGCCTTTGCTCTTTATTTCGTACAGACAAATGATTTACTGATCATCTATGTATCTCAGACAAGCCAGATGGCGCAGTCGGTTAAGACACCACTTATCACGCCGCTGGTCATGGGTTCGATTCCCATCCAGGACAAACATTTGTGTGCATGAACATGTCTGTTTGTCCTGAGTCTGGCTGTAATTATCTATACTTATATAGATGTATTTTAAAAAAAAGTAGTATATGTAGTATATCAGTTATCTGGTTGTGCATAGTACAAGCTCTGCTTAGTTTGTGATCAGATAACCGTGTGTGAACAATGTCCCAGGATAATTATTTATTATCTATCATCATCATCGTCATGTCAGCATGGACAAAGGCCTCCTCCAAGGATCTTAAATCATTTCCCCGTGGGGGGCGTAGAAGTCGTCCGAGGGAAGGTATACCAGAGTACGGGCAGCAGCGTATCTCTGAGAACTATAACACTATACTGCGATCGCCATCCCGCCTGCCAAACGTGCCGATTATGGCATATCCCCCCAAATGATTCAAGATCATCTATCTATACTAAAAATAAAGATAAAGAATTTGTTTGAACGCGCTTATCTCTAAAACTACCAGTCGGATTCGAAAAATTGTTTCACTAATAGGAAGCTACATTATCCCCGAAGGTTATAGTTTACTTTTTATCCCGGGAACTTGGGTGAAACCGCGATAAACAAAACTAGGAAAGAGGATGATCTTCAAACGGCAGAAAGGATTTTCTTGAAACATAACCTGGGACACCTTTCAAACAAAAAAACAGAATCAAAATCAGTTCATCCGTTCAGGAGCTATGATGCCACAGACAGACACATACAAACTTATAACACTCCACTTTAAAAACCGGCTATGTGCGAGTCGGACTCGCGCACGAAGGGTTCCGTACCATTATCTATAAAAACGGCAAAGAATCACGTTAGTTGTATGTTGTTATAGCGGCAACAGAAATACATCATCTGTGAACAACTGTCTAACTATCACGGTTCATGAGATACAGCCTGGTGACAGACGGACAGACAACGGAGTCTTAGGCTGAGATCTATAGAGCGTACTTTGCCTTTGCTCAGACTTTACCGTACAAAGTCGGTATTTAAAATGCAATCTTCGAATCTCTGAGTGTGTGCTAAGCAAAGCCTAAGTGCACCTAATCGACGACTTACCAAAAACTTGGCTACAAATTAAAACACACAAATATTTACTTTATCACGTAGGTTTATGCCCTAAGTAAAGTCTGAGCAAAGTCTAAGCACGCTCTATAGATCTCAGCCTTAGTAATAGGGTCCCGTTTTACCCTTTGGTACGGAACCCTAAAAAATGATATGATACCAACCTCTTATGATCAAAGACCTTGGTCCCATCGTTGACAACGGCCATGATATATGGGTTGTTATGCTTATTGTCGTTGTCGAACGAGTCGAAGATGATGGCGAGCCCGTTCCATCTGTCCGAGGAGCCGAACACTTCGCCCGTGTAGTCCCCGCGTTGCATCGTGTACCAGAACGCCTGGGGGACGAGACCAGGTCAGCACCAACAATTATTAACCGTATATTTGTATGAGCTATTGTTTTTAAGGAGCCATCCACTAAATTACAAGTCAAGAAAGTATTAATCTCACATGTATAAATCTAAAGTATTTATTTATACATACTGGTTGTTTTTTTTTGCCATCTCAATTTTTTCAAGTATGGGACCAACCCTGAAAACACGAAATAAAAAAACAGACTTTTCATATAAAACATCCTGAACTAAACAGACTAGGTATCTTGTTCGGTCAAAATGTATGAAAAGTTGGAAATTTTTTTCGCGATTTCAGGGTTGGTCCATAGTAAGTTTTTCAATGATGAGTATAATAATCCTTAAGAAATTCGAGATCATCTCCTCACCATCATCGACTTGCTCCTCTATATGGATAGCACTTACCAGTCCATCAGCCCCTATCCGCCCCCTACCGGTGACCTTGAACATGACATCCACTTCCCACCAGTCGAAGTTGATGGGCTGCTTTGTCCAGATGGCGCCCTTCTGGCTCCGGAGCGAGGGAGCGAGACGGACGCTCTCACCTGATGCTATCGCATCTGTGGGGAAAAAAAGAGAAGGTGAATATTATCTTTAGTTATTAGTTTTTAAATGTGAAGTAAATGTAATAAAAATACCAGTAAACGTTCGATTAACACACAGTAGGACTTTTTACAGTATACCGGGTACAAGGAACAGCCGACCGAAAACTCTCTAAATGCCTATAATAACACTATAGAAATCAATCATGTCAGAGGTCATCGGTTACAGATATCGTAATTTTTGAGCGCGCAATATACGACACAACGCTCCCCGCTATACCTACGAGTATACCTGCGAGAAATGACCTCACTCGTGAACTCAAACTGCGCCTTGCGTAGGTATACCTACGTATTGAATTGAATTTTGATTTACACTGCAGTTTTATGTCTAAATTAGTAGTTACTGTTTATTTATTAAATCAGGTTTAGTTAGACTTGTATATTATAGTATAATCACTCCTAAAGTTACGAAAAAAAAATCGTATAATTCATGAAAATATCGACGAAAAATTTAAAGTCGGCTTGATATGATATTTCGTAAATGTGCATTAAAATGGTGGTGCTGCCATGTCAGCAGAGAACCTCAAGCGGCGCAAATATAGTAGTTTAGATTCCAGCTACATTTTTGAGCCGTTTGGGGTCGAAACTCTGGGTCCGTGGGGGCCAAGTGGCCACCATCTTTATAAAGAAATTTCAAAACGCCTGGTCGAAGCATCTCGTGACCAGAATGCTGACGTATACTTGGGTCAGAGAATCAGCATTGCCATCCAACGTGACAATGCCGCTAGTATTCTGGGAACGATGCCTTCTGACAGCGACTTTTTCATTTAGTTTAGTCCTTTTTATCTAAGTAGTTTTTAGTTTTTCTTAGTATGTTGTATATTTTGAACATGTAAATATTTCGTGTCAATTGTTATTACTGCATTAAAATCGCTTTTGCAGGATATATTATATGTAAATATTCTGGGACATTCTGGGTGTAAGTGACAAAAAATCTAAGCAAAATTTTAACGCTAAGGGTTCCAAAATAACGTACACAATCCATAGCTTTTCGGCACAGGTACGATGTCGCTTACACCCAGTATACAGGTTATTTACGTTACACGTCCGTGTTTGGGTCACCGACTTACATATGTGTAACAAATTTCAACTCAATCCAGTCCAGTCCAATATTTTCGGACAGACAGACGTACGAGTGATCCTATAAGGGTTCCGTGTTTTGAGTTCCGGAACCCTAAAAGTAGTTAAAATGACCCATAGTAATTTAATAAATAAATAATAAATATCCTGGGACATTTTTTTACACATGGTTATCTGGATCCCAAAATAAGCAGAGCTTGTACTATGGACAACCAGATAACTGATATACTACATATACTACTTTTTTTTTTGTAAATACATACTTATATAGATAATTACACCCAGACTCAGGACAAACAGACATGTTCATGCACACAGATGTTTATCCTGGATGGGAATCGAACCCACGACCTGCGGCGCAATAGGTGGTCTTAACCAACTGCGCCAACTGGCCCGTCATTTGTAGTTAGATCAGAGCATGACTGTGCGAGAATGTCGTGTAATGTTTATAAATTGCAGCGTAGTGAATTGATTAGTTCTGTTGTTGAATTGCAAATTTGCAATGCTGTTCTACTTTTAATATTATGACTTTTCATATATTTGACAGCAAACACAACGTTTTCAGTGATGTGGCCAAATGTGGTACAGTACGAGTACGACACAACCTAGATGTAGCATCGGCAAATCGTATATCTACACTTCACTTTTGATTTACACAACTAATAAAAATCATTCAGATTTCATTTCATTCAAATTAGACAAGTCACCTCTCTTTCATGTTAACATTATTGAAAAAAGATAGAACATTTTTAATGCTGTCAGTTTAGTGCATGCCGTCGTAATGTACGGGTAAATAGTCGTGACCAATAAAGATCTCACTTAAATTCACGTTGAAATATGTCACCGGATTAAACCGACAGAACTAAAAGATCTTGCATCTCTTTCTTATATTTACTATTAGAAAGAGATATAGTGAGATTAAATTTATTTAGTTCGTAAACAACAGAATCGGCACCATTATCGCGCCATTCAACGTTCAACAAGATCATTTTCGCCTATAGTACTAATAAACATGGGTAATGTTGTAGGCGCACTCTTTCCTGGAATGATCGATTTTACGAATTTTGCCGATGCTTCATCTAAGTTGTGTCATACTATACACACATAATGCTTAGAAGGTAACTACAGTATTTATGTTGTAACTTGGTATGGGTTACAGTAGCTAGAGAGATATAATTTTTTATTTTATACTAGCGCCTACGAAGGGAATATGATAAATGCCAAAGTTTGTGATTATGGATAGATGGATGTTTGTTACTCTTTCACGTAAAAACTACTGAACGGATATGGATGTTTGGAACACAGATAGTTTATAACCTAGATTAACACATATGATACTTTTTATCCCGGGAAAACATAAGATCCCTCGGGAATTCGGTTGAAACCGAATAAAAACCGAATATATAGATAATTAAACTCAAAAGTAAAACCTTTAAATACAAAATGTCATCCAAAACATTAAAGCCATTTCCAAGATACATGAGAATGGGTCATTTATAGTTAATAGAAGAATTAAGGTACATAAACTATTTACAACATAATAGATTATCTTGAATCCTCGTGTAACACATTCATAAATTACATTGATAACGTGATCCCTTGCAGTAAAGATTGGTTACCCACGGGTATCAAATGTTTAAATTTGTTAACACACTTATCTAATCGTAACTACTATTACAGCTTCTATATTTTTTTTAAAATAAAAATAAAATAAAAGAAATTTAATATAACAAGTAAATTGTTGAGGAATTGAGTGACTTTTTCAACCTATATTGAATGCTAGCTGTCCCCCACGGTTTCACCCGCGTTCCCGGGATAAAAAATAGCCTATATGTTATTCCAGGGTATGATCTATCTATGTGCCAAGTTTCATCCAAATCAGTTCTGTAGTTTTTGCGTAACTCTGGAGATTAGCGCGTTCAAACAAACAAACTCTTCAGCTTTATCATTAGTATAGATATTTAAATTGGACAATAAGCTGCTAGAACTAGTTGTAACATACTTCAGCTTTTAGCCATAACATATATACACGGCATTTTAATTAGGACAGTATTTCAAATCAGTAATATACAATACATTACCAGAGTTGTGACATATTTGAAATACTTGTATTTAAAATACAAATACAAAATACAAAATACGTATTTTGGATTTTGTACTTAAGTACTTTTTTTAAAAAGTATTTTGTATTTTATTTGAAATACTATTTGAGACGTATTTTGTATTTCTAAAATGGTTTGTAAAATACAAAATACTTTTTTATTCTTAGCTTCATTTTTCTAAAGCATTTCGCGATTCAGTAAAAACAAAAAATGGCCACTAGTGGCGCAGCAGCTTTGAAAGTCTATGCACAAAATGACAGATGAAACAAAACGCATATAAAACCTGACCAATAATATATGAGGGACCCCTCTTGACAATCCTCAAAGTCACTGTTACGTTTTGCAGTATTGGCAGCTATTTCATTATTTCTGTGTTGTTCGCTCGAAATGTCTTTAAAAAAAATGCAAAAACAAATTGTATTTAAACAATATGCCGTGTAGGCAATAATACGTTATTTTAACGATTCGTATTTAAGTGATTATGAATGTATAAATGACAAATAAAAATACAGAAATAGAAAAATATATTTATAAAAAACCGGTACGTAAACAGCACTACAAAAAAGATGTCATTGTGGGCATTGTGGCAAGTATGTAATATAAATATAATATATAATTGATATCCTGAAAGTCCAAGAAACCATCAATGAAGTTCTGAGAAAACTAGGATTGGCCGTCTTAAAAGAGATGGAAGTACAGTTTTTGATTGAGTATATTCGCACATCTAAGCCCATAGCTGAAGCCATTTGGAGCTTAGAAGGCGAAAAGGAGACTTTTTATGGATGACTGCAGTAATTTTACCATAAAGTATTTTATTTCAATAAAGTATTTTGAAAATACATATTTTGTATTTAGTATTTAAATACAAAAGGCAAAAGTATTTTGTATCTTGCATTTGAAATACTATATTAAAAAAGTATTTGCATTTTGTATTTAAATACTTTTTGAAAAGTATTTTGTACATCTCTGTACATTACATATTAAATTTTTACAGTCCAGTTGGCGCAGTTGGTTAAGACGCCACCTATCGCGCTGCTCGTCGTGGGTTCGATTCCCATCCAGGACAAACATTTGTGTGCATGAACATGTCTGTTTGTCCTGTGTCTGGGTGTAATTATCTATATAAGTAAGTATTTACAAAAAAAAAGTAGTATATGTAGTATATCAGTTATCTGGTTGTCCATAGTACAAGCTCTGCTTAGTTTGGGATCAGATAACCGTGTGTGAAGTAATGTTCCAGGATATTTATTTATTAAAAGCAGTTTTTAAACATGACACAAACACATTCAAATATATATTTTAATAATTCATTGTAAGTGTTTAATTTCTATTGCTAAAACTATAATGCACACTCGTTAGTATTTAATCAGAACACCAAACTGCTTGCTGCAGGAAAATACAATTGTGTTTGCAAATGTTTATTTTTTAAACTAAAATTTATGAGTGACCTACTTTACACCTCTATATAGTGCATAAAAGTACCAACTTTAGAAGCTTTGTGTGCGGATTTCGATCTAACATGTAGACTTTTAGTCGATTTTTCAATGATTTGGAATATTAAATAATATACTAGCAGCTTTAGGCTGCTTTTCCACTACATATGTTATGCAGCTACGATGCGAGGATATGAAAACTAAGCTACAAAACTATGTGACCGTTTCCACTGATGCTAAGCTATGTAGCAGAGCAGAGAGAGAGAAAACATGCACCTACTACAGGTACTCTACTCTGCACAAAGCTACACCAGTCATGACCATCCATAGCATGCATCCATCCATATAAAAAACATAGCTTCATAGAACCCCAGTGCTATGCTATGTGAACCAATGAAAATGATTGGTAAATATCAAATGCATCCATAACTACTTGACAGGCCAGTTGGTTTAGAAACCACCTATCACACGAGAGGTTGAGGGTTCGATTCTCATCCAGGACAAACATTTGTGTGCATGAACATCTCTGTTTGCCTGGGTGTAATTATCTATTTATGTATGTATATGCAAAAAAAAAATCAGTTATCTGGTTGTACATAGTACAAACTCTGCTTAGTTTGGAATCAGATAACCGTGTGTTTGAAGAAATGTCCCGAGATATTTATTTATTATAGCAATGTTGCATAGCACATCTCTAGTGGAAAGGCAGCCTTAAGCTGGTGCATTTAAATAATTTAAGTGCACTCATCATAAGCCACCTTACATAAGACTTTATCTAGTAATTATATCAATAGATAAGCTTATTTTTGGCTGAAGATGGTAAGAAAAATATATCTTGAAGAAGAAAGCTTTCAAATATAGTCGCTGGAATACAGCATTTTGCTTGATGACAGGTTTTCAACTTTAACGTGGTATGGTGCCTGGGTGGCAGGCAGGAACCTTTGAATACCTACCCTACCACAATCTACATGTTTAAAATTAATGTATGGGCCTGGGTATCCAGCCACTGATTTTTTTTCATTTTAATATTCTAATTAAATAGGCATTTAAGTGAAAAAATATTTCTAGCAGCATTTAAATTCAATTATTTTTTTTTAATTTCATTTGCTAAAAGATGTTTTCATTCATAATTTAAAATACCATATCTATTAGCATTTTGTCTCCAAATACCGTATCGACTCGCGGACGACTGCCGTCGTGGAACTAAAAAACATGATTTTGACAAACCTCGCGCCTCTTGCTCTACCTCCTAGCATAGTACTATAACACTATCTCTTTCTCTCATGACAGATATCACTGACGTGTCGCTGTCATCAGTAAAAATCGGAACAACAAACGGTATATATATAGTTTTACTCTATTTTTATAACACAACATCCACATTTGATGATTAAAACAACGAATTAGGAATATAATCTACCCAACATGTAGCTTTACAGTGCTATAACAACTGAATTTTATGTAAAATTAAGGTTGTACTTACTGCCACCGTACTGCCAGAACGGAACAGATCCATCTTTTTGAGCTAAATATGGTGGTTTAAACGAATATTTATATTCAAAACGTCTGTGCACCGATTGACTATTGGCACGCACTAATATGCATAACAAAGCACACACAATAAATTTCATATTTATTAATTTCATCACAGCGGTAGCCGCACAGCGCTGCCTCGCACACGTCAATCAAACAATTGTTGATGATCGAGAATAATGGTGATGCCAGCTATTGTTACCAATTTCGGACAGAAAGTGATTTAAAAATGGATGATTTTTCAATAAGAAGTCAAGGAGGTTTGTTTTAAAAAAATCGTTAAATGATATGAAGGCGCGTTCATATTATTTAACGATTTTTTTTATTTTGTGATGAAATGTAGTTGATTTGGTTGGTTTCGTTATCGAATTATTTACGTCGTAACGTAACGTATTTCCATGTATTTAAACAATTTATGTGTACATTTCATTTACTTGATGATAGTGAAAGAACTTCAATAAATTGTATAACAAAACATTAGTTTCATTCAGTTTCACCTACCTTAACCTCATTTCCCAAAAAAACGTTGATTTACGGCAATTATACTAAATTCTAAATAATTTTCTAATCTTGCCTATGCCTTTTTTAAATCGGAGTTGGCAGCACTGGCTACAAACGTCAATAACGTCAACTAGGGATGGGAAAATTAAAAAATATATCGATATTTATAAAAGATATCGATATACAGGTTGTGTGGTTTTACATTCTTGCCATATTTATGGAACCAATAGTAAATAATTAATTTCGTTCATTAAAAATTATTATTTTGTAGTTGATTAGTAAACGATTATTAATGATTTGTGATTTCCACAAAAAAAAAAGCCTTGCTGAGTTTCTCGCCGGAATCTTCTAAGTTTAAGTGTATTCCGAACCGGTGGTAGAGTCTATTGTGATAATTGTAATATCGTTTTTCATGCTACGTATATGTACGTGTACCTATATCTACTCAGCTTTAAAAAAATATTTTGATTCTTGAGAGTTTGATACTTTGATTCTTGGAAATAATTATATTATAATGATGATAATCGATAGTTTGAGATTTAAAATATCAACGAAATAAATCGATTATTTTCTGCAAAATATCGATATTTTTTGCCCAAGCCTACATACAACAAACAAACAATCAAGAATGTTGAATTGGATTTTATATAGGAATTAACCCAGCGCATAGTTTAGTTCCTTGTTTACTTAGTTTAACAGTGAACTCTGTATGTGGTTCTTCCAGAAATCCACAACATGAATGAAGAGTTGTCCGAGCTGAACTATAGGCGTCATATATCTCGCCAACACCTGGACATCTTAGCGGAGTATATGGAACGCTACCCCTCGCTAGCTCTAGCCAGTGCTCGCTCACGGGAAGGTCATGTACAGTCCAAGAGGATGTGGGAGAAGATTGCAAGGACGTTGAATAAGATTGATGAGGCGGTGACGAAGAGTGGACGCTGCTGGGCTCGGGTAGGTATGTTTTGATGTCAGAAGAGCTAAGAACCACTTAAATGTGTTAAAAATTTAATTCTTCACCTTCTCTGTGTGCTTATTTGGCAGAAATATCCTCTTAATCATCCAACTAAAATTACAAATGTTAATGTTTAGATAAATCTGTAACTTAAGTCACACAAATAATATCTTATAATAATTAATAGGATATGTTTTATCCCGGATCTCTTAGGGATTAGGGACAAGGGTACTACTGCAGAGTGCTTCCTCTAAACTTTTAACTATGTGTGGCACTTCCTGCCAGGGCCATAATATTTAACTAAGTATCTGGGTGTATGCCAAATTTTTGGCCATCCAGTTTTCAGCTGCGTGTTGTTAGATCAGTCAGTCTCAGTGGTAGTGACGTTGAATGTTGAGACGAAGGTTGCGAGTTCAAATCTTACAATGAGCTTCTGTGAAGGAAAACATTGTGAGGAAATCATAACATGATGGTAAAACCTTCTAGTAAAACCTGTTGCCAAGCACCTTCTGGTGTGTTCCAACTGCATTTGAAAGCAGGTTCCCAAAAATTGTTTTAAATATTTTCCATTTAGAGAAATAGAGAATTAAAATTGTTAATTTCAGTACTGGGCAGACCTAAAATTCAAGATTCGTCGCAAATATGCAGTGGTTCAGAAATGTCAATCGGAAGGCACACACTGCTCCATACACCTGAGTCCACTTGAACAGAGGCTGGTCAAAGTGCTGACCGATGAGGAGGGGAACCTGCTCCCCACATCCTCAGTGTATCATCAGTTGAGATATGGACAGATGGGTGCTGATAGGAAATATAATGGGGTAAGATTACATTAGCTCAGATCGAGATCACGCGTGAATGGCTGGACTGATTTCGCTAATTCTTATTTTGTTGTGTTTATTATTGTCAGCAGAAGGTTCTCATGAAAAATTCGGTAGATAGGTAGATTTAGGTAGGTAGTTCCCAGTTTCATTTATTCTTAGGACACGACAACGTCTGCGAGGGCAGCTAGTTACATATAAGTTTTCCAATCAATTTCCAATCCAAGACACTTATAATCCATGTTATTCCACAGAATCCCCGCATAAAATCTAAAGTACAAAGCGAAGACAATGATAAGCTAGAGGACAGTGGGGGCGATGCCCCGGACGACTGTCCAGATGATTATCTCACCCTGAACAACCTGACAGACTTGCATGAAGTCAAACCTAATGTGCGAATGGACTGTCTAGTACCAGATCCAATACACGTAGTGGTGCCGGGAGAAGAGAGAAAGAGCATAGAAGAGCTGAAAAGAGATTTAGTGGAGTTTGAATTGAGGAAGCAGAAGGAGTTGTTTGAGATGGAGAAACAGCACCGAAGGGAGAAGCACGAGTTAGAGGTAGCAATACTAAGGCTACGGAAACAAGTTATGATGAAAGAATTTAAAAAGTTTTAATGTTTGGATTTGTTTCATTTTGTGGGGTAAATTAAAATTGACCTCCACCTCATCGCCGAAACGACTGGACCAAAAATTTTGAAAAAATTACTGGAAATAGTTCTTTACCTACAGATTTATACAGGAAAACCTATAAGAAGTCAGGGGTATTTGCAACATAGAAAATTACGGAAACCTCGGTGCGCGAGTCAGACTCGCACTTGTCCAGATTTATTTATACTTGGCCTGCCTGATGATAAGTGGTTACCAATTACCATAGACGCTATAAGCTATAGCGGTTGCCGATACAGCAAAAATCTCTTGACGCTCTTCTCAGGGAAAACTTCATTCCAACACCTGAGTGTCTTCTTTGGAAGCTATATTAAAACTGCACAATAGATCATGCCCTACCAGTGACCATCAAAATCAAATCAAATAATACTATAATCACAATACCACCATTATTTGGTTGGTGGGGAGGCTTTACCAGTGTTGATGAGTTTTTTCTCAAAATAAAATTATCAAATTAACCTATCAGGAAGACCAACACAAGACCTCAATAATTGGTGCTCAATAATGAGAGGGCTGCCTCTGATGGCTGCATCAACCTTACCAGAGAAATCGGCGAGCGCGTAGGGCTCTCAAGTCGTTGAGTAATGAAGGACAATAATATGTCTTTTTCTCATTCATCGGTTTAATCGACTCAAATTAAGTACTAACAATCAGTTTTTTTTTTCAAATGGATAGTAGGGATGGTTCAGCCATTTATATTGCGGTAAAGTTCTGTAGTTCTTATCATATCCCTGGAGTAGTGCCTTGTCTGCATCACTCAACTCGAAGTCGAAAACATTCAGATTTTCCTCGATACGTGACTTAGTGAGTGATTTTGGAAGCGGGATCACTTTTAATTGTGTCTGAAATAAAATAATTTTCTAATAGAGTAATATTTAGTTTTTTTTTTATTACACAGGCCGTGTTTGACCACAATCTCACCGTGGTCAGTGATGATGTGGCCGATGATGGTAAGCACACAAAGCCTAGAAAGGAACTGGCTCTCAAGTGAAGCTGTCAGAACACACTGAAAGGGTCTTGGCGACAGATTTTCAACATGAGGCCAGACGGGTACTACAAAATACCACCGTGCTATGGTTTCCTTCACGGAAAGCTCAAGCTTATTGTAGGATTCGAACCCGCAACCTTCGTCTCGGCATTCGACGTCATTACCACTATAGAGTAAATAACCACATATACAAAAGAGTATAACCACCTTAAAACGCTAATAACGTTTAACGCCATCTAGTGTTATTCTTATAAATTATCATAATTTGCGCCATCTATTACTAAGTAGCATGACTATTGAACATGCAATTTTATAATTTAATTACACTATCTCACACGAGATGGCGCTAAACTACATTTTGATCAAACTTACCAGATATCTCAGAACAATTTGCGGTACAGTTTTATTGTATTTAGCAGCTAAATCCTTGAGTTGTATATCGTCAACCCTCGGGGGTGGAGCGTCAGGTTTCGCCTTGTTAGGGAACAGAGAGCCAAAGGGAGTATATCCCATTACTACCATGTTGTGATCCTCGCAGTATTGAATTAGATCTTTCTGTTGGATGTTTAGGTTCACCTAAAACATAATGTTAATATACTGCCTAAAATAAAAAAAAAGCCTAAAGATGGGGATGGGGAATACGAACAGGAATGCGGTTATTTGATATTTATTTGTGCAAAATCATTAATTTGTTGCGGTATAGGACGGTTCAGCAATTCCTCTCGGGGTTAATTGCTCGATGCTGACAGGTGTCGCAACATCTATGCATTATATTGACAATACACATAGCCAGTCCTGGTATAGTTAATGCGAATACACGATGGAAGCCACTTACCACCATGGCCGCTTGCTTATCACCCACTTAAAATAAAAAATCTCACCTCAACTTGCAGAGCTGAAGGCTGTTCGAGATCATTATCCAAGATCCTCTGTATCTGGTCCTTGTTGAAGTTGGAGACGCCGATGCTCCTCGCGAGGCCCAAGGTCTTGGCCTCGATCATCCCCCGCCATGTGTCTAGGTAGTCCGTGCTGTCGTACGTACCGTTTTGCTACGGAATAAAACATAGGTACAGTCGCCAACACATCAACATACCTTTTTGTTGCAAAATAGCTCCTATTACAACCGCATAAGATGCCGCAGTGTTTATCTTGTCCGTACCTATTTATTACTAGGTACCTAGTTACTGTGAATGTTTTGAATAGGGGCCGAAGGTCGATAGAAGGTCGAAGATAGAACATTTTTAATGCTGTCAGTTGAATCAAAGAATAAATGTTTAATCCATACCGTCGTAATGTACGAGTAAATAGTCGTGACTAGTACGTAGTATATTATTTATTCTTTGGTCGTGCGATAAAGATCGCGCTTAAATTCACGTTGAAATGTGTGATCGGATTAAACTGATAGGACTAAAATATCTTGCATCCCTTTCTTTTATATTTACTATTAGAAAGAGATATGGTGACATTAAATTTATTTAGTTCGTAAACAACAGAATCGGCACCAGTACGGTATTGACTTGAATGTCATGGATATAGAAAAATTACCCGCTTGTATTACACCAATCGCGTTCATGATAACTAGCCAATCAGAGGCTAGAATTCAAAAATACTATCACCGCGAATGTCGGTCATTCATCAACACCGCGAGTCGGCGTCACTCTATGGTGTTTTTTATTTTATTACTAGCTTCCGCCCCGCGGTTTCACCCGCGTTCCCGAGGGATCTTATGTTTTCCCTGGATAAAAAGTATCCTATGTGTTATACAGATCCAGGTTATAAACTATCTGTGATCCAAATTTCATCCAAATCCGTTCAGTAGTTTTTGCGTGAAAGAGTAACAAACATCCATACTCACAAACATTCGCATTTATAATATTATAGTAGGTATAAAGAATACATACCTTCCTTATTTTGGTCTCAATAAGTATGGAATCACCATGTCAGCCGAAAGACGTCCACTGCTGGACAAAGGCCTCCCCCAAGGTTCTCCACGATGGCCGGTCTTGCGCTACCCGCATCCAGCGGTTTCCCGCGACCCTCACAAGATCGTCGGTCCACCTTGTGGGGGGCCTGCCCACGCTGCGTCTTCCGGTTCGTGGTCGCCACTCGAGAACCTTTCTGCCCCAGTGGCCGTCGGTTCTACGAGCGATGTGCCCCGCCCAGCTTGGCACAGCCACTTAAGTTTGGCAATTCTTCGAGCTATGTCGGTTATTTTGGTTCGCCTGCGGATCTCATCATTTCTGATTCGATCTCGCAGGGAAACTCCGAGCATAGCCCTCTCCATCGCTCTTTGGGTGACCCTGAGCCTTCTTATGAGGCCCATCGTAAGCGACCACGTCTCTGCTCAGTAAGTCATCACTGGCAACACACACTGGTCGAAGACTTTCGACTTGAGACACTGCGGTATTTGGGACGAGAAGATATTACGTAGCTTCCCCAACGCGGCCCAGCCGAGTTGGATTCGACGATTGACCTCTTTCTCGAACTTGGACCAAGTATGGAATATTACTTACGAACTGTCCCACTGGCCAATGTATAAGGTACAGGTCTACATAGTCCAGGTTGAGTTTCCTTAGGGACTCTCGGAGAGCTGGAACCACTGAGTCCCTTGCATGTGCATCATTCCATAGCTGTAATAAATCATGTTTTAATACTAAGTAGTATATGTGTGGGATCTGACTGGGATCCGACTGGTATCCGAGTGGGATCTAATTGGTATCCGAGTGGTATGCGAGTGGTATCCGAGCGGTATTCGAGTGGTATCCGAGTGATATGGTATGAGAATATACTTTCATTTGTATTATTATTTTTTGAGTATTTTTCTTTTAACTTCGTGTTTCGGCCTTGCCACAATACCAGTGTCGCAGTGTAGCAATGCCTCAGCGTTTCGATAATTAATTAAAGTCTTTTCGAAAGTTTAAGTTATATTTTGTGCTGTAATGGCTGCAGGGATATTTTTCGATCTACATACCTTGGTTGTAACGAACATCTCCTCCCTCTTCAGGCCTTCAGCCAACTTCTTGGTGAGGGCTCTCCCGACCTGGTCTTCGACCTTGTACGCGGCTGCAGTGTCAATGTGCCTGTACCCGGCCTCTATAGCTGAGGATACTGCTTGTTCCACTTCTGTACCAGAGGGCTCCACTCGGCCATGTTGGAATGATTCAAAATTAGGATTTGTTTAAATCGCTTTTTACGAGATATTTGTAATATAAAATTGAGAGGTGTTTACGGACACCGGTCGATTGGAACGCAATTTATATATATACATTCAAAAAGTCTCGATAGCGTGCCTTATGGAACTCCGTTCCAAAATAGAGTAGTTAGTAGTGACGTCGAATGACGGGACGAAGGTCGCGGGTTCGAATCCTACAATGAGCTGAGCTTTCGGTGCATGAAAACGTCGTGACGAAACGCTGGCACATCATTGACCACCGTGAAATAGGTCTCGGTTTGATTACAATCTCACTGTGGTCAGTGATGATTCAAAGGTGGTGCACACACAAAGCCTAGAAGGGAGTTGGCTTTAAGTGCAGCCGTCGGAACACACCGGAAGGTGCTTGGCGACAGATTTTCATGAGGGTGGAAAGTACCAACCCTATAGTGAGACCATGCTATGGTCTGTTTTGGTTGTTACTAACGGCTTACCTTCGAATAGTAAACATAGATAAATACCTTCGTGGTGTTGCCCAGCCACGTGCCGAGTGCGATTGCAGGTATTTGGTTTCCATTATTCAATCTCAAAGGTGGAGCTATTGCTGTTTTGCTGTGCTGAAATCATTTTTTTAATTTATTTTACTATTAACTGTTTCTCTGTTCCCGGGATAAAAAGTATGTCCTTTTGCATAACATAGTCTATTAAACTAAAATATTAACTATAAACTAAAGAAGTATCATATATGTATATACAAAATCAAAATATCCTATTCCGTTATATATTTATGAACTCAATATTACAAATAGAATATTGAGTTCAGATCGCTGCCCGTGGGTAATGTGCCCAGAAGGCTGGCAGCATTACCGCGCTGGATCGCAAGGCTAATCCTTTGACCGAGGTAAGTACCAGCCCTCTGGTCACCGGAGAGCTCTTTAAATAATCGCCGCGCTTCATTTGCATGTCAAATTTCAACATGAACGGTTCAGGGGTGTAATAGTGAAAAGGTAATTAACAAATTAACAAACAGAGTTATTAGCTTCTGCCCCGCGATTTCACTCGCATTCCCGAAGGATAAATAGTAGCCTATGAGTTAATCGACGATGATAGCTACCTCCATACCAAATTTCATCAAAATTGGTCCAGCCGTTTGAGCGTGAAGAAGTAACAAACATACAAACTCACAAACTTTCGCATTTATAATATTAGCAAAGAATAAATAATAAGCATATAGGATATTAGTAAGATTTAGTCTTGCGAATTTACCCGTATTCTAGGGATAAAAATACCCTATTGAAATGGGACATTGTTCACACACGGTTATCTGATCCCAAACTAAGCAGAGCTAGTACTATGGACAACCGGATAACTGATATACCTACTACATAGGTATACGCAAACCTTCCTCGGCTCTTTCTATTAGGCTATTAGTGAAAAACCGTATCAAAACCCGTTGCGTAGTTTAGAAGTAAGCGAAGAAAACAGACAGAGATGTTTTACTATTTATATAAATCAAATATTAACTTACGGCGAAACATATCGAAATAATAAACACGAGAACACCAAACACACATCTGGTCGCCGCCATGATTCTACGTCTGAGCACGTCTGAGTGAGCAAATGATTCTATATTCTATTTTATGTGTGCTTGGCAGGCAAGCCTTGAACTCGAGATAACGGTGTGTAGCATAGTCCGGCTACCAACCGGCTACGCCTGTGGTTATTAAAAGACAGTATACCAAAGCGCTTTATGATTATTTTATTAACCTTATGATGCCCTTAAGGGTAAACCTTCGGTTGGAGCGTTAACTTCAACTTTTATCACGTTTTTTGCAAATTGCAAAGAAATCATCAATACATTCTTCCCAGGTATATTAGTAACATTTTCATGAAATAGTCGTATATGTCAGTAATATATCCTGGAGGAATATGTTGATGATTTCTTTTGTTATTAATCAGTAAATTACTACCATTCTTCTCGCAAATAACATGTTGATAACATATGACCTATAACAGAGCTGCAATTAGCAAAAAACGTGATAAAATTTGAATTTAACGTCCCAACCGAAGCCTCCACCTTAAGGCCCTGTCATGTCGTAAAATTATCGCTATACTAAATGGAGGTACGCAACTCGTAAAATCTTAAAAAAAAACTAATTTACAAAAATATACCTAGTACTTTTAATTAAAAATGAATCCGTCAATCTATGTGGTCTAGAATTTGATATACTTTAAGTGAATCAAGCGGTAGGTATGTATATAGTTTTTTTTTTATCTATCTAAGAAGTATTTCCAAATATGTCTTAAGTCGATCCAAAGCGCAGAAAGGTCTTGAGAATGTCATACATACGTATAATTGTTAATTGAAAATACGTTTCTATATAGGACATATGTATAAAAACCACTTTTTAATAGACTTCGTGAGGTGACAGCACCTTTTAGACTCAGATTACTAAACAATGGTGCCGATTCTGTTGTTTACGAACTAAATAAATTTAATCTCACTATATCTCTTTCTAATAGTAAATATAAGAAAGGGATGCAAGATATTTTAGTCCTGTCAGTTTAATCCGATCACACATTCAACGTGAATTTAAGCGCGATTTTTATTGGTCACGACTATTTACCCGTACATTACGACGGCATGGATTAAACTGACAGCATTAAAAATGTTCTTCCTTTTTTCAATAAGGTTAACTTGAAAGAGAGGTGACTTGTCTAATATTAGTTAAGTTCGTAAACAACAGAATCGGCACCAATGGGCATTTAGATTACCATGACAGATGGCACCCGCGTTCCCCAGGAATCAGCTTATGTATAGTGCCTATAGTTAAACCAGTTTTTTGCTACTTTTATTTAATTACTCTTTATTGTATTTGTTTGTGTTTTGCGTTAGAAATTAAATGATTTTTCTTTCTTTCAAATCTATGCCAAGTTTCATCCGTTCAGTAGTTTTTACGTGAAAGAGTAACAAACATGCATACATCCTCACAAACTCTCGCATATAAATATTAGTAGAATAAATAAACATAAACTTCTAAATGTAATATTGATTACACAGCTTAAATAGGTAGGATACAATAATCAAGAAATACTGGTTATTATAAAATTATTTGTGATGAAATAAAACTAGTCTTCGTTGACACGTTCTTCCATATTTAAATGTAAGGAAGTCTCCCGCTGCATCTGTCTGTTCGCGATAAACTTAAAAACTTCTGAACGGATTTTCATGCGGTTTTCAGTAATAGACAGTGATTCATGAGGAAGGTTTAGGTGTATAATTTGTTAAGGTTTTTTGTGAATTTGGGAACATTATAAAATATGCTTAGATTTGAGTCCATATTGAAAAACTTGGCTAGAATAAAGATAAACGTTTTAGTTTCGACTAATTCCACGCCCGCGGGCCCCGGGCCCCAGTCACCCACGATCCCCTATTTTAGGGAATGAATTTTCAAAAATTCTCCAATCCATTCTGTGCTCATTTAGAATTTATGGTGCAGTGTTAAGCTGGTTTTATAGAAAAAAATGGAACTGCTCTGTAAAAAAAATAAAAAAAATGTTCTGTCAGTTGAGTGCTTACAAAGATGACATGTAGACTTATATAATTTTTTTTATTATTTTTATTTTAGTTTTGGTTTTTTTAAGGAGATACAGTTAAATCAAACCACTTTTTGGACACAGTTGGTTAGTTAAGTCACCTCGAGATCAAATATGTGTTGAACACAAATTCAAAACTCATTTACTTGCCTACCTATTCAGTTCAGGCCAAAGGCCTAGTACTAGTACTTTTTACCTCGGGAACACGAGTGAAACCGCAGGGTACAACTATTGTAGAATATGTGTAGAATCCTGTTTGACAACATGCTGACGAAAATGATCATATTCTTATACTGGGTGATGACCGGGTGACTTTGTAATCACCTTCCAAATGCATTAGGTATTTTAGGTACCATTAAAATATTATATTATTGAAAAAATTTATATTATATTATTGTGCTTATTTACCTTTTTTGTCGGGTAATACAACAATCTCACAGTGGTCAGTGATGATGTTAAGCACACAAAGCCTAGAAAGGAACTGACTCTCAAGTGCAGCTGTCGGAACACACCGAAAGGTGTTTAGCGACAGATTTTCAACTTGAGGGTAGCCAGCCAGGCGGGTACTACAAATTACCCTACCACCGTGCTATGGTTTCCTCGCGATGTTTTCCTTCACCGAAAGCTCAAGCTCATTGTAGGATTCGAACCCGGGATATAATTTTAGAGTAAGAACTTATAAGTTATTATTTGTGTGGTTCCTTTTTTTTTTTACTATTTAAAATTTGATGTACATAATTAGCTATTATGTGTCACTTATGAATTCTTTTTTTCTTTCAAGAAAATAGCGCGTCTGTCCCGTTTTGATCCTATTATCAAACAACACCAACAGGCAGGTCAAACAGTACTATACGTCGTAAAAAAATATATCTATCTATATCTACACTAATAATAAAGCTGAAGAGTTTGTTTGTTTGTTTGAACGCGCTAATAGGAAGCTACATTTTATCCGGGAACGCGGGTGAAACAGCGGGGAACAGCTAGTTATATATTATATGTAATATTAATATATTCTTTATATTTATATGATAAAAACATTTTTTTCAGAAAAATCCAAATTGGTAAAATTATTAATGGTGTTTCAAAAATAAAATATTTTCATTGAACAAAAAGGGACAAAAGTTTCCATGGGAAGTGATTTTTGAGGACTTTTTTGACCCACGAGAATTGGTAAATATATATTTATTTTCGTGGGAAAGTCGACCTATCTCAGCCTTTTAAGGGTTCCGTACCCAAAGGGTGCCAGCGGAAACTTATTACCTATCAAGCGGTGTGTACCGACAGCTGCACTTGAGAGCCATATCCCTTCTGGACTTTGAGTGCTTACCACCATCAGCCACGGTGAGATTGTGGTCAAACTCAGGCCTATATACATGGTAAATAAAACCTTATTCAATGTCTAGTTTTCGACAGAAAGGCGGGGCAGGGCGAGGTGAGGTGAGGCAGGACGATGCAGCTGAGCGCGTGGTGGCGCGTGGCAATGTCGCTAGTCGGCGTACAACTCGCTGCTGGTTACGACTACAGCGAAGATGTCGACTTCACCGATACATACGACGATGGAGGTTTTTAATCAATTTTTGATGTGTAACATCTTCCCTCTGGCATTCCTGTAAGAGGGTGGGATTTCGTAAAATGTGACGGAAGTGTAACAGCTTAGGAAGCCGGGGAAGCGCGCGCATTTTTTTTTTTAAAGGACTAAAGTTGATAGCCTCAGATGGCTGCAACAACCTTACCGGACAAATCGGCGAGCGCAGGGGGTCTCAGCCGGGTAATATTTAGGTAACAAATGCCTGAGGGCACCCCCGAATGGGGTACGAACCTCGGCTCAGGGCGTTACACGCTATTTGATTTCACTAATTTTCCGAGAGGTAACTTTAGCCAACAGTGTGTATGTGTGCGTGTGTGTGACGAGGATGAGGAAGGGAGAACGCATTAGCTGTGCGATTACCAAAGCAAGGTGAGATGTTAGATGTTACACATCATATATAAAGAAAGAAAGAAAAAACATTTATTCATGACAACACACAGGTTACAAAATTGAAAAATAAAAATAAAATAAAAAGAGTACAAAAAAAAAAAAAACTAACAATAATGTAATATTGCGCGATGTCAAGAATAGGTCCTGACTCAGCATAATGCTTAGCTCGATAACTAAATATCAACCCTCGCGCTGGTTTTCAGTTAGGGCCTATATCTATGACATCACGAACATACAGTGACACCGAGAAGCATTCTAATATAAAAATTACAAAAACAACGAAAACGAATATATGACTAGGTACCTACTGTATGCCGGCCATAGACGTTCAAGTAATTTGATCAAACGGGCTAGTTCAAACAGTTTTATCAAAATGGCATGAACGTCTGGGAAAATTTGTCAAATGGCATGAAGAACTAATTTTCGTTTCATCATCATGTTAGCTGAGAGAGGTCCACTGCTGTTTCGTTTCTGTTGTATCAAATAATTTGAACGCAAGAACGTTTATCGGACGATATCGTCTTATGTTATGTTCTAAGCACGATTAATATTGGTTATTGTTTAACAGTGGTCGAGACGTCGCCGGCGCTTGACGCCCTCACCAGAGTCCGGAGATTTGATTCAAGCAAAGAAGTTGAAGGTGCGTTTGCTTCTATCGTCAAATCTGAATCTAAATATATAAAAGGAAAGCGTGACTGACTGACTGATCTATCAACGCACAGCTCAAACCACTGGACGGATCGGGCTAAGAAAGGATTTATGAAAATTCAACCCCTAATGGGGTAAAATAGGGGATCGCGGGAACGGAATTGAATGAAACTTAGCACATAGATAGATCATACCCTGGAATTACATATAGGCTTCTTTTTATCCCGGGGTAACATAAGGTCCCTCGGTAACGCGGGTGAAACCGATGGGGTAATTACTAGTTATTGCTAACCGCAGTATTCGGCCACATATACCCAACTAAATCAACCTGTATGAAATTTTCAGATATGCTGAAAGAAATTTTCGTGGACCGAAATTTAATATTTCCTACTCGCGTAAGTGTAGGTATATTAGCTACCATTTCCTGCGTTATCGCACCTTCCCCCCTCCCCAATGAGCTCAGCAGTAACCAAGCATACGGCCTACATGATGGTAAGTGGTTACCGTAGCCTATAGACGCTTACAACACCAGGGGTATCACTCGCGCGTTGCCGACCCTGCAATCTCTTCACACCCTTTTTGAAGAACCCAATGCTGTAGTCTCTTGGGGGCACCACGGCTAGGAGCTCATTCCACAATATGAGCGTCTGAGGTAGGAAGCTCCAATCAGTAGAACTACTCATTGATCTAAAGAACAATATGGTCTACCTCTCTAATCATACAGTTTCATATCCCTTGGCAGGTGTACAAAGCTGTGGAAACTAGAGAATTAACATCTAGTATACTTGAGGATACAGAATACCCAACGGCTGATGAAGGTGATATCATGCGGAGAATGAGAGTAAGTGAGACAGAAGATCAAGTTGTTACGGAAGAATCTACAAGTCAGGTAAGATTTGGGAGCATAATAAAGTAAAACTTGCTAAGTGCAAGTCGAAGACTGATGGCGGGACATATTTTTTTTGTAAGGACAAGTTGATAGCCTCTGATGGCGGTGTTTTTTTTATGCGAGGCCAAAATACCGAACTCAGCATATGCTGGAATACTTGATGCTGCGCTGATATCAGAGGCACAGGCTTTAAAAAATAATATAATAATTATAGATGATTCTTTAAATTTTATCTTCCGCTCGAGTAAATCTTAAACTGACCTTTACTAGGTGATGCCTCTGCACGACTTAAAAAGCGGAGATAACCACTCTGCTTTGTTGTACGATAGTAATGTGACACTTGGAGGAGCATCACGTGACCTTGAGGATACGGAGTACCCCTCGGGCAACATGGATGAGACCATGATGACGAAAAATCAGTTAAAAGATCGTCCAACGCTAAGAAACAGAGATAGGGTGAGAGTTAGTTGTATAAAATGATGAGGAATCTGTATCTGTTATTCTGCATGCAAAAAATTTGCTTTTGGCTTTTATCTATCCTTAGGCATATATAAGGCTGGATTTTCAATGTCCAGAAAATGTTTATTTTTTATTTTATGTCAGAAGGTTGACTGGTAGGCGGTCTATCTGATGGTATGTGGCTACTGTCGCCTAACGCTATTTGCAATACCAGAGGCATTGCCAATATATTGCTGACCTGTTACAATGCCAAGAAGGCAACTGGTTCTCAAGTGCAATTGCCGTTAAATAGTTTAAATTAAAAATAAGCCATGTGCGAAGCTATCTCAGTGGTATTGACGTCGAATGCAGTAACCAAGCTTTCGTTGAAGGAAAACATAGCACGTTGGTAGAGTACTTTGTAGTACCCACCTGCCTGGTTACGACACACAAGTAACCGGTGTGTTCCGGCAGCTGCATCCTTCTAGGCTTTTCCATCGTGTGGTCAAGCACAGCTTGTAAGAAACTAGTTGAGGAGCTGGGGAACAAAAGTGGACTTGTTCATTACTTGTTTTTTACACTAGAGCAAAAAAACGGAATACAAATGTTACAGATTAGTTGAAAATTGCACGAAATCACACTTTATGACTACTGGGGCAGAAAGGTTCTCGAGTGGCGACCACGAACCGGAAGAAAAGCGTGGACAGGAAGCGTGCCCCCCACAAGGAGGACCAACGATCTTGTGAGGGTCGCGGGAAACCGCTGGATGTGGATGGATGCCTCTGTCCAGCAGTGGTCGTCTTTCGGCTGACATGATGATGTTGACACTTTTTGAACGCTGTTTCCTAACAGTTTAAACCACTTTTAAAGCAAAATATTTTAAGGGTATATAGACGTGGGCTTAGAGAGTACGAAACCATGAAAAAAAAAGGTTCAGAGTGGACAAGTCTGCTTTTGTTCGTCAGCTCCTCAATTAATAATCATTCCGAATTAAATTCAACCCATGTACACAAAATTTTGAAACGTGTAATATGAACTTTTATGTCTCTTGGCAGGTGATGACAACAGAAGCCTTTAAAAGCACAGACGTGATGAACACAGATGATGTGTCTGATGAAAGTAATTCAGAATTAACATCAAGTAACCTTGAGGATACCGAATACCCAACGAGCTATGTAGATGATATAAAGCTGATGATGACAACAAGAGAGACAGAAGATCGTCATACTCATAAAGAGACATCTTTTCTAGGCCAGGTAAGTTTTAGTTGTGTGGACAACTCGTGGATTCTAAATGGTAGGGTACTTTGTAGTACCTGTCTGGCTGGCTACCACCCTCAAGTTGAAAATCTATCGCTAAACACCATCTGGTATTGCAAATGGCGATAGGTGACAGTAACCACTTAACATCAGGTGGACCGCCTGCCTGCTCTTCAACCCTCTGACATAAAAAATACCTGTTTTTTACATGCTTAAATAAAGTACTAAAATTATCTTGTCCATTTTCAGGTGATGGACGATAAAAATGTGACAGAAGATAGTTCACAATCATTCAGTGATGTTGAGGTTACGAAGTACACGTCGAGCAGTGAGGAATACGAACCGAAGATGAGAACAAATGAGATAAAAGATCATCGAGCCCTGAGAGCATATAATTTTCCTGTTTTAAGAAATGATCCCAAACCAAAAATTACAACTACTACAACTACTATGGCTACCACTACTACAACTACTATGGCTACCACTACTACAACTACAACAGTCACTACTTCAATTTGTTCGGTACGTGTTTGTTTGTATTTTTTATTTACATCCTTATATACCGGGTGTAAGGGACAGCCTTCCGAAAACTGATACCATGGATTCATAACTAATTGACTCAGGCGTGACCTTGCGGAAATCCATTATAAGATTAGATGGAAGACAAATATTTAGTAACTAATTCCGCTGGATATATCCTTCTCTGTTAAGTCCAAAACAAGGGAACTTAACAGGAAATCGACACGTGTTTCGCTTCTTCACGAAGCATCATCAACACGTAGTAGACCCACTGTCGACTACTCGACGAACGCGAACAAACACACGAACAGAGAACTGGTATGAACGCGCACAAGCACACACACACTGAGCTCCGCAGACGTGTTGACTCGTCGACCGCCGAACAGATCTGTTCGGCGATTTCCTGTTAAGTTCCCTTGTTTTGGACTTGACAGAGAAGGATATATCCAGCGAATCCAGCGCAAGCGTCTTCCATCTAATCCATGGATTCAATTCATGATTCTGGAGTCCCCACTGGAGACTTTGAATTTTTCATCGATCTTTTCATGAATTATACGATTTTTTATCAGTACTTTAGGATTGATTATACTATACTTATTATACAAGTCTAACTTAAACTGATTTAAAAATAAATAATCAGTAACTACATAAAACTGCAATGTACATCAAAATTCAAATCGATACGCAAGACGCAAGCAGCTGTTTGAGTTCACGAGTGAGGTCATTGGGTCATCTCAAGTAAACATAGCGCCCGATTTGGTATAGCGGGGAGCGTTGTGTTGTGTATGAAAAAAAGACAAATGCTTTTACCAAAAAATATTGTTTTAACAGAAACTTATTTGATAATGTACTAATTTTAATATTTATTTTCTGTTTCACGTTGTACAACCACAGACTACCGAGTCGGATTATATAACATACAACAGTACTGTTATGGGAAAGGTTTGTATATTTAAAATATCTAATAGCTTTCCCCCCCTTTTCTCTGGGATATCAATAAAGTATGGAGCAAGGCCTCAGTCTCGTCCCGTTCAAGCGGCCCGAGCTGCCATTAGTAATCCGACCGCCCCCAATTAGTCGTAACTCGTACAAAGTCCTCCCCCTCCAAATCAAATCAAAAACTCGTTTATTCAATTTAGGCCCTGGTAAGGCACTTATGAACGTCGATAGTTACAATCATTACAATAGACTCTACCACCGGTTCGGAACCTCCCCCGGTAACGCCCTGAGCCGAGGTTCGTACCCCATTCTGGGGTGCCCTCAGGCGTTGTTACCTAAATATTACCCGGCTGAGAGCCCTCTGCGCTCGCCGATTTGTCCGGTAAGGTTGCTGCAGCCATCAGAGGCTATAGTATATAACTATATAGTATATAACTATAGTCCTTTAAAAAAAAAAAAAAAAAAAATGGAGCAAGGTTGTGAGGGTCGCGGGAAACCGCTGGAGATCCTTGGGGGAGACCTTTGTCCAGCAGTGGATGTCTTTCGGCTGTCATAATGATGAATTTTCTCATTATCATCATCATGTCATACATGTTGGATTCGTCATCCACTTTTCTACTTGGTGACCATGCAAACTTTGCTAGCGCGATGTAGATCTTTGTTGCGCCATCTATCCATTCATGTGTGGGTGTTATCTAGGTACTGGTAATTTTATTTTAAATATTTTGAAGGACCTAAGACTAATCTGGTAAACTAACTATGTTACCACCAACCTTTTTCACTTCCACCGCCCGTCCAGACGTGAGTCAGACCAGCAGATTTCGTTCGGGGAGATTGAACGAATTTCAGGTGTTAGCCTTTGCACAATTTTACACGTGAATAATCTAGCAATAAGAGATAGTGTTCAAGAAACGTTCTTGAGGAGAAACACACCAACTGTCTTTGTATACACGGTATACGCACAAGTGCTCTCAACCAGTTTTAACAGTTAAGTGGCTTCAAAGGAACTGTAGGCGGAGACTCCCGACCTCACAATCCAAAACGAGGGTAGTTACAAACAAAATAGTAGCAACATAATTAGTCTACCCTATATTTTCTAATAATGAGCAAGGTCTGAACAATGTGTGAACTATTATGTATAGTGTTTCGAATCAAAATCAAAACTCATTTATTCAGTTTAGGCCCTAATAAGGCACTTATGAATGTCAACAGTTACAATTTTACAATAGACTCTACCACCGGTTCGGAACTTGAACAATGCTTGAACTGAGAAGACTCCGGCGAGAAACTCAGCAAGGCTTTCTTTTTTTGGTGGATCTTTCTGGCTGGACTGAGGATTCTTCCCCTGTATTGTAAACTAGCTGTCCCCCGCGGTTTCACCCACGTTCCCGGTATAAATAGTAGCCTGTAACCTTCGGGGGTAATAGCTTCCTTTTAGTGAAAGAATTTATTGAATCGGACCAGTAACTCCGGAGTTAAGCGCGTTTTTTTAAACAAACAAACTCTTCAGCTTTATAATTACGCGTCCACCGGATAGGTACTTGCTGCCCTTGTAATAATATAATCTGTGTAATGTCAGTGTTTCGTGTGCGGGCTGGACACACTGAGGGTGCCGCAGTTCGCGCACTGTGCGGACGCGTTCGCTGGAGACTTCCTGCCGTTGACGCCCGTCGACACGCGAGCTAAGGGCCACATCGCTAGTTTCAGGAAATACTGTCGATATCGAGATATGTGAGTCTTTTTTATTTCGATTTTTTAAATCCTTTATTTATTACCTTTATTACTTATCACGTCGCTGGTCATGGGTTCGATTCCCGTTTAGGACAAATATTTGTGTGCATGAACATGTCTGTTTGTCCTGTATCTGGGTGTAATTATCTATATATGTATGTATTTACAATAAAAAAGTAGTATATGTAGTATATCAGTTATCTGGTTGTCCATAGTACAAGCTCTGCTTAGTTTGGGATCAGCGTGTGTGAACAATGTCCCAGGATATTTATTATAATATTGCCATATGCTTACCTTTCGTTATTGTGTGAAAACCATTAGAGAAATCATAGCACGGTAGTAGGGTACTTTGTAGTAGTTGACTATCAACCTTAGAGCGCGTCCTCATTAGGCTCACAATTAGCGACAGACTGTTTGCCTCCAGTTTGCCTCCCTATAATTTTTATATGGAGTGTCCATACCGCGCGTAATGTACGCAGTTTGCGGCTATTTCGCTTGCCAACTCATTCAGTGAGCGGCTGATTAATTGAGTTTGCGGTTACATATTTATTCTGTGCCGATACGCTGGCGAAGCCGCTCAGAGTCACTCAGCGAATAGTCTATCGCTAACTGTTACCTTGCTGCCTAATAAGAACGCGCCCTGAAGTTGAAAATCAGTCGTCAAGTTAAAAAGTCTTCTAAGCTTTGTGAAAGTTGGTAACACGTTGGCAATCCAAGTGGTGAGGGTAGAGTAAATTGTTTTTTCTCAGTGATGGCTACACTATTAACGAAACCCTGCCTCGTTCGATATTCGGGCGGTGGACTGGTGGCTGCTCGGTCAGGTGGGTGGATCTGAGCGGCATCTACACGCAGAGGAGCTGCCGGAACAAGGACCGTCCGGTACTTGGCTTGAATTACGCCAGCAAGAGGATGGCCAAGCTGGAGCTGGCTCTCACGGTACGGTTTAAAACCATTTTTGATCAGTAGAAGAAGTGTTTTGAATTTTAGAACGGAGTTTTAGCGGGCTGAGGCCGAAAAATGTGTAAACAATGAAAAACCAACATACGGGTCTCGTTAACTGGTCGATGATCGACGCTACAAAGCAAAATTAGCGAGTACAAACTAATGACAATAGATGGCGTTGTGCCTATTATAAATGAGCTTATGACTTTTTACTTGTAGACACCGTTCAACTTTCCGTTTTTGCATCAAGAAACATTTAGCTATATATATATAACCTGTACTTTTAGGAAATTTAATTAAAAATATATTGTTTACAGGGTCTGGACAACGGGTGTATAATAAGTCCGATAGCGACTCTGTTGCCGTTCTCTCGTGGTGTATCTCTGTTCGCGCGGTTCCACGCCTGTGTTAGATTATTACCAAAACTATACAATTTAAGCAACATAAAGTTTAAATATTATCCCTGTATTTGTATGGTAAAATAATAGTTATGATTTATTGGAACACTGAACAGGTTTATTGAAAACATTTATCTTTTTGATTACATTTTATTGATCGTCAAAATACACATTTCCGGTTTACAACAAATAAATACAAGATAAGTTTAGATTCTTACTGTTTGTGTGCCATCGATAATTATACATTTTATAATGTACAAATAATATGGTTTACGATTTCTTGCTTTGTTTGCTTTAGGAATTTCATAATGCTCTAAACGAATAAATTGAAAACCTCGTTAAAGATAAAGAATATGAAGTATTGATATACCATAAATCATGATTTGAATTATAATGTATGAATTATATATAAATAATATTGTTGATGACTTGTTACTTAATTTGGATTTTGTAACGGTATAAAGAAAATAGTTTAAACGTTGTAAAAATATCAAGATATTACCACCACAAATCTTAACGTGAATTATAATGCTTAACTAATATTCCTTAAAACTATTTTCTTGTACTTTTGTAAGATGATGCAATTTTGTACAAAATGTCGTCATACTTTGCGGCGTCTGAGGTTGCCTATATAAAGCCGCATCATTTTGAGCTAAGATGACTTTTCATTCGACTGTTATACGGAGCAGACATCTCTCATAGTTTGTCTTGGCCGTAAGAATTAAGTTGAGAAAAGTAATCTTCAAGTAAATAGCGAAAGCTATGCCAAATTACTCATCGACCGTTTAAATCGGCTGTTATGCGGTTCGGACATATAAACTGTGTCTATGTCCGTGAGAATTAAGCTGGATGTAAAACGGTCGATTAATCAGCTGTTATACGGTTCGGATATTAGTATCCTATGTCCGTAAGAATTAAGCTGAATGTAAACTTGGCAAATAGCACTACACCGTAGTACCTAACGATTACTGTAAGATATATTACTTTGCTGAAGTATTCGAGTTATAACCGAAAATTACAAGATGAGTATATTATTATGTTATTATTATTTCTTCTCTTTTTTTTAATTGTGAAAGACCCTGTTAATCTTTATTATATCTTGAAAGATCAATTACTAAAAGTTGTGTATCATTTAATGTACCTACATAGTAAATAGTTAAATAATTAATAAATGACTCTTATTAAGGTGATTTGTTTGTGTGAGAATGAGTAAAATAAATTACTATGGTTTTGAACAATGATTTTATTTATTACATAATGTAAACTTGCATTTAACATAGTCCGGCTATAAGAAAGAAAAAGATCTGAACATTCCCTTTAGTCTAGAATTAGGTTATCTGTTATCAGAAGTGGGATAACCCAAACCACATATATTAATATACTTATTCTTTTGAAGGTTCATTATAATGGATTCCGAAGTTCTGGTGTCTCTATGGCGCCCTACCTACGAGTCGCTAGTTTCATCGAAACTAAAGACTTGACTCTTGCTGCTACCTAATTATGACTGATCTCAAACTGGAGCAGAGTCCTGGTGCAAAAGCATCGACGCCCTTTCAACTGAAGCGCAAAACTGTCAAGGATCTGCTGTATCTTGGTTTGAATCTTAGGAGCAAGCGGCTGTTTATCATCAATCAAATTAGACATCACATAACCAGAGACTTTTGGGAAAGATTAACAAAGACAATATTATTCGATCTAAATCAGCAGAAAGTTATCGTAGATATATGTACTATCATGTTAACGTTGCAACCACCTCTTAATTAATAGTATCACTATCATCTTGGTCCCAGCAATTAAACTACCAATTGACCGTAACAGACTACCCTCAAACTGATAGTATAAATTCTAGTAGCCCCAGTGATGATAAACATCTCTGATTGTTGCAACCTTTGTAATAAGGTAAGATACTTTAAAGCCGTGTTTTCTTTCTAGAGATGAGATTTTATCCAGTGTATTTTTAAGTATTGCAAGAAAGGTAGGTTATCAAAATGAACATTGTTGAAATGTTCTTGTCTTGCTTAGCCTCCCAATTTACCAATTTATTCCTGAGATAATGTGTCCAATATTTATTTCCGTGATTGAAATTAACTCATTAAGTTTAGGCCCTAATAAGGCACTTATGAATGTCAATACATTTGAACTGAGAAGACTCCCGGCTACCCTTGGCCAAAATTTTATTTCGGAAAATTCTTTCTTAATAGGAATAGTCACATACACATTACCCATAGTGTATTATCATTAAATTTAGAGGCAATTAGTCTGAATAATTTTGTTTTCCGTTACAATCATTGCCTTCTCACTTCCACCCACTTGGAGGTCAATTATAATAAAATGCAAATCTATCATTTGCTTCGAACAATACGTAGGTACATTTCACTATGCATTTAGGAGTTTAGTACAAACGTGTGTTTCAACCTTGCACCAGTCCTACATCTACGTAAAGTCTCCTCCACAACCTGCCATATTTGTAGCTTTCTTGCTTCATAGGTAAAGTAATTTTTGAGATTTCGTGATTAGACAGTGAGTGGTATTTTGATTTTAGAATTGCAAAAGTATGTATTAGAATTACCTACGTCGCGTCGTCGTGATTTATACAACATCTTATTAGTTAATCAAATTATCATGATTTTTCTAGTGCAAATTGGCTTGCCTACCAATAAATAGATATAGGATAAAAAAAAAAAAAAAAATTATGTCGGTGCTACCCTCTCCAAATTAAGTACAAAAAAGGCTCCCCTATACCTCCCTATACTCTAACAAACGGTAACAAATAGGTTGTCCTATTAATATCCGTAAGAGTATAAGATTTAGTACCTATAAAGACTCTGTCGAATTGTTTATAACCCCTGAGTTGGTAAACACAGGATTCGTTGTAAATTCATTTTGTAAAACCTTTGAATTATTTACACTAGTCGATTGATATTGAATCAATTGTTTTTTTTTTGTTTAAAAGAAAAACATATACACTTGTATCCATAGCAGTTACAGTTTTAGTTTAATAGAATACTACATTCACCTCCGACCTTTCATAATTTGTTTTGATATTAGACCAATCATGGGGGATCGGCTGAGTTACATAATGATGAAGGTGCAGTAGGGTACCTACGCAGTTTGTGCACTAATAGCAATAGAACTGTAGTTATCCTAACCGCTGTGCTACGTCTTACCCACATTAAATATCGTAACCCAACATTATAAAAAAAAAAATATTGTAACGTTATTGTAAGTATTGCTTATTAGTTTCTTTTATAATGACTGAGTTAATTTGACGTTGATTTTTGTATAATAAATCAGGATCATGAATAATTAGTATTAGGTCAACATATAGTAGTGAAAATCTGTTTCTGAACTTATTTGCGGGATTTCAGTTTTGATGTTGTATTTTGGAAAATCTCTCTCCATTTCCTTCAAAAAACACCTAATTACCTACCATTGCCTTAGAACCCCAAACTTCTTGGTCAGAAATAGTAAACCAAAAAATAAATGGAACTTATCCCACGGAAAATATATGTAGTATATCGCTTCTCTGGTTTCCGTAGTGCAAGTTCTGATCAGATTATTGGTATCTGATACCCGTGTGAGAATAATGTTTTAAAATATAATTGTTGAGCTGAAAGATACATAATAACAAAAAAAAAAAGAATCATATACCCAATGCAAAATAATGAAGTACGTCAGACTGGCCGAACAATTTGTAGTATGTTTGGCGATCAATGGATGCCTACTATAATTGGCTCGATTAAATGAGTAGGTACTCTGTAAAGCCGCCAAGAAACTTAAGTTGTAGATATCTTATCATACTTGCGAGTGGGTTGATCAAAACATTCTGTTGAAAATGACATGATAACTATGATAACCGTGTTAGACTACTAAATAAATGATATATATTGATACTAATAAAGATGATTACAAATTTAATATAGATTTGTGGAAATGGGATAAAAGTGAATACAGAATTGTGTAAAATTGACTATGACTTTGACATGAGACTTGTGTAAAATTGACTATGACTTTGACATGAGACTTGTGTAAAATTGACTATGACTTTGACATGAGACTTGTGTAAAATTGACTATGACTTTGACATGAGACTTGATTAAATTGACTATGACTTTGACATGAGACTTGTATAAAATTGACCATGACCATTACTTTGACATGACTTGATAAAAAGAGAAATAAAATTGATTCTGGTATCACGTATGGTGATATTCGGAATTGTAGAATAAAATTGATTCTGGTATCACATACGATGATATTCAGGATTGGATGATAAGATTGATTCTGGTATCACATACGATGATATTCAGGATTGGATAATAAGATTGATTCTGGTATCACATACGATGGTATTCAGGATTGGATAATAAGATTGATTCTGGTATCACATACGATGGTATTCAGGATTGGATAATAAGATTGATTCTGGTATCACATACGATGGTATTCAGGATTGGATAATAAGATTGATTCTGGTATCACATACGATGATATTCAGGATTGGATAATAAGATTGATTCTGGTATCACATACGATGATATTCAGGATTGGATAATAAGATTGATTGACTTGACTTTTACTGTGACTCGTTGACTTTGACTTTGACTCTTTGACTGTGACTCGTGACTTTGACTTTGACGATTGTGGAAAGATAATTCTGGTATCACTAAATTGGTATTGAAAGTGACACTATTTACTCCGTGTACTTTGAGAGCAAAGTATACGTCAGTTTGGCCGTGTTAGATTATTACCAAAACTATACAATTTAAGCAACATAAAGTTTAAATATTATCCCTGTATTTGTATGGTAAAATAATAGTTATGATTTATTGGAACACTGAACAGGTTTATTGAAAACATTTATCTTTTTGATTACATTTTATTGATCGTCAAAATACACATTTCCGGTTTACAACAAATAAATACAAGATAAGTTTAGATTCTTACTGTTTGTGTGCCATCGATAATTATACATTTTATAATGTACAAATAATATGGTTTACGATTTCTTGCTTTGTTTGCTTTAGGAATTTCATAATGCTCTAAACGAATAAATTGAAAACCTCGTTAAAGATAAAGAATATGAAGTATTGATATACCATAAATCATGATTTGAATTATAATGTATGAATTATATATAAATAATATTGTTGATGACTTGTTACTTAATTTGGATTTTGTAACGGTATAAAGAAAATAGTTTAAACGTTGTAAAAATATCAAGATATTACCACCACAAATCTTAACGTGAATTATAATGCTTAACTAATATTCCTTAAAACTATTTTCTTGTACTTTTGTAAGATGATGCAATTTTGTACAAAATGTCGTCATACTTTGCGGCGTCTGAGGTTGCCTATATAAAGCCGCATCATTTTGAGCTAAGATGACTTTTCATTCGACTGTTATACGGAGCAGACATCTCTCATAGTTTGTCTTGGCCGTAAGAATTAAGTTGAGAAAAGTAATCTTCAAGTAAATAGCGAAAGCTATGCCAAATTACTCATCGACCGTTTAAATCGGCTGTTATGCGGTTCGGACATATAAACTGTGTCTATGTCCGTGAGAATTAAGCTGGATGTAAAACGGTCGATTAATCAGCTGTTATACGGTTCGGATATTAGTATCCTATGTCCGTAAGAATTAAGCTGAATGTAAACTTGGCAAATAGCACTACACCGTAGTACCTAACGATTACTGTAAGATATATTACTTTGCTGAAGTATTCGAGTTATAACCGAAAATTACAAGATGAGTATATTATTATGTTATTATTATTTCTTCTCTTTTTTTTAATTGTGAAAGACCCTGTTAATCTTTATTATATCTTGAAAGATCAATTACTAAAAGTTGTGTATCATTTAATGTACCTACATAGTAAATAGTTAAATAATTAATAAATGACTCTTATTAAGGTGATTTGTTTGTGTGAGAATGAGTAAAATAAATTACTATGGTTTTGAACAATGATTTTATTTATTACATAATGTAAACTTGCATTTAACATAGTCCGGCTATAAGAAAGAAAAAGATCTGAACATTCCCTTTAGTCTAGAATTAGGTTATCTGTTACCTGCGTGTGTACTGGCAGCTGGTGCAATGGATGCCTTGTCCACCGGCCGTGGATGTTGCCTTTACCGTTACTACTGCACTCCTTGTTCAAATATTTCATTATTTGAAAAATACTTCATTTTTAAAGAACGTTGCATTCAAAAATTTAAAGTATCCCACTGATGTATTTTTGAAATGAATACATTGTACTCTTTGTTCAAACATTTGATCATTTGTCTTCATTTTTAAAGAACGTTATAATCCAAAAATATAAAGTGTTTTTTTAAATTAATTCATTCTACTCCTTGTTCAAACATTTGATCATTTGTCTTCATTTTTAAAGAACGTTGCAATCCAAAAAATTACAGTATCCCACTGATGTGTTATTTTTAAGGGACATTTTTTCACACTGATCCCAAAGATTTTTTTTAAATTTATACATTGTAAGTACACCTTGTTCAAACTTTCAAAATTTGATCATTTGAAATTTTGAAATACTTCATTGTTAAAAAATGTTGCAATCCAAAAATTCACAGTTCACTGATGTGTTTTTTGAAATGAATACATTGAAATACTTAAAATTTGTTTTATTGGTAACTATAAGCTGTTCCCCGTGGTTTTCACCGCGTTCCCGGGATAAAAAGTAACCAATAGCACTCCGTATTTTGTTCCAAAACTAAAACTAAATAATTAAAAATTTAAACAAGCCTAAAAACTAGCTGAACGAGGTAATTTGTAGGTATGACCAAAGATATTTCAACCTCTATTATTTATTGTAAATACTCATTATGCATATAAACTATTTTGTTTTCTGATTATGGAACCAATGAACTAACATATTGAATACTAAATCCAATTTCTATACTCCTCATTCGATAATCACAAAATTACATCTAAATCAGATGTAATTTTTGAAACAACAACACTTGAAAATGACGAAAACAAAAGTTCTAAGTGCGGTCCATTCACCTTAATTATAATATTATCTTCTCTGGAACTACAGTATCCTTCAGCTACTTATATAAACTCATCTAACCGCTTAATAACCAGATAAAGGTTAAAAGAGAGATAATCTCTCCTATAACAGTAAATTACCAGCAACAAAACTCGGAAGCAGGCTGAACGAACGAATGTCTTGTGCCTCAGCCGCCATTCGCCTAAGAAAAAATACCAAAATGGCGCCGGACGGTCTGGCGCCAAAATCTTTAATCTGGCGACTTTATAACGTCGTAACTCCGAATTTCATGAGCAGTCGCAATTAGACTTTGTATTTCGGTATTAAAGTTCAATTCCGTTTGTACGTTTTATGCATTTTCAGTTATTGACTTTTCAATATAAGCTATGTAAGTGCGTTTTGTGATAGTATCAATTTATCTGCTTCAGGAACATCGGCTGTAATACAAGCAGTTAGAGTAGATTTTAGAGCATTTATTAATCACACATTTCGTTGGCGAAGCGAAGTCTGGGTGGCGCCAAGAACTTAGCAACAATACTGGAATAAAATTAGCAACTTATCTGAAGGATTTAAGGTTGGTTTTTAGTTGCGAGTATTTTATTTGCAAGGGCAACCCTCTGAAAGGGAGTCGTTGAAAGTAACTTACAGGATATTTATGTTACATTATTTTTGTCTGCGTCTTTATTTCGTAATCCTCTTTGTTTCGGCTTTTGTGTTGACTTCTTAGAATGAAGTACATATATTATAGGTATTTAACTATTGGAATTAGTACGTACGATTTTAGAATTATTTATACTTAGTTTATTAGCATTCCTTATAATAACAATTAGTAGGACCCTGTTGGGCACCGCTTCTTTAGGCTAGTTGACAGTGTCAAAAATAAATGTATACCCAGTGCCGGTTTTAGCTCTACCAGCACCCTGGACGAGATGTGATACCCCCCCGCCCCTTCTCCCGCCAACAAAAGGGATTTTAAGCCATCTTTAGACTTAGAATTTATTTATTTATTTAGACTTGAGATAGCAGGACTCGCTCATGAGCGACCGGAAATAAAGGTGGGCCTGGCGCCCCTTTACATCTGGCGCCCTGGGCGATCGCCCTACCGCGCCCTACCCTAACGCCGGTACTGTGTATACCAAGTAAATAGTAATCAAAACAGATCGTGCAGCAAAAAAAGGTCCCAAAATAAAACTAAAATATATCTCACATGTTTTATTATTATGTATAGGCTTCAGTTAGACCACAATCTCACCGGTCAGTGATGACGTGGCCGATGGTAATCACACAAAACCTATACTAGGGCCTACTCCGAAAAACGATACACGATAGTCCGATCATCGTTGTTAGAGGGCCTACTCCGAAAAACGATACACGATAGTTCGATCATCGTTGTCAAATTATTAACCAATAGAATTGCAGCAAACTGACGAAACGTAAATTTTGTGCAATTCTATTGGTTAATAATTTGACAACGATGATCGAACTATCGTGTATCGTTTTTCGGAGTAGGCCCTCAGATTATTAACCAATAGCACAAAATTTACATCTCGTCAGTTTGCTGCAAAAGGGATGATGTCAAAAAAAATATAATTAGTCCGTCAGTCAGTCACGCCTTAGTACCTACAATTTTTACAGAGACGTGACGTCACAAGCCCCCACTCCTGAACTTTGATGCAACATAATATCTTAGTATTTTTTTATTGATTTGATAAATTAAAGAATACGTATCCAATATTGTTTGATAACCTAACTGACGGACTAAATAGAATTAATTATTGATTATCATCCCTATTCTATTGGTTAATAATTTGACAACGATGATAGATTTATCATGTATCGTTTCCCGGAGTAGGCCCTCTGCTTCTCAAATGCACCTTTTGGTCTTCAGTTGGTAGTTCATCATCTAGTTCTTCTCAAAGGGATAGTATGGTGAGTCAGACCAGAACTTGACATCGATAATCCTGTGGTTAGCATCGTAGCTCTTCATCAGCTCCCGCTCCTGGGGCGTCAGGGTCACGTCGAACACGGCCAGGTTCTGGGCTATGCGAGCTGAGCTCACCGATTTGGGGATCGGGATCACTCCTAACTCCACCTAGATACAACAGGGGATATTTATGGCTAAGAGAGGCAAAGGTTGAGACGGATGAATAGAATAGAATAGAATTATTTTTTAAACTAGGTACTAATAAGACAGCGATTAGACAGAGAGATCAGAAATAGTATGTGACGTCATATACAAACTCCATGCAAAAATCTGTTCTGCTAGAAATAGATAGGAATAAATCTTTGATGGCTTATATCCTGGTTATTTTTATAGTTATAAAAAATAAAATTTCTACTGTTTCTTATATGTATGAGCTTTTAATAAAGAAAAAAAAAAATATATCGTGCATTCCCTATTATGGGAAGTCGAAATGGGAACCTATTGCTTTTTAAAGGTGCCATTATAGGGAAGTTGACTGACATATCAAATCAGCTACTTTTTAATAAATGACAAAACGATCGTTTATAAGGAATTTTGTATGAAATATTACACTATGACGTCATAGTTTCATAGCATCAAATCATATACTCTTAGTGGTTCCACTGGTAATTAAAAATCATAAAAAACATTAAATGTACAAAATATTTGTTATTTCCACGTGTTTTTAGATGTTTTAGGCATTGGTTAGTGTTTTGTCATTTATTTTTGACACTGTCAACTAGCCTATTAAAGTTGGCCAAATAATCTTACCAGATATTTGAGTACAATCTGCGGGACAGTCTTGTTGTGTTTGTTGGCGATATCTACCAGCGCCGGGTCGTCGACCCGCGGCGGAGGGGCTCCAGCGGCGGCTTTGCTGGGGAACAAGGAGCCGAAGGGCGTGTACCCCATCACTGTGATGTTGTTGGCCCTGCAGTACGCCAGGAGGGACGGCTGCTGGAGGTTTAAGTTTACCTGTCCAAAAAAAACCTTTGTAAGTCACAATTCTCCGCTTCCTTTTTCTGGTTTACGTGGTTCACGCAACAGATTTTGATTTACAAGCTTTTATTCAAATTCACGTGTCAGTATGTTTAGGTCGAAACTGTCATGTTAATTTTAACCCACTTCCCGGTGGTCAATTGATTTGAAATTTCGTACACATATGTAAGTCCGATGACCATAAAATAATATGGTGTCATTGAGCTGATCTGAAAAAAAATGCTTGACCATAAAAAAAACTTATTACTAATAGAAAGAATGATAAACGGGGAAGGTTTGTGTGTATAAGTTGCACCCGAGCAAAACCGGGAGAGTCGCTACCCGCTAGCCAAAAATTAAAATAAATTAGATACCTATTCTTCACACAAAATGCAATGCTCCTGCGATAAGATTAAAATACCTCAATTTGTAAGACTGCAGGTTTTACAGAGCTCGAAGATATGAGCCGTTCCAGCTGTTGCTGGTTGAAGTTGCAGACTCCGATGGACCTGGTGAGGCCCAGTTTGAGGGCCTCGATCATGCCCTGCCAGGTGTCCAGGTAGTCGATGTTATTGAGGTTTATATCATCCTGAAAATGAAGGATATATAGGATTATTGACACATTTACAACGGGACCATTATATAGAATCATTGAGGCTCACCGTGAATGTCTCCGTCCCTTATTAAACTGACGGAGACAAGCGAGACAGGATTCTGACTAAATAACATAAAAGACGCTTTTATATTATTTAAAAAAATAAGCCTTTCTTAAAAATGTTAGAAAACTATTCCCTTTCTAATAGATTTCAGAATGTATGTTAATATTTTTGAAGTTATTTGAATGGCCCAAATAAGAGAAAAATGTTGGTATTCTTAGTTTTAAAAAGGGGCATATTCACGATTTTTTTCTGACGTTACTAATGAAAAATCTCAATTTCCAAAAAAAACTTCTCCCCGTCACATACATATATATATTTTATAAATCTCTTGCAACAAAGAATGCCGAGAAAAACTTAATCTAGAATCATCATTTCTCGGATATCGTCGGCTAATAACGGCATAATTTGATTTAAAACGGTTTAAATCGGTTGTTTTACATTATTACTCACATTACTTCCAAACGGCCAATGGATGAGATATAAGTCCAAATAGTCCAGATTGAGCTGCTTCAGGGACTCTCTGAGGGCTGGCACCACCTGGTCTTTAGCATGGCGGTCGTTCCACAGCTGAAAGTGTATGTCCAGATACACTTTTCATTTCACAAGTTTTAAATGATTTTTAATAACTGATGTTCATATCAAACAGTAAAAAAACCGGCCAAGTGCGAGTCGGACTCGCGCACGAAGGGTTCCGTACTATTGTCTAGAAAATACTAGGCCAAAAATAAAAATACAGATGATAGTTCTTTACATATAGATTACAGGAAAACCTTTAAGAAGTCTATGGTATTTTAAGTACCATAGGAAATTCCGGAACCCTCGGTGCGCGAGTCAGACTGGCCCTTGTTGGGTTTTATTTAGTATTTGTTGTTATGGCGGCAACAGAAATACATCATGTGTGAAAATTTCAACTGTCTAACTATCACTGTTCATGAGATACTGCCCGGAGACAGGCGGACAGACAGACAGTGGTGTCTTAGTAATAGTAGTACGTAGTATATTATTTATTCTTTGGTAATAGGGTCCCGTTTTACCCTTTGGTTACGGTAACCCTAAAAAAACTTTTATATACTGCGTAAATTAATGTTATCTACTTATTTGAATAAAATAATTTTGATTTAGATAGAATTTATTATCAAACCTTTGTTGTAACGAATATTTCGTCTCTCTTGACAACGCCATCTGCGATCTTCTTGTTCATTGCTCGACCAACCTTTAAAAAAATACTGATTAAAATACCATCTTTATCCTTACATAGGATAAAATGTAGTCGCCCCCGCTGTCTGTTCGCTTAGAACTTTTAAACTACTCAACGGATTTTAATGCAGTTTTCAGCAATAGATAGAGTGATTCAAGAGGAAAGTTTATACGTATAATACATACATATTATAGCACAGAAAAGCCGAGAAATTCTATACTCCATGTTGCTAAAAAGAGATAGGAATAAATCTTTGATGGCTTATACTTATCTTGTATATTTTTATAGTTATCAGATTTTTTTTCCTACTGCTTCTTATATGAATGAGCTTTTATTATTAAGGGTAAACCTTCGGTTGGAGCGTTAAATTCAAATTTTATCACGTTTTTTGCAAATTGCAGCTCAGTTATAGGTCGTAAGTTATCAACATGTTATTTGCGACAATAATGGTAGTATATTTACTGATTAATAACAAAAGAAATCATCAATACATTCCTCCAAGGTATATTAGTAACATTTTCATGAAATAGTCATATATGTCAGTAATTTACCTTGGAGGAATATGTTGATGATTAATTTTGTTATTAATCAGTAAATATACTACCATTCTTCTCGCAAATAACATGTTGATAACTTACGACCTATAACTGAGCTGCAATTAGCAAAAAACGTGATAAAATTTGAATTTAACGCCCCAACCGAAGCCTCCACCTTAATGCAAAAAAAAATATCATGCATGTTACCTATTCCGTGGCAAGTTTATAAAAGGTTAAAGTAGAACTGAAGAAGATATCGTTACCTGGTCTTCTGTAGAGTATATACGAGCAGTATCAATGAGTCTGTAGCCAGTGTCTATGGCGAATTCCACTGCCTTCTCCACGTCGTTGTTTCTCACTGGCTCCAGGCCGCCCTGGACATCATCAGACAACACTTAGGAGTTATATTATACAGATATTGGTAACTCACGTAAATACTCTTATCGACTTTGGTTCATCAAGACTGACAACTTTTTTTTTTTTTTTGGTCTAGGGCGGCAAATCCGATTTTCCGAATGTGGTGATTACCGTGGGATGGGAATTCCAAGGGGGTCAGCTGATCTTCCCCTGCCCCCCCTCGGTACACCCATGGATACGTTAGAATAAGAAATAGGTATAGGTAGGTATGCAGTGTGAGGCCAAAAAGGAACCCGTCTCAGTATATGCTGCAGCGCTGGTTTTCAGATGGGACCTAAAAGTGACAATGTTTTTTTTTTAATAGGTATTAATCGGCAGTTTTAATCTTCATAAACTCCCCCGGCAGTCACAGATTATTATGAAGCTTGACTCTGATCAAACAGACATGTTCATGCACACAAATGTTTGTCCTGGATAGAAATGTAAGCCACAACCGAAGTGGCTGACAATATTAAAGAAATGGTACCAGGTGAAATCGGTATGCTTACATCTTTGCTGAATCCCAGCCAGGTTCCAATTCCAAGGTTCGGAATGTGTCTCCCATTGCTCAGGGTTAGCCAGGGAGCCACGCCTGACGCTGGAGTCACTTCCTGTAAATAGAACTAGGTTATGAGCTGGTCTTTGGTTATGAGCTGGTCTTTGGTTATGAGCTGGTCTTTGGTTATTGAACCCTGCGAGGTTCAGAATCATGTATTGAACCCATGCTATCAGATTTATTTACGACACCCAGTAAAAGACCAGCCTTTGGTTATGAGCTGGTCTTTGATTATGAGCTAGTCTTTAGTTCAGAAACCATGGGTTACGTTGGGATCTTCGATCTACATACTGGGTGTCGTAAATAAAACTGATAGCATGGGTTCAATACATGATTCTGAACCTCTCAGCGTTAAAAAATTACGACGGTCTTTTCAAAAAAATTACAACTACGACCTTTAATAATTTATTAGCAATAGCTGGTAATTAACTGTTAATTTATTTATATTCTACAATATTTAAAAAAACCAGCCAAGTGCGAGTCGGACTGGCGTACGAAAGGTTCCGATCTATAAAAACGGCAAACAAATCATGTTTGTTGTATGGGAGCCCCCGTTTTTTATTATTGTAAGTATCTTATAGCGGCAACAGAAATACATCATCTGTGAAAATTTCAACTGTCTAACTATCACGGTTCATGAGATACAGCCTGGTGACAAACGGATAGACAGAGAGCGGAGTCTTAGTAACAAGATAGAAAAACTTTCCTTTGGCTTCGACGCAGTTAGCTAATAAGTGCAGGATGTAACAAAGCATTGATTTCAATCATCCAAGTATGTAGGTAGGCATGTAATTATAGGCAGGTATTGATTGCCGTTTAAAACATTCGATGACCTCGCCATTGTTCTTGTAAAATACCATTTCCATTATAAACACTAAGTATACCTACACTTTTGTATTTGGACGATTGTTATTTCGTCCTTTTACTTATACAGTTTAGAATGAGGACTTTACTCGAAACAGCTTAATACAAAACCATATGTATGTATATTTTGCGTATCAACGAATTAAATTTTGTTAACATTATCCAATAACAAATACTTAATCAAACTTCAAAGGCCAAAAATTTTTTATTAAATTGAACCTAAATATACCTATATCAATATATAAATGCTTGCCGGAGTCTTCTCAGTTCAATTGTATTCCGAACCGGTAGTAGAGTCTATTGTAAAACTGTAACTTTTGACATTCATAAGTGCCTTATTAGAGCCTAAACTTAATAAATGAGTTTTGATTGATTGGTTGATATAACAAATATACAAATTACATATAAAAAAAATCCTCGAGGCGGCAACTGCTACCAATCAACGGCAAGGTTCCTAGAAGGCTGGCAGCGTTCCCTCTTTTGATGGCCTAAATTATGTTTGGATATTTTTGAGGTAAAACTTGGCACATGGCTAGATCATACCCAGGAATAACCATATAGTTTTTCTAATGGGAAATATTAAGATCCTTCGAAGACGGATCACGGGTAAGTAAAATGAAATTATAATATACTAGCTTCCGCCCCGCGGTATCACTCGCGTTCCCGGGATAAAAACCCTATAACCTTCGAGGATAAGTAACTTCCTATTAGTGAAATCATTTTTCAAATCGGACCAGTAACTCCGGAGATGAGCGCGTTCAAACAAACTCTTCAGCTTTATTATTAGTATAGATAGCTTTTATAAACTTACAGAACTCACAGCGGCGGCCACCATTAGTAATAAATACTTGAACATGGTTCACTTGAGACAGGTGGAGACTAGTTGTGGTACACGCCAATGAGACCACACTGAGGACTACCGCTTTACGTACATGCACTCCACACCATATAAACTATGATAATGATAAATTGACAGAAGCGACAATAATTATGCCTATTTTTAATAACATTACAATCTTTTGAAGAGGCTGTATGGCCATTTACCGTTGCCCGTTTAAAAAAAATAGATGAGATGAGGCGCCAAAGGCGGCTGTTTTTGGTTATAAAATAAGAAATATATGATTTTATGGAAATAACAAGAGAAATAAGACAATATTATGTAGATACAGAGATTCAGAGACTTTCAACCGCAAGTTGTTGCAAAGTAAATATGAACGTCCTCACTGAGGAATCATAAATATTTTTTTAAAAGTCCTGACTCACTCACTGAGTGACCCTTGTACTGAAATCTGTAATTTTGCACTTATACACCCTTTACAATGACCTGTTCCTCGCGGTTTCACCAGTGTTCCCTGGATAAATTGTCCCTATCGTGCTATCTACGTGCCAAATCAGTTCAGCGGTTTAGGCGTAAGATTACAGACAGACAGAGTTACTTTAGCATTTATAATACTAGTTTCCACTCCGCGGTTTCACCCGCGTTCTCCGCTGGTGTACCATACACAATTTTGCGCGTTTTGCTATTACGCGGTATTTACAAGATGCTCTTACGCGGATTCGCACGCGCTACGACGTAAGTTGGTATATGAAGTATGTTCAGATGAACCTTATAGCAACGTCATATGGTTCATTTCCATATCTCTCTGTCACTGTCACCAAGCTACAACGTAAATAGTGTAGTCTAAACTAAACCACACAAATAATGCCTATTGCGAACAAAAATGTCGCATCTATGCATTAATCTTTGCCAATAAATTATTGCAATATTCACCTTTAGCCATTCTAAACTGGTTTGTCTACTATGCTAGCTGACCAGTGAAGAATGACCTCAGCTCACAAGTACTTCGCCTTGTAACACATGTCTATTAATAATGGTGATATGAACATAACAACCTTTTTATCACAAGACGGAAAAATTAATTTAATATTTTTTTGCGGCTTTTATTCTCAATTGAAAACCTTGAATATATTTTGATGTTCTGGTAAAAAAATAAGTGAAGCTATTAAATTATATTCATCTAAAATTACAGATTACAAGATAACTATCGCATAATTTATGTGCGCTTTAAAAATGTAGGTATTAGACAAGCTGTTCCCCGCGGTTGCACGCGTTCCCGGGATAAAAGTAGCCTTACCTTACCTTAGTACCTTCGGGGATAATGTAGCTTCCTATTCGTGAAAGAATTTTTCAATCGTAATTTTTCTTCGGAGATTAGGGCGTTCAAACAAACAAACAAAAAACTCTTCAGCTTATTATTATATATACATAGTTATTTCTTTATTTGCCAGAGTACTAAAATATTACAAGTGGAGGGGTGATGACTAAAAAAAAAATTTGTCCGTCAGTTAGATTACCAAAAAATATTGGACACATGTTTTTTCTTTAGTTCTGAAAACAAAAAATAACGAAAATACAGTGCGTATAAATATCGCGTGACGTCACGTTTTAGTACACTTTTTACACAGAAGTGACGTCACAAACCCCCACTCCTTTGATGCGACCTATCTTTGTAAGTTTTTATTGATTTGATAAAATAAAAAATACGTATCCAATATTTTTTGATAACCTAACTGACGGACTAAATAGAATTAATTATTTTTTACCCACTCATCATCCCTATTGTGTTGGTACGAAAGTAGTTTTTTCTACAGCATAACTCTATCTTTCGGAAGGAATCTGATTTTTGTCTGACTGAAGAAACCGATTTGAAAATAATTTTAGCTTGCAAGCCAGGCGTGCAAATAATTGTATTTTTTGAGACTGAATGTTAAACAGATTTACATTTTGTTAAACACTAGCTGTTCCCCGCGGTTTCACTTGCGTTCCCGGGATAAAAAGTAGGCTATAACCTTCGGGGATAATGTAGCTTTCTATTAGTGAAAGATATTTTAAAATAGGACCAGTAACACCAGATATTAGCGCGTTCAAACCATTCCTTGGTTCAAGCAAACAAACAAACAAACTATTGAATTAAATGAACTTTTATCTGTTGAAATATTTATTTATAAGCAAAATTAACAGTTGACGTTATGATTCACCACACGTAACGCAACGAGCAAAGAGAAAGAAAACAAAAGAGGTTGCCACATATTACAAACAAAAATAAGACACTATGTGACTTTTTGGCGGGAACTTGCGAAGTGACGTTGCGTTTTCGTTTTATTTTCATAAAATAGTGTATTTTTAATGTAGTTTTATTGAATATTATCGGTGGTATTTTGTCCAATAAAGATCAATACAAGTGCACCAGTGAAGTGAAATGAAATGATTACGTGGCTTTTCAAGTTGTCTCAAGAAGTCCATGAAAAGTTTTAGTAGAACGGCTACTATTGTACTAAAACCTAACTAAACTGACTGACTATGACTCGAAGAAGATTTAACATGACTTGAACTTTGAAACTTGACGATTGACGAGAATTTAATACATGAAGAATATAAAAATACCTACATTGCTATTTATTTTAATGCGTTCTACTACTATTATTAACTTTTTGTGCATGTAATAATATACAAAAAAATGTTTATGCTTAAAATGTTTGCTGAAAATGCGAAAATATTAATTATACAAATTTTTATCAAAAAAAAACGATATAAAATAAACTAATGGCACAGCTAATGGTGATCGTTTTTTTGTCAGTTAGGTACCTACTCTACAGTCATCCAGCCAGGATGACATAAGTATGTATCTCTCTGACAGTACCACACACTTCTAATGGGTTTAAGCATTTAGAAATTATCGTACTAATATTCTCTCCTCGTAACAATCATACTATGCTACTAATATCCTATCCTACATTGGTGCCGATTCTGTTGTTTACGAACTAAAATCAATTTAATCTCACAATATTTCTTTCTAATAGTAAATATAAGAAAGGGATGCATTATATTTTAATCCTGTCAGTTTAATCCGATCACACATTTCAACGTGAATTTAAGCGCGATCTTTATTGGTCACGACTATTTACCCGTACATTACGACGGTATGGATTAAACTGACAGCATTAAAAATGTTCTGTCTTTTTTCAATAAGGTTAACTTGAAAGAGAGATGACTTGTCTAATATTAGTTAAGTTCGTAAACAACAGAATCGGCACCATCTTATCCTATCCTACATAAATAATTAATGCGAAAGTTTGTGAGTATACTCTTTCACGTAAAAACTAATGAATGGATTTGGATGAAACTTGGCACATGGATAGATCACACCCTGGAATAACATATAGGCTACTTTTTATCCCGGGAAAAACCGCGGGGCGGAAGCTAGTTAAAAATATAGGATTCCACAAATCGGTGCTCCAACTCAGCATAATGTTGGTTATTCTGTTCGTCCTGAGTCTGGGAATAATTATCTATGTAAGTATTTATTTACAAAAAAAAAGTAGTATATCAGTTATCTGGTTTCCATAGTGCAAGATCTGCTTAGTTTGGGATCAGATAACCGTGTGTGAACAATGTCCCAGGATATTTATTTATTTATTCAATTAATGTTGGTTTTAGAAATTATATTTTTTTTCCTGATAATTTGTTCAAACTGAATTAACATACCTACTCGTTCCATAATTTCCACACGAGCGAAGCCGCAGGCGGAATATAGTTTAGGTACCTAGTTTATAAATTGCTCTGTAGGTATACCTACTTTAAACATTTCCCGTTTCAACGTTTCAGTTTCAAGAAACAAAATGGCGGATTCGCGCCCACCTGTTCGGTCTCCTCCATGATTGGTTGAAATTAAATCGAAGGGAACCTCCCCAAGGGTGAGGTGCAAAGGTACCTCTGAGGGTCGGGGAGAAATAAAAACTGTAGGTACACCGAATAATTGAAATCTACAATACCAAGATTTTAGGCTATTAGACAATGTGTATAATATATGGTCATTCAATTCAAACACTAAGCAGTGTACAAAAAAAAGGTAAAACATCAAAAAACTCACGGAAACATGGAATATGTTGCAATTTAGTTTTTTTAATTAGATACCATTTAAACTGAAGTAAAGATTTGCATGGTGTAATTTAATTACTCGTAGGTTTTTCCACTGGTTTTTCTTTATCTATAGGTATTGGCATCATTCTTGAATAAAACGCAATTTTACACAAATAACGCTGGTCCCCCAGGTAAAAACATTTTATTTTTATATTTAGGCTTTCGTCACCCATTGTAATTACAAAATTAAATTTAAATAATAATATGTGTATATTGTCTTGTCTTAAATAAATCTATATAATTTGAAGAGTTTGTTTGAAAGCGCTAATCTCCGGAGTTACTGGTCCGATTTGAAAACATATTTCATTAATAAGATGCTACATTATCCCCGAAGGTTATAGGCTACTTTTTATCCCGGGAACGCGAGTGAAACTACGGGGAACAGCTAGTGTTAAATAAGTTTAGTTTGTAAACAACAGAATGGTTAATGGTTATTTTAATTGTCTTTATCAAAGGAGCGGCCTAAAAGGACACTTATTATCCCGGGAACGTGGGTGGTTCCGCGGGGAACAGAAATATTATCCTACTAACATTATAAATGCGAAAGTTTGTGAGTATGTATGTATGTTTGTTGCTCTTTCACGTAAAAACTACAGAACGGATTTGAATGAAACTTGGCACATAGATAGATCATACCCTGTAATAACATATAGGCTACTTTTTATCCCGGGAATACATAAGATCCCTCGGGAACGCGGGTGAAACCGCGAGTTGGCAGCTAGTAGATAGATATATGGAAGGAATTTGTAGTGATCCATTTGTTTGTAGCAGGGATTATCACCCCAGCGCTGGCCGAGGGTGGTGAGCTCACAAATAAACCAGAACTAAGTGTGTAACTCGTAAATGTCATAACTTACGAAGGGCGGACCACTTTGCTTGATTAATCCGAGTACTGAGATGATCCTACTAAAATAAGCGAATAAATCATCGCGAGTCCATACTATGATTACTTTATTTATTACTAGCTATTCCCAGCGGTTTCACTCGCGTTGCCGGGATAAAAAATAGCACATAACCTTCGGGGATAATGTAGCTTCCAGTTAGTGAAAGAATTTTTCGAATCCGACTGGTAAATCCAGAGATTAGCGCGTTCAAACAAACAATCTCAGTGATGTAGTTGACAAAGCCTATACGGGATCTGGCTCTCGTGCAGCTGCCGGAACACACGGTAGATACTTGTGTGTGGCAGCCGGGCGGGTACTACAAAGTACCACCTTGCTATGGTTTCCTCGCGATGTTTTTCTTAACCAAAACCTCAAGTTCATTGGATTCGAACGTCACTCCCACGCTACCATGCATCGACTCAAAATATGTGTACTATGAATTAAAAATAACCGTACAAGCGCACTGAGAGGTTTCCGTACAAATACAATGGACATCTCTAATTGAGGATCTCCAACTGAAAAAATTTATAATATTTTTTTTTTTTCTGAGCCAACCCAAAACTCATTGATTCAGTAAGGCACTTATGAACGTCGACAGCTTGGTTGACAGTTACAAATGACTCTACCACCGCTAAACCGGATTGTAATACAAATTTCGGATTTATTCCTTTATTTGTGTAGTGAGAGCTTGCCTCTTCGCAAATTTCATGATTCTAGGTTCGAAAAGTACTCTATAGATTTTGATTTACCCGAAAAGTTTATCAAAATATGCGACATAAATGGCCTTATTTTTTATTGCGTTAATTTAGAACCTTGATTTTTTACAGCTTCATGGGTCTTTAGTATTTGATATTAATTTCAACATGATACTCACACGCGGTCTTGCTTGACACACGGACAGACAGACAACCAAGTGCTCCTAAAGTTTTATTTGTCAGTTTTGTGGTACGGAAAAAATGGATTTTAAAATTGCTTTGCTGAGTTTGTTGCTGGAGTGTTCTCAATTTAAGTGTATGTGGAACCGGTGGTAGAGTCTATTGTAACTTTAACATTCCTAAGTGGTCATAAGTTAGGTATCAGGGCTTAAACTGAATAAATGAGTTTTGAGTGTTGCAATTATCCCGCAGATTTCGATAAAAACGTGAAAGATAGAAGTACCATGATCGCATCTCCCTCAAAATACCATAAATCGTGACAATCGAACTAGTTTTACGACTCGCATATCTACCCTTAAATCTTGCTTTATCTATGTCTGTCAAATACTATGTACAACTTAGAGATATTAGAAACGCGGCTTCACTCGCGTTCCTGGGATAGAAAGTATAGCCTATAACCTTCCTATTAGAGAAATAATTTTTCGAATCGAATAGTAGTTTCGGAATTAAGGATTAATGGTTAATTTTTCCAATTTTCTTTAATACTTCAAAACTGTTTATCTTAAAATTATAAAAGTATTCTCGGACAGACAGACAGACGCACGAGTGATTCGTTTTTTTCTTTTGAGTTTCGGAACCCTAAAAAAGAGTAAATCCTCTTTCAAAGACAATACAATTAATATGGGACCCAACGCAAACAGAATTATTAATATCGGTTCATAAGCAAAAAAAACACCCTAATTGAGAACCTCCTCCTTTTTTTTAAGGAGGTAAAAAATTGATTATGTTAGACGTCTATAAAATTGACAGGTCGAGGCCTTTGTCGTACTTATTTGAATCTCAATCGCGTTGCATTTTTTATTGCCAAAAGAAACTATTAATGTGAAAAACGCCATTTGCAAAAACAATAACAATACCCATAAAGCAATTAATAGTTGCATTGTTAACAATAGTCATTCGGCGGGGTGCGTCCATTGTAACAAGTTATAATTATTATCTGTCTTGATCAACAAATTTTTTAATAAACTTGTAAAAAATTGCAGGGAATACTCGGATGTTTGAAGTCTTGTTAACGTCGTTTCAGTTGATACTCTACGCACGCCCGTATTAATCCTACTAATATTATAAATGCGAAAGTTTGTGAGTATGGGAGTATGTTTGTTACTCTTTCATGCAAAAACTACAGAACGGATTTGGATAAAATTTGAAAAACAGAACAGAAAACATAAGATCCCTCGGGAACGCGGGTGAAACCGCGGGGTGGAAGCTAGTTAAAATTAAAAAGTTATGGCAAGATTAATAATTCGAATTCGGACGTCTCATGTCGCATGACGTTTCTTCGTGAACTTCTGTTTAGTAATCACTGATAGAAATAGGTACTGATAAACAGCGGTCTTGGATATAAGTATTTATTTGTGAATTCGGATTCTCTTGAAGAAACGTTGATTTGATTTGGAAATTAATTAATAAAATTAGTGTATTTATGAATAGTTGTGTGTATGAATGTGGGTTGTACTTAATGTACTTAATCTTGTTATTCTTTTCAAAACAAGAAAAGTGAGTATTTACTGTCTTTTAGCAACATAGTTGCTAAAAAACCATACAGCCCACCTGATGGCCCACGGTACAGTATAAAATTAGAAATAAAGAAAAATACGTTCAAAATAATATATAGTTCATAAGTATCAAATCCAAAACTTATAAACGGAGTTTCCCAACCCCAAATCACCATCCCCGACGATCAAGCACCCCTCGGGACGCATAACATTTGTTATTTTAACCATTAACATCAGTTTAATTGTCACCGCATTTAATGTCGTCTCGCGTCGTCGCGTCGCGTCGCGTCGCCGCCGTCCGCGTCGCGATGTCGTACAATAGGAATTATTGTTTTAGCTGAGTGCCGAACGTGACTGGCGTAATGGGAAGACGGAGTATATTTTATTTTTTGTTATTCTATAGTTTTAGAAGAAGGATTCGATTTTTCAAGGAGCGGACGGGGTGGTATAGAATTTTGGTAGGGTACTTTGTAGTACCCTCCTGGTTGGCTACCACCTACCGTCGTGTTCCGACAGCTGCACTTGAGAACCAGTTCCCTTAAAGGTTTTGCGTGCTTACCTACATACGCCACATAGTCACTGTCGTCACTGACCACAGTGAGATTGTGTTCAAAAATAGGCCTAAACAGAGTAAAAATACTTTTGTGGCTCTCATACTCGGTTATGTGCCAATCTGTGCGTATTCTTTTCGAGTTATAACGACTTTTTTCACTAAATAAGTTGCAGTCTAGTGAAAATTAAAAACCAATCACTGACTAATCACTAATTTGGCTGGTAGACTTAGATTTCTCAAAAATCAACCTCTAGAGCACGGAAGCAACTTGGAATACCTACGTCCAAAAAGTCGCAATATTTTTTTTATGACAATATGAATGAGTTTTGACCAAAATTTTAATCGCCTTTTATTAATATGTTTTCTGAACCATATCTATACCGAAATTTTATACAAAAGGCATAATGACGCAAAAATCAATCAATCCATAAACAACAATAGACGATGACTCTTACAGATCTCCCTAATGTACGCACAGACAGACAGACTCGCAGAAATATAATATTATATTGTGAACAATAAAAGTTTACGAGGCGAACATACAAAAGGAAGCTACGCTAACAAATTGTTACTATTTTGTAGGGTGGATACGTATTAGACACATTGCTAGTTTTCCTGATTAAGAAAAGATATGAAGAACGTTTACACGATTTTTTTTTAACTTTTCATACTTTTTGATCGAGCTAGGTTGAGTTTTGTATGAAAAGTTTGAATTATTCATAAATAATAATAAATCGGACAAATGCGAGTTAAACTCGCGTGGAGAGGGTTCCGTACATGTTTAACTAAGTTCCATAAATATTTTTAAACCTGACCCAAATTTGTTGATGATAACTATAAAAAGTTTTTTTTTTTTTTTGGAAATCGCCTTTTCTAAAAATGAAACCTAGCTACATCGATTTATCGCCCTCGAAACCCCCTGTATACCAAATTACATGAAAATCGTTGGAGCTGTTTCCAAGATTCAGATTATATATATATATCCATGAATTGCAGGTTTCAAGGTATTAGATAGACTTCTCATAGGTTTTCCTGTAATCTTTAGGTAAAGAACTATTATCAGATTTTTTTTCAAAATGTTTGGCCCAGTAGTTTCGAAAATAAGGGGGGGGGGGAATGGTCAATTTTCGCCAATTTTTCGCCTATTTTCTTAAATAACTTCAAAATTATTTATATTAAAATTCTAAAAAAAATATATTTGACACTCTGATAAAAAGCCCTTTCATTTGATATGTTACACAATATTGTCTACAAAACTTTTTTTTTAATTTTATAATTTACCCCCCAAAATTAGCCCCCATGTTTGAAATTCATTTATTTACGTAACACGTCCATGTTTGGGTCATCGACTTACATATGTGTACCAACTTTCAACTCAATCCAGTCCAATATTTTCGGACAGACAGACGCACGAGTGATCCTATAAGGGTTCCGTTTTTTATTTTTTCGGAACCCTAAAAAATAAGATACAATCAGTTACTCGTGATAAGAAGTCTGACACATACTTTGCTCAAAGAATTGCCATTGCCGTCCAGCGTGGCAATGCTGCCAGTCTTCGTGGCACACTTCCGTTAGGTAGTTTTTTTTTCTTTTTTAATTTAGTTCATTTTGTTACATGTATTTTTTTATACTACTAAGGTAGCAAGCAAGCATACGTAATAACTATTATCATTAAAACTTAAAACAAACAAAACAAACAACAACAAACTCAGCAAAAAATCTTCGCACGCATACCTACATAAAAATGAGACTTGTCCCAAGAATTACCAAAAGTATGTACACCCGCTTCCTTCCCGCCTACAGAGAGGGCCTCCCCGGCAGTGACGTCACGCCGGATGCACACAACCGGAAGCTGTGATCTGCCGCCTGTCGCAAGGATGTTGTTTATTCGCTGATATTGCACTTTCGTGCACTTTCTTGGATGGAGAGAGTGCTTTTTAACCGACTGCGGCGAAGCCTAAAAAGGAGAATTGTGTGTTTTACCTTTAGGTAAGTATGTATGTATTCAAATGATCAGTTTCTTATGAAAGAGGAGGCTCTCCGCGAATGACTCCGTTTATTACTAAACTGACTGACGGAGAGAAGCGAGACAGGAGACTGAGGCGCAATTTGAGTAAAAAAAACGATTTTATGTTATTTAAAAAAAATAAGATTATATTTAAAAAAGTAAGAAAACTGTTCCCTTTCTATTGGATTTCAGAATATATGTTAATATTTTCAAGTTATTTGGATGGCCCAAATAAGATCCACGATTTTTTTCTCACGTTACTAATGATTTTTTTTTTTAAAACTGATGATAAACAAATTCCTCCAAGGTATATTACGGACATATACGAATATTTCATGAAAATATTACTAATATACCTTGGAGGAATATGTTGATGATTTCTTTTGTTATTAATCAGTAAATATACTACCATTCTTCTCGCAAATAACATGTTGATAACTTACGACCTATAACTGAGTTGCAATTAGCAAAAAACGTGATAAAATTTGAATTTAACGCTCCAACCGAAGCCTCCACCTTAATGATTTGCTTTTTAGTTAAGTACTTATTAGTCATTGTTATGTGTAGTGTTATTATTCTTATATTTGCTTCTTATTTCGTGAAGACACAACGCTTAAAAATAAGGATGGCGTTCATAAATCATTAGGACAGTCCCTCCCCAGCGATCAGGGAAGGGTCTCCTGCCTCATTGACTTCAGCCCTTCACAGATTTACATACTTATACATACGTCACGTTTCGAGCATCCTCTGACATTCGCTACAATGATTCGAAATATATTTAAGACTGGCTGTTCCCCGCGGTTTCACTCGCGTTCCCGGGATAAAAAGTAGCCTATAACCTTCGGGGAAAATGTAGTTTCCTATTAGTGAGAGATTTTTCCGAATCCGACTGGTAGAACCAGTGATTAGCGCGTTCAAACAAACAAACTCTTCAGCTTTATTGTTAGTATATAGATAGATAGATAGATATACCTATATATAAAATAGGTAAGTATCCTGGGATCTGATCCCAAACTAAGCAGAGCTTTACATGGACAACCAGATAACTCGTACTATAATATACTACTTTTTAGGGGTCCGTACCTCAAAAATTAACAAAAGTTACCCTTATAAGATCACTCTCTTGTCTGTTCGTGTGTGACCAACGATTTTCTCAGGAAAAAGTGGACCTAGCAAGTTGAAATTTATACCAGATACTAAGATCTATAGTGCCTATTAGATGTATAAAAATTATATATAAATAATATTTTTCGATAACCTAACTGACGCCGGACTAAACAGAATTAATCATTTTTTACCCAGACATGCATCGTCCCTATTAACCTGTCAAATGTCAGTGACAGAAAATAAAATGTGTTGCCATCATTAAAGATTTTTATTTGAGTTAACGGCTTCCCCATACCTACCTACCTATTGTTCTCTTATCTATACTTTGTCTATACTAATATTATAAAGAGGAAAGATTTGATTGTTTGTTTGTTTGCATTGAATAGGCTCCGAAACTACAGAACCGATTGGAAAAACTATTTCACTAATAGGAAGCTACATTGTTCCCGAAAGTTATAGGCTACTTTTTATCCCGGGAACGCGAGTGAAACCGCGCGGACTCTTTGTACTATTACTAAGCTCCATTTTTCAAAACGTTGACTACTTCAAGTGGATTGTCGATTAGAAAAGCTTTTGCCATTTAGGCGGCCATTAAATGGAATGAATCTAAAACGTTTGTAATTCAATAAAATTGTACATAAATACGAGTTAGGAATCCCTCGGCCTCGGTGAAGTGTTTACGCGTCAGTGGATAGCACGATTCTAAATAAGATTTATATTTGAGGGACATATTTTAGACTAAGTGATTATTATATCCTATTGTAAATATAATAATACCTATTGTATTTTAGTTGTTAGTTTTGATGTAAATAATTAGTAGGTATATAATAAAATAAAATTAAACATATCGCTTGATTCCTACTAGTGATTATTTATACAGACTGTTTTTTTTAGTGTGCGTGGTAGACTAAATCCTAAAATATGCTGAAAGGTGTCTCGGGGCCGATTTTAATAAAAACTAAAACTGTATATTTTCAAAAAAATTACTTGCCTGCTGGGAATCGAATTCATTGATTTTGAAAAACAAACAGCCAGTATTATTGCTCCATCTCATAGTGTCGCATAGTCTATGTAATATCCATATCTAAAGCTGAAGAGTTTGTTTGAAAGCGCTAATCTCCGGAGTTACTGGTCAGATTCGAAAAATTCTTTCACTATTATAAAGCTATATTATCCGCGGAGGTTATAGGCTACTTTTTATTCCGAGAGCGCGAGTAAAACCGCGGTGGATAGCTAGTCTAATAAGGTTATATCTCCTGGTATCTTAACTGCCATCTTTAGATCAATTCTCCATCTTAACAAAATGAAGGGGTCATCGTCCGAGTCCCCAGGGTGAAGTGACCACAGATATCTCATTTTATAGCTCTGTTAATTATCTGACAAGGTCTTGTTACTGTTTTATTGCTTTCTGGGGTTCTGCACTCGACAATTTATTTAATTTGGACACATATGCGATGCTTTATATACAGAATGGTTTTGGTAGGGTACCTATAGTCGGTCGAAAGGGTATTTTTTTTTTTTTTATAATAAACTAGCTGTCCCCCGCGGTTTCACATGCGTTTCCAAGATAAAAAGTAGCCTATGCCACCTGATCTAGATAAAGCAAAATATAATTGTCCATGGAAAACACAGCTCACATAGTGCTTTTTGGTGCCTTTGAAGGCGGTTCTATTTTATGTTAAAAGTTTTTTAATTTTCAATTTTTAATTTTTTATGTGTAATCAATAACTCTCAAGGTCACTGACCTAGGTTAAGCTTATTAGCGTTGTACCTTCCATCATCGTTCCTATGATATTTAAGAATTATCCCCTAACTCCTAACCGTTAAGGAGTTGTACCTTCCGTCATCAGCTCAGCAACATGTCATGACTACCAGACGTAAATATCTAAAAGTATCTAGTTTTAGAAAATATATATGAAAAACATTGTTAGTGCCTATAAAATTTGAAGAGTTCCCTCGATTTCTTCAAGATCCCATCATCAGATCCTGACTTGGTGACCATGTGACCACCTGTAAGTATAGTAGTTTCCAAATCGATTCAGACATCTTCGAGTAATCGTAGAACATACATAAAAAAAAAAACCGACGAAATGATAACCTCGTCTTGAAGACATTTAAATATAACAAAAACTGTAACCTAGGCAACCGCTGTCATCAGTGTCATCCATCGGCAATGGCGTCGCATAGCTCGCTCGTGCTAATTACATGCTTCCCGCTTAACAACCTTCCTTTTATCATTGCTCGGCTCCTGAGGGTCGTAGCGTGATGTTATATAGCCTATAACCTTCCTTAATAATTGGGCTTTCAATAGCAAAAAGGTTTTCCCAAATCCCACTGGTAGATCCAGAGATTAGCGCGTTCAAACAAACAATCTCTTCAGCTTTATTATTAGTATATAGATTAGTATAGATATAAAAACAATACCCAATGAGAGAAAAAATCGTTTGTAGTTTTAAAAAGGGGATATATTCATGATTTTTTTCTGACGTTTTAATGTAAAATTCAAATTTAAAAAAAATCCTCGTCACATTTCTCTAATTTGCATATATTTTTTACAAATGTCTTGCAATAAAGAAAGCCGAGAAAAACTTAGAATTATAATTTCTCGGATATCGTCAAGAAAACAATATTAACATTAGTAACATTTTCATGAAATAGTCGTACATGTCAGTAATATACCTTGGAGGAATATATTGATGATTAATTTTGTTATTAATCAGTAAATATACTACCATTCTTCTCGCAAATAACATGTTGATAACTTACGACCTATAACTGAGCTGCAATTTGCAAAAACGTGATAAAATTTGAATTTAACGCTCCAACCGAAGCCTCCACCTTAAGGCGAAGCTCCCTGTAACATGACACTTTGCTAATTCGCGAACAAACAATCAAATATTTGCAATATTAAAACAAATAGGGGGGATGTGCAATGTGTAGCTGTATAACGATACAAGTATTCGGTAGGTAAGCATCATATAATTTACACTCTAGTTTTAATTGGTATTGCCACTCAGCGTGGCAAAGCTGCCAGCATTATTGGCACGCTTCCGTTTGGGAGCTTATACCGTTTTTATTTATATAAGTCGTTTTTAAGCTTTATTTTAGCTAGTGCCAAAGTAAAAAAAATATATCAAGATTCCTGCCAATGAAATCCCCGTCAAAATTGGTTTAGACGTTTCGAAGATTAGCAGGAATAGATAGATAGAAAAAAAATACCTATAGCTAGTATTGGTATAAATATATCTATACTAATAATAAAGCTGAAGAGTTTGTTTGTTTGCACGCGCTAATCTCCGGAGTTACTGGTCCGATTTGAAAAATTCTTTCACTAATAGGCTAATAGGAAGCTACATTATCCCCGAAGGTTATAGGCTACTTTCTATCCCGGGAACGCGAGTGAAGCTGTAACTTTCTTTCATATACATTTAATAAAAAGCTTTTTGGACGTTACAAAGAGACACTTATTAATATTATTTATTTGTATATGAAAAAGAAGAATAATATTCTACATTTTTTATGCTCTGTTATTTTCAACTTGTGCGTTGTTTCCTCATCTCATCGGTGAAAAATATCTACAAATGTTGCCAGTTTTTATTATTATCCCCCTCACAACTTCCTATACTCTGTTTTAGCTTCAGTACTTAATACGTAAGGTTTACAATCGCATAACATATATATTTATTGTAAGTTATATCGCTAAAGTTCTGTTAGTTTCGGTTTGTAATAAATGACGCGTGGAGAAAAGTTTTGTATTAAATAACAGTAAATCTATCGTACGTAATAGATAGATATTTATTCATAGATATGTATTTTAATAAATATTGATTAGGGGAGACATTTTGGGGGATGATAGGTCGGTGGAGAAGTCGAACTAAGGTCTTGAATTCGTTCTATTTTAACCCCCGACCACAGAATAGATAATAGTACTAGCCCCGACGCAAAAGGCGATGATAACTCAGTGGTAGTGACGTCGGATGCCGCGACGAAGGTCCCGGGTTCGAATCCTACAATGAGCTTTCGGTGAAGGAAAACATCGTGAGGAAACCATAGCACGTTGGTAGGGTACTTTGTAGTACCCGTCTGGCTAGCTACCACACACAAGTTGAAAATCTGTCGCCAAGCACCCACCGGTGTGTTCCGGCAATTGCACTTGAGAGCCAATTTGCCTTCTCGGTATTGTAACAGGTCAGCAACACATTGGCAATATCTCTGGTATTGAAAATGGCGATTGGCGACGGTAACCAATTTCCATCAGGTGGGCTGTAAGCTTGCGTGCTACCTTAGTAGTAAAAAAAAAACTTGTCTCTGTGTATGTGTGTGTCTGTCTGTGACCTCGTAGCTCAGCCGTTTGAAAATTATCACCAATTTTCTAGTTTGGGGGGTTTCTTCACTCTGTTGTCGCGACGTGGACCTTTTTTAGTTTAGCGGATTTTACATCAAGCAGTGTGACCAAAATAATCCATATACCTACGAATAAAAAGAAAAACTCAAACGTCATAATGTCAAAATTGGCGCAGAAATGTCACCGATATAAAAAGTAGATTTCGAAACGAATTTTACGATAATGAAAGCCGCTTGCTTAGTACTTAGTGTCATTATATTAGTTGCTATCATGGCTGTGTGTGTGATGGTGAAATTTGCCACAGACATCACCGTCGACGAGAGGAGAAGGGACAAACTGCCAGGCGAATTTGTCCTCCCGCTCACAAAATCCATGGGAATCATAACAATCAATGACAACTCCTCTTTCGCTGTATCAGAAAGATTCCCTTACTTAGCAGCTATTTCCAGAAACACATCTACAATCTGGTCCTTCGCATGCTTCGCCAGCATCATACTGATGAAATGGGTCGTAACTTCAGCACATTGTCGAAAAGCAGGATCAACACACAGAGTGCTCATATATCACGACTTCGCTAGAAACTACAGTCACACCTACCCGATACTTTTCTGGAGAATACACGAGAGTTATAACGCTAGCAAACCGACCCCGAAATACGATATAGCAGTTGCTAAAATTAATGTAGATTTTTATCCGTTTTCAATGAAGACGGCCATGTTTGATATCCTGGCTGTGAGGGACGTGGAAGCTAGCATCTGGAAGACAGTCTCGACGATGGATAAGAAAATGTATTTGACTAATGATTTGGAGGTTTTCGATGCGAGGATCGCGACGTTTGGGAAGTGTTTCGAGTCTTACGGAGTGGAGCTGGACGAGAGTTTGATTTGTATTGATATGACAGATTATGAGAACGATTGTTTCGTACATGATTTTGGACCTATTTTCCATGGGGATAAGGTTGTAGGCGTAGTCGCAGTTCAACCGAGAGATTGTGACGTAAAACTGGCTATTTTTACAAATGTGTCGTTTTACACTGAATGGATTTTGACTACTACTCACACTGCACATTTTCGATGATGATTTTTTTAAGTGTTTTGCTTTTAAAGAGTTTATTTTATACGTTATTCCATTTTTAATTATATACACATTTATTTATTTTGAACATTTTTATTGCGTATAAAGTTTGCAGCAAAGCCTTTTTTAGGGTGTAGGCCGAAAAGGTGTGAACGGAACCCTATTACTAAACCTTCGCTGTCCGTCCGTCCGTCCATCCGTCTGTCAGCGGCAACAGCTATTGCACATTATGGAGGATGGTCGCGAAATTATAATGTTATTACGTTTTTGCTAATTGCAGCTCAGTCGTAAGTTTGTCAATATGTGATTTGCGACAGGGATGGTAGTAGTATTTAGTACTTACTTACTGATTAACAAAAGAAATCATCAACATATTCCACAGAATTTGATATGCCGGAAAAAGACACGTTTGTATGAAATAGTCGTATATCCCTCAAATATACCATTGAGATAGTGTTGATGATTTCTTTGAACTGAAATGTCTCCGGCAAGTCCTAGTAAATAACTAATCCAATAAAACCAATGTAATTTCTCCAAAAACTACTAAAAGATTATAAACATAATGTAAAAGCTAATGGGAAAAGTTGTAAGAATAAAATGAACGATCGCATGGACGATATAGCGACGGTATCTATTATTGCATCGCTTCGGGATATCTTCGCTTGGTCCCGTGATTTATGGATCCAGTTTATCTTTTTAAGTATAGCAATGTACCTACGCTCAATATTGTGACATAGTAGAAATTATGCTATGTTTAGGTAAAGGTTAGAAACTTGCATTCAATTTTTTTTTTATTCTATGTATAGGCCTGTATTTGACCATAATCTCACCGTGGTCAGTGATGTTGTGGCCGATGGTGGTAAGCACACAAAGCCTAGAAGGGAACTGGCTGTCAAGTGCAGCTGTCGGAACACACCTGAAGGTGTTTGGCGACAGATTTTCAACTTGGCCGTGGTAGTGTGGTGTTACCCAGTCAGCTGGGTACTACAAAGTACCGTGCTATGGTTTCCTCACGATGTTTTCCTAAATATCATTGTAGGATTCGAACCCGCGACCTTCGTCTCGGCTTTCGACGTCACTACCACTGAGCTATCATCGGCTTCATCACTTATTCTTTACTAGCTGTTTCCCACGGTTTGACCCACGTTCTGGGGATAAAAAGTAGCCTATATGCTATTCCAGCGTCTGATCTATGTATGTTCTAAGTTTCGTCCAAATCCGTTCAGTAGCGTTTACGTGAAAGAGTGACAAATCTCACAAACTTTCGCAATTGTAATAGGTACCTACTAGCTTCCGCCCCGCGGTTTCACCCGCGTTTCCGAGGCATAAAAAGTGCCTATGTGCTAATCCAGCGTGTCAGATACCTCCATACCAAATTTCATCAAAATTGGTCCTCCCGTTTGAGCATGAAGAAGTACTCGTAACAAACATATTCACACAAATCATTTATAATATTAAGTAAGTAGTTTGTTTAAAAAACGTTCCAGATTTAATTTCCATAAGTATACTCAACAATAGGCTAGTTGACACTGTCAAAAATTAATGACCAAACACTAAACAATGCATAAAACATCTAAAAACACGTGGAAACATCAAATATATGTTGTACATTTAATGCTTTTTATGATTTTTTATTACTAGTAGAACCACTAAGAGTAGATCATTTGATGCTGTGAAACTATGACGTCATTAGGTTAGTATTTCATGCAAAATTCTATGTAAACTATCGTTTTGACATTTATTAAAAAGTAGCTTATTTGATATGTCAGTCAACTACCCTATTACCATTAAAAATATCATAGACAATAACAATGCAAACTTTAGACAGTTACCAACCCCTCGAACAAAATGGCCACCAATTTAAGTGATAGCACAATCAAGTTATTGCACAAAACTATTCCACCCCATACTTGGTACACTCATAAAAATATTCATAACCATCATCCTACCCTTTCTAGCACACATGTGTTACGAATGAAAGAGAGAGATGAAAAGTAGTGAGTAATTTATCTTTTCGCGAGGGTTCCAGTTGTGGAATTGAGATATTTATCTGAATTAGTACAACTGTTAGAATATCTTCACGCTGTATTCCACGAGGGGGTAAATTAAGTAGTTTTTTTTTATTACGTTACTGTTTTAGAAATTCAGAATTTGTGTGCTTCTATAAGAATGATGTCCTAAATTGGCTGTCTTCCGCGGTTTCACTTGTATTCTTGTTGGGGACAAAAAGCCGTCTATCTATGTCACTCTATGACCGTTATCGACGTAGAAAAAAAATACGTTGAATACCTCCTGAAACGTAGTATATTATTTACTCTATGCTCTGAACAAACCTACTTTAATTTTCTACCCGACAACAGATGGCGCTGTTTTAAATTTATTAGAAAATATAAATTGAAATCAATTAATTTTACTTTGATTACTTTTATTTTGTTTCTTGACATCTCAACATGTCTCATGATTGATTATGCAATCGTTTAGAGAACGACAAAATCATAATGTAGAATACAGGTAGCCTTTGGTATGGAGATCCTGGAAAGCATAGCAGCTACGGGTATCTTATTTTTATCTAACTAGTAATAAATACCATAAAATAAAATACTTATTTAATGTATTTATATAAAATTAATTATTAATTTGATACTTAATAATTGTAAAGGCAAATGTGAATTTCGTAATATTGTTGCTAACATAATTTATGTAGGCGCTATCCATGTGAAGTGAGCGTCTACTTTACATGTCGCCTTTTGTATCTATACACTACTTTTAGGTATTATAGCAGAATTATTTTAACGATTTTTATGTAGAGATATCACATTTTTCTACTAAGTATGTGACGCTAATACGATAACGACCATCATACAACTTTGAAGTATATTAATGTATGCAGTTTTTATATTTGATTCAAAAATACTCTTTTTGTGTCCATAAGAAAATAGGAACATAAAAAATAACCATATATTTCGTTATGCCTATAGTCAGCCACAAAAACAAGCTATCTCACTTAACTAACCGCATTCTAATACCGTAAAAGCTTTGAGCTGCCAAAAACCACAGTACCAACGGTATACGCGAGCACGTTTCATAAATAACATTGTCATGTTTAAACCTTTTGGATATGTTCTTTATGAAATCTTTTGGACCAAAAGATCCAACCGTATTTTAATATTACTATATTAATGTTACAACTTATCTACTTATTTATTATGGGTTGCTTCAAATTGCATTGACGTACCTACCTACGTATGTGATGACAGCTGCGCTTGAGAGCCAGTCCCCTTCTAGGCTTTCTGTGCTTAACACCTAAAGGATTATAAATAGGGTAATTTTTTCGACAAACTTTTTGTAGCTTGATAATTAGGTACTATATTATTGGCCAAAAATGCCCTCAAGTGCATTTTTAGTCACACACCAAATATAGGTACTATAGAATTTTTAGGATTCACGGCAAAAGTGTGACGGCGAGGCATATCGTCGCTTGTCTATACTCTAGGCATCACTATACTGAGAGCGACTATCATTCGCTACATTTCTTGTAAAATATATATTTTTTTTTTTTTTTTTTTTTTTTTTTTTAATAATATTTAGTACTTTATTCTATAAATATACAATATTTACAATTATTTACAACAAATATACAAACTATATATAAAAAATTTCCTCGAGGCGGCCGCTGCTGCCAATCAACGGCAAGGTTCCCAGAAGGCTGGCAGCGTTCCCTCTTTGTATGGCCAAGCTAACGCGTTGGCGGAAAAAGCTCCCCGCCCGCCGGTCCCCTGTGACCTCAATTAATTTTGAAGATAATGTTCGAGAAAATCGGCGAGCCTCGGACCCCCAAGGACCCATGGTCTCGACCGCAAAAGGCAAAAACAAAAAATTTGGGCCAATAGAAGCGTATTTTTTGGATTTAGAATTTTCCGCACCAGCTGCAGCCGCTCCTGCAACTCTACATGTCGCTGGCAAATGAGATGGCGCAAGTGTATCAACACATGTGGCATCCCACACCAACGACTTACCGACACTCCATGGGATCAAAGACATACCATCCGGTCTCTTGCCATCGCCAGGCATAATACCGACTGGTTCCAGTACAGAAGGCACATTGGCGACAACAAGAGCCCTGCGAATTACGTCATTGAGAGCCGAGTGACGAGAGATTCGGCCGGCACTTAGAGAGCACGACAACCCATGGTGGCCAAGCTCGCCGACGAAATCACCACAGCGGCAGCGATGAGGATGATTGATCCTGGAACCAAGACGAAGACAAATGCACAGGCTTAAAGTCATTCGATCTAACATAGTCCCGATATTTGTGGATGGAATGGCTTGCAACCAGTGACCTGAGTCCCTATCAGAGACAGCTAGCAAGCGTGCGCGATCTGTATCCGTAAATGAAATGAAATGAAATGAAATGAAATGAAATGAAAATGAAATAGTTTATTTGCAGGGAAGTACATTTTAAAAATTTTTTAGAAAATTATTTTAAATGTAGATCCCGCCTTATTTTGACAGGCATGCAAATGTATAAAATATTTAATCAATATTCATATAATTAAGTAGCAATCAAAATTTACAAAATAATAATATAAAAATAATTAATTTAAACATACATAATCACAATAAAAACAATAATACAATCTCAAATTAATGTTAAATCATCAAACATCAGAATTCAAAAATCAAACTCAAATCAATGTTAATTCATAATTTCATAAAATATACTAACGATTACATCTTTTCAAGATGATAATATTAAAATAATAAATTTAAACTTACACAATCACAATAAATAATAATAATATTAAAATTAAAATAATAAAAAACATAATTCAATTACACTATGTCAATCCATAATAAATTAATTATTTAGAGTTCATAAATTCATTTAATGTATAAAAGCGTCGTTCAATTAGCCATTTACGTAGCTTTATTGTAAATTGTTTGGAAGGTAGTTCTCGTATTGCCTTTGGAATTTTATTATAAACATTGACTGACATAATCAAACAGTTTCTGTAGTGTAAGGCACTTTTACATTTGGGCATTCTTAATTTGGTTGGATCTCTCCTTTTAAATAAACTATTTTCACCGAATGTTTGAAATATATGCGACTGCTTTCTTACAAAAAGTCCAATCTCTAGTATGTATAAAGAAGTCAGGGTTAACAACTTCATTTTTTTAAAAAGAGGTCTACACGTTTCTAGTGGTCCTGTACCACAGATAGCTCTAACACATTTCTTTTGAGCTACAAAGGCTTTATTAATGTGTGTTGAATTGCCCCAGAGTAGCAAGCCATATCTTAAGACTGAACTCACGTAGCCATGGTAAGCAGTAAGAGCGGCAGTTATACTCGCTGTTCTACGTAACCGTTTAATAGCATATACAAATTTGTTTATTTTTGTGCATACATGGCTGACATGAGATTTCCAGTTACAAAATTTATCTATTGTTAACCCTAGAAATTTTTCTTCATCTGTCTTTTGAATACACTTTCCTCTGTATTGTATATTGAGATCTTTTGTGTGTGTTTTATAATTGGAAAACTGAATATATTTTGTTTTAGATAAATTAATACAAAGATTATTTAATTCTAGCCAATCTATTATATTACCTAATGTCGCGTTGACTTCAGATTCATGATCCCTATTATCATTTTTATCGGGAACAATGACAGACACATCATCCGCAAACAAGACACACTGATGATTTGTAATGTTTGGAAGATCATTTATGTATAGAAGAAAGAGTAGTGGTCCTAACACACTTCCTTGAGGAACTCCTGATTTATTTAGTTTGTAGGAAGATCTGTACGATGTTAATATTAGATTTGAATCCAGGCGGTTAACTTCTACCGTTTGAGTTCGGCTTTGAAGATAATCTTTTATCCAACTGAGTGCTGTTCCTCTAATGCCATATCGTTCACACTTATCTAAGAGAATCCGGTGATCTACAAAATCGAAAGCTTTAGACATATCCAGCAGAATACCTGTAACAGGAGTTTTTTCATCAATTTGCTCAGTAACTGATCGAATAAATGAAAAGGAAGCCATTGTGGTTGATTTATTCTTTTGAAATCCATGTTGTTCCTTTTTTAGGACATCAAATTTTGTCAAAAAACTAGTCAAACGATAGTGCATTATTTTTTCAAATATTTTAGAGAATATTGGAATTAATGTTATCGGCCTATAATTGTTTAGTTCTTGTTTATTATCTTTTTTGTATAAAGGTTTTACAATAGAAACTTTAAGCCTCTCCGGAAACTTTCCCTGAATAAATGACAGATTAATTAAATAACATAAGACTGAAGCAATTAATTCTGGACAGGATTTAATTATAGAGGTCGATATCATATCATACCCTACAGACTTGGTATTATTAAGAGATTTAATTGTTCTTAGAATTTCTGTTTCTGTACAGGGTGTTAAAAATATAGTTGATATAACGTTATGAATAGTATTACAAACTGGTCTACTATTTGCAGTTTTATTAGAAATTGAAATGAAATAATCATTGAATGCATTTGCTATATCCGTTGGGTCATTTAAAACACTACCATTTGCATTGATGACGCCTATTTCATGACAATGTTTCACGCAATCAACTTTCTCGTTAATTACATCCCATGAGGCTTTGCATTTATTTTTAGAGTTTTTTATATGTGAATTATTAATGTTTCGTTTTGAGTAATTAATGCAACTTTTTAATATTTTGTCGTATCGTTTAAAGTGTTGTAGGTTTTTATTTGATTTATTATTATGACAATGGTATTTCAATTTTCTCTTGATCCTAGATGATTTTCGTATACCCTTTGTTATCCACTTTGGAACAGAAATATTTGTGCATATTTTTATTCTTTTTGTAGGGAAACAGAGTCCGTGAAACATCAAGAACGTATCATGAAACTTATTAAAAGCTGTATTCAAATCTGTTTCACTATAAACTTCAGACCATGACAAACTTGACATACATTCCTTGAATTTGGAGATGTTATCCTTACTGTAATCCATTTTCATAACATACCAATGAGTCATCCTACTTATAGGCTTAGTAGTCGGAAAACTAAGGGTTTGACATGTGTTATGATCAGATAAAAATAGCTGATGAACATTAGCTGTGGCATTCTTAATATTACTAATAATATGATCAATGCACGCTTTATTCCTTGTCGGTTGCTTAATGTGTAATATTAAATTAAAATTCAGAAGGAGAGCCATCAAGTCTCTCGATACACTGCTATCCTTCAAGCTATCGATATTTATATCTCCCGCTATTATAATTTTTTTATTCCTATGTCTTGTTATATTATGTAGCAGTAACTCTAACTTTAAAAGGAATGCAGTTGCGTCATGGCTTGGTATTCTATATAAACAAATTATAATGCAATTTAAGGATAAAATTTCTATACCACAACACTCAAATATCTTTTCCACGGACAATTCTTTACATATAGAAATTATTTTAAAGTCGAAATGATTTCGCACCATAATGCAAACACCTCCACGCTTTTGGCCTCTTCGTAGGAAACAAGAAGCTAATTTAAAGTCTTTGAGACAAATATTTGATTGATCACCCTGTTTAACAAATGTTTCAGTGAGGCAAATAGTGTGTATCGGTGAATCTTCCGATAACTCACAAACACATAATTCCAAATTATTTAATTTATTCAATAGGCCGGCAATGTTTTGGTGCAGTAATGTAATATTTTTGTTGACACTTAACACATTACTTTCGAAATAACTGAACATTTTTATTCAAAACAAAATCATTGTTTTGTTTATTTATTTTAGAAAAAAAGAATGGTATAGTTCCCTTTTTGGGGGCAACATCAGAGATATAAGAAGCCTTTTTGATTGTATTACAAAGCGGTATCTTTACATTAACTGATGGAAAATAATATGGTATAGTACCTTTCTTGGGTTTATTTGTGTGATTGTACAATTTTATTTGTCGTGTAGATTTGTTAAATGGTAGAAATTTGTTCTCGTAGTCCTTACTATCGATGATAAGATTTAATTTATAGCAAATTTTATCTAAATAGTTAAGTTTAATTTCAGGTAGATTTTTGTCATGCAAGAAAGTACAATTTGGTAAGTATCTACAGATATGCAATAGTAAATTATTAAGCTTCTCGACATGAAGATGTTGATTATTTAAAACACTTAAAATTATTACATTAATTTGATTAAGTTTCTTTAACGCTGATATCAGTTCAATTGTTAATTTCGTTGGATCACTATCCTCCTCGCCCACAGAGATAATCATATAATTATTTGAAGAGTCTTCGACGTTATAACATGATTTTAAGATCTCTTCAGACTTTGCATACGGCTTTGTGATGGAAGTTATTAGATATTTCCCACAATGTTTGTTATCTTGTCTTGAGCTGGCTAAGTTTGAGGCAAGATTGATACATTTCTTTCCTCCAAATACATATATTTTTCTTGGTTCCTCTCTATTTATAGATCCATTTAATTTCGATGCTTTTGGGATATTTTGATCTTTCGTAATGAAGTTAGTTTTGAATTCATTTTCCTTTGTACTTATTGTTGATTTAGGTAATATCTGTACAGTGGCGCCATCTGTTGGTAATATTTGTTCATCGTTGGTGTTAATTTTTGATAGTAAATTTGTTTTAACCAGTTTGGAATGATTCAATGCTTCTAGATATTTTAATTTTTGGTTCGTATTCTTTGGTGTTAATGTTGTTTTTTTTGATGATTGTGGAGATGAGCATATTTTTTTTAGTTGTGTTATTGTGTTTTGTTGGTCTATTATTTGTTTGCGCAGAAAAATTTGTGAATAAATTTTGCCAAATTTTTTCGCAAAGGGGCTTGTCCCACGCTCTCTGAGAGCCACTCGAGGTCGGAATATTTGTGCCTGGACAAGCTGTCCGCCAAGCATCTCTGGCATCAGACAGGTAAGAAACCTCAGCAGATCCAATAGAAGGGTTCAAAACAGATCTGACAAGGTCACCCACGCTGTATACCGTGGACAGAAAAGCCGGTAATGATGTGCTCGAAATTTTCCGTACTCCTAGGCCGCCATAACGTAAGGGAAGGGTGGCCTGAGACCAAACTTTGTTTTCATCAAAACTGCAATTTAGGATTTTAGAAAGAGAAATTCTGATCATATCATCCAAAGTATTTAAAATTTGATCAAATTTGAACAAGTGAGTACAACGGAGTAGGTAGGTAAACTTCGACACAAAAAGACAAAAACGTACAATAAAAAATGCATAATGGGCATTAATCTCATAAAGACGATTGGAAGAGTCGTTAAAATTTTGAATCCTTTTCTCAAAGAAACCGGGAATGGATTCATCTAAGACAGGAGCCCCAAGAAGATGAAGAGACTCCTTTGAAAGTAATTTAATGTTAGGAGCCAAAACATCAAATTTATGAATAATTTCTGTTTGTTCTGATTCTGGAAGAGAATCTAAAACAAGGAGCTCGCATTTGGAGCAGTTAAATTCTAGCCCAATTTTTTTAAAATTTGCTGTTAGAGTTTCTAAATCACTTAATACAGAAATCGCGTCACCTCCCAGAGTACCATCGTCCAGATACCAAACATTAAATTTAGATTTTAAGCTGGATATAATCGGATGTATAGCCAAACTGAAGATAGCCGGACCGAGAGGGTCGCCCTGTTGACAGCCAACTGCGGAAACAAGTGAATGTTCCCTAAAAAAAAGTTTTGACTGGAACCCATAACATTGCCAAAGGTATGAATATATTTCTGGACAAATATCCTGTATTTTTGTTAACATAGCGGCCCTATCGACGGAGTTAAATGCATTTTTTATGTCGACCTTGAGAAAAACATCACCTCCGTTATTTAAAAGGAAAGTCCGAGCCGCATGAACAGCTGCCTCACATCCTCCCTTTGAGCCGAAACCAAGTTGAATTGGCTGAAATAATTCAGAAACTTTCGGAAGAATGTGACGGCAACAAATTTTAGAGGCCATACGACGGATAGTATTACCCACAGCGATGGGTCGTATACCACCGTCCTTTTTTGATAAGGCGCAAAGGTTGGCCCCATAAATTATCTCAGTGATGGGGCTCGGTACCTTTCCTGCCAACATTAGATTTATAAGAGAGGTTTTGTAAAATATTTTAATTTGCTGTTGTTTTAATCTCATGTATATTTATCAATTGCTAGCTCTATTATAAATTACAGGCTATTCCTTCTATATACACTTTTATTTCTGACCTGAATCCCACCATAAATGAAAGCCCTTCTAAATATAAGTGTAATTTCTATTTAAGTGACGCATGACGGTGACGATATTATAACGATACTAAGAAGGTATACCTACAGATTCCTTGAATGTAACTTACCAAAACACCCACTCACCATATTTATTGAATTGACAATCAGTTTAGTTCTAATTTTAGCCGTTGTCGCTACTGTGCCCGATCCCTTTATTCCAGGGACATATAATTATCATAAATTACTCATGTTATCATAGACAGTCGCTCTATCGCGAGACAATGCAAAAATACATTTTATGGCGCCAAGTTCCAAGAGAACGGAAGCAACTGACAGCATGGGAATAAATCATTCGATTAACTTTCCTTACAAGTCGGCCCCAGCCTACGCGATCGACCTTCGGAACGTCGAGATAACAAAGCAGTTAGCAACCATAAAGGCTTTGTCACTATTCTTACTTAATCCCAGCAAATACATAGAATTAATTCTGTTTACTAGTTCCATATTGAACTAAAATAACGATGAGTCAAACGAGTCGATTGCGCGAAATTGGACGTGCCTTGAAGGCGTGAATCAGCTGCGAGAAAAAATCAATACTGCACACCGTAAACGTGTCTATTTCATTATTTTTTACCGTATAGACCTTCCAAGACATTAAACGTATCTCCTGTATTTTTTATGCAAAGTTGCGATACGTATTTCAGTGTTTTTCGGTTAATTTTAAAGTTAACATCGTTAATTAGTCAAGAAATTAAATTAACTTCGGTGTGAACATAGCGGCAGGTGACAGCATTGCAATTTACCGAGAACGCACCAGATGGCGCAGTTGTACTCGTGATGTTGTTACATACCGTATGGGCGTGTGAGTGCTTGTGTAAAAAATAAGTGTTTTGTGATGATTAAAACGTTAGTGGAGAACAAAAACGGTAAGTTATGTGATATTACATCCCATAGAATGCTATACGATATTCGCAACAATGTGAACATTACAGAAAACTCATAGGAAATGGGAAATCTTACATCTGTCCGATCAGACGTATAACCCGACCGAATTTGGGTCGCAATAACCTGGTTGCACTTCCTACCGCTCCCGTTCATTTCGATTCGGTAGGGTTGTATTCCCGCCATCTTGTGGCTGGAGCTTTCAGGATTTCGTGTAAATATATCGATCGGAAGCTTACTGTAACCTAATTCCATCTTTATTCTCGTTCTACGTGAAGCATTCCGTTTGTAAACTTGTGTAACATAATTCCGTATACGATGTAAGTCGTCCTATCGGGCTTCAACAAAATTTGTTGACATAAGAAATCTCGTATCTTTTGGTTAAAAAATCGATTATCTAATGGTTTTCTTGAGTGGAAGTGGCTTAGAGCCGATGTAGGGTGGATTTTTGGCTTCATATGGCAGCTATGGACGCGTCTCTTTAATTGGTATTAATGTTTTGGAGTATGAAACAGAGTTGGCCTTGTTCAAGGCGCCTACATAATGAATCGTGACATCACGTATTCTAAATAGATTTTTTACTAAACTGCGATGTTTTCGGACGCGAGGACGCGTAAACTTGGCTGGCTCACCTTTGATATCATTTTTAATTATACGCCTTTTTAATTTCCTGCTTACCTGAACTATTACAGGCCAATCTATAAGCCGCACCCATAAAACATGCTATAATAAGAATATCTACAATTTTAAGCATAATATGTGGGAATAAGTGGGATGAATAGGGATTAAGTACTTACCTTTATCAAAGCCTTTATTAATGTAGGTACCTACCTACATTTTTAAAGGCTATCCCAAGTACCTATCTTGATATATTCTTAAAATTAATAAAAAAAAATGTACCCCAAAATTAAAATATATTTTTGATACCAATTCAAATAGGCTTCAGACTTTCCCTGTCCCTGTATTAGTCCATACCTACAAATTAATAAAATTTAAGTGTCCATTTTTAATTTAATGTTAAAATAAAATCTTTTTACTGAATGCATGCAGTATGTAATTAAACAAAAAAAAGAACTATCTATTTGTTCCGGCTAATATCCAATGGCTGGACCAATTTTGAAAGGGATTTTCACTGACAGATATAGTACCACTAATGTATGTGGTGCTGCAGCTTATGTTATACAGACTAACTTAAGCTACTCTTATTTTAGAAAAATAATTAGTGTTTCTTGAAAAAAAAGACATCACATAATGTGAGTGAAATTGCAGTCCCTACAGGAAATGACTACATAATATGATACATAATACTGTATTATACAACAAAAATACAAAATACAATCTACATAATTAAAAAAAATTTAAAATTTAAAATACAATATTTAAATACAAAATAATAACATCCTCCCATAACTAAAAATAAAAACTAAACTAAATAACTAGTAATTACAAAAATAATTTACTTCAAAATTTGGCATGGTACCCATGACACTTGCGGCGTTGCCTCGCTGAATGATCAGACTTAGCCTCCGGGCAAAAAAGTCCCTGGCTCTCAGATCCCCAGAGGCGAAGATCAAACGCTTGCCTATGTCTTAATCCTCCCATAATGTTATGTTGATAATTGATTATTCATTGTGAACATTCATTATGTACATAAATTAATTACCTATTTACTTATTATTTAATTAATTAAGGATAATTGGTGTTTGAGGTTTTGTTATCTAAAAGGTAAATGTGATTTGTTAAATGCATTTATAGTTAACATTTAAACTGAGTTCCAACAGTTGCACTTGAGAGCCAGTTCCCTTCTAGGCTTTGTGTGCTTATGACCTTCACACACATCATCACTGACCACGGTGAGAATGTCAAACACAGAGGTACATAGTAAAAAAAAAATATTTACTAGTTGTTCCCCATGGTTTTATCTGTTCCTAAGGTAAAAGGTATGTCATCTGCAAAGTTTTGAGAGTTTTTTGAAACAATTTCTTGATGATAAGCTTCAGTGGTCACCTTAGGCAGGCGGCCCACCTGATGGTAAGTAGGTACCATCACCTACCACCAGGGATTACTAACTCACAAAGCCTAGAAGCCAACTGGCTTTCACGTAGAGCGGTTGGAACACCAGTTCATAGTCAGCCAGGTGTACTCAAGAAATCAAGATGTGAAGATGCTTTTTACACATTCACACAAGAACTACTGAACGGATATGGATGAAACTTGGCACATAGATAGATCATAACGACCTGGACGAAAAAGTACTTTAAAAAAGGACTTTTTTAACCCATGACGAAAAAGAAAGAAAGAAAGATATTTCATTAAAAGAGGGGTGTTTGTAATGTGTATCTATGTGTATGTCTGTAACATCATAGCTCCTTAATGGATGAACCGATTTTAATTTTGTTTTTTTCATTTTAAAGTTGTATTAATTGAGAGTGTTTTAGATAATTTTCAAGAAAATCCGCTCAGCCGTTTGAAGATTCTCTCCTCTTTTGTCAAGTGTCTCTGGTTTCCTTAAATTTTAAATTGATTGATTTGATTTAATCCCGGTTAAATATTAGGTCCCTCGGGAACGCGGGTGAAACCGCGGAGTGGCTAGTATGTTAAAAACGGTGGTGTTATCGCGACTGCAGGAATGTTTATATAAGTAACAAGCAAAACGTACCGTAATCTCCTTCCTGCGTGGAACGCTCAGTTAGTTTATTTTGGTACGTTTTGACTTCGTTCCGTCTCGTATGGAAGATTTTAAGCTAAGTTTGCAGTTTGCGTATACGATGGATCGTGACCACAACGACCCATCGTCCTCCTTAGGTAGGGTTGCCATCTCTAAAATATGCCAACTAGGACGACAAGTGTGACAACCCCGGACTTTTAAGCTTTATCCCCGGATATATCAATATTTATTTAAAGTTACTCAATAAACTTTTAATTGTTATAGAATTCTTTAAATTTATTTAATCGACTGATGGCTTGAAAGCTTTAAAACCCGGACTGCAAATGAAACACCGCCCGAATGCTCCCCGGACGTAAACTAGGTCAAATCCGGGGAAAAACTGACGGATGGCAACCCTATCCTTAGGACCGCTTCTGGTCACACAGGGCCCCGATTGTCCACGACCTCAAAGGACCCCATTTAGGCGCCTTTACGACAGGCAGGAACACCATAACTGTTGTTCTAAGCCCCAGCTACAGGACCAGATTGTATGTAACCTGACTTGACCTTTCATTGTTACACAATTCGTAAAAAAACCCGCAAAAACTCAATAATACCCAATATTATTTAACAAATACCCTAAAAGGCAATAATAACACAAAATGTTATAGCTCACAATGATGACTCACTAATCTGGCCTTATCCTTATTTAGAACTTGTAGGACACAGATTGCAATCTCACGTAAAATTATCATCCACAGTTTCCTCATATACCTACTTACTGGGTGTAAGCGAAGCGACATCGAAAAATGAAACCATTGATGCTATGTATGTAATTTTGGATCCCTTAGTCTTATAATGGCTCGATAAAAATATGCATTTTATTTAATTCTTCCATAAACTAGTCATATCTTACCGTCCTCGACGGCGAAGACCGCCGCGACGTCCCACTCAGTCTCGTCCCGTTCAAGCCCTCCCCCAGTAACGCCCTGAGCCGAGGTTCGTACCCCATTCGGGGGTGCCCTCAGGCGTGGTTACTTAAATGTTGCCCGGCTGAGAGCTTTGCGCTCGCCGATTTGTCCGGTAGGTTGATGTAGCCATCAGAGGATACCAACTTTAGTTCTTTAAAAAAAATTGCTAAATCTGACCAGTATGACATGCACGCGAAAAACGTAAACCCCTCTTAGTTATCGCAGTCGGGTAATTATTGGTAAATAGGCTAGTTGACGCTGTCAAAAATAAATGACCAAACACTAACCAATGCATAAAACATGTAAAAACGTGGAAACATCAAATATGTTGTACATTTAATGCTTATTATGATTTTTATTTACCAGTAGAACCACTAAGAGTAGATGATTTTTGATGCTGTGAAACTATGACGTCATAGTGTAATATTTCATACAAAATTGTATATAAACTATCGTTTTGACATTTATTAAAAAGTAGCTGATTTGATATGTCAGTCAACTACCCTATTGTAAAAGAATCCATTTGACTTCCGCTTAGGGTTACCATCTGTCCATTATTTTAGTGAGTAACTAACATATAAATGACAGCCGGGTATAAAGCTTAAAAATCCGGGGTTTTCACACTTGTTGTCCTGGTTAGCGGATTTTAGAGATGGCAACCCTATTCCCGGTCCGCCTTCCGTAGCTTTTAGGTATAAAACACAACATTATTTTTGTTGACAACCCATATAGTATTTGGGTCGTAACTCGGGCCTAATGAACTGTTGCATTGATGACACTGAATTACTAAATTGGACGCTGATGTAATCGCTGTTCAAGTCATAAGCGAATGCGGGAGGAGTCACGTTTATCATAACAACTTGGAAGGAGAAATTGTGTAGCAGTTCTAAAATAAAATAGTTTTCGCGCAAGACTGGCCATCGTGGAGATCCTTGGGGGAGGCCTTTGTCCAGCAGTGGACGTCTTTCGGCTGACATGATGATCTTGAATATAGTATTAATATCCTAAATACTAATAACAAAAGAAATCATCAACATATTCCTCCAAGGTATATTAGTGACATATACATTTTACGACAAATTTAACTCCGTGACATATGTTGATGATTTCTTTTGTTATTAATCAGTAAATATACTACCATTCTTGTCCAAAACACATGTTGCCAAACTTACGACCTAACTGAGCTGCAATTAGCAAAAAATGTAATAAAATTTGAATTTCTCGTTCCAACCGAAGGAATCACCTTAACTACATAGGTATATCTCGCTTAAAGCTTACTCTAAGTGCATCTGAATTGAGTTGATCTCGAAGGTCACTCGTCTAGATTTTGTCGATAAGCTTTGATAGCCTTGCTTCCAGTAGCCGGTAAGTCGTTTAACACATCATCGTGTTAAGTTTTTTATGCAACGCGCGCGGTGACCTCATTTTTTATTAATATAAGGTCGCAAAAACGAAAGGATGCAACAAAAAAAACTGTTTAAACAGCGTATTTTCGCGATTTGACCCGTGTTCTAGGTAGGCACTTACTTATATGATTAAAATATGACCGCTTACCATCAGATGGACCGTCTGCCCGTTTGTCAACCTATTTATAATGTAAGTTCTTGTTTAACGACTAGTTTAGTGGACCAATAAAAAAAAACCCTTTTTTTTTCTAACGCTGATCAACCGTATGTGGTCATCACAAACCTCGTGAACTTCACTAAATATAGTAATTACTGACAATATTTCCATATCAGGTAACGATGACTCATTGTCATTGAATTAGGAATAAATATAACATTTTGAAACACCAATGTTGATATTTGTACAGCAAACCACATTTTAATGACACTTGTGGGAAATTTTGCGGCAAATCGTAAATGAGAAAAATAATGGCGCCGATTCTATTGTTTACAAACTAAACTAATTTTAGTTACGTCACTTTTCTTTATGCAAACATTATTGTAAAAGAATAGGGTAGTTGACAGTGTCAAAAATAAATGACCAAACACTAACCAATGCATAAAACATCTAAAAACACGTGGAAACATCAAATATGTTGTACATTTAATGCTTTTTATGATTTTTAATTACCAGCAGAACCACTAAGAGTAGATCAGTTGATGCTGTGAAACTATGACGTCATAGTGTAGTATTTCATACAAAATTCCATATAAACTATCGTTTTGACATTTATTAAAAAGTAGCTGATTTGATATGTCACTCAACTACCCTATAGAACATTTTAAAGCTATTTGACAGCTTAGTCTATGCTATCCTCATTTACTGGTAAATAGTCATGCGTGAACAATACAGCTAATTTGGGCGTATTCTACTAATATTAGAAATGCGAAAGTTTGTGAGTATGTATGGATGTATGTTTGTTACTCTATCACGCAAAAACTACTGAATGGTTTTGGGTGAAATTTGGAACACAGATAGTTCATAACCTGGACACATAGGATACTTTTTATCCCGGGAAAAAATTAGATACCTCGGGAACGCGGTTGAAACCGCGGGACGGAAGCTAGTTTGACCTTCATAAGTGAACTTCTGGTCATAATTTGAATAAATGGCATTGACTTTGAAGACCAGCTATCCACTGAGTACCTATATAAAAAATAACTTCAGATTTTGATGAGTTAAAGTCTTAAACTCGTAACGGCACTCAGAAAGGCCATTTTCCTTCGCCAGTAACCTGCTATTATAAAGTTCCTTTAATAGTTCCCAGCAAACACAAAAGCGCCATCATGAAAACGTCAAAAACCATATGGCCATTAATTTTTCTCCCAAACTCTCGCATAAAATAAACAATATAGATGATTCAACGTGTCGAGCCCCGTTCCGTATCGTAGAATGAGTTCATCGCTCTGGCTGGCGGCCAATCGAACTATGGGCCAATGTTTGGCCAGCAAATTAATGCTTATTATCACATGGAATATTCGACGGGAGCTCGACCAAGGTTTTTATCAAATATCTTCTACCATTTGCTTACGGAACAAAATGGTCAGGTTCTCAGCTTAATTCAGCGTGGTTTAAAACCTTTTTCAAATGCATACGTACACACGGCCACAGATCAAGCTACACACTGCGGCACCTTATGCGGTTGTAATAGGCGCTATATTGCAACAAAAATGTGTAGCTTGATCTGTGGCCGTGTGTACCTACTACTAGGTGTTCCCCGCGGTTTCACTCGCGATCCCGGGATAAAAAGTATTGTATAGCCTTCGGGGATAGTAGCTGATCGGACCAGTAACTCTGGAGATTATCGCGTTTAAACAAACAAACTCGTCAGCTTTATTATTAGTATAAATACTAAATACTTTATAATAACTGAATATATACAAATAATTACACATGTCAAGGCTGCGCAGGAGTTTCTCAGAAGGAAATGTTTATGCGTCAAATTATAAAATGAGATTTTAGGTCACGGGCGGACGCGTCATTGTTGTGGTGAAAAATAGGTCGTTTAATGTCGACATTGTAGGAGGAAAACATATTGCATTTAGAACATCACTACATTATTACTACAAATAATATTATTATTATAATATCCTGGGACATTGTTCACACACGGTTATCTGATCCCAAACTAAGCAGAGCTTGTACTATGGACAACCAGATAACTCATATACTACTTTTTTTTTGTAAATACATACGTATATAGCTAATTACACCCAGACTCAGGACAAACAGACATGTTCATGCACACAAATGTTTGTCCTAAACGGGAATCGAACCCACGACCAGCGGTGCTACAGGTTATTTAATTAACAATAATATTTACAATTATTTACAACAAATATACAAACTATGTATTCTTTGTTCCAAGAGATTTGGAAAAAATATATGTTAAACTAGAGAATATTTGACGGGGAATAGTTTTTTAAAAAATTGGGATTTTTCTTTAGTAACGTCAGAAAAAAATCGTAAATATGCCCCTTTTTAAAACTAAGAATGCATTCTTCTCTTATTTGGGCCATCCAAATAACTTGAAAAATATTAACACACATTCTGAAATCCATTAGAAAGGGAATAGTTTTCTTACTTTAAAAAAAAAGGCATAGTTTCTTTTTAAATAACATAAAACTATATTTTTTACTAAAATTACGTCTCTCCGGTCTCGCTTGTCACCGTCAGTTTAGTAAGGGACGGAGACATACGCAGATAGCTTCCTCTTAATTACCAAGAATAAGGTCTAGAATCCCTTGACACTAAGCCACCCAGTAGTCGCAGAATCCTAACTATGTGCCAGTAACTAATATGGTGACAGAGCGTTAAGTTTCGAGAAACAGTCGGACAACCTGTTGACATAAAGAAATACTAGCTTTGCAAGAAACCGAGAAAAGAAGTGGATAGTTTGAATACATCATCTCTACATCTAGAAGTGGAAAGATTAGATTGTTTGTATGTTTGTCTGTTTGTAATGGATAAACTCAACAACTACTAAACTGATTTTAAAAATTGTGAGCTACATTATCTGCGAGTCAGGCTGGATTTGATTTCTAAGAAATTAGAGATCCCTACGAAAATCACAATAACGTAACTCAAGGTATAAAAAAATTGCCCATAAATGTTGGCGTTATTTGGGGTGCGCTCAGAAACTATTGATCATACATAAAATATTGTAGTCATCATCACCAATAAAAATGCTGGTGGTTATGTATCCAACTACATATTACAGTTAAAATAACCGTTTTTTGTTCAAATTAGTCAATCAAAACAGACCGATTAATCTATACTGAACCCACCGCAAAGAGAATTATTAAAATCGGTTCATAAACAAAACAGATATAATAAAAAAATAAATCGGACAAATACGAGTTAAACTCGCGTGGAGAGGGTTCCGTACATGTTTAACTAAGTTCCATAAATATTTTTAAACCTGACCCAAATTTGTTGATGGTAACTATAAATTTTTTTTTTTTTTTTGAAATTGTGTTTTCTAAAAATGAAACTAGCTACATCGATTTATCGCCCTCGAAACCCCCTGCATACCAAATTTCATGAAAATCGTTGGAGCCGCTTCCGAGATTCAGATTATATATATATATCCATAAATTGCAGGTTTAAAGGTATTAAATAGATTTCCTGTAATCTTTAGGTAAAGAACTATTATCAGATTTTTTTTCAAAATGTTTGGCCCAGTAGTTTCGGAAATAAGGGGGGGGGGGGGATGGTCAATTTTCGCCATTTTTTCGCCTATTTTCTTAAATAACTTCAAAACTATTTATATTAAAATTAAAAAAAATATATATTTGACACCCTGATAAAAAGCCCTTTCATTTGATATGTTACACAATATTGTCTGCAAAACTTTTTTTTTTAATTTTCTAATTTACCCCCCAAAATTAGCCCCCATGTTTGAAATTCATTTATTTACGTAACACGTCCATGTTTGGGTCATCGACTTACATATGTGTACCAACTTTCAACTCAATCCAGTCCAATATTTTCGGACAGACAGACAGACAGACAGACAGACAGACGGACAGACAAACGATGATCCTATAAGGGTTCCGTTTTTTTTCTTTAGAGTTTCGGAACCCTAAAAACTACCTACAACCACCTGAGGATCTCCTTTTATTGAAGTCGGTTAAAAATGGAGGGGGGGGGGAGTGAGTGCGCGTTCTTTAAATATGAATAGTTAGTATTCTTTGGTAATATTGTGTAGTGATGACAAATCATGTCTATGATTTTGTCTATGGGTTTCTGTTGACGCTATGCGCTATGAGTAATTCCGTGCGGTATGTCCGCGTGGTGGGTAGAGGAGAGGATATAGGAAGTATTTCTATCAGTTTACTCAGCTTCCCATAATCCATGAGTCATTTAAATGCAGATCAATCGTGACTCATTCATTACTTACTAGATTCCGCCCTGCGGTCTCAACCGCGTTCCCGAGGAATCTTATGTTTTCCCGGGATAAAAAGTATCCTATTTGTTAATCCAGGTTATAAACTATATACAAATTTCATCCAAATCCGTTCAGTAATTTTTGCATGAAAGAGTAACAAACGTCCATCCATACTCACAAACTTTCGCATTAATAATATTACTAGGATAATAGACTAGCTGTTCCCCGCGATCTCACTCGCGTTCCCGGGATAAAAAGTAGCCTATGTCCTGCTCCATATCATAGGCTGTCTGCGTGCCAAATTTCATCCTGATCGGTTCAGCGGCTTACGTGAAAAGTCATTCAGACAGTTTAGTTTGCATGTATAATATTAGGATAGAATTAGTACGATGCTTCATTCTCTATCAGAAATACATCCGAAATGTCGACCAATAAGCAATAGTGCCCCAAACGTAACCATAACAGCGATGACGTAATCAATGGTATAATTTACATGACGTAACGCGGTGCGTCATTCATTCATTCGTTGTAAATGTTTGAGCAAAAATTGTATGTTTTGAAATGTTGTCTTTTTCCATAAATATTATGAAATCCAACGACTCATTATCTGTTTTTAAGGGTTTCATACCTCAAAGGACCCATATAGAATACCTTCAATATACGCCTGTCTGTCTGTCTGTGTGTTAAGAACTTTTTTCTCAGGAAAAGGCTTGTATATTTGTTGTAAATAATTGTAACTAAAGAAACCTAAAAAAATAACGTTAAATTAAGCTTCTAACTAATAAAAAAAAATGGCCATTTATGTATATTTTGACACTCGCAAATAATAAAAACCTAAAGGAGGAACCCTTTAGGTTGACTAACGATCTTGAAATTGGGCAAGGAGCAAGGTCTTACTTACCTACAGCACAAAATAAATGCGAATGTAACTGTCTGTCAGAACCACGTCCGCTGGGGTAGAAAGGTTCTCGAGTGGCGACTACAATCCAGAAGACGCAGCGTGGGCAGGCCCCCCACAACGTGGACCTATGCGGGTAGCGCAAACCGGACATCGTGGAGATCTTTGGGGGAGGCCTTTGTCCAGCAGTGGACGTCTTTCGGCTGACATGATGAATTATCTGTTACCTTTTATCGTCTAACCGATCACAATGAAATTTGGCACCTAGATAGTCTACGATATGGAGAAGGACATAGGTTATAGGAACAGCTAGGAAATCCGAAAATTAGTTTTTTCCGGTGTGTTCCGATAGCTGCACTTGAGAGCCAGTTCCCTTGTATATAGGTTTTATTGTTTGTTTCGTCTGACACCAAAATAAATGCTTTTCTTTCTTCTACTCTAGTCTTTGTGTTCTTACCACCATCGGTCACATCATCACTTGTGGTCAAACACAGGCCTAGTAATAACATGATCTTTAGGGTTCCGAAAAAAAAAACGGACCCCTTATAGGATCACTCGTGCGTCTCTCTGTCTGTCCGAAAATATTGGACTGGATTGAGTTGAAAGTTGGTACACATATGTAAGTCGGTGTCCTAAACATGGACGTGTTTCGGGGGTGATAAATTTATCTAGTTAGGTTTCATATTTAGAAAACACTATTTCCAAAAAAACAAACTTTTTATAGTTACCATCAACAAATTTTGGGTCAGATTTAAAAATATTTATGGAACTTAGTTAAACATGTACGGAACCATCTCCACGCGAGTTTAACTCGCATTTGTCCGATTTATTTGTAGTTATACCTTCTTATCACACAAAAAGAAATTCAATCAGATATGATCAAATACCCTATCATTAAAATGTGGCCAAAGTCGAGATGTTGTAAGTTTCATTACAACTTTCTCCTTGGAACAACCACCGCCCTACAACCTTTACGGCAACCGCGTGGGCCTGCGCCTACGCAGGTACGCCGGATGTCTGATGCAACAGATCTGACCGTAGGACCCGGTATTACTTTACTGTTTTTCTTGATGATGAGCGATTGTTGAGGGTATGAAGTAACTAATATCAATATTTATAGTCAAACTCATTTATTCAGTTTTGGTTCTGATAAGGCACTTATGAATCGACAGTTACAATAGACTCTACCGCCGGTTTCACATACACTTACACTGAGAACACTCCGGCAACAAACTCAGCAAGGCTCCTTCTAAATCAGGGCCTAAATTTAGATAGGTAGTTCACACTTAATTGTGTAGAAATTAACAAAATGATTAGGTACCTCAGTACTAATGATTGCACAATTTGCGGTCTTACTTATCGCTAAAAAGCTACCTCTTCTAGGCAACCTTTGGTTGGAAAGGAATAGATATCTTAGGTTTAGAATATATCCGTCTCTCTCTTACGTCATATAACAGAAAGAGGTATCTATCACTAGGGCTATCTTAAATCCTGGGCTTTACAAGAATTCCTTTATGTTCCATGTCATCACAGTTTGAATAAATCTTTCTGAAAAACAAAAAACGATCACCGCAACTTTGTCAAATCCTTCAGGGACTCGTTGTCGATTCAAAAATCACCATATTTTTTAAAATTAAATAATTAAATAATCTTGTTCAACATTACAACCATAGATTACTAAATAGAACTAGAGCGATAGGAACTAAGTAACTTAGGCAATAGTTACATATCAAACAGCTCCAACAAACATTACAACGAATCCCGCGTCTAACCCACATACCGGCGCGCGGCGCTACACAGCTGCAGCCGACAAACACGCCGCGGTCGGCGCGTGCCGAACCGCCGCGCGGCGCGTGCGCATACATGTGTTGGTTGGTACCACAGATTTATAGTTAGCTAGATACCGCATGTTCATTAAATGGTATTAATTCGAGCGTGCCATTTTTTACCCGAATACGACGAAGCAAAAAGGAGGGTTATTATTTTGATCGGTATTTTTTTTTTATTTATTTAGGGACCAAAAACAGCTACAAAATACAAAAAATTGGATTAGATACAAAAATAATTTAAGTACCAACATAAAAAATATGTATAAAAATTCAACTTTTAGAGACGTAGTGTGTGTGTATGTTCATCTGTTCCCTCATAACTTCTAAGCAACTTATAATCATAATTTGAAAAATGTGGTATCGTAGCAAGCGTCTTAATCGTCCGCTGGTAATAGGCTATGTGTCGTCACATTAAATTGTATATGGCACCGTCTAGAGGACATAAAAGCCATGGATAAAAAAAAAAATAACAAACCAAGTAGTCATCGGTTCTCTTTGGGTTAGTTCCTCGAAGGCTTAGACGGAGCTTTTCTTTTTTTCATGTCAGAAGGTTGACAACAGGCAGGCGGTCCACCTGTTAGTAAATGGTTACCGTTGCCTATCTCCATTTGCAATACCAGAGCTAATGTGTTGCCGACCTGTTACAATGCCAAGAAGGCAACTGGCTCTCAAGTGTAAATGCCGGAATACACCGGCAGGTGCTTGGCGACAGATTTTCAACATGAGGGTAGTAGTTGTAGGGTAGTCAGCCATAAAAAAAACCTTACCTTCTGACGTAGCTTGCGGTATCTAGCATACTATTAATCTATGTCTATTATTCATTGTTTATAGCGACGACGATCACCAGACTAAATAACACTAGGTTATTTAGTCTGGTGATTTGATTGAGGAGTTTTGTTTGGACGCAATGAAATGAAATGAAATAATGAAATGAAATATGATTTATTCAAACAGACCTTCACAGGCACTTATGAATTGTCTGACTCTAATGCACGGTTCGGAAGGTAGCTTTTGCTGAGAAGAGCCGGCAATAAACTCAGCAATTACTCTTTTCAAAATAAACTTCATAATTTAGGTACATAAAATATATCCTGGTTGATATAGCATAATATTTATAGAAGTTTATAGAAGTGCCGCCTGATGGTTTTGCGTAGCCGTAGACTATAGACCGGGGTATCTCGCGTTAAGGTGAATGCTCCAGGTAACACGGGAAATTCTTTTTTTTTTTTTTTGCTAGTGCTAGTGTTTATTTATTATAATAAGATATTGCATTTAGTGCTAGCTAATTTCTTATTATTTATAGGGTTTTAAAAACCAAACCCTTATAGGATCTGTCGTGTGTCTGTCTGTCTGTCCGAAAATACTGGACTGGATTAAGTTGAAATTTGGTGATGCGTAAGTCGGTGACCCAAACACGGACGTGTGACGTAAATAAATGAATCTTAAACATAGGGTGCACTTTTGGAGGGTAAAATAGAAAATAAAAAAAAATATTGCCAACTATACTGTGTGACACATCAAATGAAAGGGCTCATTGTGAGGATGGCATTTTTTTTTATAATGTTAAGATAATAGTTTTGAAGTTATTAAAAAAATAGGTGAAAATTGACCATATCCCCCCCCCCTACCTCTACGGAAACTAATCTAATTACGGAACACTCGATGCGCGAGTCAGAATCGCACTTATCCGGTTTTTTAGTTAGTTTAGTTTGTAAAGAGAATAGACAGCTAGCTATGCTACTCCGTAGGTGTCATGGATGCTACCAGCTTATCTGCCCACACAATATCCAAATCAGCAACCGCACATGGCCACAACCGCGCTACTGTTCCTCTAATCTGCATTAAATCAACCACCTCACTTAAGGCGAATCCTTCGGTTGGACCGCGCAATTCAAATTGTAATAGGTTTTTTGCTAATTGCAGCTCAGTTTATAGGTCATTAGTTTGTCAATGGTGCCGATTCTGTTGTTTACGAACTAAATAAATTTAATCTCACTATATCTCTTTCTAATAGTAAATATAAGAAGGGGATGCAAGATATTTTAATCCTGTCAGTTTAGTCCGATCACATATTTCAACGTGAATTTAAGCGCGATCTTTATTGGTCACGACTTTTTACGCGTACATTACGACGGCATGGACTAAACTGACAGCATTAAAAATGTTCTATCTTTTTTCAATAAGGTTAAAATGAAAGAGAGGTGACTTGTCTAATATTATTTAAGTTCGTAAACAACAGAATCGCCACCAATGTGTAATTTACGACAAGAATAGGTATATTTACTGATTAATAATAAAAATATCAACATATATTTGTGGTATATGACTACTTCATGAAAACGTTACTTTTTACCACTTTAACTTCATGACATATGTTGATGATTTCTTTTGTTATTAATCAGTAAATATACCACCATTCTTGTCGCAAATAACATGTTGATAACTTACGACCTATAACTGAGCTGCAATTTGCAAAAAACGTGATAAAATTTGAATTTCGCGGGCTACCTTGAAGGATCCCCCTTAAATAGCACTCGTAACACACTATTAATAAGTTTGAATATTAATTACTACATTACTTATCTTTGTTCGTCATTGATATTCAAAAGTCGACTGTGTGTGGTATTATTTTGAATTCATGTTGCATTGTAGATTAATTGTAATGGATGTTGAAAGAGTTCGTGCTTGGAATTTAGTTTTATGTTGGAGTTATTAAGGTTTATTTTCGTTTGTCGGATAATTAATGATCGATTTAAATGATTGAGGTCTGACGGTCTATAGTGACGTCTGCATACCGATCTAGTATAGTGATTAAGGATATCATAATGATCTTCAATACTACAACTAGGAAATAAGGTATAGGTATATGTACCAGTGGCGAAGGGTCCATACAAGCCGATTTCGATCGGCTTACCTTTTAGAAATCGCAGTCCCACAGATTCATCATTTCAAAGCCACTTGTATATAAAATACACTGTAATTATACAATAATGTATACAATTATCAGTGTTTTTTGAACGGCTAACCCTCGCCATAATTTCACCCCTCGCCACTGTTATGTACGCATGCTTTTTTATCGCATTTCTTAACAAAATATGAAAATACCGTAAAAAGATGTCAATAATCAGCTTTAAAAAAAAATAAGACCATAAAATTAATATCTTGGAGTTATACAGAACCTAACGCAAGCACAGAAGAATTATTAAAATCGGTTCATAAACAAAAAGTTATGCGTGAATAAACCTTTAAAAATAACATACAGCCGAATTGAGAACCTTTTGTATTTGAAGGAGGTTAAAATGTGAAATTAAAAACGGCCAAGAAATACGGAAGATTTAAAACTAAACTAATTAGACATATAGATCCGACATGGTATGTGACGTCATATAACATGACTGATTAACTGACTGATTGATCTATCAACGCACAGCTCAATCCACTGGACGGATCGGACTAAAATTTGGCATGCAGGCAGCTATTATGATGTAGGCATCCGCTAAAAAAGGATTTTTGAAAATTCAACCCTTACACTAGGGGGTACAATAGGGGATCACGGCAGAAAGCTAGTCAACAAAAAAAATGTGGCTTCTCATTTTCCCAAAATCTTTTACCCACGCCCAATAACGCTCCCTAATATTCCGGCAAGCCATTTACAACTGAAACTAGTATTATTTCATAAAATGCGGCAATTCACTGGCTCATCCCATTTCTTGAGGCATTGTATCTACATAATGTCTTTAGCTCGTCGGATTTTTCACTCGAGAATTCCCGGGGTATGAGGCTGTGCCATGTTATGTAAGAGGCTCCAGGTCGGCGGCAGACGATCGCCAGACGGCGCCGGCCCGACTGGCGCCTAGAGTGAGACAGTGATATATCGCCGCCTCCCTCGGCTGCAGAACGTTGGCGCCCAACGTGGGTCTCTAGGCTTGTCGACTTCTAAGGGGAAGATAGTTGTTTTTATAGCTTTTTGATTTGTTAGAATTTATTAGATTGTTTTTTTTTTTTGGTTTGGTAAAGAATTATGGTGTGTTTTCTAAAATTTATTTTCGAGATTTTTATCTGGTATTGAAAATTGTTCGTGTTATCCAGTCTGGCGTCGCTGTCCGTATTTGAGCCAACAATTTTGTTGGCATATGGCTTTTGTTTATAACAAGTAGTTTCCGTTATGCTTTTATTATTTTTAAATGTTATTTAAATTTCAACCTTGACAAGAAAATATGAGACTTATATTAATAACGTTTTTAAAGTCAATAAAGAAAAGATTCGCCTGCAAAAGGGTTGCTTTTCACGACTTTCTTAGATTTTCTTTTTTTTTTATTTGTCAGCGCCGCCAGACTGGTTAAATATGTATCTGTTAGGTTCGAGGGTGTGATGTAGGAGTTGGTTTATTTTTGATGTTTTATGATATGATAAGTAACAAACATACATACATACTCACAAACTTTCGCATTTATAATATTAGTAGAAGTAGAACAAGGCCACATCATGTCTGTAAAACCAACAAAACAAAGATACAAACAAGAAACGTGCGATGCTGGGCCGGGTCGCTAATTAAACATAATTTAATTTACCATCTCTCTCTTCCACAGGTATGAGGACTATATAAAAGAGACAACAAACGCAACCACGAGTGCCTTAAACAATCAAAGCCTACGAACAAGTGCCTGTAAAGAATAGCTGTATGATTAGATAACGAAACGAACGCAACGACAAACGAACAAAATATATTTTGGTAAGTACTCTCTTTATTTCACGAGCTGTTTCCCGCGGTTTCACTCGCGTGCCTGGGATAAAAAGTAGCCTATAACCTTCGGGGATATTGTAGCTTCCTATTAGTGAAAGAATTTTTCGAATCGGACCAGTAACTCCGGAGATTAGCGCGTACAAACAAACAAACTCTTCAGCTTTATTATTAGTATAGATGAGGTAACTTACCCAGTACCCATAACCTTTCGAATTTAATTAATTATAGTAACTTCGAACAAAGCAAGAGATCTACATGCATCAGCTATGCATAGTGACTTGTCTTCTATCGATCAAGCTTCACACACACATGTACTATCAACAAAATTGAAGCATGGTCACCTTAAGGCAATGCTATACGTGAAATGATGATTCATTAGTAACGTCAGAAAAAAAAAATATGCCCCCTTTTAAAACTAAGAATGCATTTTTCTCTTATTACGGCCATCCAAATAACTTGAAAAATATTAACATACATTCTGAAATCCATTAGAAAGGGAATAATTTTCTAAAAAAAAGGCTTAGTTTTTTTTAAATAACATAAAACCGTCTTTTTTACTAAAGTTGCGTCTCTCCTGTCTCGATTGTCTCCATCAGTTTAGTAAGGGACGGAGACATTCGAGGAGAGCCTCCTCTTAACGGTGTATTTTGTGTGCAGGGACAGGCTAACTGTGCCTCACACAATATAACAAGAAAATGCGCTTGCCATAGAAATAGTCTAAACAAATTTTTGCAAGAGACGGTTTTTATTGTCTACAATGGACAGGGCGAACTATGGTAACTGGCTGCAAGCTTCAAGTTTGTTGATGGTACATGGCAAGTTTTTTATTGTTATAAATTTCAGGGCTCCCAAGTGTAAGGGTGTTGAGAACATACAAACTGAAATGTGTTTTCGATGCGGCCCAGCAGGGTTCCCGTGTCCCTTAGAGTGAGCGATTTTGTGGGTAAAAAGAAATATTGGTTTTTACTACGTGAATTGTGTATGTTTTGGGCTCTTGTAACTTAAGTGTATGTTGGTGAAGTCTATAAAGGCGTTTTTTAAATATGTTGCCATTTATACGAAAAATTAAAAAAAGCGGCCAAGTGCGAGTCGGACCATCCTACATATATTAAAACGTGAAAGTTTGTATGTATGTTTTTTGTTGCTCTCTTACGCAAAAACTGCTGAACGGATTTGGATGAAACTTGGCACATAAATAGATCATAACCTGGAATATCATATAGGCTACTTTTTATCCCGGGAACGCGGGTGAAACTGCGGCGACAGCTAGTTATCTATAAAAACGGCAAAAAAATCATATCTTATGTATGGAACCCCCTTAAATATTTATTTTATTCTGTTTTTTAGTATTTGTTGTTATAGCTGCAACAGAAATACATCATCTGTGAATTTCAGCTGTCTATCACGGTTCATGAGATACAGCTTGGTGACAGACGGACAGACAAACTGCGAGGTCTTAGTAATATGGTACCGTTATACTCTGGGTACGGAACACTAAAAACCACGACTGCCTCAAAAAGTAAACTAATTATAGGCAGTGTCACTCGGGATGATGTAAGGATTCTAACGATACCTCATACATACAAATCTGTTCAGGCATTTAGAAGTTATGGTGGAATAAATAAACTCACATACATACATGATTCCTGAAAATATAACACAAATTTTTCGTAAAAAAGCCGTTCTCCCAAGTATATAGTAGTATGTATGTGTAGTATATCAGTTATCTGGTTGTCCATAGTACAAGCTCTGCTTAGTTTGTGATCAGATAACCGTGTGTGAACAATGTCCCAGGATATTTATTTATATCCTACTAACATTATAAACTAGCGACCCGCCCCGGCTTCGCACGGTTTTTCTCATCTTTTCTGTACTATAATATGAATGTATTATACATATAAACCTTCCTCTTGAATCACTCTATCTATTAAAAAAAAACGCATCAAAATCCGTTGCGTATATTAAAGATACATAGGGACAGACAGACGGGAAGCGACTTTGTTTTATACTATGTAGTGATGCGAAAGTTTGGTACATAGGTAGATCATACCCTGGAAGAACATATGGGCTACTTTTTATCCCGGGAAAACATAAGATCGAGAACGCGGGTAAAACCGCGGGGCGGGGGCCAGTATTTCTATAAGGTAGCGCTGTCCCTGATAGAAATAAGTGTATTTTATCAATTTAGCAGTTATAAAGGCAAAAGCGTCATTTTCTAGTACCAAAAGTGTGTACAGTCCCCCAGTTACTTGTTTATATCTAGGTAGGCAACAGACTTATGGATGTTAACTCTCGTTTCTCGATCCCAAGCACTGTACAAATGAGTTTTTTTTTTTTTTCAATGTATAGGCCTGTGTTTGGCCACAATCTCACCGTGGTCAGTGATGATGTGGCCGACGATGGTAAGCACGGAACGGAAGAAAGGAACTGGCTCTCAAGTGCAGCTGTCGGAACACACCGACAGCTTGGCGACAGATTTTCAACTTGAGGGTGGTAGCCAGCCAGGCGGGTACTACAAAGTACTCTACCACCGTGCTATGGTTTCCTTCACCGAAAGCTCAAGCTCATTGTAGGATTCGAACCCGGGACATTCGTCTCGGCATCCGACGTCACTACCACTGAGCTATCATCGCCTTAAACAATTTTCAAATTATAAAGCTTCTATGCCACATGTCTGCCATCTAGCGACGTGGAACAGTACTTCCTACTTCACCCCAAGCATTCTCCATCTCAAATACAATATTGTCTTGACTAGTCAAATGTTTATCTTCATCAGATATATCATATGTACGATAATTTACATTCATATCAAGTGTTATGGCTTGTTTAATTGTAATTGGACGTCATGATATCCATTTATTGTAATAATATTAACAGAACGTCCCTGCTGATTGACATAACACCTGGATTAAAACTGGCTGGCTACCACCCTCAAGTAAAAAAATTGTCGCCAAGCACCTACAGGTGTGTTCCGGCAATTCTCGGTACGGCCTTCTCGGTATTGTAACAGGTCGGCAACACATTTGCAATACCAGAGGTATTGCCAATGTGTTGCCGACCTGGACAGCAACCACTTACCATCAGGTGGGCCGTATGGTTGCTTGCTACCTTAGTAGTATAAATAAAAAAAAACAACAAGCAGGACCACTATCAATCTAAATACACGCTTGTACAAAAGACAGTGTTCTGAGGAATTGTTTGATTGATTGCACCTCTCGTCATCGACGGGGAGTTCATCCTCACACATTGGAACCAAAATCGTCTCGTACCTACTGTACGGTTTCAAAGGAGCTTCCTACCAGGGGCGCTCAAATTGTGGAATAAGCTCCCCGCCATGGTTTTCCCAAGGGAGTACAGCATGGGGTTCTTGAAGAAGGGCATGAAGACATTTTTACAGGGTCGGTATAGGAAGCGTTTATAGGCTAGGTAATCGTTTCGCATCAGGTGGGCCTTCGGATTGTTATGTCTTTCGTATTTCTTAGCCGATTTTAATTTCACTTAATCTTTTTTTTATATTTTGTTAAGAAATGCTAAGCATATATCTTAATTGTAAACTAGTAATGGGGAATCTTTGTCTTTTAAGTCGCAAATACATGCGAGGCATTTTTAACTGTAGTTCAGAGTACAATAATAAATCCTTTTCAATTACTAAAGAATTAATTGGAAAATTAAATAATCATCAATTTGTTAACATGGCAATCTCCGCTGATAACACCTACACAAGTCTTTATTAAGATATATCGCTGAAAGAAGATTCAGTCTTGTGAGCTTTACTTATAAACGTAGCCATAGAACTAGTCAATTCCCAATTACATATTGCGTCAACATCGTCAACTAAGCGACACTCCTCGTCAATACTTGTAACAATCCAATCGTCAACAACAGCTCCCGTCGGCATAACACGACAACCCTTCGCGTCCGCACCCATTACTTCTGTTCCATCGCTTCGTGCACTCCGCTGCGTAAATATTCATAATTGTTCTTTATGCTGCCGAATTTTACTGTTACATTTCATACAATATCATTTTAAACCCTCACCCTTTAAGTTAGAAGCGGTTTCAGTGTATCTTCTGTTTATTTTTTAAATTGAGCATCAATCAGTACTCTTTTGTAGAGCACAAGTGGCCGCAGGTGTATTTTTAACTCGACCCTTATTATTGAATGCCGTCTCTATCAGATCGAGTCATACAATACAATTGGTTTCGTTACGGAAAATGTTTGGGGGAATAAATATATCAAGTGAATTGATGGTTGTTAAAAAAACTATTATTAGTACTGATAAAGGACATCGCGCACTAAATCTTGTAGTGACATGATAAGGGGATTAATAACTCCCAATAGCCCCAAAAAGCGTACCATCGTTTTCTTCCCGATGCGAATCAATAAACAAAATCACGAGCGCCGGAAATCCGAGCGGAGTCCGAGATGCATTTCCATCTTTCACCGTCTTTTCACCCTCCTAATATCATCCCTAAAGTTATCCCCTATCTCTATTTTCCATCGAGTGCAAGAGGGATGGAAGATTCGCAGGGCGCAGGCGCGGATCAACCCCTCATGAGCGTTGGAGAAGGTTGATAGTGCCAAGCGCGAGATCCTGGCGCGTTGCCGGGGTCGCGGAACATTCCTCCGTGGACCGTCCGCGGTGGCGGAGGTCCCGCTCTCTCACCCCTGGGGAACGACTTCTGCAATACTGCACTAGTGATAACACTATTTGGTGCACTGCAGGCAGCCACACTTGGTCTCACATTCTTTCTATCATTCACTCTTGACTTCACAAGATATCTTTCAATATTCTTCAGTACAGTCTATATTGTCCAGATTATAAAACCAGGGCGTGAGAGAGCGAGAGGGTGTAGTATAACAATTTAAAGTGGGAACGAGACGACGCAATGGCACGCCGCTCGCGGTCGAGGTAAGTGCCACTTGACCAGCCACGTGTTCAAACTTTTAGTTTTCAGTTTTAGGTGGCTCATGAAGCTCACAGTTGCTCTGTTCTGTTTGTTTCATTGTTTCGGCGATTGCTTCTGTCATTATTTGTGGCATATTTTCTGTGATGTTACGTATATGTGGTCCTATTGATCGATAAGGTTATCTTTAATCTCTAGCTAAACTTCGTTATCAAGTAATTCGACTCCTTTTTTGTCTAGGAAATCACAAAAATCTTCCAGATTTTAATTTAAGCTATTATTTCAAATACTGCTCGAATTGGTCTCTCATTAGAGTTTCGTTTTGTTTCTCCCACAGACTTTTCGGTATCCAATTCAAAGCTAATTATTGTAGCCAGGTGTCACACATAAGCTACAAGTCCTCATTTCTGTCTTTCTTTTGTGATACTGTTGTATCATCTAAAACGGTCAAATCTTTTTATCTTATAAATCTAGAGAATGATACAGATTGTCTACATATCCTGTTTCTATAATAATAGATAGAAGATACATGAAATCGTTAAGTTTCTTAAAAAATTGGCTTGCTGATTATCTTTGCTGGAGTTTTTTCAGTTTAATTGTATTTCGAGCCGGTAGTAGAATCATTGTTTGTGATAATCTCATGTTCCTTATTAACTGAATAAATGAGTTTTGAGTTCTTCAACATTTCCTGTAAGTTTTCCATTTCGATTTCAAATTTACTCAAATTCATAAAGCTCTCAATAAATTTACTGCATTAGTCTATAGTCAAAAAAACGACCCTTCATTCACAGTCTTCTTATCTTTAATTAAAACACCTACATGCGTCTAATCTTCCTATTTGTTCCGTATCAACCCTCTGATATAATTAAGTTTGTAAACATCAGCCTGCATCGGCCTGTCATTATACTTCGTTAGGGCTCCTTTAAGATCTTCATGTAGATTAGGGTTTGCATTGAATTTAGCTAATTATACATTTGTATCACGTCGACGATGTTTTAGAAAAAATCTTTGCTCCTTGTCTTTTTTATAAGTTTTTTTAAATTATCCGTCAAAGAGGGAACGCTGCCAGCCTTCTGGGAACCTTGCCGTTGATTGGCAGCAGCGGCCGCCTCGAGGAAATTTTTTATATATAGTTTGTATATTTTGTATTTGTTGTAAATAATTGTAAAATTATCCGTCTAAATGTAATTTTGTTTTGTAATAAAATCACAATAAGATTAGATGGAAGACAAATATTTAGTAACTAATTCCTCTGGATATATCCTTCTCTGTCAAGTCCAAAACAAGGGAACTTAACAGGAAATCGACACGTGTTTCGCTTCTTCACGAATAATCATCAGGACGTAGTAGACCCATTGTCGACTACTCGACGAACGCGAACAAACACACGAACACACGCCTGAGTCAATTAGTTAAAATCACAATATTGAATACAATAAAATGTTAAAACTAAGGTATTTAAGGCTTTATATGTTCGTGAAGAATTTACTCACGTATTTCGATTAATACGTGACAGGTGATATAAAAAAAACAATTGTTTGATAAATCCCTAACATGGCGTACTAAAGATCGGTAATTCTAAAAACTTCTAGGCTTCTTGTTACTCTTACCTTGCTTCAGCTACTTCGCAGATTATGATACATCGCTAACCTGTCTAGATGTAAGATCAAAAATGTTATATTCCATATAATTTTAAATACGATTTTCGGTAGCTCTTATATGTCTAATATTTCTTATTTCTTTATATTTTTTATTTAAATTCATAGTATGATTGTTATCTCAATTTAAATCTTCGACATTACGTAATTCTTATTCAGCAACATTTACAAAGTCATTCATTAAGTCTAGCCTTACTTAATACACTTCGTTAGCTCCAATTCTATCACCGTAGGGGTCTCTATCTCCGAGGTGTCCTGCGGTGATGATTGCTTCATCCGTCTCGCTAAGCTGATTGGTACTGATGGATGAATGCTAATCAGGTTCACTTGCTTGTTTCGGATTACGTTTCATTATTTAAAAGCTATTTTTAATCGAATGATTGATGTCTTGTTGAGTTGACTTACAAGTTGTTTGAAATTGTTTTTTCGTTTCACTTTTCATGTGTTTAATTTAGATAAAGTTATTTCTTTGTTTTATTGGACTTATAACTTTGATACCATCTCTAATATACACTGTTTATCTCTCTGTATTTTATACAGAATGATTTAGCAAGGTATAGTAGGCCGAAAGGGCATACCTTATACATCTTATAGCGGAAACACACTAAAATATTTCCATACAAATTTCCATAAAAAATATCAATATTAGTTTAGCATTAAATATGCTTTAACGTAAGTCTAACTGAGTAGCTATTAGATTACTCGAGTATTGCTGTTTCACACCATAATTACGTTTCAGAGTGCGAGTAAAGACACGCTGCAATTTTGTAGGATTATTGATATGATATATATTATATACAGTTTTCGGCTTAACATATCCACCCATATTATCCTGTATAGCGGAGCCTATCTTCCGTAGAAAAACTTTTTATTCTTTAGATTAAATCAACTTACAAAGCTTTTTTTTACTCAACCCATTGCTTCCTGCATATCTTCAAGTTCATGATGTTTGGCAAATTTATAACATCCCATAATCAATTTGCATCCTTCCCTCCTTTATAAACAAATCCCATGAACGTTAACTTTCCTATAAACACGTACTATCATGACCCCAATCGAATCTAGTCTCTATATTAATCTCATTAAGACCCACAAAACGTAGTGAGCAATTTTCGCACACTCAAGTAAAATCATCCCCTAAACAATATAATTCCCCTAATATTATGTTAAAATCACTAACATGTAGCCTTACACCGCCCCATGTCCGTTCTGCGTCCACTTCAAGATCCCCTAATTCGCTAATAGAAAACAGACTATCGTATTTCCCCTGTCCGGAGAAGTCGGACACTGTGACGACTTCCGGCAGCGTCAGACGACCGGATGTCCAATATGGCGTTCACCAGATTTAGCTGATTTTTATCTCCCATTTCTTTTATGTTTATACTAGTTGATATATGGGTCTAATAATGGTATATCATGTTTTAGTTTCGTAAATATTCAGCCTTTTGATATTATATGTATCCTCTTTCATTAGCTTATTATTTTGATTATCTTTAGGATCTTTGAGATTTCCTTTACTTATTCTTTATTCAAGAATATAACGTAAGTTTTTACCATTGCTTTTCTGCCTGAGCTAGGAATTAGGAGTTTCCGAATTCAGCTTATCTCTAAACTGTATTAGATTTGGATAAAGCTAATGCCGATAAACAGATTACGAGATTGATTTAGGCAAGCATTTAGTTGATTTAAATATTGATAGATAAATTGGGCAAAGCAAGAGGACTACTGGTTTTGATGCGATATTTATACTTTTCTAAAGCAGGTAATGATGGAACACCATATATTGATGTGGCATTTATTCTAATCTACATAGCTGCAGATTCTCTGGCGCAATATAATTTTTCCATCCACTAAAATTTTAAAGACAATTTAATATCTCACCTTAAGAAAAACCACACCCATAATATCTCTAGCTACAACCGTCAGTTTTTCATCAAGAGGGAAAGAGATAAGTGCTCCCGGGCGCCAGACATGTCGGCGCCTGAGTTCATCGATTTCACCCCTCCCTTCCATAGTCTTAAAGGTGGGGAGTGGCGCATGCGCGTTTGTTGTTTGCTAAGATTTCTTCGGATTATAGATTTTCTCCATTTATGGATTTATGGGCTTTTAGTTTTATTGCTGTTTGCTATGTCGTTAAAGTTTGATTTGATTAATTATTGGTATGTCGCCATTTTACGATCATAGGTATTTGATATTGCATTTATTATAGTTGTATCGTTTATTCGATCTGCTTTAAATCCTTTTGAAGTGTACATTACCTCGACATATTTTCTGGTGTGGACACTTGAATTAAGATCTTTTGTAAATTTGTTGAAATGGGCTAACATTTTGACAGACTATTCTGCGAGATGCGATCTGAAGAAGTAGTATTGCTAAGAGCATCAATAGATACATTGGTCACTAATGCGTCTTCACCGATGCATGCTCCTTACATATTCTCTTAATGTGAAACTATAGTTGCACTTGAGATGATATTGAGAGCTATTCTAGGCGTGGGTGTACCACCTTCGTCCATATCATCACCTACAGTTACAAGTATATGTATTGTAGAAAATATGGCCATCACAGATTGAAACTTGTAGTCATCTGAGATTTTATTATTATCCCATAGTCGATAAGACTTATTTTCTGTTTAAGGGGCTACCTTGACAAATAGTGACAACAAACAGTAACCCGACACTATAATAGTCTTGACATGTGACAGTGTATCTACGGGGATGTCAATAGTCATCCAACCCTTTGTGTTCGGTGCTTTGTTTCTTGGCTTTATGCTTTTAGTATCTTTTATTTGGCTTATCTTTTGTTACTCGAATTACGTTTCATCAATCTCGATTGAGGAATAATCTCACATCGAGTGGATTGATTTTGTCAGAGCCCGATGCTGCTAGAATCTTAGTGTCATAATTATCTAGATTGAATGTGATGATGTTATACTTTTTCTAACTTAACAGTTCAGTATAATGGTGTAATCGACTTAAAATTTCTTAAAAAACATATTTTAAATACCAGCAAATCCGCACGCATTGCAATATCTCTATAATTATTTTTTTACTATATTAGAAACTAATGCAAACTACAAAGTTGCCTGAACTCATAGAAGACAAACGAACAAACACAACCTTTTTTTTTAAATAACAGACGTTTATAATGAACTTATCCTTTGCGCAATACCAATTTTAAAGGTCACTATGAGCAATAAAACATGTCACAGATAAGACACGTTAGCCTTTAAACGGAATATTTCAAATGTGAGATGAAAATATGCGACTTGGTTACTTACCACGATAATCCCGTTGCCTAGCAACCGCTCGACGCCGTCCTGGCGCCCTATATCCTGTAAATTCGGCCACTGTCTCGCTTCAGCGACTTTCAAAGTTTGTGTGGCAGTTTATTAAAAAAGTATTTAAGTAGCATTTAGATTAAAGTATAGTACCATTTGGGCTTTCTGTGCTTATCTTCATTAATTACGGTGATAGTGATCAAACTTTATCAAATAATGTGCATCTTATTTCTTAAAACTAGCTATGACCCGCTGTTTCACTTGGGTTTACATCCATCGAGTTTCAAACTACCCCTATGCCAATTCTCATTAAAATAGATTAGATAATTTAGCCGTGAAGTCGTAGCAAACATACAGAAAGACAAAATATCGTGCTCTTATATTGTTACTTTAACAACTTCAGTACGATGAATTATTTATGAACCAGCATGAACTAATAATGATATCATCGACTTGACCATCAACATGACAGCAAAGCTATAAAAATAGGCCAATACTCCATCAACAACTGCAAAAAGCGCACCGATCTGTTAAAGATTTGTCTCGACAAGCCAGACGCACTGACTATGAATAATCTGACACAACAACGTTTGTATGCACCCCTAAAACTTCCCAGTATTGGTTAATGGAGGAGAAAAGACGTGACAGCACAATGTCATGTGTCTACTTGATATGTCATAAGGTATTATTGAAATAGGGCTACTAATAGTAACCCCTCTTTTTACAATTTCGGAAAATATCCGCCATTTTCTAAAGTCATAAGAAAGAGTCGGGGATATTTTGAATTAATTTATCTGAATCTAAGGCGATGATGGTCGGTGGTAGTGACGTCGAATGACGAGTCGATGGTCGCGGATTCGAATCCTCTTGAGCTTTCGGTGAAGGTGGAATTTGAGTACGGGAATAGGATAGGAGATGGACACAAGAAACGGTTTGTTAATTATTCTGTTTATCGCTCCAATTAAATAAAGTCAGATCAGACTGTTTAGTGTTTACATTGTAATACAATCCAGATCAATGTATTAATATTTTATGTTTCCGTCCTTCTTGTACAATACCTTCTTTGTTCAATATCCATATGAAAACAGCGTTGATAAGCCATATAATAATTACTGTATTTAAAAAAAAAACATTGTACAATTGTACGTCTAAAATGCTATCCGGAAATAACGCATAAATTTTGCGGTGCTTCTTATTCCTTGTATTTAGTTTTTTTTTACAATGTGGTAGACCTGTGTTTGGCTACAATCTCACCATGGTCAGTGATGATGGTGGTAAGGAAAACCTAGAAGGGAAGTGCAGCTGTCGGAACACACCTGTAGGTTATGGTTTCCTCTCGATGTTTTTCTTCACCGAAAACTCAAGCACATTGTAGGATTCGAGCCCTCGACCTTTGTCTTTCAGATCCCAAAATGCCACCACATTATAATGTAATATACTTTTATATTTTTAATTGAAAATTCCAATCCACTTATTTGCATATATCATGAAAATTCTCTGGATATTTGAGTGTATACGCAATAACAATAAAATCATCCAAATAAGAAAACCACTCGCTCATATTGAACTATTAAAATTCCTCTACACTTCGTCAACTAGCCTCAGCGATGCAAAAGGGCCATCCAGAGGCCCTTTTTATGCAAAACTGCATGCAATAACTCCCAACCGTTATGACTATGGGCTTTTTAATGAGTCCATACGAATTTGGTAGTGTCCCAAGCGTACATCCAATTTTGATCCTTATACTAACAAGTTGAGGTATAACTTTGTGTGGTTTATTATAGTGATAATCTGACATTTGGAGATGCTATTTCAGCAGTTTTTATTGCATTTTAGTTGATTTACAGACTGGCGGACCGAAGCCGCTGGGTTAAAGGATTCTTATTTCGTAGTGTGTCGTAACTTTCATTGTTTAAGAGAATTTAATTTAGTTCTACAGTGTAAGTGAGTCAGATTACGCTATACGTATTTTATAGTTTTTATACTGATGCTTTGATATTTTCTATCCGAGCTACCAAATATCACAATCGTATTTTTAGTGTATTGTGTTGTGTTTTAAGTGTATTAAAATTACGAACCGGTGGTTTGTCGACGTTCATAAGTGCCTTATCAGGGCCTAAACTTATTAAACAATTTTTGAGTTTGAGGTCTTTAAATACGAATAATGTTTTCTTTACTTTACTTTTTTTTTTATTTATTTTTTTTCCTCATAATGTTCTCATAGAAGTGACATGTATTGTCTTATTTGAGAATAAATTTCTTGAAACCTAATAATGTTTTCATATTTTGTCCATATATTAAAAGATTTTCAACATCTAATGTAATTTTCGTAAACGCAGTGTCAAAATATACTTAGACTCAGTTTATTTTTATATAATATCTATGAATATTTGTGTTTTTTTTAAACGAAATGTACCTCATTAAAATTAAGTCGAACTCAATATCTCGAGCGACAGGCGCCGGTGTGCCGACGGACGACCCAAATCGAGCGTGTCGATTCAAGTCACCGACTAATATATATTTTTAACGTAGGTACCATCAGTCTGTAACGTTTCCAAAACTGTCTCATTACCAGTCGGAATTAACTCGTAACTTCCGTCATTTACAAAACATCTTGCGAACGTAGACATTCGTTTTGGAATTTTTATGCGATCGAATAATGTGCGATGCATTTTTTTTTATAAATAAAAATTGCGAGAACATGGATACTGTCATCATCATCAATTACTGTTTTTTTTTTTTTTTTTTAAAGGACTAAGTTGGTAGCCTCAGATGGCTGCAACAACCTTACCGGACAAATCGGCGAGCGCAGAGGGCTCTCAGCCGGGTAATATCAATTACTGAGTTCCATTGATTATCCTTAAATGTAGTGTTATGGTACATAGATAGAAAATTAACTATTAATTAATTATTATACTAAATGAACCAATATGGATCACAAACTTATACGAGTTTATTGTGCAAATTTTTTAATATCATTCAGTTCAGCCGTTTAGTAGTTCCGAGGAAACAGAGGCGGAGATGGACACATACATACAGAACTAACACGTAACTCTCCTTTTTTGGCTTCGCTGCTGTCGGGTAATAAATTCTCCAAAAGGAAACGTAATTTTGACTAGGATGTTCCTAAATATCGACAAGGCCTACTATAAGGTGGCTCATTACAAAGACAAGAATACATGGTTGTAGTAGCTTCTCTCTGCACTTGCAGCCTCCACAAGTGATAATTGTATGAAGTTTATGTATATTTAAAACAAAAACTGTAATTGTATATAATCAAAAGAAAGATCCATAAAAAATAAGCCGAGTGCTGAGTTTGTTGCCGGAGTATTGTCAGTTCAAGTGTATGTGGAGCCGGTGGTCGAGTCTATTGTAATAATTGTAACTGTTGACGTTCATAAGTGCTTTATTAGGGCCTAAACTGAATAAATGAGTTTGAATGTAATCGTTATATATCGCCTCGCCATCCACCTGAACTGATGTATTCTTGGAATCTTATTTATAGACCAGAGTCATCCGGAGGTTTGGTAGACGGTTGACAGATTGCTGTAATAGCTGTTACTAAATAGTGAAACGTTATTTTTGGTGTTGTAATCACAGATTTCAAATTAGATTGCAGTAACTTTGATGTTTTAAAAAAAAATTCTTTAGTAGGTAATGTTAGTGGATCAATATAGTTGACAGTGTCAAAAATGCATAACATGTAAAAACACGTGGAAACATCAAATATGTTGTACATTTAATGCTTTTTATGATTTTTAATTACCAGTAGAACCACTAAGAGTAGATGATTTGATGTTATGAAACTATGACGTCATAATGTAGTATTTCATACAAAATTCCATATAAACTATAGTTTTGACATTATCAAAAAAGTAGCTGATTTGATGTGTCAGTCAACTACTCTATTACAAGATTCATCGAAATAACCTAAGTCATTATATATACTAATATTATAAAGAGTTACAATTTGTTTGTTCGGATGTTGGCAATCTCCTGGTCTACTGGTCGGATTGTAAAAAATATTTCACTAATAGGAAGCTACATTATTCCCGACTACTGATACTTAACTTTTTTTTTATCGTGAGGTAATTTTTGTTTCTGATTGAACTCACCTCTCGTACTATGCTACTTTGAAGGACCAATAAACATCAGTCCCCGATTGTTTTTTTATTTTTATTTTTTGCGCGTCACAACGCATATTGCTTGGAAGATACTCATAATTATGATAAAGACAAGACAAGGCAGAATGGCTATGAGCCATTGCCGATTATTGCCCATTGATTTAAAAGTACTATCAACAAAGTTTAAGCATGGTCTATTTTGTGTGCAGTGACAGCGGCTAAATGCGCCTCACACAATATAGGAAGACAATGCGCTTGTCATAAAAATGGCCTCACACAATATAGGAAGACAATGCGCTTCTCATAAAAATGGTCTAAACAAATAATTTTGTAAGAGACGGTTTTTATTGTCCACAATGGACAGGGTTTAAAACTGATCATGCTATGTAATGCCTGTCGTCTGTATCGTTTTCCTATTACATACCGAGATTAATTCATAGTTCTTTTCTGAGATGATAAGTACTTTCTCCGACCGATTATAGTCTCTTCTTCTTGGCGATTGGTCAGAAATTTGCACACTAGTTTGACCTGTACCCTTAAAATCGCAGGCTACAAGTTCTACAACATTGTGCAAGCCATTTATAAACGCTAGTAGTTCGTGGAAAGCATCAGGTTTGGCCATTAAACTCATTTCACTATTTAAATGTGTGTGCCGAGTGAAATGCTTGCCCTGTTCTATTTCTGGTACTGGTGTGATGCAAGCTTCCAATCCGATGATATGATTTGAATCAGTAGTTAGTCTTTTAAAAAAATAAAGTACTTACCTCTGACACACTAGAAATGATAACTTACCATCATCGGCAACATCAAGAGTTTTTAGGTACTAAAATTATGCAAAACGAATATAAAACATTTAAGTAAATAAATAAATAAAATAATCATCACAGACCACGATAAGATTGTAGTCTAACACAGGCCTATACAATTTTTTTTTGTGCCGTAGCTCGATTAAAATAGGCACAACGCCATCTATTGACATTAATTGGTACTACTACTGAACGAAGGTCTACTTATTTGACGGATGCCAATTTTGCTTTGTAGCGTCGATCATCGACCAGTTAACGAGACTCTTATGTCGGTTTTTCATTGTTTACACATTTTTCGATGTGGGCTACAGCACGCAATATACGATAAGTTGTCATAAAAGACTTCGTTCTAAAAAAATCATGTTTCAAAAATATGTCATCTCAAAGTACCCAGCATACAAGTGAGTGGTGCCTACAATAATATTGTCACTGATAAATACGCGAGGGCACTCGGTCAAGGCTTCTGCATGCGGCGCGTACCCTGACCGACTCGCGAAAGGCGTCGGATTAAAACGATTTACCTTCGTTTATTTGAGCCAGTTAGTTGTATAACAAAAGAACAGAGAAATACTTCAAAGGTGTATACGTACTATACATTTATAATCACACTATCTGACTGACTGACTGATGTAGGCATCCACTAACACATGATTTTTGAAAATTATTTCCCTATGCTGCCAGTGCCTCTATTATATTAATTTCACAAAAATTACGTGATTAAAACGTAATGTGAATTATGAACGATCATGGGAGTACCCAGGGAGAGGCAAGTGGGTCAGCTGCCCTACCCTGGATTTGTCATGTCTATGTAATATCGACAAAGTTGAAGCATCACCTTAAAGGTGTATTTTGTGTGCAGTGACCAGCCGCTACCTGTGTCTCACACAATATAACCAGACAATGCACTTGTCATAAAATAGTAGATTGTCATTGTCAGTAAATAGTCTAAACAAAAGATTTTACAAGAGACCGTTTTATTGGACAGAGCGAACTATGATTACTGGCTGCAAGCGAAAAGGTCTCAAAACTGATCATGCTTCAACTTTGTTGATGGTACATAAAGCTGGATCTCCTGCGGGCGTTTCACCTAAACTTGCCTACTACCTATTTATTACACACTACATATACTTAATGTTTCGTGAAAATGTATTTACGTAGTGTGTTGCATAAAGCAAGCGCGGTGGACCCAGTCTTAGTTTCTGATTCGCCCCAACCTGGGTCAAAAGTTGGGTACGCCCCTGTGAACTATTGGTTAAATTTTATTAAAGAGGGTTTCAGGTTAGAAAGCTAGTCTTTAAATAAACTCAAACTCATGATCAATATTGTTTGCCATTTCATACGAGACATAAACCTTGTTCGATCAAAATCAAAGTTAAACAAGTGTATGTATTGCGCAGGTACAGAGTGAGGGCGACTCACCGCAAGCATCGGCAACGTGGACGCCGCACTCGGCCGCGTGACGTAGCCTGCGCGAGCGCATCGAACACGCACTACACGACCACTGGAGGCGGCTGATACCGCCACGCGCTGTAAGTTTACAATTCACCTACAGTGCTTTAAGGGGGGAAGTATTCATCATTATCAACAACTTTTACTATGGGACCAACTATGAACAACTTTTACTATGAGACCAACTATGAACAACTTTTACTATGGGACCAACTATGAACAACTTTTACTATGGGACCAACAAGAACAACTTTTGCTATGGGACCAACTACGAAATCGCAAAAAAAAAACCACTCTCAAGATGGACAAAGGCCTCCCCCAAAGGATCTCCACGATGGCCGGTCTTGCGCTACCCGCATCCAGCGGTTCCCCGCGACCCTCAAAATGAAGATATAATCTATCGGAAAACTCAAGTCCTTTGTAACTGAGCTATCATTATCATTGATGTGGCTCTAGTCTTCGTCTGAAAACCAGCGCTGCAGCATCTAATGTAGCATATGCTTCGATGGCCTCATATGCATATACTCCTAATTCTGTTTCTAATGTATCTTTTTTTTTATTGCTTATTTAGTGTGTGACCAAAATATATGCCTTTCTTTCTATAGTGTGTGTTCCGTTATCTCCCAGGGTTCGTTCCAGAGCCGGGAGCGTGCCCGCTCGTTCAGCCAGGGCCACGAGCGCACGCGCCGGAGGGGCAGCGCTCACTCCTTAGACCACGAGTTTGAACACAGACCCAATAATACTGCTACTATACACAGGTGTGTGCCTGTCAGTTTGCTTTTTTTAAATATCCTAGGACTTTCTTTATCTTATCTCAAACTAAGCAGAGCTTGTGCTATAAAAATCAGTGGGTCTAAAACGGTAGCTCAAGCTATATTGCTACATGCAATTCATTTTTCTAATTATCGTCAATGACATTAGCATTAATAAAAAAAAAATCTGTAAATCGTAGTCATGAATTGCATCTAGCAATATTCCTCGTTCGGCTTTTTAAGACCCCCTGACAGCTGGATGGAGTTCCACGTAACATTTTTAAATACTTTAGGGGCCAAAATAACGTTGTAAATGACGATAGGCGACGGTAACCACTTACCATCAGGTAGACCGCCTGGCTGCTTGTCAACCTTCTGACCTAAAAAAAACCTTCACTTAACGTAGGTAATCTACTAAGGAAGGATTTTTCAATAGTCTAAGGCTGAGATCTATAGAGCGTGCTTAGACTTTGCTCAGACTTTACTTAGGGCATAAACCTACGTAATAAAGTAAATATTTGTGTGTTTTAATTTGTAACTAAGGTTTTGGTAAGTCGTCGATTAGGTGCACTTAGGCTTTGCTTAGCACACACTCAGAGATTCGAAGATTGCATTTTAAATACCGACTTTGTACGGTAAAGTTTGAGCAAAGGCACAGAATACTTAATAGTACAAAGTAGCAAAGGCAAAGTACGCTCTATAGATCTCAGCCTTAATCTATTTTGTGTTAATTTCCAGAGCTCACTCCCTCACCAAGATGGCGGCTCTCTCGTTGAAGATATCCCTGGACGGGGGACAGGTGGTGAAGACGATACAGTTCGATCCCTCCACGACGGTGTACGATGCCTGCCGCATCATCAGGGAGAAGATCCTCGAAGCCAGCGCTGGCGACCGTAAGTATCTCTTTAAAGCCAGGGATACACGTAGAGTAGCTGCCGTAGGGCTAGGCGGGGTAGTGCCCCGGGGCCCCCAAGCTCAAGGGGTCCTTTGGCCTCCCAAACGTGAACGATGTTCGTAAAAGTTATATAGGTATAATAATATCCTAATTGAATAAAGAATTTTCGACTTTTAACATAAATATATTCAGATTACGTTAGGTCTTAGTTTTGGAGCTACATTACGTAAATATTTGCGGTATAAACTCAGAAAATCCTGCTTTATTATAGGGATTATAATAAAGCAGGATTTTCTGAGTTTAGTTTAAATCAGACCCCAATTTCATTTTGCTCCGAGGTCCTAGGTTACATAACTACAGCACTGGATCGACGTGGCTAATTTTTCAAGCTGGGAAGGTGAACTGGAGTCAGGAAGCTAGTGAGAAGAGTAAGCTGGGGTCTCAAGCTTGGATTTATTTTTAGGGTTCCGTACCTCTAAACGTAACTCTTATAGGCTTATAGAATCACTCCTGCGCGTGTACAGTCGTTTTCCGTTCGAAGTTTTCTCCGATTCGAAATTCCGCATGGTAGCTTGTTCTACCAAATGGAAATAAACTTATTTGTGTGATCATCTCATCATGTCAGCCGAAAAACGTCCACTGCTGGACAAAGGCCTCCCCCAAGGATCTCCACAATGTGTGTGATGTATTTTCGGAATCCCGATTCGATATTCCAAAACAGGATTTCTAAAACGTTTGTCACCGGCTATACAAATCGGTGGAACACTAAAATATCTCAAGTGATTTTAGTCTCTATAACAATGCATTAGAGTTTGAATCGTGGCTTTACGTTGTGTCACTAGTAGATCGAGTTCCACAGATTAGGTCCGAATAATAATGTGTCAAACACAGACTAATTTTTTTTACTTTAACTACCTGAAAATTGTCAAAACTTTATACAAAAGTTATTTTAAATGTTTCCAATATGAAATTTGGACGTCGTTTTGCGTTTACTTTATGTTGTTATGACAAAAGTGCTGAGAATTTGGACAAAGAAAAAAAAATCTACCGAATTTGGTGTAGAGATGGATTCTTATTATATCTGTCGTGATTGATTAATCTGTCGTGGCACACTAGCGCCGCTAGCGGTCCTAGGAAGTAAACAAATAAGCGTTCCATGGATTTGTTCCTTCGTTACCTATCTGTACTATATTCTTTAATCTGTGATTTCTAATGTATGCGGCCGCCCTAACAATCAACAACTGACTAAATCGTGTCATTTGTTTCTAACAGCAAAAGAGTTCGGTCTGTTCCTGGCGTCAGAGGAAGACAACAAGAAGGGTATTTGGCTGGAGGCGTCCAGAAGCCTCGACTACTACATGCTGAGGAACGGAGATCTGCTCGAATATAACAAGAAGACCAGGAACTTGAGGGTGCGGATGCTTGATGGTAAGGGAAATTTATTATTTACAAGCTTTTATCTAGTTTGTCCCGATGTTTGTCATCACTTGCAAGTTAAAATTTGATCCACTTCCCGGTTACCGATTGAGCTGAAATTTTGCATGCTTATGTAAATCGGATGACAATGCAAAATTATAATGACATGGAGCTGATCTGATGCTGGAGCTGGAAGGTGGCCATAGGAACTCCAAAATAAACGACTCATTCGAACCGTCTTAACGAGTAGTTGAAGACTGTGCAAAAAAAAGTACCTACAGTCGGCAATAAAAGCTTGTATAGTATGACACAACTTAGATGTAGCATCGGCAAACTTCGTAGAATCGATCGTTCTCGAAAAGAGTGCGCCTACAACATTACTCATGTGTTAAAAAATTATCGGCGAAAATGATCTTGTTGAACGTTGAATGGCGCGATACTGAATTATTTTTATTTATTGTGTAAATCGGAAGTGAAGTGTACGAAAACGATTCGCTGATGCTACATCTAAGTTGTGTCATACTATACCAAAAATGTTTTTTTTGACAGAAACTTATACTTACATATTATTATGTGATAAGGGGTCCTACGGTACTAGTTGACCCTTCAATCTCATTGTTAAGTATATCATCGTTACAAACTAAACTAATTTGAATAATAACACATAATATGTTTCTTATATGTATAAACATAATTGAAAAACCAGGGAAAGCTATGAAATCAGTCCAGACTAGCTGCTTGAGTTTTTATATAATAAAGAAATACCTTGAACTAAAATGAAATATCTATACTAATATTATAAAGAGGAAAGAATGTATGTTTGTTTGTTTGCATTGAATAGGCTCCGAAACTACTGAACCGATTTGAAAAATTCTTTCACTAATAGGAAACTACATTATCCCCGAAGGTTATAGGATACTTTATCTCGAAAACGCGAGTGAAACCGCGAGGAACAGCTAGTTTACTATAAAAACCATTAAAATAAATCCTACTATACTACTAATACTATAAATGCGAAAGTTTGTGAGTATGTATGTATGTTTGTTACTCTTTCACGCAAAAACTACTGAACGGATTTGGATGACATTCGAAACACAGATAGTTTATAACCTGGATTAACACATGGGATACTCTTTGTCCCGGGAAAACATGAAACCGCGGGGCGGAAGCTAGTAATAAAATGTATTGGATTTTTTTAAAATATATTTAGTGAGTAATATAGAAACGGCTCCATTGTTTGTATGCGTGTGTGCAGGTACTGTGAAGACATTGCTGGTGGACGACAGTCAGATAGTGGCCAACCTCATGGTGGTCATATGCACCAAGATCGGCATCACCAACTATGACGAATATGGACTGGTGAGTGCGCTCTCTTGCTTTATTCAAATAAGTGCCAGTTCCTTTCTAGGCTTTGTGTGCTCACCATCATCAGCCACTTCATCACTGACCACGGTGAGATTGTGGTGAAACACACGCCTATACATCGTAAAAAAAAAAGTACGTATTGGACTTTTTACGGTTCCGTACCAAATCACTATCACTACATAATATAAAACAAGGTCGCTTCCCGCTGTCTGTCCCTATGTATGCTTAGATCTTTAAAACTACGCAACGGATTTTGATGCGGTTTTTTTAATAGATAGAGTGATTCAAGAGGAAGGTTTATATGTATAATACATGCATACTATAGTACAGAAAAGCTGGGCGAAGCCAAGAGCGGGTCGCTACTGTATAATATTAGTTAGTTTACTGGACGGATCGAGCTGAAATTTGGCGTACAGATAGATAATAAATATGACGTGGGCATCCGCTAAGAAATGATTAAAAATTCAACCACTAACGGGGTAAAATAGGGGGAACGGAAACTAGTTTAAAATAAAATACCCCAACAATAACGTAACATTGCCACCAGGTTCGCGAAGACCAAAAAGACGAGCCGGATCCTTGCGAGAAGCCCAACTACGGCACCCTCACGCTGAAGAGGAAACACCAGGAGAAGGAACGAGACGTCAAGATGGACCAGCTCCGGAAGAAGCTGAGGACTGATGATGAAGGTATGACAGACGCAGTTGAAGTGTATGTGGAACTGGTGGTCAGTAGGCCAGTGGACAATGTCAAAAATTAATCGTCACATACTAACCAATATACCGGGTGTAAGGGACAGCCTTCCGAAAACTGATTCCATGGATTAAATTCATGATTCTGGAGCCCCCACACTTTGTATTTTCCTCGATCTTTTCATGAATTATACGATTTTTTTTCTTTACTGATTATACTTACTAAAAAATCATTATACAAGTCTGACTATGCGAGATTTAAATAAGTAAACACTAACCAATATACAAAACATTAAAAAAAATACATGTATCAGAAAATTTGCTAATGGTGTCGATTCTGTTGTTTAAGAACTTAACTAATATTAGACAAGTCACCTCTCTTTCAAGTTAACCTTATTGAATAAAGACAGAACATTTTTAATGCTGTCAGTTTAATCCATGCCGTCGTAATGTACGGGTAAATAGTCGTGACCAATAAAGATCGCGCTTAAATTCACGTTGAAAAGGACTAAAATATCTTGCATCCCTTTCTTATATTTACTATTAGAAAGAGATATAGTGAGATTAAATTTATTGAGTTCGTTAACAACAGAATCGGCACCAATAATTCGATTTATTTTTGTTTGTCAGTTGTTTTAGTAGGCACACACACATTGTGAGTCTGTAAATACACAAATACATTTCAAACACTTTGGATATGCGCGCCATGTTATCGTAGTTAATCTCTGAACTTATCCACAGTGAACTGGGTGGAACCTGGTAAAACACTCCGGGAACAGGGTATAGAGGTGAGAGAGACGCTGCTGCTGCGTCGTAAGCTGTTCTTCTCTGACCGCAACGTGGACTCCCGGGACCCGGTGCAGCTGAACCTGCTGTATGTTCAAGCTAGAGACGCCATCTTGGATGGCACGCATCCTGTCACACATGATAAAGGTAAGTTATTTATTACAGAGTGTTAATAATTATCATAACTAGCTGTTCCCCGAGGTTTCACTCGCGTTCCCGGAATAAAAAGTAGGCTATAACTTTCGGGGATAATGTAGCTTCCTATTAGTGAAAGAATTTGTCGAATCGGACCAGTAACTCCGGAGATTAGCGCGTTCAAACAAACAAACTCTTCAGCTTTATTATTAGTATTTAGATAACAAAAATAAAACTGGACAAGGGCGAGTCTGACTCTCGCACCGAGGGTTCCGGAATTTCCTATGGTAACTTCTTGTAGGTTTTCCTGTAATCTATAGGTAAAGGACTATCATAATGTTTTTTTCAAAATTTTTGGCCCACTATTTTCGGAGAGAAGGGGGGAATGGGTCAATTTTCGCCTATTTTTTTAAATAACTTCAAAACGATTTATCTTAATACTATAAAAAAAAACCATATTTGAGATTCTCAAAACAAGTCCTTTCATTTGATATGACACACAATATAGTTTGCAAAACTTTTTTTTTATCTTCTTTACCCCCCAAAAGTGGCCCCCATGTTTGAAATTCATTTATTTACGTAACACGTCCGTGTTTGGGTCACCGACTTACATATGTGTACCAAGTTTTGTGTGTGTTGGCAACACATTTAGCCGTAATATTTTATTTATATAGACATGTATATCCAACAGCTTGCGAGTTTGCTGGTATTCAGTGTCAGATACAGTTCGGAGATCATAAGGAGGACAAGCACACGCCCGGCTTCCTAGAGTGAGTTACTATATTTATATACAATAGGGTAGTTTCCTGACACATCAAATCAGCTACTTTTTAATAAATGTCAAAACGATAGTTTATATGGAATTTTGTATGAAATATTACACTATGACGTCATAGTTTCACAGCATCAAATCATCTACTCTTTGTGGTTCCACTGGTAATTAAAAATCATAAAATGCATTAAATGTACAACATATTTGATGTTTCCACGTGTTTTTAGATGTTTTATGCATTGGTTAGTGTTTGGTCATTTATTGTTGAAACTGTCAACTACCCTATTATTATGATATGGGAAATTGTTCACACACGGTTATCTGATCACAAACTAAGCAGAGCTTGTACTTTAATGAAAAAATAATTTTGAAAATCGGTCGACAATAGGGATTATGTATGATATTTTTTTTTGCTTTAAGAAAAGCTTAATCACATAAGAAGCAGCAAGAAAAGAAAATATTTCCGATAACTATAAAAATAACCAAGTTATAAGCCATCAAAAATGTATTCCTATCTCTTTCTAGCAAATCAGAATTTAGAATGGAGTTTATATGGCCGTTATAGTATATGACGTCACATCTTATGTCCGATCTCTCTGTCTAATTAGTAGTTTAAAATGCTTATATCTAACGTGTTTCTTGGCCGATTTTAATTTCACTTTTTGACATCTTTTTTACATTATTTTCATATTTTTTTTAAATAAAAATAATCATGCATATTCCCTATTAGCAGAGATATCGGTGAACATACCACACCCTTTTTTGAAGTCGGTTAAAGACACGTTTTTGTATTCCCTGACAGTTTGAAGGAGTTCTTACCAGCCTCGTATGTGAAGGTGAAGGGGATCGAGAAGAAAGTCCTGAAGGAGCACAAGAAACACGTGTCGCTCACTGAGTTAGACGCCAAGGTGCTATACACCAAGAGCGCACGAGACCTTAACACTTATGGCGTCGCTTTCTTCCTTGTCAAGGTATGTTTTTAGCTTTCAATACAATTTGGAGAAATATTGGTGCCGATGCTGTTGTTCACGAACTTAACTAATATTAGTCAAGTCACCCCTCCTTCAAATTAACCTTATTGAAAAGAGATAGAATATTTTAAATGCTGTCAATTTAGTCCATGCCATCGTAATGTACGGGTAAATAGTCGTGACCAGTAAAGGTCGCGCTTAAATTCACGTTGCAATAAGTGATCGGACTAATCTGACAGGACTAAAATATCTTGCATCCCTTTCTTACACGTCCTATTAGAAAGAGACATAATGAGATTAAATTTGTTTAGTTCGTAAACAACATAATCGGCACCATTGTTACGTTATTAATCAATAAATATAAGAGGGGTGATGACTAAAAAAATCTAATTAGTCCGTCAGTTAGATTACCAAAAAATATTGGACACATGTTTTTCCTTTCAAATCAAATCAAAACTAATTTATTCAGTTGAGGCCCTAATAAGGCACTTATGAACGTCAACAGTTACAGTTTTACAATAGACTCTACCACCGGTTCCACATACACTTGAACTGAGAAGACTCCGGCAAGAAACTCAGCAAGGCTTCTTTTTTTGGTGGATCTTTTTTTTTTTATTTATGTAGGTAATTACAGTTTTTCTCTTAAATATACATAAACTTCATACAATTGTCACGTGTGGAGGCTGCAAGTGCAGAGGGAAGCTACTACAACCATGTATTCTTGTCTTCTATGTAATGAGCCACCTTATAATAGGCCTTTAGTTCCGAAACCAACAAATAACGAAGATATAGTTCTTTAAAATTTCGCGTCACATCTTAGTACACTTTTTACAGAGAGATGAACTTTGATGCGACTTGTATTTGTAATTTTCTATTGATTTGATAAAATAAAAAATACTCGTCAGGCGGCGCTGCCAAATAAAAAAAAAAAGGAAAATCTAGGAAAGTCGTGAAATGCAACTCTTTTGCAGGGCAATCTTGTCCTTATTGACTTTAAAAACGTTATTATTATAATAGGGTAGTTGACTGACACATCAAATCAGCAACTTTTTAATAAATGTCAAAACGATAGTTTATATAGAATTTTGTATGAAATATTACATTATGACGTCATAGTTTCACAGCATCAAATCATCTACTCTTAGTGGTTCCACTGGTAATTAAAAATCATAAAAAGCATTAAATGTACAACATATTTGTTGTTTCCACGTGTTTTTAGATGTTTTATGCATTGGTTTGTGTTTGGTCATTTATTTTTGACACTGGCAACTAGCCTATTCTTATATTTTCCTGTCAAGGTTGAAATTTAAATAACATTTAAAAATAATAAAAGCGTAACGGAAACTACTTGTTATAAACAAAAGTCATATGACAACAAAATTGTTGAGCCAAATACGGACAGCGACGCCAGACTGGATATCCAATATTGTTTGATAACCTAACTGACAACTTTAATTATTTTTTACCCAGTCATCATCCCTATTAGCAAAATCTAATGAAATTTAAATTTGGCGGCCTACCTTGAGCACTCTGCACAACTGGCTTGTCAAACAGATCCTTTATTTAGGACTTGTTTTTGCCAGTGTTGAGAGGAATGCATTTATTTTATCAGTTTTTTTTAGTTTAGTTTATTTTGTAACCGACAGTATCGGGGCCATATTATGAAACCAATTGTAATGAAATATTATTGAACTTCTAAAATTAGATTTTAATCCATTTTTGCGCCCTTACATGGTACATGTTACAATCCTTCTTATTGTGTCATTACTATATGAATGCAATAATAAATAAATAACATAATCACCTCTCTTTCTCTAAACTATAGGAGAAAATGAAAGGCAAGAACAAGCTAGTCCCGCGATTGCTGGGCGTGACCAAGGACTCAGTGCTGCGGCTGGACGAGAAGACCAAGGAGACGTTGCAGACTTGGCCGCTCACTACCGTGCGACGGTGGTGCGCCAGCCCCAACACTTTCACACTCGACTTTGGGGACTACAGGTACTTGTTCTGTTTATTTTTAGGATTCCGCAGCTTAAGGAGACGGTATACGAGAAATGATGATTCTAAATTCAGTTTTTCTCAATAGTTGTAACATTATCATGAAATAGTCATATATGTCAGTTAACCTTGGAGGAATATGTCGATGACTGCTGGCTGTACCGATTGCCAGGACTAACCTTCTCGCCAAAGCACCACTGACCGGGCAATTCGTTCTATTAACGAAATTCATAACAACATGGATGTATTTACATGTCATTTTGGTGAATTCGCAAAATGTCTACTATACTTTTTATGTTATAATTAAGATTAGTTAATTTATATTATGTTTTATTACCTTTACTGTTGTTTATTGTTGTATCATATTATGTGTGATGTATAGTTTATTAATATTGTAAAATTTTATTTTTTTAAGATAAACTTTAAGGCCCTTCTACCGCATTAGGTACCCACCTGTAATGGTAGTTTAAGGAGGTGGTGATAAATAAATAAATGATTTCTTTTGTTATTAATCAGTAAATATACGACCATTCTTGTCGCAAATAACTTGTTGATAACTTACGACATATAACTGAGCTGCAATTTGCAGAAAACGTGATAAAATTGTAATTTCGCGCTCCAACCGAAACCTCCACCTTAATGCTATGGTATCTGTAATAACGAGTGGTTGTATGGTCTGTGTGTTCAGTGACCAGTACTACTCGGTGCAGACGACGGAGGCGGAACAGATCCTGCAGGTGATCGCCGGCTACATCGACATCATCGTGCGCAAGCAGCGCGCCCGCGACCATCTCGGCATCGAGGGCGACGAGGGGTCCGCCATGCTCGAGGACTCTGTCTCACCCTCCAAGTCAGTATCACGCTACTAGCTTACCACCATCCATTTATTTACTCAAATTAGACAATATGGTAGTTGACTGACACATCAAATCAGCTACTTTTTAATAAATGTCAAAACTATAGTTTATAAGGAATTTTGTATGAAATATTACATTATGGCGTCATAGTTTCACAGCATCAAATCATCTACTCTTAGCGGTTCTACTGGTAAATAAAAATCATAAAAAGCATTAAATGTACAACATATTTGATGTTGCCACATGTTTTTACATGTTTTATGCATTGGTTAGTGTTTGGTCATTTATTTTTGACAGTGGTGCCAATTCTGTTGTTTACGAACTTAACTAATATTAGTCAAGTCGCCTCTCTTTCAAGTTAACCTTATTGAAAAAATATAGAACACTTTTAATGCTGTCAGTTTAGTCCATGCCGTCGTAATGTACGGGTAAATAGACAATAAAGATCGCGCTTAAATTCACGTCGAAATATGTGATCGGACTAAACTGACAGGACTAAAATATCTTGCATCCCTTTCTTATGTTTACTATTAGAAAGAGACATAGTGAGATTACATTTATTTAGTTCGTAAACAACAGAATCGGCATCACTATTATCCATTTAGTGTTAGTAAATATGAAGCTTAATAAAATAGGATTAGTAAATCATAAGACGGAAGGTACTAAAACTCGTCGTGACTCGTCGACGACGCGAGGTCAGTTCCTCACGTAGCTGTACACCGGTCGAGGTCGGCAAACATCCTCAGGATCCTGTTGGTGCTGCCCCGCATTCTGCTCATCAGGGAGTGCACTTTTTTTCTAATTATTGCGAAGAAATCGCAAGGGTGCTTCAGCAAAGACATTCCTGATGCGCTACAAAAGCGAGGCAGCCCCAGCAGAGCCCTGAATAATTGTTTTCGAGGATCAGAAGATATGCGCGTTTTGTATAAGAAATCCATAGGTTGCGTGTACATCCAACCATAGGTTTGGATTACTATGTGTATTTTTATAGCGGTATTATTTAACCTATTTCCTGCATTGTCCTTACAGAGCGAATATAATTCAACACGACACTTTTAAGTCGGGTAAAGTGAACACGGAATCTGTCGCCAAGCCGGCCGTCCACCGGCCGGGGGCTGAAGGTAAACATTCTGTTTTATTTATGATATAATATAGTTTTTGTCAATGCACAGTTTTTATTTAGAGATTATTGAGTTTATTTAATTTTTATTTATTTTTATGTTCTTGAACTGTATAATGTTAATATACAGGATGATTATTTTAATTAGGCGTGGTAGGCCGTAGTCTCGAGGCCGATTTTGATAAAAACTGTATATTTAGATTTTCAAGAAATAAATTTCAATCGCCGTGAATCGCACTCATGATTTGGTACATTAAATAATAATAATAATAAATATCCTGGGACATTGTTGACACGCGGTTATCTGATCCCAAACTAAGCAGAACTTGTACTATGGATAACCAGACAACTGATATACTACATTATAGTGTCACTTATAATAATCAATTTATGAAAAATAATTTTACATGGAAAGTACTTAATTGGAAAAAAAAAACTCAAACTGCGTAAAAATACCATCCTAGTTTTTATATGAGCTTATTTATAATTTGATGTATGTATGATTTGCGAACACAAATGCTTGTTTTGTACAATAGGCGCTAAGCCATTCGCGGTGGGGCACTTGACCGGCGCCCAGCAGACCACGGTCTCCGGGCAGATCATCACCGGCCACACGCCGCCTTCCGTTAGTATACCTGCTTTATTTATGTGCCTTTTTTTTTTAGCTTGTTTTTAACCTCCGAAAAAAAGAGGTGTTATATGTTTGTAGTGTATATTATCTGTCATAGTTAGAGGAGCTTCTTTTCAAAACATGACTATTCCACTTTTGATGAAACTGTTTTTTTTTGTTTTGTTTTGTAACATAAAAATTTACACTCCACGAAAATAAAATAGGGCCTTGAACTTGATAGATTTCGTCAAAAATTATTCTATTCGATTATTCTACGTCAAAATGACGTTACATACAAAACTATTTTCTCAGATTGTGAAAAAACACAATAAGTGACGTATTCAAGTTTTGAAAAGAACCTCCTTAGTTACGGATTTGACTTTGATTTAGTTTGTTTCGTTTGAACAGTGTCTTAATTGAGAATGTTCTTAGCTATTTTTGCCATTTGAACCATATGAAAATTATCACCAATCTATTTTCTAGTGAGTTTAGGGGGTTTCTTATTTTTATTAATTGTTGTTATTTTATTTAAGTTAGGTGTAAGTTCTCACTTCAATGGATAGATGGCGCCTCAGGATATTAAATCGCGTTTACAAAGATCTTTAAAGAACTCATATAAAATAACTAATTAAAAAATTTACATTATAATCATTTTTGTTCCACGCTTGCTAATATTGGAAACCGACAGTCGTCGAACTGGTCTGTGTAGGTATATACATTATATTTAACACGTTATGTATTATATAATATATTCTTCTTCGCGGTGGTTCCCGGGATAAAAAGTATTCTATATGTTATTCCAGGGAATGGTCAATCTATGTGCCAAGTTCCATCAAATTCCGTTGAGTAGTTTTTGCGTGAAACAGTAACAAACTTTCATATCATAAATGCTTGTTTGCTTGTTACATTTTCACACCTCAACGGCACAACCAATTGTGATTGAATTTGGCACACAGACAGCTTATGGCATGGAGAAAACTGCGAGTGATGGCTATTTTCTCTATAACTATATATTAAAAAGCTGCGTTTGTTTGAATGCGCTAATCTCTGGAATTACTTGTCGGTTTCTAAAAAATATTTCTCTAATATAAAGCTACATTATCCCCGAAGGTTATAGGCTACTTTTTATCCCGGGAACGTGAGTGAAGCTGCGGGGAACAGCTAGTTTATAATATTAGTAAGATTTAAGAGAATTTACAAAAAAAAACGTGTGTATTATTTAGGCTTCTCAAGTCCAGCAGACCAGAGTGACGTCGATTCTGACGGAGCCCCAGCGTGCGCTGCTGTCCAGCATCACCACTGGGCGGGAGATCATCAAGCAAACCGAGGAGGGGCTCACTAGGGTATGTAATATCTTGGAACAACCTTCACACATTTACACATTTTATAGGCGATGATAGCTCAGTGGTAGTGACGTCGAATGCCGAGACGAAGGTCGCGTGTTCGAATTCTACAAAGAGCTTGAGCTTTCGGTGAAGGAAAACATCGTGAGGAAACCATAGAACGGTGGTACAGTACTTTGTAGTACCCGCCTGGCTGGCTACCACCCTCAAGTTGGAGATCTGTCGCCAAGCACCTTTCAGTGTGCTCCGACAGCTGCACTTGAGAGCCAGTTCCTTTCTAGGCTTTGTGTGCTTACCATCATCGGCCACATCATCACTGACCACAGTGAGAATGTGGTCCCTAAGTAGCGTATATGTTATCCCAGGATATGATTTATCTATGTGCTAAGTTTCATTCAAATCCGTTTAGTAGTTTTTACGTGAAAGAGTCACAAACACCCATACATCCATCCTCACAAACTTTTTTTTACTTTTATACTTCATATAGCCAAATGACGTAATAACATGGCGGCTATTATTTCACGTTGTTAAAATCAGATTAAAAAAACTGAAAAAAAATTCTCTAATTTTTGTTATTTTATGATCTAAAATTAACATTTTCCGACTTTTTTTTGCTAAGCTTACTCAATTTTAATATTTTTTCTCTTATTGAGTAAAATACTCTATTCCCGAGCAAATGGGAGAACATATAACTAGCTGTGTATGTTTGTCTGTAGGCGAGTTTGCCGGCCCTCGGTCAGGACGCGGCCTCGGTCAAGTGGAAGCAAGTAACCATGGACACCAACAAGCAAGTGGTGACGTCACAGATAGCCGCCATGAACGCGGCCACTGCGCAGGTCGTCACGCTTACATCCGGTATGTATCTTATTTATATACCAATAAAGGTTATGTTGGGCTTGCAATTTGTTTGCTCATTTATGGAGTTTTCAGGGGGCTACTTTTGGTCCACATTTGTTTCTTATGTATATAGATGTTTTTATATATTTTATTTAATATGCAACTGTCAAATGTCAATATTTAAATGTCAATCCTATGTTGTCGTTATACGAATCAAAATCCCAAAGTTATCAGAATTTGCAAAGAATAACATTTCAATCATTATTAATCCATACTAATGTTGTGTAAATACGAAAGTCTGTTTGTTACCTTTTCACGCCTAAACCGCTGCACCGATCACGATGAAATTTGGCATGCAGATAGCCTATGATATGGAGTAAGAGAGATAAGTTAATAGGCTTCTTTTTATCCCGGGAACGCAGGTGAAACCGCGGGGAACAACTAGTATTATATAATGCATGTTTTAAAGTGCAATATTAAATTTGAGGAATTACTGCTCCAATAAAAAGCTGGAACTTATCTTGGACGTCAAATAACTAGGTTATCTTTCACTAGGCACAATAGAAGAAGTGGACCACACAGCAGTTGGGGCGGCCATCACCACGATAACCAGCAACCTGCCGGAAATGACGAAAGGCGTCCAAATGATAGCCGCACTTATGGACGACGATGGCAATGGAGACAGGCTGCTGGATGCCACTAGGAAACTGTGCAGTGCCTTCACAGACCTGCTGAAGGCTGCTGAACCTGATACTAAAGAGGTAAGGGCTTGAAAAATAATGGTCTTTCAGAGCCACTTCCCGAAATTGCAAAATTAAAGTGGTATATTTTTTTTTTATTCCTGGGATATTGTTCACACACGGTTATCTGATCCTAAACTATGCAGAGCTTGTACTATGGACAACCAGATAACTGATATACTACATATACTACTTTTTTGTTTATACACATATATAGATAAATACACCCAGACTCAGGATAAACAAACATGTTCATGCACAGAAATGTTTGTCCTGGATGGGAATCGAACCCACGACTAGCGGCGCGATAGGTGGCGTCTTAACCAACTGCGCCAACCAACTGGCCTGTCAAAATGTGCTTTTATTTCCTAAATATAATAACTACAAGTATCTACTCCTCAAAAATCTTCCTCCTCTTAATTCTTCTGCAATTCACATACTAAAATAAATTCTACACCATTTCAGCCGCGTCAAAACCTACTGAACGCAGCCTCCCGGGTCGGTGAAGCATCCACCTCGGTCCTCCACACCATCGGTGAAGAGTCCGAGGAAGATAAGGAGACCCAGGTAAATGATACTACGGACTTAAGATCCAGGACTAGCAAAAAATCATTCCTCTACAGAAAACTTAATTACTGCTACGACAATTTCTATAAAGTATTCTTTGGCAACAGAGATAAGGAGTACGATGATTTTGAAAGTATCGAAATAGGTGATAAAATTAAGGATGACGATGAAGGTATATACGAAGATGTCGATACTAGTCGGAATTGGGGCGCTCTAGATGTTATACAGGAGGAATCTGATAGCGATTACTATAGGAGTCTAGATTATTGCAACACCCTGTTCAAGAACGGTAAAGTTACTATTAATGATATTAATCAAGCTAAGTTTAAAGATGATAAGTTAAGTCATAGTGATTTGCAGTCGATCGTTGAAAATTGCGAAGGGTACCTCGATGATACGGACCCGAGGACGTACCCGAAAACTATTGTTGATAAAATATACGATTTCAAAAAGGATTTCTCTAATCATCACTACGCTAATGTTAACTTTGCTAATTCGAATGTCAACATTGACAAATCTAATGTCAAATTTGACAAATCTGATAAATCAAATGTCAATTTAGATAGGAGAAGTAAAAACGATATTCTACGCGAGCGTTTCTTCTTAGCAGACAATAGTAATGATAAAAACAATATTAACGATAGATTCAATAAATTTAACGATAAGAAAATCGAGTGTCACAGTATAGTCAATGACGTCACTAAAACCGGACCTGACGTCAAAGTTTCCGGTTCTTTAAACATGAAAATACTTAATCTAGATAAATACAATCGCGTTCTCACTACTACTGAAACGGTAACAGAGAACGCAGTAGCAAGTTTCACAAAAAACGAAATAAGCAAACTTAAAAATGATAATTTTGAGAATTTCATTAAAAAAAGCGAGAAATATTACACGTCCGAATCTAGAGATAGGCAAACGACTGTCGAGTTAAATAACGCAAAAGAAACCGCCAAAGGGAAAACAGAAATTCGTATATTTTACAATCCTACTTTCCAATCGACAGGGCATGGGTTTACAAAAGGCTTCTGTCAGTTTTGTAAACGCAGGTGCCCTAGAACTGACGAGAAATGCTGCCCCAAATGCGAGTGCCTAGAATTGGAACTGAAAATGATTTGGAAAGAGAATTGGTTGAATATTTTATTCTTTATTTCGTTAATTTTTGTTTTTTTGGCGTTATTGATTCAATGTTTGATGCCTAATAACGAATGTGATGGTAGAAATGAGACGCAAAGCGATGGGAAGTGTTTTGAAATGGTTTAAGGGACTTTGATATTTAGGTAGTGATTCTAACAATTGAATTTAAATCCTAAATCTATAACTATATGGTTTATAATCGATTATAACACAATTCTATTATTAAAATATATTGATACTGTAATCTTGATCACCCCAAAATAATCTCTGATGCACAGAATTTAAAGTCCAAAATAATCTAGCTATGACTACATTAATCACAAAATCATTTCTCATATCATATTGTGATAATATGCAGGACTGCTGTCTTTTCCGTTATGTAAGTTCTTGAACCATCATAGTTGAGGATTCCTTGCCATTTCTGCTAAGTTAGTAATTTTTGTTACTATGTCCATAAAGTTTGTTTATCTGATATATAAAAGCTGTTAATTTATGCAAATTTTTGGGGTAAAATTGAGGACGGAGTAACTTCTAAGTTTTAGAGTACTTAATTTTATTGAAACAAAAACGTATGATAAATCTTTAAAAAGCTTATTATATTATTATATTATTTTCAAACTCCACATTTTACTCACTATATAAGTCCTCGAGATAGGAAAAATTATGGATTTGAGAGTATTTATTTATTAAAATATTCCTATATTCAATTAAAATAATATTCTTCTATATTCTATAATATACAATATTTACAATTATTTACAACAAATATACAAACTATATATAAAAAAAATCCTCGAGGCGGCCGCTGCTGCCAATCAACGGCAATATTCCCAGAAGGCTGACAGCGTTCCCTCTTTGTATGGCCAAGCTAACGCGTTTGCGGAAAAAGCTCCCCGCCCGCCGGTCCCCTGTGACCTCAATTAATTTTGAAGATAATGTTCGAGAAAATCTTCTATAAAGAGTAACGTTCAGAATAACGTTTCTGTCATTTGCGGACCTTATCAAAGAGTCCTCGATTAGGGCATAGTCACTTCTGAAGGCATCCTCGATCGCGCCTTAGTCATTTAAAACGACCTAGATTGGGGCTTAGTCACTTATCAAAGCCTCGATTGGGTAAAGTAAAGAATTAAAATGGCTTTTTAAAAATAATTAAAGCTAACTAAAGAGAAGCAAGCTTACTGACATTTGTATGTGTGAAAGACAATATATTCTATGGGAAAAGACTGTATAATGACATTTTTATTAGTTCATAATTTATTTTGTTTATTGACAAGACTATGTATGATTTATCAGTAAAGAGAGATTTTAGTCTCTCATTTCACTAAATGAATCACCTTAGGGTCGGTTGCATAAAGCGAGGTCATAGTAAGGTTAACTTTAACCGCCGAAAGATAGCAAACTGGGTTGCTCGTCATTTTCTAAAATAACCATAACCGAATGAGGGAGATCGGTCATCGTCAAAGTGACTACGGTCAAAGCATGGTAATAGTTAAGTTAACTTTAACAAAAATATACGAGCAACCGACCCTTTAGTGATGTATTTTATAGTATGTTGAGAAAGGATGTGATATTTGATGAAAGATACATATTGGGCTTTCTGCCTTCGGCTATACGACTATTTCTTGAAAACGTGACTTTTTCCTCCGTGAACTATGTTGATGATTTCTTTTGTTATTAATCAGTAAATATACTACCATCCTTGTCATGAATCACATGTTGACAAATATACGACCTATAACTTAGCCGCAATAGGGATGATGCCTAAAAAAATCTAATTAGTTCGTCGTCAGTTAGATAACCAAAAAATATTAGACACATATTAATTCTTGAATTCCGAAAACAAAAAATAACGAAGATACAGTGCGTTAAAATTTTGCGTGACGTCACGTCTTAGTACACTTTAGAGAGATGACGTCACAAGCCCCCCACTCCTGAACTTTGATGCGCCTTATCTTTGTAATTTTGTATTGATTTGATACAATAAAAAATACATATCCAATATTTTTTGATAACCTAACTGACGGACTAAACAGAATTACCCTATTAGCAAAAAAGGATCCCCCTTATAAATAAAAATTTGTCCGGGATTGTATTTAGTAATGAGCGAGAGAGATAGTCATATACGACACAAAGTAACACCAAATTATACCGCGAAGTTTAAATATAGCTAATTTAGTATTAGCATAATTTAATCTTGCATACTATATATCTTTACTGCATAACATAAAGTGTCCCCGATTCTGTTTGTTACAAACTAAACTAATTTAATCTCACTATATCTCTTTCTAACAAACAATATAAGAAAGGGATTAAAGATATTTTAGTACTGTCAGGAGGCCAATTCTCGCGCGGGTAGAGATCATCTCTAATTCGAGATATGTTGGCAAATGTCTAATAAAATCAATTTTTCGTATTCTCGGGATGTCACGCTAGCGAAAAGTCTAATTCCTTTCGTTCGAGATACAACGAATGGTCTGGAGCAGTAGAGATTTCGATGTCGAATGATGACATTTTGGTGAGATTTTTCATAGACATTCATCTCTACCCGCGCGAGAATTGGCCTCCTGATTAGTCTGATTACATATTTCAACGTGAATTTAAGCGCGATCTATATTGGTCACGATCATTTATTTACCCGTACATTACGACAGCAATAAAAATGTTGCTATCTTTTCCTTTATAGGACTAACTTACTATGTTGATTTGTTAGAAAGAGATGTTGTGCGATTAAATTAGTTTAGTTTATTAACAACAAAATCAGCATAACTATGAAATTATGGTCATTTTCTGTGACTACGTAAATTTAAGTTTCAGTAAAGATGGTCTACAAATCGGCAGCTATATCTTAATTACTAAAATGGGTGCAAATGTTTATAAATTAGTACGTTTATATTTTATTTATTGTGTAGACTATGGTGGTGTGTTTGGTATTCTTGTCGATGTATACCGTAGGGGAAGACTCGTATAGAAATTTAAGCATTACAAAGTGCTAAAATATAAAATTAACGTTTATTAGTCTCGAACTTAATAATCTCAAACTCAAAACTCATTTATTCAGTTGAGGCCCTAATAAGGCACTTATGAACGTCAACAGTTACAGTTTTACAATATACTCTACCACCGGTTCCACATACACTTACACTGAGAACATTCAACAAGGCTATCGACTTTTAACAAAAGAGTAAAACCTCTTTTAAAGACTATAAAATTAATATGGGACCACCGTGGAGCTATAGAACCCTACGCTAAAAGCTTATTAAAATCGGTTCATAAACAAAAAAAAAATGTATGAATCGAATTGATAACCTCCACCTTTTTTGAAGTCAGTTAAAAATACGATAGGTATATGAATAATGTAAAGAAATGAGACGCACATATATTGTCAGACTCGATGTAATTTTGAGCTGTTAGAGCAACTGAGCGCGTCTAGTGATGTGATGCTTATATTTCAAATAATGCTTATTTTGAGTTGGTTTTACAAGCTTAAAATTATCAAATGACAGACACTTTTATGCAATGTATGGGGAATGGGCATTGTTATTATAGTGAAGATACAATTTTATCAAAACACTAGCTGTTCCCGTGGCTTCACTCGCATTCCCGGGATAAAAAGTAGCCTATATAACCTTCAGGGATAATGTAGCTTCCTATTAATGAAATAATTTTTCGAATCGGACCAGTAACTCCAGAGATTAGTGCGTTCAAACAAACTCTTCAGCTTTATTATTAGTATAGATTACATTTACGAATTTATTTTGTCTCTATCAGTTATTTATTTATTTATTTCTTTACGAGTTTTTCCATTGCGGTATAGTTTAGGTATTTTATTATATTATTTTTATTATTTAATATTTTTGTTAACAAATGATCTTAATGCTTACTAATCTAGTCGTTTACGTTTTTTTATTTTTTATTAATTTTAATACTATTTGTGTTTGCATTAAGGTCGATTGGCAGCTAAAATCTGATTTAAAATAATTTAACTACCTAACAGTTCCGCCGCTTTTTAACAATTTATACAGTGTGATCGAGTAAAGCAGCTGTATTATACAGCATGTGTCAATCATAACTTAACAAAAAAATATTTTTTGTGATATCGATTTCGTAAACATTTCTCAAAATTTTGCATTTAATTTCCTCTTTTTTACTACACCCTGTATAAATCAAGCGGTGAAACTAAAAGCGAAAAATCTGAGAATCAGTATTATAAATTGGTTTGGAAAATCATGTTTAAAAATTATTTTTGTTTGTATATTTATTGTAATTATTTTTTGTTAAAACTACACTGACGGCTTATCGAAGGTCTAATATTTGAATTGAAGAAGGCAATAAGGAATATGCATGATACTTTTATTTGCTTTCATAAAAGTTCATTCATATATGATACAGTAGGAAAAGAAAATATTTCAGATAACCATAAAAATAACCATGATATAAGCCATCAAAGATTTATTCCTATCTCTTTCTAGCATGTAGTTTATGACGTCACATACTATGTCCGATCTCTCTGTCTAATTAGTAGTTTAAAATGCTTCTTCCGTGTTTCACGGTCGATTTTAATTTCACTTTTTGACATCTTTTTTACGGTATTTTCTTATTTTGCTAAGAAATGCGATAAAACAAATTCATGCATATTCCATATTCATCAGTCATCAGTTTTATTCCGTCTAATATTAATTTACATCACAAATTCTATTGATATATTGTAGGCAATGTGCGGTCGTCAGTGTGGGTTGCCATAACGTCCAAGACTTGCCATTTGTAAATAAACACGCACTGGTGCCGATTCTGTTGTTTGCGAACTTAACTAATATTAGACCTCTATAACCTCTCTCATGTTAACCTTATTGAACAAAAGATAGAACATTTTTAATGCTGTCAGTTTAGTCCATGCCGTCGTAATGTACGGGTAAATAGTCGTGACCAATAAAGATCGCGCTTAAATTCATGTTGAAATAAGTAATCGGACTAATCTGACAGGACTAAAATATCCTGCATCCCTTTCTTATATTTACTATTAGAAAGAGATATAGTGAGATTCAATTTATTTAATTCGTAAACAACAGAATCGGCACCATTATTGCCATGTTTTGTTGTATGTCACTTGGGTGGGTGAATCATTTACTAATTAACTGATAGTATGAAATAGGGTCGCGGGGATGTCGCGTTATTTGATTTGACCACGGTGGTAGAGTATGTAATAATCCTGTTTTTCGCTTTGGGTACGAAACCCTAAAAATACACTTAATTTAGTTTATATTTAAAAGGATTTTTCGAATATTTAAAAAAAAATCTATACATATTTTTATTTTGACATTGAAATAAAACTGGGGAAGAAATCGTAGTATTTGAGGGCGCCACTGTGCTTACCGTTATCAGTCATTGGTTCTAGAAATTATTTATGTACCCAAGTATGACGATCTTCATCACTTATTGTTTAATATATTCTTGGTTGTGGTTCATTAACTGTCACCGACAGACATGTGAAAGTTATTTTTGTCAATTACATTTGCTTTTACGAATTTTTACTGATTTTTTATTTACGACTAACTGTCCGTTAAAAGTGAATGTAGTAGCAAAAATGACTATACTAATACCACCCTATGTCGCTGCTTAATAGAGTATAATATTCAATGAAAAGAAGACCAAATACTGATACGCCACTTACAATTTAGGAACAATAAGCTCCTATCAAATCAAATAACTCATTCAGTTTAGGCCCTAATAAGGCACTTATGTACAATAGACTCTACTGCGGGTTCCACATACACTTGAATTGAGAAGACTATACAATCTGTTTTTTTTTGATATCCCATAACTCTGGGTATGACTGAGACCATATCAAAGAATCAAGTGGCATATGAATTATGTTTCAAACATCCTTTTTTGTTATTATTTTTCATACAAAATAATTCGACAAAGTCACGATTATTAATGTAAAACACCCTTACGTGAAATATGACAACGTCGCATTTTCTTAGCTTTAAATATGAATTAATTACTCGTATTTATCAATTAAACTTAGATACCTAGACACATCGAGGGTCTAAGTTTTGCGAAGTTTTGCGACCTCGCAAAAGTAATGATTCGTCATACTGGTGACTATTTTTGACCTAATTTTATTATGATTGATGATATCTCCGAAACTATGCATTCTTGGAGTTTTAGTATTATTTTTACCTTCAGAATATAACCTTAGAGTTATGGGATATAAAAAAAAAACACGTTGTATAATCGAACTGTCAAATGCAAGTACAACATATATGTGAGTCGCGTTTCAGTATTTGGCAAAATCATTTATTCAGTAAGACCCTAGGGCACTGAAGCTACCGAAGTAAGTAGGCAACCAAATCACAATGCAACCAACGCGTTGGCATATTGTAATAAGTTACACTGTTTGAGGACCGACATTTTTGGTGCTCGTGTTAAAACGTCAATTCAGTTTAGGCCCTGATAAGGCACTTATGAACGTCGATAGTTACAATAGACTACCACCGGTTCAAAATCAAAACTCATTTATTCAGTTTAGGCCCTAATAAGGCACTTATGAATGTCAAAAGTTACAGTTTTACAATAGACTACTACCGGTTCTGAATACACTTGAACTGAGAAGACTCAGGCAAGAAACTCAGCAAGGCTTCTTTTTTTTAATTTATGTAATTACAGTTTTAAATATAGGTACATAAACTTCATAAAATTATCACTTGGCCATATTCCATTCTTCCACTTTCCACTTGAACTGAGAACACTCCGACAAGAAACTCGGTAAAACGACCGAATATAAGCATGGAATTGTCAGTATTTTTGTCGTACGTTAACAGATATACTCTTATTCAGCAAACCTCTCTAATTTGAAAATAAGTCGTTGTTAAAAGAGGCTTGTAAAGTTTGGCCCAGATAAGAGCTAAGTTTAACTTTATACAGAGTATCAACAAAACAACATACAAATTGTTTCTGAATCTCTTCACTGCGTTTGCTTTCCTTATCTCACAGGCCCAGAGAGAAAGAGCTAGCAATCGCTGTGCCACCAAATTATTTTCAAATCGGTTTCTTCAGTCAGACAAAAATTTCTTCCGAAAGATATAGTTATGCTGTAGAAAAAACTACTTAAATTATAGAGTGAGCCTTTTGTATTGTAGAATCATTTTAATTCTATGATTCCAACGCAAAGTTCGTCAGTTGATTTTCCCCCGTTTCTTAGGACATTCTCCTATCCCTGGCCAAGGCTGTGGCCAACACGACAGCAGCTTTAGTCCTCAAGGCCAAGAACGTAGCGGCCCAGTGTCGAGATGATCAGCAACTCCAGAACACCATTATAGCGGCCGCCACTCATTGCGCGTTAGCTACTAGTCAGCTGGTCGCTTGTGCTAAGGTATGTTGAACTTTAGGTATGTTATATTAAGGGTTACTAAAAAAGATCTAAAAAATTATGGATGTGTGAAAGATGATATGAGTAAGGAAGGAGTGAAGTTGGGTACATGGCAGATGGAAATAAATCAATCTGACAATCTGGGTTCCGGGCCCGATTCGGGTTACGAACCGAATAGTTAATTTATTGAGGAAAAAGGCTAGTATTACTCAATTTCAGACTAATTTAGAACGAGGTGGACGATCAGTTCTCGATCACGGTAAAAATAACGATAATAATACACATAGTATTGCCATTTCAATCAATGCTATGTTCATATAAACAGAGGAGCATTATTATTATTTGGGCTAGGTGTTTATTTAGTCTTTCCTATAGGCTAGACTAAGTCTATTGTGATCTCCACATACATTAGCTATCACTACCAAGACATATGGTGGAACTTAAGCATCTGATCGGTCCAGGTGGTGGCCCCAACGATCCACAACCCGGCGTGTAGGGAGCAGCTGCTGAGCGCGGCGCGCCAGGTGGGTGCGGCGGTGGACCGGCTGGTGGAGGCCTGCGCCCCGGGGCCCGCGCCCCTCGACCAGCTCAACCTCGCCGCTCAGCGCGTCACCGACGAACTTGAGAGGCTCATCGCGCACTGTGACTTTGGTGAGTTATATGTCCCGTGTGTCTTGAAGGAATAGTGTGGGTCCTAAATTAGTACCCTGAGGAACTCTTTTTATTTTTTTGGAATTTAGATTTCTGAAGTAGGTTTATTTGCAATTCGATATGTCAAGAAAAAACATTGCTTATTTAGTATTTAATTGATATAAGATTAGACTCGAAAGTGAACCTTAAGACTCTCCATTTTAGTAGTTAATAGTGATCCATTGTATCAAAAGCCTTACCGAAATATTTTAACCGTCGGCGTCGATTTCAGAGTCAATCTCTAGCGGTTCTATTATTTATTCCACCATAACATTTAAATGTGTGAACAGATTTGTATGTATGTGGTATCGTTAGAATCCTTACATCATCCCGAGTGACACTGCCTATACTTAGTTTACTTTTTGTAAAAGGTAAACGTATTTTTTCTTTAATTTTTGCTTTTGTTTATTAAATGAATGTCGGACAGAGCGTCGACTGCAGCCGACGGTGACCGAGCGCACGGTAGAGAGCGTGATGAGTGCGAGCGAGCGCGTGGTGGCGGCGGGGGAAGCGGGCGACGCCACCGACATGGTCCGGCATGCGCGCGCGCTGGGCCAGGCCACTGCGCATCTCATCACCAATATCAAGGTAGGTATGTGCCTCCGTGTCCCTTGTGGCTGGCTGATGGCGGAGACTGCTACATATAACTAATTTTAATCACTACATGATTATTTTTTTTAATGTTTGATCATCGGTCGTCAATTCATTGAAAGTACCTGGTTGACCGAGCTTTGCTCGTTTTTTTTTAAAAACGGCCTTTTCTAAAAATAAAACCTAGCTAGATCGATTTTCTCCCCCGAAACCTTTTTAAATTTCATGAAAATCGTTGGAGCCGTTTCCGAGATTTATATTAAATATAAGAATTGCTCGTTTAAAGGTATAAGATAAACAATCGAACTAAGTTTCTGATGTTACTGTTATTATAATGATATACGTAGAAATCATCAATACATATAAAAGTCCTGACTGACCATGGACCCTTGGACCTATGGAGGAGCCATGTGTATGAATAAGCCATCTAAAGTATAAGGAATAGAGAAAAATGCTCCACATATACGTCGCAAACCGAGTGACAGCAAACTATCCTTGCGCGTCGCTTACCGTGTCACAGCATGTCAGTCGATGCTGTTAAAAAGTGTGGGAATTTATGTTGAAACTTGTAGACAAGGCTAGCAATATTAGTGGCCTCCCTCTTTTTAATGTAGCCGCGACGCTCAACGCACTTGGTGTTGCTGTCACCCGGTTTCCGTGGATAAGTGGTCTCGAGGCCGGTTTTGATAAAATCTTTTTGTTTTTATATAACGTTTTGCCAAAAATACGAGCTACGTAATAGAATTGTAATTTGGCGGTGTTTATGGAGCATTAAGTTAATAATGTTGTTTGTTATGTATATAATATATCAGACGGAAGCAGAGAAGCAGCCGTCGGAGTCCCAGCGCAAGCTGCTGGCGGCCGCCAAGCTGCTGGCCGACGCCACCGCCCGGATGGTGGAGGCGGCCAGGCAGTGCGCCTCCTCGCCACAGGTACCTAACTAACTAACTAACCAACCAACCTGTACTTGCTCTACACTACACTACACTTGCTATACATCTCTATCCTGGGACATTGTTCACACACGGTTATCTGATCACAAACTAACCAGACCTTGTACTATGGACAACCAGATAACTGATATATACATTTTGTAGGGTTCCGAAATTCAAAAGGAAAAAAACGGAACCCTTAAGTAAGTCGGTGACCCAAACATGGATGTGTTACGTAAATAAATTAAAAAAAAAAAGTGAGGGCTACTTTTGGAGGGTAAGAAGTCTATGGTATTTAAATTAACATAGGAAATTACGGAACCATCGGTGCTGCAGTCAGACTCGCACTTGTCCGGTTTTATTTTGTATCTTAGCCATGATGATGTGCTATGTTATGTAATGTAATGTTGTCCCAGGACCTTGAGAAGCAGGAGGCCCTGCGCAAGGCGGCCGAGGAACTGCGCTACATCACCGTCGACTACGCGCAGGGGCAGGACATCGTGGGCTCGCAGGTCGCCCGACTACAGGTATTACTTTTTTTACCATAATTGAAAATATTTATCTACTAAAATTCCATAGAAAAAATGTTCTTTCAGATTTTGCCACCTATTGCAATTTTGCTTTCTATAAAAATCTAACTCGGACTATTACGAACAAATAATAGCTAAATCAGTCCATCCGTTTTCAAGTGATGCGCTTACCAACGCCCCCCTCCTCTGCGCTTACCAAACCATGGGTGGGGACCCGTGGTTTCACAAGCCACTATACACGTAATTATTTCACTTCACTGGTGCCTTGTATTGATCTTTATTGGACAAAATACCACCGATAATATTCAGTAAAACTTTGCTTTATTAATAACTAGCGACCCGCCCCTGCTTCGTCCGGATTTCCTCAGCTTTTCTCTACTATATTATGCATGTATTATACATATAAATCTTCCTCTTGAATCACTATCTATTAAAAAAAACCGCATCAAAATCCGTTGCGTAGTTTTAAAGATCTAAGCATACATAGGGACAGACAGACAGCAGGAAGCGACTTTGTTTTATACAATGTAGTGATATTTAACATTTAGTTTAAAATAAATAATATGTTGTACAGGAAAGCGCCCGCCAAGCCGCTTCAAGCGCCACCCAGCTCATCACATCCGCTCACAACGCGACCCAGCACAATACCAACAAGTACTCGCAGGTAAGCTAACTCTTAGTCACCACTTGAGAGCCAGTTCCCTTCTAGGATTTCTGGGCTTACCACCATCGGCCACATCATCACTGACCACGGAGAGGTTGTGGTAAAAAAAACAAGCAAGTAGCATTCGCAGGTCAATTGCAATATCTCTGGTATTGCAAATGACAATAGGCGACGGAAATCACTTACCATCAGGTGGACCGCCTGTCAGCTTGTCATCCTTCTGACATAAAAAAAAATGCGTAGAACGTAGTGTTAATGATTCATCGAACTGTTCTGACTTTACCCTTCGATTTAAAATATTCCAAGGTATATTAGTAACATTTTCATGAAATAGTCGTATATGTCAGTACTTGGAGAAATATGTTGACGATTTATTTTGTTATTAAGGGTATACCTTCGGTTGGAGCGCGAAATTCATATTTTATCAAGTTTTTGGCTAATTGCAGCTCAGTTATAGGTCGTAAGTTATCAACATGTTATTTGCGACAAGAATGGTAGTATATTTACTGATTAATAACAAAAGAAATCATCAACATATTCCTCCAAGGTATATTACTGACATATACGACTATTTCATGAAAATGTTACTAGACATTTTTTGTTTGTATAAGTGTCCCCAACCCATATATACTATTTCCATGGTGCGCGGAAACTTTGAAAAAAAAAAATCAAAATGGCGGGGGGTCGATATGCCACAAAGGTTCTATCCCCTTTCGCGTTCGAACCGAAGCCTCCAATGAAAGCCTTAAATGAATAAAGCAGTGAGTAGTATTGTATTGTATTGTATTGTATTGTATTGTATTGTATATACGTGCAGGAGACGCTGGTGGAGGAGTGCCGGTCCCTGAGCGAGCAGGTCCCGCGCGTGGTGGACGCGGCCCAGGCGTGCGCCGCCAGGCCGGCCCGCGCCGCCGCGCATCTGGACCTCATCTCCGCCGCCGAGGCCTTCCTACAGGTTAACTTATGTAAACATTTTGAACTCCCGACGCGAATTACAAATCTAAGTCGCATCAAAGTTCAGGATTCCCCCAATCCTCTGTGTCGTCATCTCTCTGTAAAAAGTGTACTAAGTCGTGACGTCACGTGAAATTTTAGCGCACTGTATTTTCGTTAACTAAAGAAAACACATGAGGACTTTTGGCGTAAACTTGCGAAGTGACGTTGCGTTTTCGTTTTATTTTCATAAAATGGTGTATTTTGATTTTTATTGAATATTATCGGTGGTATTTTGTCCAATAAAGATCAATACAAGTGCACCAGTGAAGTGAAATGAAATGATTACGTGTATAGTGGCTTTTCAAGTTGTCTCAAGAAGTCCGTGAACAGTTTTAGTAGAACGGCTACCATCGTACTAAAACCTAACTAAACTGACTGACTATGACTCGAAGATTTAACATGACTTGAACTTTGAAACTTGACGATTGACGAGAATTGAATACATGAAGAATATAAAAATACCTATATTGCTCAACTTGACACTGGCAAAATATACGAAGTGTGATGCCAAAAAAAAAAAAAACCATTTGACCAATATTTTTTGGTAATCTGACTGACGGACTATCATCCCTATTTCCCGATATATATTATGAACGAATAGCTTTCACAATGATACGGTGACATATAGATAGAGTAACATAGTATGTTGTGTTATGTTGTGTGGCAGCCGAGTGGCCACGTGGTCTCGGCGTCCCGCGGCGCGCTGCCCACCGTCGCGGACCCGCCCACCGCCAAGCACCTGGCCGACACCACCCACCACTTCACCACCACCTGTGCTGACCTCAGGTACATTACCACTTTAATTACTTGCATTTTCAGGGATTATTGCATCATTATAAACAAATTTTACTATGGGACCAACCATTTTTAGAGCCATAAGACCTGATTTAGGGCTTTCAGTGAAGGAAAACATGGTGAAAAAACCATATATCGGTGGTAGAGTACTTTGTAGTACCCGCCTGGCTGGCTACCACACACAAGTTGAAAATCTATCCCTGAGAGTTCTTTCTGTGCTTGGCTCTCAGGGATAGATGACCATCGGTCACTGCAATGACCACGATGGTGACATTGTAGTCAAACACAAAAAATTGCAATCAGGTTGTAATTTTCCTCGTTTGTAACCATGTATTCATGTCTTAAACGTAATGAGCCACCCTGTAGTAGGCCTTGTCGAGATTTGGGCTCGTTGTTTGACTGCGAAACCCTAAAAAGTTTAAAATACAATAGGGAGGAGTACTCATGATTTTTTTTATCGCATTTCTTAACAAAATATGAAAATACCGAAATTAACATCGGCCAAGAAACACGGAAGATATATATACATTTTAAACAACAAGACGGCGATTAGACAGAGAGATCAAATATAGTATGTGACGTAATAAATAAAATATCCTGGGACATTTTCTCACGCACGGTTATCTGATCCCAAACTAAGCAGAGCTTGTACTATGCACAACCAGATAACTGATTACTACATATACTACTTTTTTTTTGTAAATACATACTTATATAGATAATTACACCCAGACTCAGGACAAACAGACATGTTCATGCACACAAATGTTAGTCCTGGATGGGAATCGAACCCACGACCTGCGGCGCAATAGGTGGTGTCTTAACCAACTGCGCCAACTGGCCCGTCATATACTAAATACGTATACGTAATATACTATGACGGCCATTTAAACTCCATGCTAAATTCTGTTTTGCTAGAAAGAGATAGGAATAAATCTTTGATGGCTTATATCTGGGTTATTTTTATAGTTATGGGAATTATTATTGTTACTGCTTCTTATGCATATTCCCTATTGCATATGTTCCACCAGGTCTGCAGTGAGTCGCGCTCGAATATCGTGCAAGGGTCTGGAGCTGGACGCGGCGGCCGAGATCATCAGGTCGCTGCAGGCTGAGCTGGACGAGCTGGACGAGGCCGCCAAGGCCTTCGATCTGAGGCCTCTGCCCGGACAGACGGTGAGATTAACACTATGGAAGTATTGAATAAAAATAAAATAAATTCAGTTTGGAACTCCGCCATTTTCTGCGATTGACAGCTCATGTCACGTGCAGTAGGTAGCCTGTTGGGCGTCGCCACCATTGAATACAGCTTTAATAGATTTCCCTTTATAGTGGACAACCGTGTGACGGCATTTAAACGCTTTTGTTTCTGGGAACTTATTTTGAAAATGTCATGTGGAAAAACAAAGTTAACTAGCTAGCTAGTTACAATTTTCCAGACTGTAATAGGTTAAGTTTTTAAATAAAATAAATAAATAAAAAAACAAAAAAAAAATTTCGTCATAAATATGGTTTTATAACAATTTTAGTACGAGTACTATAAAAGTAAAATATATAATTTTTACGATTAAAATTTCGTGAAATACATAAAAGTTTGGTTCGAGTCGAACATAGAATTTATTTTGAAGTTAGTGAAAAATACAATTATGACTAGGCAGTATGGGTCTGAGCCTTTGAGCTAGCGGGTTTGGTACAGTATTAAGGGGTAATGTTCCAAAAAGCCTAAATTGTTGAAAAAGCATAATGTATACATACAGTAATCAATTAGCATGCTAATGAGGCACAAATCACATTTTGACAAATATATGATCTACTACTGAGCTGTAATTTGAAAAAACCTAATAAAATTTGAATTTCGCGGGCTTTTCGGGCGATTCACGTTAATGGTTGGTGTGTGCAGGCGGAGTGGGCGCGGTCGACGCTGGCCACGTCGCGGCGCTCAGCCGGCTCGAGCACGGCGCAGCTGGTGTCGGCTGCCCGGCTCGGCGAGGGCGGCGCCAGCGGCCGCGCGGCGCTCGAGCTGGCCTCCAGCCTGCGGGACTTCGGGGCCGGCCTCAGGGCTAGTGCCGCGCTGCAGGAACAACCCCACACTAGAGACAGGTATGCTTAAAAGAAGCCTTGATGAGTTTTCAAATTTGTTTTAAAATCATCCTATCCCTACTAATTAATACCTATATTACAAATGCGAAAGTAACTCTGTCTGTCTGTCTGTTACGCTTTCCCGCTTAAACCTCTCAACCGATCGCGATGAAATTTGGCACGCAGTTAGTATATGTCATAGGCTACTTTTTATCCCGGGAAATCATGAACCTCGGGAACGCGGGTGAAACCGCGGGGGACAGCTAGTATCAGTATAAATTTAATATTAAATATCCTGGGATATTGATCCCAAACTAAGCAGAGCAACTATGGTCAGCCAGATAATTGATATACTACTTCTTTTTTAGGGTTCCGGGACTCGAAAGAAAAAAAAAACGGAACCCTTATAAGATTACTCATGCGTCTGTCTCTCCGAAAATATTGGACTAGATGAAACTTACTAACTTAGATACACATATGTAAGTCGGTGACCCGAACACGGACGTGTTACGTAAATAAATTAATTTCAAACACCACTTTTCGGGGGGAAAATTAGAAAATTACAAAACAGTTTTGCAAACTATATTGTTTGTTATATCAAAATGCATTTAAAGTACCATAGGAAACTCCAGAACCCTCAATGCGCGAGTCAAACTCGCCAATGTCCGGTTTTTTTTAAATAACCAGTCTGCCGGCGCTGTCAAATAAAATGAAAATCTAGGAAAGTCGTGCAAAGCAACTATTTATCAGGCGAATCTTGTCCTTATTGACTTTAAAAACGTTATTATTAATATTCTTATATTTTCCTGTCAAGGTTGAAATTTAAATAATATTTAAAAATAATAAAAGCGTAACGGAAACTACTTGTTATAAACAAAAGTCATATGACAACAAAATTGTTGGGCCAAATACGGACAGCGACGCCAGACTGGATAAATACACATATAATAACATGTGTAAATGTTGTACAGGGTGATATCGTCGGGTCGGCAAGTGCTGCACTCTTCACTCACGCTGGTGGAAACAGTGCAGCGATACTTGTCCACCTCGGAGCAAGTGGACACCGCCACCGTCGTATCCATCGCCAAGGATATATCACAAGTATGTTACATTTCTTATAAGCTTTTATTTAAATTATTATTTATTACTTTACTTTCTTTTTTTTAAATTTCGTGACAAGAAGGCACATAATTTGCTCAAAGAATAGCCATTGCCATGTAGCATTGCAATGCTGCCAATCTTCTTGGCACACTTCTGCGGGGCAGCGATTTGGCACAAATTTTCAATTTATAGTTAGGTATTCTTTTTTAAGGTCCTTTTGTTAAATTTAATAATTAATATATTTAATTAAACGAGTATGTTGCATTTACTATGTATGTACGATTAGGTCGAATCTTGCATGTAAGAAACAGTAGAAAAAGACAAGAATATTTTTAATTTTATTTCTTCCGATTTGAACTAAAAGTGCACTAAAACGCTCGATTGTAGGGTTACCTGGTAACACTAGTGTTAATGACAGCATATTATTTTGATTTTGACAACTATTTGGTGTCGTTCTATTATTATCTATGATTGTTAGATTCTATTTTATCTATGAAACAGAGTTCTTTATGGCACGTGTAAATAATGAAAAACCGACATACTGGTCTCATTAACTGGTCGATGATCGATGCTACAAAGCAAAATTAGCGTCTGTCAATTATTATTATAAGTAGACCCAGTGTTACAAATTAATGTCAATAGATGGCGTTGTATCTATTTTAAACGAGCTGTAATTGACTATATGATTATACTTAAGACTTTCTTCTTGTCTTGTTGAGTGCTCGATTATTCCTCAAGTAGGCCGCTTGAGTGGGTCCTTTTGGCGTAAAGAGGGCCGGCTATGAAGCCAGCCAGCCCAGCTCCGCCCAAACGCTCAGGATACTCCTGGGGTGTCCACAGGCTTCGCGGAGTGACAACGCTGATCCGAGGGACGTTTGTAATTTTTAAATGAATTCCGTTGACGGGTATCCATAAGACACCAACATTATTCGTTATTGTACTGCACTTGGTAATGATGATATTTATTCGCCAGGGCTTAGAGCAGACGATGGAGGCAGTTCCCTCGCACACCGAGCTGGATGTAGCCATGGAGAACATCAACGAAACCCTCAATATACTCAACATGGGAGAGTTCCCCCCTTCAGACAGGACTTACGGGTGAGATAACATGCAACAAGCTATTTGACAGAGCGAAAAATTATCCTACTCATATTATAAAAGCGAAAGTTTGTGTGTGTTTGTTAGATCTTCATGCTCAAGCGGCTGGATAAATTTTGATGGAATTTGGTATGGAAGTAGCTGACACCCTGGATTAACACAGGCTACTTTTTATCCCTCGGAAACGCGGGTGAAAACATAATTAAGAAATCCCCAACACTACAAAAGAGATGATGATCTTCAAAAGGCTGAGCGGATTTTCTTGAAACAGCTAAAAACACTCGATTAAGACACCTTTCAAATAAATAAAAAACCTTAATTAAAATCAGTTAGTCCGTTCAGGAGCTACACTGATCCCACAGACAGACACAGATACACACCAAAACTTAGAATAATAACTTTTTCGTCGGGTGTTAAAAACATACGGAAACATAAAATATATTGTCAAACAACCAGTTGACTAAGGTCGATGTTCACCAACTAGAATAAGGTCCGGAATAAGGAAAAAGTCATCGTAAACCCCCGATTATAGTGAACAACGATCTTAGAGCAGATAAATGTATGCTGTTGACGATATAACGAAATGACAATCTCCCCCCCCCCCCCCATCTATGCATCATTAATTATGTATGTATAATAGTGAGCTGCAAAGCGAGCTGAACTCGGTGGCCGTGGAGCTGAGTTCAGCATCATCAGGCGTGGTGCAGCAGGTGGAACAGCCGGCCGCCCTCGCTGACAACAGCAGACACTTCGGGGACGCCTTCAACAGGCTGCTCGGAGTCTCCATGGAGATGGCTGGACAGACTGAGGTATCTATACTCATAATAAAGCTGAAGAGTTTGTTTGTTTGAACGCGTTAATCTCCGGAGTTACTGGTCCGATTCATACGATTTATATAAGCATACGTCTTACTTGATGGTAAGCTATTACCGTAGCCTATACAGGGTCACTGGTAGACCTGATGGTAAGTGGTTACCCTCGCCTATCAACATTTGCAATACCACAATTCTAATTATGTTTTATGTTATATCTAATAATGTTTTGTATTAACAGGACCGGGACACGCAGACCAAGATGGTGACCTCCATGAAGTCAGTTACCGTCAACTCATCCAAACTGCTCGGAACTGCTAAGTCTGTCAGTCAGGTATGGACATCATCTCTAGCATTAAGAACCACAAAGGAGCTTGAGCTTTACCCTGGCTGGCTATCACCTTCGAATTGATCTGTCGCCAAGCACCTACCAGCACTTGAGAGCCAGTTCCCTTCTAGGGATGTGCTTACCATCTTTGGCCACATCATCACTGAATACGGTGACCACAACTTACAAAAATTTATCTGTTTTTATTTACTCCGTAAAAGTACCTCGTGTAAAATGGATCATTTTAGCCCCTTGTCTTATTCTCAGGACTTGACGAGACCAAACGCAAAGAATCAGCTGGCAGCAGCTGCGCGCGCTGTCACCGAAAGCATCAATAGACTTGTGAGTATATAAAGCTATTCGATTAAGTAATAAATTGTTAGACCCGTGATATACAATTTAAAGAGTATAGGCCCAAAGTGAGATCCTTGTGGAACCCCTTTTATGGAGTTAGTAAATATTAGGAAGAGGAAAGAATTTGTGATTAGCTATTTGTAGAAAGTACCTACTAGGTAAGGTTTTTTTTTTAATTATGAATATGAATATTTGGAATTTGGGGGTAAAATAGGGGATCTTGAGTGAAACCACGTATCGAAAAGCAAGTATTAGTATAGAGTAAAAACTATAGGAACCTCCCCCCCTCTCCCCCAGGTGGATGTATGTACTGAAGCAGCGCCAGGACAGAAGGAATGCTCGGCCGCAATCCGCAGCATCGAGAGCACTCGCCCGCTGCTGAGCGCGCCCACCCAGCCGATCTCTGAACTCGGCTACTTTGCTTGCCTTGACTGCGTCGTCGAACAGAGCAAGGGGCTTAGTGAGTATTTATAATCTATCTATAGGAATAATAAATCTCAAGAGTTTGTTTGAACGCGCTAATCTCCGGAGTTACTGGTCCGATTTGAAAAATTCTTTCACTAATAGGAAGCTACATTATCCCCGAAGGTTATAGGCTACTTTTTATCCTGGGAACGCGAGTGGAACCTCGAGGAACAGCTAGTTAATGATAATATCCTGTTACATACTTCACACATGCCCTTTTTATCCTTGAAATGCGACTAGAATAGATGGCGTAATAATGCAGATATTTTTTTTTTCTCGTAAATAAAATGAATGGGCAGAAAAAAATATTTTTAGAGTCCCGGAACTCAAAAGAAAAAAACAGAATCCTTATAGGATTACTCGTGTGTCTGTCTGTCCAAAAATATTGGACTGGTTTGAGTTGAAAGTTGGTACACATATGTAAGTCGATGACCCAAACATGGACGTGTTACGTAAATAAATGAATTTCAAACATGGGGGCCACTTTTGGAGGGTAATGAGAAAATTAAAAAAAAAATCTTGCAATCTATTTTGTGTGATATATCAAATGAAAGGGCTCGTTGTGATGGTCTCAAATTTTTTTTTTTTATAATTTTAAGATAAAAGGTTCCACATATTATTGCAGAAAATAGGCGAAAATTGACCATTCCCCCCATTATCTCCGAAACTACTGAAACAAAAATTTGAATAAAACACAGAAAATAGTTTTTTACCTATAGATTACAGGAAATCTATAATGAGTCTTATTAAGAGTAACATAGAAAATTATGTAATGCGCGAGTCAGAAGGCCTACTCCGAAAATCGATACACGATAGTCCGATCATCGTTGTCAAATTATTAACCAATAGAATTGCTCACAATTTACATCTCGTCGGTTTGCTGCAATTCTACTATCGTTTTTCGGAGTAGGCCCTCAGACTCACTTTTCTAGTTTTGTTTTATATATTGTTTTCAAGAAAGAGTTGCGTCGTGATTGTTTTGAGTAATGTTTGTGTTGTTTGTTTGTTTGTTTGTTGTTTTGTGTAGGTGAAGGCATGTCGGGCATGGCGAGCGCGGTGAAGCGGTCGGAGTACGAGCAGTTCGGCCGCGCGGTCACCACCGTGGCCTCCGCCGTGCAGGGGCTCGTCGAGTGTACCGCGCAGGCCGCTTACTTGGTAACATAAACACAACCTAATATACTATCTTCAAATCCGCGATACTCATTCTGAACTATCGTCTTATCTGCTTATTGCTGAACTTGAGACACAGTTCCCTTCTAGGTTTTGTGTGCTTACCATCAACGACCACATCATCATTGACCACGGTGAGATTGTGGTCAAACACAGACCTAAACAAAGTAAAAAAAAAGGTAATAAAAAAAATATTATTAAGCGAAACCGGTGGTAGAGTCGTGTAGAACAAACCGCTCTTTCTACCATACAAAGTAATTTCATTTCAATATTTAGCTGGGTCGTTAAATTATTTATTTATCTGGCCGCCTTGGGCCTGTCGGGCCTTAGGGCAAATCCACCACTGGTGCCGATTCTGTTGTTTACGAACTTAACTAATATTAGACAAGTCACTTCTCTTTCATTTTAACCTTATTCAAAAAAAGATAGAACATTAATAATGCTGTCAGTTTAATTCATGCCGTCGTAATGTACGCGTAAATAGTCGTGAGCAATAAAGATCGCGCTTATATTCACGTTGAAATGTGTGATCGGATTAAACTGACAGGACTAAAATATCTTGCATCCCTTTCTTATATTTACTATTAGAACGAGATATAGTGAGATTAAAATTATTTTAGTTCGTAAACAACAGAATCGGCACCACTGGGTAGAGTCCATTTTTCCTTCGACGTTCATATGTGTCCAAACAGGGCCAAATCAGGCACGAATGAGTTTTAGATACAAAAAAAAATATCTCAAAAATTACAAGAAAGGGATGGAAAAACAAAAGAAAATTAGGTCCTATTTTGATGCTTATTTCAACGTTTAATTATATAATGTTTTTTTAGTTTTAATAATAAGATTGTTTAATAATGAATGTATGTATGTTATGATCCAGGTGGCGGTATCGGACGAGACGAGCGTGGCGGGGCGCGCCGGGCTGGTGGACCAGGCGCAGTTCGCGCGCGCCGCCGTCGCCATCGACCAGGCGTGCCGGGCCCTCTGCGACCCCGCCACCAACCAGCACCAGGTATCTGTGCTACTTCATCCTATCACACAAACAACACCTTGCTGGACAACGGCCTGTCCCAACGATCTCCACGATGGTCCACACTGCGTGTTCCGGTTCGTGGTCGCCCCTCGAGAACAGTCCTGCCCCTAAACTTGCTAAACACTTTGTCTTCATAGGTTCTTATACGACCCGGTAGTCGTCAACGATGTTTTAGGTGATTTTGGAAAGAATTAATCTATATCTTCACTAATAATAAAGCTGAAGAGTTTGTTTGAATGCGATAATTTCTGGTGTTACTGGTCCGATTTGAAAAATTATTTCGCTAATAGGAAGCTACGTTATTCCCGGTAGGTTAATAGCTAAGTTTAAATGTGAATTTCATTTGAGTGTCCTTTTTTTGAAACGATGGATCGACCAATGATTTTTGGCATACAGACAGACAGATAATAAGTAGGTATCGTGAAGGGAAATCTTCCGCCAGGCTGTTGACGTTGGAATCCTGTATAAACTCCACTAGCGCGATGTAGGTTGTATGTAGATAGTGTTGATATATCGCAGCGCCATCTACCCATCGGTGTGTGAAGTAGGTGTGTAGGTGACAGGGTTCTCTAGAAACGATTGTATGTCCCAGGTGCTGTCAGCGGCGACGGTGATCGCGAAGCACACCAGCGCCCTCTGCAACGCGTGCCGGGTGGCGTCAGGGAAGACTTCCGACCCTCAGGACAAGAGGCACTTTGTGCAGGCCGCCAAGGACGTGGCCAACTCCACCGCAGCACTCGTCAAGGAGATCAAGGCCCTCGATACTGATTATAGTGAGGTGAGTACTTTTTTTTTTATACTACTAGGTTAGCAAACAAGCATACGGCTCACCTGATGGTAAGTGCTTACCGTAGCGTATCGATGCTTGCAACTATTATATTATAACTACTAGCGGACCCGGAAAACGTCGTTCTGCCTGGAGAACACATGTGTACCGACAGCAGCGCCACATACCGGATCTAATAGTCTAGTTGACACTGTCAAAAAATAAATGACCAAACATTAACTAATGCATAAAACATGTAAAAACACGTGGAAACAATCAATATGTCGTACATTTAATGCTTTTTATGATTTTTAATTACCAGTAGAACCACTAAGAGTAGATGATTTGATGCTGTGAAAATATGACGTCATAGTGTAATATTTCATACAAAATTCCATATAAACTATCGTTTTGTCATTTAATAAAAAGTAGCTGATTTGATAAGTCAGTCAACTACCATATTGTGTTTTCAAACTATCTAGGATTCTATTTAAATACACACAAAATTTAATTCAGATTGTCTCAAGAAGTTTTGTTCTACGTCTTTTTCTAATTTAACGATATTTTTTCCACACAAAAGAGATTTTTTTTGTTTGCATGGAAATATTTTAGTGTTTAATTTGTATAAGGTACACTTCAACATCCTTTCGGTTTGCTTTACCCTCGCAAAATTACCCTGTATAATAATAAATAAAATAAATAATAAATATCCTGGGACATTGTTCACACACGGTTATCTGATCCCAAACTAAGCAGAGCTTGTACTATGGAAACCAGATAACTGATATACTACATATACTACTTTTTTTTTTGTAAATACATACTTTTATAGATAATTACACCCAGACACATATATATTATCCTTCGAGTATCCTCCAAGGGCCTCATTTAGGGCCACATGATTTAATTATTTTAGTAAGCGTAGTTAATGTGTAGTATACTCGTAGTATAAGTAGTTGTGTTGTGAAGTGTTGTGATGTATGGCGCAGGCTAACCGCGGGCGGTGCGGCGCGGCGACGGGCCCGCTGCAGGACGCGGTGCGCAGCCTGTGCCAGTTCGCCGACAGCCCGGAGTTCGCCTCCGTGCCCGCCAGGATCTCGCCCCAGGCCGCTCGCAACCAGGAGGCTATACTCGACTGTGGCAGGTTAGCTCCACCCTAAGGTCTCACCAGGTCTCACAGGTGTTTTCCGACGAACTCTGGCCTAATTTCACCATAAATGTCGTAATAGGGACTAGGCATGTTTTTTTTATCGCATTTCTTAACAAAATATGAAAATACCGTAAAAAAGATGTCGATAAGTGAAATTAAAATCGGCCATGAAACACGGAAGATATAAGCATTTTGAGATATGTGACGTCATAGTACTATAACGGTCATAGTATAAACTCCATGCTAAATTCTGTTTTGCTAGCAAGAGATAGGAATAAATCTTTGATGGCTTTTTCCTACTGCTTCTAATATGAATGAGCAAAAAAGATATGATGCATATTGCGTAGATATATTGAGATATATTGCAATTGCAGGAACATAATATCGGGGTCGTGCTGTATGCTGGAGGCGGCGCGGGCGCTGGCGGTGGCCCCGCAGGAGCGCGCGCAGTGGCAGCAGCTGGCCCACCACAGCAAGGCTGTCTCCGACACCATCAAGGCACTCGTCGCCAACATCAGGTCCTGACCCGTCCTGTTCCCATCAGACCATCTCCCTGCTCTAAGCTCTTCCTAATTTACGCCCCAAGAGTGGCCCCCATGTTTGAATTTCATTTATTTACCTTACAAGTCCGTGTTTGGGTCACCGACTTACATATGTGTAACAAATTTCAACTCAATCCAGTCCAGTATTTTGAGACAGACAGACACACGAGTGATCCTATAAGAATTTTCTATTAGAAATAAGCAGTCCCTTTGTCTGTTTTGTCTTTTCTCTTTACTTGTTGTATATAAATAAATAAGATTTTTTCTTTTGAGTTCCAAAACCCTAAAAAGGAGGGTACACCATTAAGGGCAATAAAACTGAAGTGTCTAACCAAACGTGTTTGTGTACAGGGAGAAAGCCCCAGGACAACGAGAATGCAGTGCAGCATTAGAAACCCTGAACAAGCAGCTCCGGTCGTTAGACCAGGCTGCCATCCAGGCTGTGGGACAGGAACTGCAGCCGAGGAAGGCTAACTCATTGCAGGGTAAGTCATCATCTTAACTTAGGGTCGGTTGCATAAAGCGCGGTCACAGTTAGGGCCGAAAGAAAGCAAACTGTGTTGCTCGTGTCTAAAATTTTAACCGTAACCATAACTGACCGAAGGAGATCGGTCATCGTCAGTGATTGTGCGGGGGATGCGAAAGTTTGATACTAATGCGATGGCCAAAAATTTGCGATATAAATTTGAAAATTTGCATATGGCGGCACGATGTGTGAAAACCGTGAATAGACTAAATTATACTAATTAATTTGATTGACAAGACAAACCGATGGGAATAATTTTGAACTGCCGGGATTATGAACAAATGCAGTTCAGTGAAGGATGTGAATGCACAATACCTGTTGTTTGTTCTGATGAGTGGCGATGATGGCGTCGCGTCTTCTGTTCTGCGGTGCGGATTGCTAATCAGCAGCTATCTAAGTCCATGAGTCCATACACAATCGCGGGATCACACTTAGTTCTCAAGAGATTAGTATGACACTAAATTGAAATGTAATTTTGACGAATTAACACATATAAAATTTAAAGATGCGGAGCGCTGCGATATTACGCCATTGTTTTTCGACTCACACGACGGAAGTGAAGATGTCAAGCAATTAGTCTTGCATATCCGATAGGAAGCGGTGCGGTCGACCTTGCATTGCGATATTGTGCGGGAGTGGGAAAGGGATGGGACGATTGCTTGCCATTCAAATTATTTTTGACGCGTTTATGAAGATTGAAATTAACAACAGATAAAAATCCGCGCAACCATTCCCCCCGGCTTGAAGGGCTACCTTCAAATTCTAGATATCTAAGTATTAAGCAAAAAAAACTATAACTAACCTATAACCTAATAATGATGCAACAACGTAATTATCATTGATTAGGTAAGGGGCACAGCCGTATGACCGGACGTAGATACGTTCCAGATACAGTCTTGACGCGAACTATCCGCGTAATTCCATTAGAACCGGGGAAAACCTCTTCAACAATACCCAAAGGCCAGTGGAGAGGTGGACAATTTTCAGTAAGAAGAATAACTACAGTCCCGACTGTAATTGGATTAGTAGGACTATTCCATTTCTGACGTAACTGAATAGTGTGGAGATAGTCCGTCCTCCAGCGCTTCCAAAAACATTGAACTAACTTGTCTAATAGATCGTGACGCGAAACAGTACTCAAGGTTTCATCAACCTCTGCAGCGGGTAAATATTTTAAAGGCGTAAGATTCAAAAAATGTGCTGGAGTCAAAGCTAGTTGCTCCGAAGGATCATTCGAGAGCGTTCTACACAATGGACGAGTATTCATAACAGCTTCTACTTGAGCCAGTACAGTACTAAGCTCTTCAAATGATAGAATTTGATCACCTATAACGCGAAACAAGTGTGTCTTCAAACTCTTTATATTAGCCTCCCAATTCCCTCCAAAGTGACTAGCTGCCGGAACGTTGAGAGACCAATTGATTCTATTTTCAGCTAACATGTTTCCAAATTCAGTCTTATGATATTTGGAACGTAAAAGTTCGTGTAATTCCGATAGCGTGCGTTTTGCACCGACGTAATTAGTACCATTATCCGAATATATTGTCCCTACAGGACCGCGACGAGATAAAAAGCGTTTGAAGGCATTCAAAAAACAAGCAGTGCTTAAATTACTTGCTAACTCAATGTGAACAGCACGAGTAGTCATACACACGAATAAGCATATGTAAGCCTTCGTAGAACGAATGCCACGACCGCGAGATATGGTAACCTTAAGCGGACCCGCATAGTCCGTTCCAGTATGAACGAAAGGTTTAGCGGATTGTACTACACGACAAGATCGGTGATCAGCCATTTCCGGGAAAGTTGGCTTAGGTCGAAGTCTAAAGCAAGGGAGACATTTATGTATCCTATTTCTAATAAGGTTACGTGCAGAGAGTATCCAATATCTCTGACGTAAAAGAGACATTAACAGATCAGGGCCTGCGTGACAATTTACCTTATGATGGTAATCAACTAATAAATTCAAAATGTGATCCTTTCGTGGTAGAACGATTGGATGTTTTGTTTCATAACTTAAATCAGAAACACTCAAACGACCTCCAACTCTTATGAGTCCATCCTTCAAGAATGGTTTAAGCTGTTGTAATGCGCGACTACAAGGCTTACCTGACTGTAAACTAGAAATTTCACTATGAAAATACGAACGTTGAAGCTCACGAAGAGTTAACAATTCTGCAAATTCAAGATCTGATGCACTTATACGACCTCGGGTCGATAAAAGTTTTGAAAATCTACAAATATAAACTACACAACGCAATAATTTGGACCAAGACGACAAACGACTAGCTAAAGAAATAATAACAGAGTCCTCACATGGTGATGAGGTGAGCAACGCGATTTTCTTTTCCTCGGGCAGTTGAGAAACCGTAGAGGGATTAAATGCTTCGATAGGCCACCGAGACGGATCCAAGTGTATCCATGAGGGACCACTGAACCAAAGAGAATGATTTAATATTTGTGATGGTGTAAGACCACGTGACAGACAATCGGCTGGATTGTCAGTACCAGCCACGTGATACAAGTTTTGCGGTGACAAGTCAGATTGTATTTTAGCTACTCTGTTGGCTACAAAGGTGTCCCACCGATGGGGAGACGAATGCACCCAACAAAGTGCTACAGTCGAGTCCGAGAAAGCGAAAATATTACGAATGTTGATTCGATTATTGCAAGCTACAACGACAGTACTAATGAGCTTTGCAAGCACCAACATTGCGCAAAGTTCAAGGCGTGCTAGAGAGACGACCTTACGAGGAGCTACCTTAGATTTTGCACAGATTAAATGCAAGGTGTTTGTATCACCATTTTGGACGTGAAAATAAACAACACCGCCGTAAGCCTTCTCACTAGCATCTGCGAAACCAACAATAGTTACAACACTATTTTCTACTATGCCTACATGGCGTGGAATTTTTATAGAAGCGAGTAAAGGAAGTTCTTCCCTGAAGCGAATCCACGATCGAACAATATCGTCGGGCGGAGTATCATCCCAATCACACTCACACAACCACAACTGCTTGATCAGGAGTTTGGCGTACAATACGACAGGAGCAACAAACCCCATCACGTCCCATATTTTTGCAACGCAAGACAATATGGTGCGCTTTGTGCAAGTCTGAGTGGGTGAACTAATTTTAAGACCAAAGAGGTCTGTGGCGGGTGACCAACACAAACCGAGTACCTTATGCGACGCAGATTCATCAAAATCTTTGACTGATGAAAGACGATGCGACGGCGGAATGGAATCTAGAACTGATTGTGAATTACTTGTCCATTTAACTAGATCGAATTGACCAGACTTCATAAGACCTATCATTTCTGAAGCGGTCGAAATACCTTCATTTTCATTCGATACGGAATACACAAAATCATCCATAAACAAACTTGTGTCTACGATCTCCTTAGCCTTAAGAAAGGATTTTCCCTCATCAGTAGCGAGCTGCTTAATAGTTCGCAATGCGTGAAAAGGACTCGACGTGAGGCCGAAACAAACACGATTAAATTCATAAACCTTAAGAGGTTCTTGCGGTGAAAAACGATATAATATGCGTTGGAACCTGCGATCGCATTCGCGAACGCCAATACTAAGAAACATTTGACGTATGTCAGCGGAAAGTGCGATTGAAAACAAACGAAAGTTGATTATAATATTGAACAAATTTCCTTGAAGGTTCTGACCATTATAAAGAATGTCATTAAGGGAAACATGCGTACTAGTTTTAGCACTACCATCGAGTACCACACGTAATTTAGATGTAACTTTGTCCTCTCTAATAACACCGTGGTGTGGAATAATGTAGGATGGATTATCCCCATTATCCTCTGCATGTGGAGGTGAAGGCGAAATATATCCCTTTTCTAAATACTCCAGTACAACGCCGTCATAGGCCTCCTTCAACTTGGACGACGCCTGCATTTTCCTTTCTAAACAAAGAAAACGACGTTCGGCTGACTGCCGAGAATCACCGAGAGAGTGAGGATCACCCTTGAAAGGAAGTGAAACTATATATCGACCGTCTGTATCACGACAGGTTGTACGGGAATATATTTCCTCACAGAGTTTATCTTCTGGGCTAAGAATAGGCGGAACATTCACTTCCTCAATTTCCCAGAATTTGCGAACGTCAAAATCGAGCGAATCATTTGAACAGCAGTACGAGACTGTATCAAAAGCATCAAAGCGAGCGGGAGCGGCACCAGTTATAACATAACCTAGTACAGTTTCTAAAGCGAGCGGAGAACTATGCGAAGAATGACCTTGAACCTTATGAGGTAAGAGGAGGTGCGGGAAAATCGATGCACCGATCAACAAATCGACTTGACCGGGTACGGAGTATGTATCGTCCGCGAGTGGTAAATTTGAAAATTTCGACATAACTGAAACATCGACCGAAACAGTAGGTAAACGCTCGGTAATTTTATCTACCACCAACGACTCAATATCATAATTAATATTACGATCAAAACGAGAAAAGAATTTTAAGTTTACCGAACCCTGAATAGATTTGGTCGAACTTCCAATCCCTTTCACAGAGGAATAGACAGGTCTGCGATTCACGTTTATAACGTTGACAACAATTACGAGTTATAAAATTGCTTTGAGAAGCACTATCCAATAAAGCGCGAACACTATGTTCCGTACCACGATAATCAACAACAATAACTCGAGCGGTCGCGAGCAGTACCGTGGTAGGAGGGCGAGCGACAAGTTTGTTGTCTGATAACATACACAGTGTGACGTCATCAGTACGAGCGGGGCGAGCGAGAGAGAGCGGCGCGCTATCGGCGGCGGCGCGGGCGGCGGCCGCGCCAGGGGGAGCGGCGCCGGCGCGGGCGGCGTCCGCGGCGGCAGAACGCTGAGCGACAGGGGGGAGCGACGACGACGGCGATACAGAGCTACTTGTAACAGGGGGTGCAATCCCGGTTGTTACATTATTATTTTCAAAATGTAGCATAGTATGGTGTTTCCTACTACACTTACGACAAACAGAATTTGAGTTGCATGCAGACACACGATGTCTGTTACTTAAACAATTAAGACACAAATTATTTGCCTTTACGAAATCAAAACGTTCACTAGGTGTATAATTATGAAATACGGAACATCTATATAAATAATCATGACGATTATTGCACAAGGAGCACGAAGACGACTGTGAACTGGATGCGGCACCTACGTAAGCGTATGTAGTCGATGACGTAGTAGCGCGCGGCGGAGTATGATGCGATTTCGATGGCGCATCCATTTTACGATCGAAAGGTTTCTTCGTAACTTCAGGTTTTGTGGACGATGAAGTTCGTTGCAATATTTTAATATGATTACGTACAAATGAAGTTAAATCGTTAAACGATGGAATATCAGAACTACGTGTGTCTAACTCGAAAGAGCGTGCGGTTTCAGAGTCTAGTTTTTTAAGCGCAATATACAAAAAGACAAAGTCAGCGAGGTCATTGACCTTAAGGTTTTTCAAAGCGGCGACAGATGACGAAAATTTATCAAGAAACAATTCTAAATTAGCAGTAGATGCGGACGTTAAATTTTTAAGTTCAAATATTTGATCTAAATACGAAGTGGCTACCAATCGTTTATCTTCGTATTTGGTTTTAAGCAAATCGAAAATTACAGTATAATTTTCGGCGTCGGGTGTAATACCGGCGCATACGGACCGCGCTCTGCCGGTTAACTTACCTAATAAGTAGTATATTTTTTCAGATTCTGAAAGTGAGGTGTTGTTATGTACTGCATTTTTAAAACTAGCAAAAAACAAAGGCCAATTCTTTATATCACCATTAAATTCTGGTATTTCAATCGGGGGCAATTTAGGTCTATTATTTGGCTTGACAGTTTTGAAGTCAACTTGCAACGACTTGGCAGTTCTTTTTACACGACCTAATAAGTCCTCAAACGAAGAGAGAGCCTGATAATTTACTGAAAAATCAGGATTAATTTTCAATTCCAATGTATTGATCTGATCCAGCACACTTTCAAAATCCGAACGCAATTTATCGACAGTTTCAATTTCACATAAAAAACTTTCTTTTTGTGAACTATCATTTGCATGGTTACAAATACTTTGCATACGAGAGAATAACATATCCCTTTTAGCGTACAAAAGTTTTAACTCTGTGTTTATTTCTACCTTTTTTGCCATTTTAATTAATAAGAAAAAACAAGAAGTGGGTACAACAACAAATAGTTACGAGCGCGAGCGGCAGAGAACGGAGTAAGTCCGTAGGTAGTGAATAACCTTAGATCGGTTATATTATGTACCTATCTATAGCGGAGCATGAACATATGATTTGCGCGATGCGGATTACAATATCTAAAACGTTACCTACGAACGGTCACGTCTATTTATGTATTGTTTACACAATTTAATATTAAATGTGTATTTAAATTTTAACAATTAACCAAGTTGAACGATAATAAGCTAGTCTAGTTCAAGTAAAACGTGAAGTAAACAAAACGATATAGTAGTGGCCTATTTACCTATGCGGGGCGAAACGAAATAAATAGGTAAATAAGTAAGCGACAGATTTATGTTTACTTACACGTTAGCGATTTTATAAGCGACAAATTATGTATTAAACCAACGTACCTACGATGCAATTTGAACAAATAAAATACGACAATTTAATAAGCGGATGAACGAACGAAAATTAATTACCCAAGTAAGTGTCGGTAACTAACCTATATTGACTTACCGGTGTGCGAGTGAACTGTTTTTAAATTATATTTCGAATGACTAATTATTGCGATAACTAATTCAAATCCAGGGAGAAGGACCAATTTAATGATTGTGCGGGGGATGCGAAAGTTTGATACTAATGCGATGGCCAAAAATTTGCGATATAAATTTGAAAATTTGCATATGGCGGCACGATGTGTGAAAACCGTGAATAGACTAAATTATACTAATTAATTTGATTGACAAGACAAACCGATGGGAATAATTTTGAACTGCCGGGATTATGAACAAATGCAGTTCAGTGAAGGATGTGAATGCACAATACCTGTTGTTTGTTCTGATGAGTGGCGATGATGGCGTCGCGTCTTCTGTTCTGCGGTGCGGATTGCTAATCAGCAGCTATCTAAGTCCATGAGTCCATACACAATCGCGGGATCACACTTAGTTCTCAAGAGATTAGTATGACACTAAATTGAAATGTAATTTTGACGAATTAACACATATAAAATTTAAAGATGCGGAGCGCTGCGATATTACGCCATTGTTTTTCGACTCACACGACGGAAGTGAAGATGTCAAGCAATTAGTCTTGCATATCCGATAGGAAGCGGTGCGGTCGACCTTGCATTGCGATATTGTGCGGGAGTGGGAAAGGGATGGGACGATTGCTTGCCATTCAAATTATTTTTGACGCGTTTATGAAGATTGAAATTAACAACAGATAAAAATCCGCGCAACCAGTCAGTGACTCTACGGTCAAAGCATGATAATAGTTAACTTTAACTAAAATGTACGAATAACTGAACCTTAATAACTAAAATTAAAAATTCCGAAAGTCACTTGAAAATTAGTAATAATATCCTATCGAATCAGAAATGATGAGGTCCGCAGGCGATTCAAAGTTACCGACATAGCCCGAAGAATTGCCAAACTGAAGTGGCAGTGGGCGGGGCACATCGCTCGTAGAACCGACGCCCGCTGGGGCAGAAAGGTCCGGATGACGCAGCGTGGACAGGGCCCCCACAAGGTGGACCGAGGATCTTGTGAGGGTCGCGGGAAACCGCTGGATGCGGGGAGCGCAACACCGGTCATCGTGGAGATCCTTGGGGGAGGCCTTTGTCCAGCAGTGGACGTCTTTCAGCTGACATGATGATGATTAATGCGTACTTACCCCTTAAAGCGCTGCAGTAGAATTGAATATATTTATTATTATAAAGAAAGAATAGGGAATCATGTCACTTGCTAAATATCAAAATTAAAATCTATCTCAAAATTAATGTCTATGATCTCGTACATACATGTCATTGTACCATTTAGTCAACGAACAAACACAAAAAGTCCTATGTCAAACAATTATACAATTCATTAATGTCGTAGAAAATTTGAGTGTTTAACCATTTAATTAATGTACATTTAAAACGTGTCAGTGAAAGTGATTTAATATCATTTGGTATTGCATTAAACACCTTTATACTCATTGCATAACATTGTTTTTGATAAAGAGCCATTCGAGGCGGAATGTCATAGACCAATCTATCTGGATTCCTCGTGTTTCTCGGGTAAATGTCTTGTGCTGTTTTAAAATAACGGTGTATGTGTTGCGCACGCGCAGGCTACTGCGAGCAGATAGAGAACAGCGCTACGGAGATGTTAGAGCGCCTTGAGCCGCTCAGAGTGGCCGCCAAGACCGAGGCCGAGAACCTGGGACACGCTGTAGTGCAACTGGTAAGTCTTATACTACAAGCTGTTCCCCACGGCTTCACCTGCATATCATTTTTATGTACGGAACCCTAATTCTTTTTCTAAAATAAAAGTTACCTAAGTTACTTCTTGTAGTATAATTTATCTGCCAGTGAAAGTTCCGTCAATATCGGTCCAGCCGTGGAATAAATAGACATTAGTGCCGATTCTGTTGTTTACGAACTAAAATCAATTTAATCTCACTATATCTCTTTCTAATAGTAAAAATAAGAAAGGGATGCAAGATATTTTAGTCCTGTCAGTTTAATCCGATCACACATTTCAACGTGAATTTAAGCGCGATCTTTATTGGTCACGACTATTTACCCGTACATTACGACGGTATGGATTAAACTGACAGCATTAAAAATGTTCTATCTTTTTTCAATAACGTTAAAATGACAGAGAAGTGACTTGTCTAATATTAGTTAAGTTCGTAAACAACAGAATCGGCACCATTATTTTTTGTCATTAGTAAAAAGTTGGTATTTATTTATTACATACAAACTCTTCAATTTTATTTGTAAAGATATAATTCTCATAGATTTATCTCGAATGTGATTAACATAGATGCACCTCAAATACCATTCATATAGTCAATAGGGATGATGAGTGGGTAAAAAATAATTAATTCTGTTTAGTCCGTCAGTTTGGTTATCAAACAATATTGGATACGTATTTTTTATTTCAACAAATCGATAAAAAATTACAAAGATAGGTCGCATCAAAGTTCAGTAGTGGGGGCTTGTGACGTCATCTCTCTGTAAAAAGAGTACTAAGACGTGACGTCACGCGAAATTTTAACGCACTGTATCTTTGTTATTATATATACTAACTGACGGAGTAAACAGAATGAATGATCCGTATTGTGTTTGATGTACCCCATGAGTGTGAGTATGTCCGTGTGCAGGTGTCGTACGCGGAGCCCCTGGTGTCGTGCAGCGTGGGGGCGGCCTCCAACATGACGGAGTCCCGCGCGCAGGGGGCGCTGCTGCAGCACGCGCGGACCGTGCTCGAGACCGCCGCGCTGCTGGTGCACGCCGCCAAGACTGCCGCCGGGAACCCCAGGGTACTACTCTACTCTACTCTACTCTACAACATGCAAGCGCTGGTTATCATCGCCTATCGCCATTTGCAATACCAGAGGCTTGCTGTGTTGCCCTTGTTGACCTCAAATATATTTGAGATCCTCACTACAAACCCTTTTATGTGATATGTCACACAATATAGTCTGCAAAACTTTTTTTAAATTTTCTAATAATCTAATAATTGAAATTCATTTATTTACGTCACACGTCCATGTTTGGGTCACCGACTTACATATGTGTACCAAGTTTCAACTCAATCTAGTCCAGTATTTTAGGACAGACAGACAGACACACGAGTGATCCTATAAGAGTTTGATTTTTTTTCTTATGAGTTTCGGTACCCTTACCCGCGAACTACCTTAAAGCATCAACCCTAAATGTAATACAGCATCAGTTACTCCCGGAACAGGCGGTGAACGTGCACGCGGAAGTGGAGTCCCAGGTGGCGCTGGGTCGCGCGGCCCTCACCGAGCTGACGGCCAGCGTGCGCGAGCTGGCCACCCAGCGCGGCGCCGTGGGCCCACTGCTGGACACGCTCGCCAGGGCCATCGCCCGCCTCACCGAGCACAGGTAACTACCTAACCTTACACTACCTTACCTTACCCTACCCTACCCTGCCTTACCTTATCGATTCGTGTCTTCCATTCTAGTAACCTACATTCTAGCTGTCACCCACGCTCCCGTGATAAAAAGTAGCCTATATGTTATTCCACGGTATGATCTATCTATGTGCCAAGTTTCATCCTAATCCGTTCAGTTGTTTTTACGTGAAAGAGTAACAAACGTTCATCCATTCCCACAAACTTTCGCATTTATTATAGGATAGGATGTAATTAATTTTTAACTAGCTGTTTCTCGCGGTTCCACTCGCGTTCCCGGGATAAAAAGTAGCCTATAACCTTCGGGAATAATGTAGCTTCCTATTAATAAAATATTTTTTCAAATCGAACCAGAGCGCGTTCAATAAAACAAACAAACTCTTCAGGTTTATTATAAGTATAGATTAGGCTATTATTATAAAACTCGGGGATAATGTAGGTTCCTATTAGTGAAAGACTTTAAAATCTAGCTGGTAGTTCCAGAGAGTTAATTGTCTCGGTTACAAAATACCCAAAGTACATTCCCACTCGCTGGCCTTAACCGCTCGGTAAGTCAGCTGTTAGTATATATATAGAACGGTGACGGACAGACTATTCCTGTACTTTATGTACTAACTGACCGTGTTACGGGCTACTGAACGCACTGTCAAAGTTACATAGATGTTTTGACTGAAAACAAAATAATGGTTCAATGTGAATTTAAGCGCGATCTTTATTGGTCACGACTATTTACCCGTACATTACGACGGTATGGATTAAACTGACAGCATTAAAAATGTTCTATCTTTTTTCAATAAGGTTAAAATGAAAGAGAGGTCACTTGTCTAATATTAGTTAAGTTCGTAAACAACAGAATCGGCACCAATATGTATTGCGTGATTTTGAATGTTATATAAAGTGGGTCGAAATTGGGGGCCTAAAAGACCGCTATAGCAATATTGCTTGATGCAAATTATTCTTTGATTTTACAAGCAAAGTTTATGTAGAACCAATGTTTTTTGGTGTCTCTAAACTAGCTGTTCCCCGCGGTCCTTATACCTTCGGGGATAATGTAGCTTCCTATCAGTGAAAGAATTTTTCAAACCGGACCAGTAACTCCGGAGATTAGCGCGTTCAAACAAACAACCAAACTGTTCAGCTTTATTATTAGTATATATGTTAACGGAAAAGTATCTAGTCCGTCATTGTATACATTTCCTAGGAAATCCATACATTTCCTAAATATCTATCGGAGTACTACATTCGGTATATTTGTAAGGATGGCGGTATTTGGGGGGTTGTAAGTGAAAGGTACTTTTGTGCGAATACTTGCTATTCTATGCAAAATAAAAAAAATAACCCGAACCTATTTTTTTCAATAGTTTCTATATATTTCCAAGTATCATTATTGTTGTAATTTCCTAGGGGAAATACAATTCCCCCTAGGAATTAATTATGTATACAATTCCTATATTTCATACATTTCCGGTGACATATACATTAGGATAATACTACTACTTTCTAGTTGAATTTTCAAAAGTCCTTTCTTAGCAGATGCTTATATCATGATAGTTACCTGTTTGCCAAATTTCATCCCGATCCGTCCAGTGGTTTGAGCCGTGCGTTGATAGATCAGTCAGTCACGCTTTCCTTTTATATGGCGGGCCACTTGGCGCAGTTGGTTAAGACACCACCTATCGCGCCGCTGGTCGTGGGTTCGATTCCCATCCAGGACAAACATTTGTGTGCATGAACATGTCTGTTTGTCCTGTGTCTGGGTGTAATTATTTATATAAGTATGTATTTACAAAAAAAAAGTAGTATATGTAGTATATCAGTTACCTGGTTGTCCATAGTACAAGCTCTGCTTAGTTTGGGATCAGTTAACCGTGTGTGAAGAAATGTCCCGAGATATTTATTTATTTATATATACTTAGAAGATGTTAATATATACTGTATATTTCGATTTAATCGAAAATTTATAATGACTTCAAACTCTTAAATTACTTGTATTGAAGTATAAAATGCGCAATTGAGTTAGCAGTGCCAGCGAGAGCATCTCCCCGTGTATCTCGCAGTGCGCTTGGCGACACGCCAGAACTGGTACAGGCGCACGCGCAACTCTTTATGATCTAAGCAGTTACAGGCATTGACTAGATTTGACAGATTTTAGATCAATCTAGCAGCTAGGTTGCATTGAATCTATAATGTTCTAAATTATAGTAAAATGAACTAAGCCCACAAATATACTTGGATTTACAGATAAAAACTAATTTGTAGATATTTTTTTTGGAATATCCTTGTGGATGTAGTTTTACATTCGAAAATATTTTTCTTCCTCCCAAAATGTATAAAGATTAATATTATTTTATATTGATTAACTAGCTTTCTACCGCTCGGTTTTACTTGCGACCCCCTAATTTACCTCATTAGCGGAAATCTCCTCCTTCAAAAATCTTTTCTTAGCGGATGTCTACGTCATAATATCTGTCTGTATGTCAAATTTCATCCCGATCCGTCCAGTGGTTTGAGCTGTGCGTTGATAGATCACTCAGTCACGCTTTCCATTTATATATTTAGATTAGATTTTACCTCAAAATATATTATGGTTTAAATGAGTAGTAAAACGTTTCACTAATTTACAAGACTTCCTTTAAACAGTTTGCATGTATACAGGTTATCCTGTTGGGCGTCGCTGTCCAGATGTTTTTTTCATATTGCTTTTATTTTCAACAAGTAGTTTCCGTTACTCTTTTATTATTTTTAAATGTTATTTAAATTTCAACCTTGACAGGAAATTATAAGAATTATAACAATAACGTTTTTAAAGTCAATAAGGACAAGATTCGCCTGCAATGGAGTTGCTTTTCACGATTTTCCTAGATTTTCAATCTTACATATTTTCCATTTTATTTGACAGCCACGCCCAACAGGTTAGTTAAAACTAATATAGCGATTGTTCTATCTAATAGCAGCACGTAGTAATGTTGGCGAGCAGTTTACAACTTGTGTCGGCCACTGTACGCTCGCTCGATTGATTCATAATTAATATATTCGGTGATATTTACACTGCATTGAGTCATGGTGATTTTTAACTGTGCGGAAAATCGGTCAAGTGCAAGTTTGAGCTATGCAATATATTATAATTAAGGTTGTTTTTTGTTTGTAGAATTGATATTCTAGAAAACATCGTGTACTCATTAATTTTGTTTATTAACAACTACCCATTACCTGGAATAAAGCTCAGGGATAATGTAGCTTCCTATTAGTGAAAGAATTTTCAAATCGGACCAGTAACTCCAGAGATTAGCGCGTTAAAACAAACAAACTTTTCTGCTTTATTATTTGTATAGATTAGTTGTATGTTTCTGAATTCTACTGGAGATTTTAGTTGAGGTTTTCAAAATTCCAAACACTGGACAGATCGTGCTGAAATTTGGCACGGAGATAGCTATAATCACGTGGGCAAGAAAGGATTTAAAAAAATTCAACCCCTAAGGAGGTAAAATAGGGGGAAATCGCAAAGCAGAAGCTTAATTTATACTTATTGAATGTATACTAAATTCATCTCCTCTCGATATTCTTGCGTGTATCTATCGCATGGAAATATCTTGTACTGTCAGTGATAGTCGAGTGTTCGGTGCGCGCGCGCCGGTCGGTGTGTACTATACTTGCAGACCTACCATCGTGTTTACATACTGTATTTTGTCAGTGCGGGAATATGGACAAATTGTACGTCAATTTCATATTTATTTATAACGCTACTAGATTCCGCCCCACGGTTTCACCCGCGTTCCCGAGGGATCTTATGTTTTCCCGGGATAAAAAGTATCCTATGTGTTAATCTAGGTTATAAACTATCTGTGTTCCAAATTTCATCTAAATCCGTTCGGTAGTTTTTGTGTGAAAGAGTAACAAACATCCATAGACACAAACTTTCGCATTTATAATATTAAAGTAGGATTTTACACTGCCGAAACCGGCTGAAAATTGGCTGTGACAGACGGACAGATAGACAGACAGACACACACAGGAATGATCCTATAAGTGTTCAGTTTTTTTTTCCTTTTGAAGTAGGAACCCTAAAAAGTCGCATAACAACCCTGTACCGTGGTAAGCCCCCCACAAGGTGGACCGAGGATCTTGTGAGGGTCGCGGGAAACCGCTGGATGCGGCTAGCGCAAGACCGGCCATCGTGGAGATCCTTGGGGGAGGCCTTTGTCCAGCAGTGGACGTCTTTCGGCTGACATGATGATGAATTTAAATAACACTGTTTATAACGAACAACCGTCTTTAACGACCAAATATTGCTGTCCCTACCATGTCGTTATGAACGGTTTTGTCTATATTTTCAACCGACTTTAAAAAAATAGAGTTGTATGTATTTTTTATGTTTAGTGTAGTTTTTTGTTTACTTTTTAAACTCGCGAATACAATTCATGTTTAAAGAAACGTTGAGAATAGTCAAAAATACATTTTGATAATATTCTATGCGCGAATAGACCCGATATATTACTAGAAACATTTTTGTTTATTAATCGATTTAAAAAAAAAAAATTGTTGGGTTCAGTATAGCTCCAAGTTGGTCCTATAACTATCTCGTATCGTTATGGTAACTTTATGATTGTTTGTTCCAGAATGTCGTTGATCAGCTCGTATGACGAGACGGATTCCTTCGTGGACTATCAGACGCGCATGGTCGGAGTCGCTAAGGAGATCGCGCATCTCTCTACGGACATGGTCAGAATATTACACTTGTATACTTATAACAGCTCTCTGATAGGCTAGTTGCCAGTGTCAAAAATAAATGACCAAACACTAACCAATGCATAAAACATCTAAAAACACGTGGAAACATCAAATATGTTGTACATTTAATGCATTTTATGTAACCACTAAGAGTAGATCAGTTGATACTGTGAAACTATGACGTCATAGTGTAGTATTTCATACAAAATTCAATATAAACTATCGTTTTGACATTTATTAAAAAGTAGCTGATTTGATGTGTCAGTCAACTACCCTATTATGCCATGCTATTGTTATTTTCGGAATTGGGGTCATTGACATTAGCTCGTTGATAGATTTCTATAGCGACGATTAGAAAGAATCATAATTTCCATTCAGTAGATACTTATGTTAGATGCAGAACAAACAGACATATTCGTTCATGTATACGTTTTTCCCGAGTGGGAATCGTATCCACGACCAGTCAGTAAAATACATATTTCAATAATACTTAAAATTTTCCTTTGAAATTAGACACATAACGTCAATCAGAATAAAGAAATATCAACTTTACACTATTTGACATAAAGTCGAAAATAACGTGCAAACTATTGATTTTATTGTTTGATTTATGCGATATTTAAAACAATTTTAAGTACCTATACTTTATTCCTCTCATCTTAAAGTCGATAATCGTTTGTACAGACAGCAAAATCAGCGACGGACGCGAGTCGCCTAGTACAGCTTGGGAACGAAATGTGTCACAAATACGAACAGCTGGCGCAGGACAGTGTCGGGGCTGCAGCCACTACGCCTAATGGAGACGTCGCCAACAGGTGCGTGGGTTACGACACTTTGAGACTAGTGTTTGTGTAAAAACCCGAAAATTGGTAAAACCGGTTTTTTATTTTGAAATTACCGGTTTTTTATTTTGAAGTTACCGGTTTTTTATTTTTACAGTATTTAGATCGATGCCAATTTTATCTTTGCATTGTTTTTACGTTTATGTATAGGCGTGTGTTTGACCATAATCTCACTGTGGTCAGTGATGATGTGACCGATAGTGATAAGCACACAAAGCCTAGAAAGAAACTGGCTCTCAAGTGCAGCTTTCGGAACACACCGGAAGGTGCTTGGCGACAGATCTTCAACTTGTGTGTGGTAGCCAGCCAGGCGGGTACTACAAAGTACCCTACCACCGTGCTATGGTTTCCTCACAATGTTTTCCTTCACAGAAAGCTCAAGCTCATTGAACCCGTAATCTTCGTCTCGGCATTCTACGTCACTACCACAGAGCTACTCGTATCATCGCCTTAAGGACAATACAAGCCAGTTGGCGCAGTTGGTTAAGACACCACCTATCACGCCGCTGGTCATGGGTTCGATTCCCATCCTGGACAAACATTTGTGTGCATGAACATGTCTGTTTGTCCTGAGTCTGGGTGTAATTATCTATATAAGTATGTATTTACAAAAAAAAAGTAATATACCTATATGTAGTATATCAGTTATCTGGTTGTCCATAGTACAAGCTCTACTTAGTTTGGGATCAGATAACCGTGTGTGAACAATGTCCCAGGATATATATAAAAAAAATGTATGGTGTTTGTTGTCCAGGATCCGGGTGGCTGTGGTGGAACTGGGTGAGACAGTGTCGGAGCTGATCAAGGCAGGGGGACACTGTCGGCTGTCGGCCACGCCGGCCAACCAGCGAGCCGTCGCCGACCACGCTACACTCGTCAACGAGAAGGTAATAACATCACCACTATAAAATCAAAAAAAATATGGTATCCCTAAAACTCACTGGAAAATTGGTGATAGTTTTCAAACGGTTGAGCGGATTTTCTTGAAACGTAACTTCGAACTAGTCTAAATCAAAAGCGGTTCATCCGCTCAGGAGCTAGGAGGCCACAGACATACAGACACGTCAAACATATAACACCCAGTAGTTTTTTTTTGGGGGGTTAAAAAGGATAGGATTTGAACTATTTCCTGTACCTTATTACATTGTTCAAAATTATACCTATTCATAATTATATAATGTGACGTCATACTATGACTGCCATATAGACTCCATGCTAAATTCTGTTTTGCTAGAAAGAGATAGTAATAAATCTTTGATTATATGTTGGTTATTTTTAGTTATCCGAAATATTTTTTTCCTACTGTTTCTTATATGAATGAGCTTTTTTTTATGGAAGCAAAAAAAATATCATGCAGATTCCCTATTGTTTTCAATCGTTTGAAGATCATCACCTCTCTTCTGTTGTGTTAGAGGTTTCTTAAATGTTTTTTTAAATAATGAATTGTTATTGCAGGTGGTAGGAGTACTAAGCGCCCTGCAGGCGGGGTCCCGCGGCACGCAGGCCTGCATCGACGCGGCCGCCACCATCGCCGCCATCATCGGGGACCTCGACACCACCATACTCTTCGCCAGTGCTGGTAACTATCGCCAAAATAAGTATTAACAACCTATTAAAAGGCATTTTTGGATGTCCATTTTTGCCAATGATTTTGATCGGTATTATGTTCATCTGTTCCCTCATAACTTCTTAACTACTTATCATAATTTGACAACTCAGGTATCGTTGGAAGCGTCTTGATCGTCCGCTGGTTATAGGCTATGTGACGTCACATTAAATTGAATATGGCGCCCTCTACAGGAGATAAAGTAGTCGGGTTTTAGATTTAGATTTTTTTATATATATAGGTATATTTTGCGCGTGTGAATATAAGGTCCTTTAGTTATAAGTCCTTCGAGCCGGATTATGCATCAAACTCTAAGAAAAAAATCAAGATGTTCATACAAAAAACCCATTTTCAGCACTTTCTGATTTTTCTTTTATTTTTCCAACTAGCGAAATCGGTCCAGCCGTTCTTAAGTGACGCGCTTACCAATGAACACTATTTCATTTTTTTATCTGCAATATATGTATAATATTCTACCAGGCACCCTCCACTCGGAGAAGGAAACGGACACATTCTCCGACCACCGCGAGAATATACTCAAAACTGCAAAGACCCTGGTGGAGGACACCAAGACGCTGGTGGGGGGCGCTGCCGGCACTCAGGAGCAACTCGCCACCGCCGCTCAGAACTCGGTCTCTACCATCGGTAAGCATTAAAAAAACATTTTTAAGGCGATGATAGCTCAGTGGTAGTGAAGTCGAATGCCGAGACGAAGGTCGCGGGTTCATCCTAAAATGAGCTTGAGCTTTCGGTGAAGGTAAACCAACATCGTGAGGAAACCATAGCACGGTGGTAGGGTACTTTGTATTACCCGCCAAACCGGCTACCACATACAAGTTGAAAATTTGTCGCTAAATCTATCGGTGTGTTCCAACAGCTGCACTTGAGGGCCAGTTTCCTTCTAGGCTTTGTGTGCTTACCATCATCTGCCACAACATCACTGACCATGGTTGAGATTCTGGTCAAATGCTGGCCTACATAGTAAAAAAATAATAAAATCATAACAAAAAGAAAAATTCGGTCATCTGGTCATTGATGGTGGTTATCCATATATGGAGGAACAAGATGGATGATTCCTCCATTGAAAAGGGAAGATCTTCCGCCAGGCTGGGTCATCGTGGCTGGGGACCGCCCTCCAACTGTTGACGTTGGAATACTGTATATACGCGAATGCGCGAACAAACTCCACTAGCGCGATGTAGGTTGTATGTAGATAGTGTTGATATGTTGCAGCGCCATCTATCCATCGGTAGGTGACAGTGGTCGCTACACATATGGCATGGTTAGTTAGGTTAGTGAGGAGATGTGTGTAGTGTGTAGTGTGCAGTGAGTGACACTAGGGGTTATGGGATATGTGTATGTGGCAGTGCAACTGTGCGAGGTGGTGAAGCTGGGCGCGATGTCGCTGGGGTCGGGCAGCCCGGAGCCGCAGGTGCTGCTGCTGCACGCGGCGCGGGACGTGGCGGCCGCGCTGCGGGACCTGGCCGCCGCCACCACCGCCGCCAGCGGGAAGCACGTCGCGCACCCCGACATGCAGCGCCTCAAGCACGCCGCCAAGGTACTACTCTACCAGGGCCTAGCCTACCAGGGCCTACCGACGCCTAGCCGACACCTAATCAAAAAACAATTCTAACTTTTCATTAATTTTGACCGAACAAGACAGATGTTTTGTATGAAAAGTTTATATTTTAAACTGTCTTTAAATATAAGTACCTAAAATATCGCTAGTTTATGACCGGACGTACTGTATATATCACCGTATGCTTGTGAGCACCGCCGGTTCACTAAATATCCCGCCAAATTACAAACTAGCGGTAAACTGTGACCTGCACCATATCGCCCCCAGTATGACGTATTTACGATACTTCACAATACGTCCACGTCAAAATGTGAACGGACCTGCACTTACCGACGGTTCACGATCTGTTCGTTTTATCACTAGTAAAATTGTGAACCGTCCCCGATTGGTCGGTCTCGGAGTCAAATAAAGTAATATAAGTAATTTGCTTACAGACAGACATTCTTGTCAGTTTAATAAAACTGTTTGATCAAATTACTTGAACGTCTATGGCCAGCATAAGGCACTTGTCCCACTGATGATCTCAAGTCTTATAGCTCTTACTACTGTCGGTCTGTAGTACACCATTTCGGACCTCTCAGTGTTAAAATTTGACGTATTACGTGGTAGCTATGTTATATTTGATTAAAATTGATTTTAGGTTATTTTTGTAGTATGATTTTAGTTCCGGGTGAAGATTCGTATCTATATTTGCAGATTTGTTTTATTTGCATTACTTTGATTATTTTTACGTAGTATTATAATATAAGACTATCAATAATTATAATTGTAAAAGCTGTCTAATATAATCAAAATACTGTAAATCAACAATAAGAGCTTAAAGTTTGATTCGTTCACAGATGAAAATTAAATATTCTCTTGATACTGTCGCACTCGGAGACGTCAATTTGAATATCCATCTTTGTTTATTGCATATAGAAAGGGACAAGTTTAGAAATACTCAACCATTGAACTTATAACGTCTCTGACTGCGGCATTACTTTCAGGAACCTTTTTGTAACGTACATAATCAACTGTCAATATTGGACTTTATTTCTTAAATCCCCAAACACCGGGACTAATAAGCAATGTTTCCATTAGCGGCTGTCCGACGCCACGAAGCGCTGGAGTCTCCCCCTCAAAAATAACACACTACCTCGTCAAAACAAACGACGGTCCATCAACGGAGCTCTCACATTACGACACGACTATAACTCCTGCGATTCTGAAACTGATATCTTCCAATCTGATCAGGAAGACGAACTGATTAAACTCCTCGACTATTCGAGCCAGGATGACGATGTCTCCCCCTCTATATTCCACGATAACTGCGAAGAAATCATTGCCTATATTGAAAGTCTTATGAAATACCCGACTAGGACAGAGAAAGATGATGATTTGAACGAAAGATACAATATGGCGGCTAAAAACAGTCTTGTCGATATGGACTGGCGTGTACTTAAGTACGGAGAAAATATTCTTCTAGGGGAAGTTAAGAAATTTGTTGACTTATTCGTTGAGATGACTGATAAAGTTGAAAATAAGAGGAAACGAGAGAAATTGCAAAGACTGAAAGCCAATTCTGATTTGGATAATGAAATGAAACGTATCTCTCAAGTCATCGACGATCTAGACTCTGAGATAGAGACGGAAGATGTTAAAGTAACAACTAAAACTATAAGGACTATATTAACAACTATACCTTTAAAAAAACCAAAGGTACAAGATTCGCCTAAGCTTAAAAGCCCAGTGTTTAAACTTAAAAAAATTAAACCTGTCAATTTGGAGAAATCGGAAACTATAGAAATCGTAGAGCCACCAACACCAGAGAAGCAGAAAGATGAGTCGACTGAAATGATTATAAAAACTGATACAGTTGTCAAAGACGTACCAAAAGCTATAGAAGTGAAAAAAGCCGATGTTCCCAAACCAACTACGAAAGAAGTGAAGATAGAATTCTGGAAGTTGTTTAAAGATGACACTGAATGGTGGAAGGCACTAGCTAAAAGAAACTTGGACAAAATGGACGAAACCAGAAGAGAATTGGAAAGATTCAGCGGTCACGAACTAGTGCTGGGAGAAATACAGACAGAGATAGATAAATTTGAAAGGGAGAAGGTAACATTACAGACTTTTATCGATGACGTCGATAAATCCAAAGCTGTAAACAGAGATCTGGAATACGATAAGAAATACGAAGATATGGTACTTAAATTGATTGAATTTGCTAAAAAAGACTTTATTTACAAAGGCTTTGATCCCCTTATTGAACAGCTCAAAGCTTTGTCTAACGTTAAAATCGATAAGCGGAAGAAAGTAAACATACAAGACATACTGAACATATATACTCAGATAGATATAACTAAGTATACTTACGAAGAATTGTGCTTACTCGAGAAATATTATGTAGAAATCATAAGAAAATACAAGAAAGACAGCCGCGACAAAGAAAACGTAGTTCCTACGGACACTAAGTCTACCTCGCCCTCTTACCACCGAAACGTAATCTTAAACGTACACTCAAGTAAGAACTTGACCAAGAACATTAACCAATATACTAACACAATAACATCAGATACTATAAACAGATCTCAGTCGCAAAATTCAAGGAATAACCTAGAAATTTTTGATCTCACTAGAACATATCCCATGGAATACTATGCAAATAATTGGTGGACAATTTACGAAGACGTTTTAAAAAGTCGCCAGCGGCAATTCGGTTCTATAGAAAATTGGTGGAACTTCTACGAGGCCGTATTGAACAAACAGGACACATCCGAAGAGGAATTAGCCAAAATCCGGTCTATAGTCGAATATAGGAATACTTTACGAAGATCCAGGCCGAATAGTCGGATGGAGGAGCAACTAAAAATGCTGGACGAAATAAGAAACGACAGATTCCAGGAAAGCGAAGACGTGATCAAGAAGGATGACGAATCGGTCAGAGATTATATAGCTGTTCATTGATTAATGCACAGACGCGTCTAACCAATCATCGGCACAAAACCGGCATGGTGTTAAAGAAGCTTGTTGGTTGTTGGATGGTCATTCTGAGTCATTTGATGTTCTATTCTGTTCTATTGGGTGGTGTATAAAGTTGGTTTTCCTATGGCAACTCTTTAAAGTGCATTTTGGTGTGGTCTGTTTTGTTAATCATGATTCAAATGTACATGTTGTTTTTTCTCCAAATGGCATGATTATATCCGTAAAGTTAAATAGATTTAAAGACGTTTTCCGTCACGAAAAAACTACCATTTGTACCATAGTTGCCAGAACTTTAAACATCAGCCCGTTCCTTCTCTTCCGTCACCTCAAGTTTTCACACTTTACCAGAAATGTATTTAGTTTTCTCCACCTTTTGTACCATAGTGTGTTCCAAACGCGACGAGCAATGTGCTAAATACATTTCGAAATAAAATATGTGGCCACAAAAAACCATTTCATGGTAGCCGGTTCGATCGAAACCGCTTTTTTCCGCTTTTCATTTCAGTGAATAACAAATCCAAAAAACCACAAGCTTTCATTCGCGCTTAAAGTCCAATATTGACCTTAAAAAAGCTTATTATATTTATATACTATAAATAAGACTCAGTTTAAAAGTTTTATGCCCTTTGGTAAAACATATGGTTGTTTGAAAGCTTATGGGTTTCCCGCTATGGCATGAAGCTTTTGTCGTTTCGCACTGGGTTTTATTCATCTTTTAAACAAGTCTAATATTAGTTGGCAACCCTAAGCTTTAGAGATTAATATTAAAAATGTGAAAATTAAATTGTTATATCATTGTGGTGTCCGCTTTTTGAAAATAGATTCTTTTTGGGACCAATTAGTGTCAGGGATATATAAAAAAAATCTTAGCAGCAATGCTTAGAATTTAATACTTTGGTCTAATTTTAACTTCACATGGGAGCACAAACTTAAAAAAAAAGGTATCAGGCCACAACCATGGTGTACCTGGGGGCATTTACTTTGGGCACACGAAAACCTTTCAATGGCGTTAAGAGCACTTATCATCCTTGGTGATCAATACTTAAAGACCAAGTTTTACAATATAGTGATGTGTTTTAGGTGATGGTTACCAACGTTACTTCTCTGCTGAAGACTGTGAAAGCTGTTGAAGACGAGCATACTAGAGGCACCAGAGCGTTGGAGTCCACTATTGAAGCTATTTCCCAGGAGATTGAGGTATGTATTTTATCCTTTTTCTTTTTGACCTCACACTTTGTATTTTGCCAGTGTCTAGTTACGAGTTATTTATAGTCGCAATCGTCAAGTTCAGTCAGTCAGTTTATGTTAGGTTTTAGTACAATGGTAGCCGTTCTGCTAAAACTTTTCACGGACTTTTAAACGTTTGAAATGTATTTGTCATTTACATAGTCACAACGCATGTGTGGGTAGGTACTGATACACCCGACAAACAAACAAGGATTAGTTGGTCGACTAGCGGCGTCATTAATCGCTCATGATGACTAGTATGTCGCTGCAGTGACGTACTCTATAACAATGACGCGTGCGTTGTGTCGCGCGGTCGGCTAGTTATGATTAGTTAGCCATGCCCACGAAATAGATTTGTGACGTCACACTTTCACGGTCTATTGAGGTCGATAAGATGATGATATATCCAAATTCAAATCATCAGTCATCCATCATAGACGTAAGATGGTATGCTGACACGTTTTATAGGTTTATTAATTTACTAGTGTTCCCCCCACGGCTTTGCCCACGTGGAACATTATGACCGACTCATACTTGGCCGATTTTCGATTGGCTGGGACCACAACCTTTTTTGAGGGCTGAATCCGCGCCTGCATGTTATCGTAGTTTATCTCTACAATCTACAAATGCCTTAAGGTGAAACCTTCGGTCGGAGCGCGAAATACCGACATATACGACTATTTCATGAAAATGTTACTAATATACCTTGGAGGAATATGTTGATGATTTCTTTTGTTATTAATCAGTAAATATACTACCATTCTTGTCGCAAATAACATGTTGATAACTTACGACCTATAACTGAGCTGCAATTAGCAAAAAACGTGATAAAATTATAATTTGGCGCTCCAACCGAACGTTAGACCTTAACATGTTGTGTTTGTTCAGGTGCTGATGTCCCCCTCGGCCCCCAAGTCGGCGGCGACCCCCGAGGAGCTGATCCGCTGCACGCGGCAGATGACGACGGCGACGGCCCGCGCCGTGTCCGCCGGGAACGCCAACAAGCAGGACCAGCTCACCGCCGCCGCCAACCTCGGCCGGAAGACTGTCGCTGATCTGCTGCTGGCTTGCAAGGTACTAACTGACCCTTGATCATGTTAGGGGATATTTGCCTTGAAAATTTATGTCACCATATGATTATGAACACCGTTAGTTTATAAACTACCTCGCGAGATTGTAAACTGTTGATAAATTGTGAACTGGACCATACTGTTTACAATATAACGTATTACCTTTCGATAGTTAATAATCTATCCATGTCAAACCGTCAAATTGCAATGTAGTTTGTCGAATCCCATTGAAATATACACATTAAATATCGAAATCGATCCAGCCGTTTAGGAGGAGTCACACAAACAAATACACATACAGAATAACAAAGATATTTCAAAGCCCGCTTTTCTCAAGCAGAAATTTAATCTACCTCTCCCCCCCCCCGTCCAGGGTGCTGCCCACTCAGCAGAGAGCCCCGAGCACCGCACGCGGACCCTGGAAGCCGGCAGAGAAGCCGCCTCCTCGTACCGCGCGCTGCTGCAGGCCGTGCTGGCGGCCTGCAACGGAGACCAGCCAGCCCGCCAGCACTTCCCGGATATATCAAGACGAGTGGCTCACAATGTCGCCGATATTATTGCTACTGCTGAACTCTTGAAAGGTATGTGTGTGTGGGTTTTAACCACCGACGAAAAAGAGGGGTGTTATATGTTTATATTGTGTATCTGTGTCAAATGAAAATATACTTTATTATATAGGCGATAATAGCTCAGTGGTATTGACGTCGGATGCCGAGACGAAGGTCCCGGGTTCGAATCCTACAATGAGCTTGAGCTTTCGGTGAAGGAAAACATCGTGAGGAAACCATAGCACGTTGGTAGGGTACTTTGTAGTACCCGCCTGGCTGGCTACCACACACAAGTTGAAAATCTGTCGTCAAGCACCTTTCGGTGTGTTCCGACGGCTGCACTTGAGAGCCAGTTCCTTTCTAGGCTTTGTGTGCACCATCATCGGCCACATCATCACTGACCACGGTGAGATTGTGGTCAAACACAGAACTATACGTAGTAAAAAAAAACCCGTATAAATAAATACACAAGAAAAATATATATAAACTAGCGACCCGCCCCGGCTTCGCCCGGCTTTTCTAAACTTTTCTGTACTATGCATGTATTATACATATAAACCTTCGTCTTGAATCACTCTATCTATTAAATAAAACCGCATCAACATCCGTTGCGTAGTTTTAAAGATCTAAGCATACATAGGGACAGACAGACGGGAAGCGACCTTGTTTTATACTATGTAGTGATAAACAAGTCAAAGATGTGCCCATAAACAATGTAAAAATGTTGAAATATTTGTTATAGGAACAACAGAAACACATATTCTGTAAAATATTCAAATCTCCCTATTACGGTTCATGAAATACAACCCACAGACGAACGGAGAACAGAGTCTTAGTATAAGAGTTAGCACCCTTTGAGTACGGAACCCAAAAATTACATTACTCGAATTGCGGGCGTCAAATTACAATCCAAACTGTATAAAATTCATCCATCAGTTTGTAAGCTATCTGTCTCCCTCTAGGATCGGACTGGGTAGACCCGGACGACCCGACGGTGATAGCCGAGAACGAGCTGCTCGGGGCGGCCGCCTCCATCGACGCTGCTGCTAAGAAACTTGAGTCGCTCAGACCCAGGAAGAGCGTTAAAGTACAGGTACGTTCATATTCAATCTATATTTACACAACTGCCCAATAAGGGAATGTTTTATGTTTGTAAGTTTGTTTATCCTACTAACTAGCTTCCGCCCAGCGGTTTCACCCACATTCTCGAAGGATCTTATGTTTTCTCGGAATAAAAAGTAGCCTATATATAGATACAAGCTGACCCGGCAGACGTTGTCCTGCCCTGAGAACAAAAATAAAACTGGGACCTACCTACCTATCCCTACCTACATCTACCTACCCCTACCTACTCCTACCTACCTCTACCTGCCCCTACCTACCCCTACCTGCCCCTACCTACTCCTACCTACCTCTACCTGCCCCTACCTACCTCTACCTGCCCCTACCTACTCCTACCTACCTCTACCTGCCCCTATCTACGTTACCTACCTACCCCGACCTACTTCGACCTACCCCTACCTATCCTATGTCCTTCTCCTGGTTCTAAGCTACGTCCCCACCAATTTTCAATCAAATCAGTTCAGCCGTTCTTGAGTTATAAATGGTGTAACTAACACGACTTTCTTTTATATATATAGATTATAGCATGATCTACATACATTCTTACAACTTCTTTTTTACATCATATCCTACTAATAGTATAATTGCGAAAGTTTGTGAGGATGTATGGATGTTTGTTACTCTTTCACGTAAAAACTACTGAACGGATTTAAATTAAACCTAGCACTAAGACGATCATACCCTAGAATAACATATAAGCAACTTTTTATAAAAATATATATAAAATTCCTCGAGAATGCGGGTGAAACCGCGGGAGGAGCTAGTTCCACCATAGCTTTTAAATGCCTGAACAGATTTGTATGTACGTCACTCTGGATTATATAAGGATTTCAACAACACCACACTTCTAAATCGGCACAAGCATTATAAATGATGGAATAAAGACACGGACAAACTTTTCTCCTTTTTATTCTTCTATAGGATTTTTTTTTTGGGAAAGGACTAAATTTGGTAACCTATGTTAGCTTCATCAACCTTACCGGACAAATCAGCGAGCGCAGAGGGCTCTCAACCGGGTAACCACGCCTGATGGCACCCCCAATGGGGTACGAACCTCGGCTCTGGGCGTTACCGGGGGAAGGGGAGGGCTTAGTACGAGTTACGACTAATTGGGGGCGGTCGGATTACTGGTGACAGCTCGGGCCGCTTGAATAGGTCGAGACTCTTCTATAGGAAACTGAAAGAAGATTACTGATATTAAAAGTTGTACAGAAGAATGAAGATATACCGCGAGTCGTTGAGATATGTTTGATATTCTTGGTTGTTTTTTATATATCACCCGGGAATCAAACATATTACCCATCGACCGCGGTGCCTACTACGCGAGGACCAAGAACAATCCAGAAGATTTGCGACAACTGGCTTAATTTTATGTGTTAACTATATTTTTTATACTATTTAAATATTTTCTTTGACTTGTGTGTTGCTAGCTGTCACCTGCAGTTTCACCCGCGTTCCCGGTATAAAAGTAGCCTGTTCCAGAGTATGATCTATCTATGTTCCAGGTTTCATTAAAATCCGTTCATTCAAGAAGTGAAGTGTCCGTTTGTAATGTCAAAATAACAGCTTTTTACTAAACGGATATAATTTTTTCTTTTTTTCGTCTGTATTTATTCCAACCTCCAAAACGGCTGCATTGGCAACGGCTATATTGACGGGACTTTCACAGACAATTCGCTAATTAGGGTGAAAAAAAATAACATTCCAGGAACGCGGTTGAAGCTGCAAGTTCGATATTATAAAATGATGTTTCCTCACTAAGTACCCGAGATTAAAACTTATAATAATAGGGAATTATGTATATTTTTTTTACAAAATATGAAAATACCGTAAAAAAGATGTCAAAAATTGAAATTAAAATCGGCAAAGAAACACTGAAGATATAAGCATTTTAAACTTCTAGTTAGACAGCGATTAGACAGAGAAATCGGACATAAGATGCGACTTCATAATACTATGACGGCCATATAGACTCCATGCTAAATTCTGTTTTGCTAGAAAGAGATAGGAATAAATATTTGATTGCTTATATCTTGGTTATTTTAATAGTTATTCGATTTTTTTTTTTTTTACTGCTTCTTCTATGAATGAGCTTTTATTAAAGCTAAAAAAAATATCATGCGTGTTCCCTATTGTCCCAGGAGGCGGACGAGAGCCTGAACTTCGACGAGATGATCCTAGAGGCGGCCAAGTCCATCATCACCGCTACATCCGCGCTCGTCAGAGCCGCATCCGCCGCGCAGAGGGAACTTATCGACCAGGTAATACTAATACCTACTTTCTTCACAATAAAGTTCATTTTAACTTTAAGTTTTATAATATGCATTTATATTAAGCAAATAAAAAAATATTCAAAAGGCTGGCAAATGAAAATATCCTGGGACATTGTTCACACACGGTTAACTGATCCCAAACTAAGCAGAGCTTGTACTATGGACAACCAGATAACTGATATACTACATATACTACTTTTTTTTGTAAATACATACTTATATAGATAATTACACTCAGACTGAGGACAAACAGTTCATGCACACAAATGTTTGTCCTGGATGGGAATCGAACCCACGAACTGCGGCGCAATAGGTGGTTTCTTAACCAATAATAGTTAATACTCGAGCCTGTATCTGTGTTATGTTGTCCAGGGTAAGGTGGCCCGTCGTCCCACGTCATCATCAGACGACGGTCAGTGGTCGGAGGGCCTGATCTCGGCGGCGCGGCTGGTGGCGGCGGCGGCGCACTCGCTGGTGGAGGCGGCCAACGCACTCGTCCAGGGAGCCGGCTCCGAGGAACGGCTTATCTCCAGCGCCAGGCAGGTCGCCTCCTCTACGGCACAGCTGCTCGTCGCTTGCAAGGTAACCACCAGGACCCTATCAGCTGGACCCGCAGCTGGACTTACAGTGCCCCCCACAAGGTGGACCGACGATCTGGTGAGGGTCGCGGGAAACTGCTGGATGCGGGTAGCGCAAGACCGGCCATCGTGGAGATTCTTGGGAGGTCTTTGTCCAGCTGTGGACGTCTTTCGGCTGACATGATGAGGGTGGAGGTCTGTTCGTCTACTCCATCAGTGGTTCCCAAACATTTTTCGTCTACATCGTCTTGAGAATCAATTATTTTTTAAGTTCCCCATTTTTTTTTTTTATTTAACCTCATAATGGACTAGTTCTACTATGGACTAACAAGAAAAAAAAAAACAATCTAAAAATTTCTGAAAATTTGTCTACTCATTGAAAAGTTACTTCTAAGTTAGAGGGAGGTCCCCGGGCACGATGCCCCAGCCTGCCGGAAGATCTTAATGGAAGAGTCATCCACTTTGTTCCTCCATACCATAAAACAGCATGTACTTCAATCCAGGTGAAAGCAGATCCATCATCAGAGTCCACCCGTCGGCTGCAGTCAGCGGGCGCCGAGGTGATCAGGTCCACTGACAACCTGGTGCGAGCCGCCAGGGACGCCATCCAGTGCGAGGAGGAACGCAGCCTTGTCCTCAACAGGAGGATGGTGGGGGGAATAGCACAGGAGATCGATGCCAGGTGATTATGTACCCAACTCTTAAAGTTGATGGAGATAGAGAAGCGTGCTCTCAAAACGTCACAAACATTAGATTGTCCAAACATCGAATTATTTATTTTATTAATTTATATCAGACTAGCTGTTCGCGGTTCCACTCGCGTTCCCGGGATAAAAAGTAGCCTATAACCTTCGGGGATAATGTAGCTCCCTATTAGTGAAAGATTTTTTCCAATCGGTTCAGTAGTTTCGGAGCCTATTCAATGTAAACAAACAATCAATCAAATCTTTCCTCTTTATAATATTATAGTATACTAGCTGTTCCGCGCGGTTTCACTCGATAAAAAGTAGCCTATAACCTTCGGGAATAATGTAGCTCCCTATTAGTGAAAGATTTTTTCCAATCGGTTCAGTAGTTTCGGAGCCTATTCAATGTAAACAAACAATCAATCAAATCTTTCATCTTTATAATATTATAGTATACTAGCTGTTCCGCGCGGTTTCACTCGCGTTCCCGGGATAAAAAGTAGCCTATAACCTTCGGGAATAATGTAGCTTCCTATTAGTGAAAGAATTTTTCAAATCGGTTCAGTAGTTTCGGAACCTATTCAATGTAAACAAACAATCAATCAAATCTTTCCTCTTTATAATATTAGTATAGATAGACGATGTCCATAATTTTGTTAGTAATACAATAGGGATGATGAGTGGGTAAAAAATAATTAATTCTATTTAGTCCGTCAGTTAGGTTATCAAACAATATTGGATATGTATTTTTTATTTTATCAAATCAATAAAAAATTACGAAGATAAGTCGCATCAAAGTGTAGGAGTGGGGGCTTGTGACGTCACGTCACTGTAAAAAGTGTACTAAGACGTGACGTCACGCGAAATTTTAACGGACTGTATCTTTTTTATTTTTAGTTTTCGGAACTTGAGAAAAAATAGAATTCCAATATTTTTTGGTAATCTAACTGACTGATCAGTTAGATTTTTTTTGTCATCATCCCTATTTTATTCTTAAAAATGACGTTTTCTAAAAATGATCGATTTATCTCCCCAGAAACCCTCTGCATACTAAATTTCATGAAAATCGTTGGAGCCGCTTCCTATATTCAGATTACATATATACAAGGATTGCTCGTTTAAAGGTATTCGATTAAATTATTGAGTTGAAATTAACAAATGTAACATTTGGACAGGTCTGAAGTCCTTCGCATAGAGAAGGAGCTAGAAGAAGCCCGCGGCAGACTGACGGCTATCCGCCAAGCCAAGTACAAGCTACGCACTGGAGATACTTCCGGGGAGGAAACTGATACTGATGTGCAGCTGGGGTACGCGAGCGACGCCTCGGGACAACACAGGTATATACATTTACACTACATAGCTGTTCCCCGCGGATTCACTCGCGTTCCCGGAATAAGAAGTAGCAAATATCATCAATTACGTATAGGACTTCACCTGACATGCATAGTTCGGTTCGCTTATCGTTCTTTTTATCATTGCTCTGCTCCTGAGGGTCGTAGCGTGATGTTATATAGCCTATAACCTTCCTTAATAATTGGGCTTTCAATTGCAAAAGATTTTTCCAAATCCCACATGTAGATCCAGAGATTAGCGCGTCCAAACAAACAAACTCTTCAGCTTTATTATTTGTAGTATAGATATTTAAAGATCGTGAAAGGGATACCTATAAATATTCAATTCGTAAGGATTAAAGTCGATTTTTTTTATAGCCGGTCCGATTAAACGTTAAATTCATAAGCAAGGGTTATTACAGTAGAAATATGGTAAAATCAAAAATCAAATCAAAAACTCATTTATTCAATTTAGGCCCTGGTAAGGCACTTATGAACGTCGATAGTTACAAACATTACAATAGACTCTACCACCGGTTCCACATACACTTGAACTGAGAAGACTCCGGCAAGAAACTCAGCAAGGCTACATTTTTTTTTTTTTTTGTGGATCTTTTTAAATTATACATATTGCATTGCAGTTTTTTTAAGCGGTGTTAGCTCAGTGGTAGTGACGTCGAATGCCGAGACGAAGGTCGCGGGTTCGGAGTGTATGTGGAACCGGTGTTAGTCTATGGTAATAATTGTGACTTTCGTCGTTCATAAGTGCCTTATCAGGGCCTAAACTGAATAAATGAGTTGAGTTGAATCCTACGAAATCATAGCACGGTGGTAGGGTACATTGTAGTACCCGCCTGGCTGGCTACCACCCTCAAGTTGAAATCTGTCGCCAAACACCTACCGGTGTGTTCCGACAGCTGTACTTGAGAACCAGTTGCCTTCTAGGCTTTGTGTGCTTACCATCATCGGCCACATCATCACTGACCACGGTGAGATTGTGGTCAAAAACAGGACTGTGCATAGAAAAAAAAATACTAAGTCGTCACAATATTGCAATTCTTAATACTTTTTAAACTTTCGCGAACACAATTCATGGTTATAGTAACGGGTCTATTCGTGGTCCACTCGTGACCACGATCAATGTAACTTGATCGAAACGTCGAGGTTAGTCAAAATTATATTTTGATAATATTCTTTGCGCGAATACACAATTCTTATTTTAATCATTCAACAATAAATAATAACATTGCATTTCAGATTAAAAACACCAACGAGCAGTTTCGCAAATACAACATACAGTCCCAACAGCACATACTCCCCCCACGCGACCCTTAACCACACCAACTTAAGCACCCAGACCTACCAAAACACCACCTACCAGAACCAGCCTAAGAGCCCCGGCTTCGTGCAACCGGCGAAGAGCCCCAGCTTCCCACAGCCGAGGAGCCCCAACTTCGGTTCAAACTCTAACGGTTACAGTCAAAACACGATCAGTAGAGATGAGAAACAATATATTGTGACTAGTCCTACTTTCTCCAGCTTCAGGCCTCAAGAGGACACGCCCAAGCAGAACTATGAAGGGTTCACTACTCGGTGAGTTTAAAAAATAAAGTTTTTTGGTTGTGGTTTGAGTTTTTTGGATGTTTTCAACCGAAATTCTACCATAGAAATTTGAGGAAAACATAAACACTGTATACATTTTTTATTGATAGCACTAATAAAGTTTGTCTATAGCTACTAAACAAGAAAACGGCCAAGTGCGAGTCGGACTCGCGCACGAAGGGTTCCGTACCATTATCTAGAAAAACGGCAAAAAACCACGTTTTTTGTATGAGGTTCCAATTTCTGGGATAAAAAGTAGCCTATATATAACCTTCGGGGATAATATAGCTTCCTATTAGTGAAACAATTTTTCCAATCGGACCAGTAACTCCGAAGATTAGCGCGTTCAAACAAACAAACTCTTCAGCTTTATTATTATAATACTATAGTTAAAATCTCGCTGCAGACTCGGTCATAAATCATTCGAGTGTTTCGCTCTCTTTCCCACTCACGGGCCTTATGGGCAGGCCACGCCCACACGTAGTCCTGTGCATTACTGCAGTCGATGAGTGATATCGATAGTTTTATAGTTGTATGTATGCAGTATGTTTACGTGATAACCTTAATGATTCTGTTATCGATAATGGCCTTGAGCGCGCGCAACTAGCGCACATCCCTACTCCGATTATGATTTATGACAAAGTCTGCAGCGAGATTTTAACTATATTATTTATTTTATGTTATTAGTATAGATAGGCATCATATGAGATCTTTCTAAAGTAATTCTATTTAAATATATTTGCAATATTAAAACGTGGCTTTTAAAAGATTTGTTCTAAACCATCTCAAGTATTAGGACAGCAAAACTTTTTATTTGTTAATAAATAAAACATCCACAAAACTCATTCAAATAATATCTAAAAACTACTTTTTCTAATATATCTCTTTTCGCTTTCCTTCCACGCTGCCATTGGATCACACGAAAAGATGACTTATATACATGTAAATTAAAGTTAATGTGCCTTCCTACGTCACTTATGATATGTGCCTACATTTTATTAAAAAAAAAAACTTTTTAACATAACTATATTTTTATTTATGAATGTAATGTGGAAACGGACGCGTTAAAAGGTGATTAAAATTTATAAAATTAACGCAATTATTTATGGTTTTAGCCCGAATTTGGGTGCTTACGAATTACGGGTTCTTCGCTAAGATGTAAAATTCACATCCCAATCAGTCATTACTGAAAATAAGCATAAACTAAATAAATTCTGCTTATAGCTATAAAGCCGGATAATCCGGCGAGCGCAGAGGGCTCTCAGCCGGGTAACATTTAGGTAACCACGCCTGAGGGCACCCCCGAGTGGGGTACGAACCTCGGCTCAGCGCGTTACCGGGGTAGGGGGAGGATTTAGTACGAGTTACGACTAATTGGGGGCGGTCGGATTACTTATGGCAGCTCGGGCCGCTTGAACGGGACTGAGACGTCGCGGCGGTTCTCGCCGTCGAGGACGGGGCTAAGAATTAACCAGGTTTAGATTTTAGTGGACGTATTGTAAACGCAAAACGCGATCACTGAAAATGGTGACAACGTACATTAAGATCTCAGTTTATGTCATTCTAATACCCGAATTCGAGCTAACAACCGAATAATTGCTCCAAAAATGAGTCGGGAAATACGATTACCTACACTAAAGCTTTTCTTTCATAACTGCCTAAACAGAATAAATTAATTTGAGTCATGGATAGACTGACTTGGAATATTTGGCTTTCACTTTGACTTTGCTTTAGTAAACGTATCTCCCACCATTCGTAGGTAAAAATAGTAAGTTTTTAATCACTTTATAAGCATGTTAGTTACGCCTAATATGTATTTAAAAGTTTTTAAATTCTAAAAATTATTTTACCTTTTATGGGGAAATTAGTATTCTAATGTTATACTGATTTTTAACATTAAAACTAGTGCCCGCTTCGCGGTGTCACCTGCTTTTACCTACGATCATAAGTTTTCCTGGATGAAACCTATGTTCTATTTGGTATGATCTATCTACGTGCCAAATTTCATCCAAATACGATCGGATATTTTGCGCCAACTGGTCTGTAATATATGTCCTTTTTCAATAATGATTGTAAGAATGAGATATTAAATTAGTTTGTAAACTATGGAATATGATTTTTTTTTTTTTTCAAGTGAGATAATAATGTTAAAAGTCAGTAATGATATAATTTTCTTTTATACTGTGTACCGCAGACCGGAAAGCTTATTTACTATGCCTTTTGTCTTTAGATTTTAATTATTATAGATATTAATCAAGGCATTGACATGTTAAAGTTGATATATTTCTAAAAATATCTAGAGCTTAGTACAGCATGGGGTTTTGACTAGCAGGCAGGCGGTCCACCTGATGGTAAGTGGTTACCGTCGCCTATCGCCATTAGCAATACCAGAGGTAGTTGCCTACCTGTTACAATGCCAAGAAGGTATTTGGCAAGTGCAATTGTCGGAACACAGCGGTAGGCTATTGGTGACAGATTTTCAACTTGAGGGTGGTAGCCAGCCAGGCGGGTACTACAAAGTATCCTGTATGATTTTCGAAGGCTCGGCATCGCGTGATAGCTCTAGTATTGCAAGCGTGTAGGCTACGGTAACAGCTTACCATCAGGCGGGCCATATGCTGCCTTAGCAGTATATAAAAAAAACCTCTTGTTCAATTTTAAATCGGATTTCGTAACTTTGTTGGAATCTATTTCAAAATAAAACAACATTTCATTCAAGAAGCACTGTTTGCATAAAGCAGTTACCATAACTTAAAAAGTTATCATAACACCGCTATATTTAACCGGTTTTAATCAAAAACTGATTGCAACAATGCTTCGTGACAGCTTAAACTGTTCCTCGAGAAAATCACATTAAAATCTTTGTAAAACCTATTCGTATATCAACTTTGACAATGGCCAATGTTTAAAATTGTATTAATTACTCAAACAACATTTCGTTTGCAGAGAAAATGCCTCAAGTATTGACAGAACGATGGCCCATAAGTAAGTTAAAGTAAAACACGACTACTTAAAAAGCTTTCCGACCAAAATTGTATAAATCGTGCGTGGCTTTACCCGTCCGCCATTTTGTCCAATGCCGACATCGTTCTGTACATAATACGTGCTTACTGTCACTGGTTCCCAAAGATTTATGTCCCCTTCATGTTTGTCCCCCAGGGGGCCAAGTTTGTGGATTTATTAACATGTTTCTTGACGCTTTTGACTAATTTGTAGTAACCTTAATTGTTGCATAATACTAAACTATTAGTGAATAAAAAACATAACTCTTGTTGCGAATTTTCGGAGCGTCAATATGGAAGTTGTTTCCGCTTTTGCTTTGACATGTGTATCTTACTGACCAATTCGCGGCGAATGACAAGTTCGTTCTTCCAGCTAACTTCACACCAACAAAGTTATTGTGTCAGATTTGTTGCTCAGTGGCAAAAACAAGCTATGAACTCTATCACACTGAATGAGTTCTTATGCCTCGGGTGGATATTTTAGGTGGCATTTTTTTGGGGTTGTCGGGTTGGTTTCTCTGAACAATTTTTATTACGAAGCCAACTCTAAAATCTAAAAAAAGAAAAAGATATTTATTGAAAACCAGCAAGATTGACCTTTTTTAGTTTGTTATTTTTTCGATTCGATCCTAAGTTGTTTTGGATGACAAAACCAACATGGGCTTAGAAAATATGCCATCTTGATGTACCCATCCATTTAGTATACTTAGATCCTTGATACATCTTTGGTAGTTAAAATTAACATTGTATTCGTCCCAAAAGGGGCCACCGCCAAACTTTGGGAACCTCTGACCAAAAGCTTGTACCCTGTAATCCCAGTAGCCTACAAAACACTAACTGTATTTTTTCTCTTTCTCTCCTAACCCTGTTGCATGCGGGTGTCTAACTTTAGAACGAGCATGACTGAAGAGAGTGTATTCGTCAAGTCGTTACAACTGCCAGAGGTGCGTACGGCCTATTTAGTATCGGAGGACGGGCCCGAGAGGCCGGAAAAGGCCGAGAGGATATTTTACAAGAGGGAGAGGCCTCCGCCGCCGCCGCCGCGTCGCGTCTCGCTCCTTAAGTATGAGGACAACTCTAGTTCGTGACTGGGTGGGTTGAGGCTTTCCTATTTTCTCATTTATGCACTTCTGATGAGGGGGGGGTGTCGTATTTGTCGTATATCTTTGTTTGTGAGTAATTTTTTTGGTGTTTTTTTTTTGGGGGAGGTTCTGTACGTCGTTTTTGATGTTTTATGTTGGAATCATATTTGAAGTTTTAGTGAATGATCGAAGTAAATGAATATTTGTAATGAATCTGAGCTTGTTTTGTAAACAGTAATTGTTGGTATTGGCGGCTCTTTTCAACAATTCTAAACTGTGCATTAGAGTCAGACTATACTTAAGTGCCTGTGAAGGTCTATATGAATAAAATAACTACACAGGCTGTAATTGTAGATTAAATAGATGAACTTTATTGCAAAGTTATAAGGCTCATTTTCTTATCTCTCTGGCCACTGTCTGCCACCAAGCTACAGTGTAAATAGTGTATTTAATCAATGTAAACACTAAACATCAAAGAGTCATCAAATTCAAGCCAATAACAACAAATGGGTTATCATCCATATTTCTTACTGTGGTAATAGAAATCATACAATAGAAATCCGTTTCATGTTTTTTTTACGTTAGCAACACAGTCGAGGGCCGTCACATTTTTCACTTTGGCAATACGCATAAAATGGCAGTAATTAAAACATTCATCTGGTTCTTGGTCTTTGAAAACTAATTTCTATGTTACTCTAACTAAATGTGGCTAAACCTAACGCATGAGGCATGCTGGTGTTGGATTCTTCCGGTCCTTACATGAGGGGGGGGGGGCTCGATAATACTGTAAAAAATATACTAATACTAATAAAAAATAACAATTTACAGCTACGAAACGAGACTCTACGACACTCCGCGACCAGTGAACGAGTACAGCAAGACAGAAAGAGAAGAAACTAGTCAATACCAATACAGTAAGCAGGAACAGAGATACGGGTACGATGGACCCAAACCAACATCTCCAATGAGCCCAAAGTTCAACGCAAGAGAGCTCAAATTCGAAGACAAACCCGAACCGATCTACTCGTCGCTTAAAAAGAAACCTTTCGATGGAATAGGCCAAACGTTCAACGAACACCAGAAATCCACCGAAGCTATTCCAGGGGGAACGAAGCAATCAGAATTCACAGTCAAAAGTGAATCTTACCAGAGCTATCCTAAGACTGAATTCTCTAAGACAGAAGTGAGGCAGGAAGTCAAATCTCCTTTTACTTCAACGCCACTAAAATCTGAGTTTAGCGAATTTAAGACCACAGATCTTGTGAAGGCAGCTACTCCAGATTACGAAAGGATTTCTTCTCCGTACGGCAAAGAGGTTCACAGCTACGGCGGTCCAAATTACATGGAAGAAACAACAACGGAAGTTAAAGAAATACCAAATGGAACACAAAAAATAACAACGACAAAAATATACAGTTCATCACCGGTAAACATCACTAGCACTAATACAAAATACGAACCGATAAAACTGGAAGGTATAGACGAGTTGTCGAAATCGTTCGATAACGATTCCAGATATAGCACTTTGGATTCTAGATTCAACACTTTAGAGTCGAAATTGAGTTCGGATACGAGCAGATCTTTCATGAGACCGTCGGAGTTCCAATCTTCGGATTATCAAACGACGACAAATGTTAGTAAAGTTAAAAAACCCGCGGAATTGTCGAAGGAAATTGACAGTTTGGACAAGAAATTTTCTAAATCTACGATTACATCGGAAACTATTGAGCGGAAATCTGTCATGACGAGTTCGCATAAGTCAGAGTCGAGTTCGACGGTCACTAAGAAGTTTGGCAATTTCTAAAAAGGTTTGGGGGTACTTTTTTATCGTTGGAGATGTGAGTACTTATTATTGATGTGGATTTATTTAGTAAAAGAATACAGGTGATGATTTTTACTGGGTATTGTCTTATATATATCATTAATTCCAAAACCATTTCTGCTATATGAAATCCTAACTCAATATTAAGTCTCAAATATCTTGATTATGTACTAACACTGTGTCGTGTGTCAAAAGTCTTGCTATGTCAATTTAACACTTGACGTTTGCGTGTGCGCCTTAATTTTACCGCGGGAATATTATTATTGTTATAGATTTTACCACGGTAAGGAAATATTTTACCGCGGTAAAATTACTCTGTAGGTAAAATTATTTTACCGTGGTAAGGTATATTTTCTCGCGGTAAGTAATGTTCGTTCGTGTCTTAATAAAGTTGGTCGTTGTATGAAATTAGTTATTTAATCTTTATGGATGTTTTAGATTTTATAAATATTTTATTTATACATAATAATTGCATTCGTGTGATTTTTTTTAATATCTTCATGACTCTTAAGGGTGATCAAAATAGTAATTCAGGTAATATTTACAAATAAATAACATACTTAAAACGTTCACCCCAAAATATGAGGCGTGAAGATAAGACTTAAGTCTCGAAAATGTCTCGATTAATTAATTAATTTACCGTTTTGGAATGGTAAATAAATTTTACCATTTTGGAATGGTAATCAAATGGTGAAAAGGTAAAATAAATAAAAACTAATCATTATTACATTACATTGTAAATAATAATAAAACTAGCTGTTTACCGCGGTTGCACTCGGGGTTAATATAGCTTCATATTAGATATATAGTTTTTTTTTAATTGGCCCAGTAACTCAGTCCCAAGATTACCTCCTACATCCAAACAAATTTAATAATATTTGTATGAAATTTATATTGTTCATTTACCTTTGAGCCTGTGTCTTGAGAGCCAGTTTCCTTGAGTAAAATTATACTTACCTTTTCACCATTAAAGTATGTTATAAATACTTATTTAATCTTCGGTGCTAGAGATTTTCTTAACGTTATTTATTAAATTACAAGTTTACTTCACATGTCGGATAACTCTTATATACGACTAGCTTTCCGCCCCGCGGTTTCACCCGCGATCCCCTATTTGACCCCCTTAGGGGTTGAATAATCAAAAATCCTTTCTTAGCGGGTATCTACGTCAAAATAGCTATCTGTATGCCAAATTTGAGCCTGATACGTTCAGTAATTGATAGATCAGTCAGTTAATCACCTTCTCTTATTATATACTAGCTGTTCCCCGCGGTTTCACTCGCGTTCCTGGGATAAAAGTACCTTCGGGTATAATCTAGCTACCTATTAGTCAAAGAATTTTTCAAATCGGATCAGTATCCGAGATTCGCGTTCAAACAAACAAACTCTTCAAGCTTTACTATTAGTTTCAATAGATTTGAATCAGATTTAGATACTTGAAATTGCTCGCGGGCTAAATTTAATAATTAAATGAAATGGTCTCAGCTCAATCAGATAGCTTAAAATCTCCCTCAATGAACCACCTAGGTAACAGTGAAAACCGCATCAAAATCCGTGCAGTGGTTCTCCAGTGAAGAGTATGCATGTTTGTTACTCTTTTACGTAAAAACTGCTGAACGGATTTAGATGAAACTTGGCATATAGATAGACCATACCCTGGAATAACATATAGACTACTTTTTATCCCGGGAAAATATAAGATCCCTTGGGGATCAGGGTGGGGGAAGCTAGTTTTATATATACATACATAGTTATCAAGTGAAATATATTAAATGTGTAGAAGCGGTGTCTAAACAAAGCCTTAGAGATTGTTTCAAATTTACGAAGTCTATTAAAAAGTTATGAAAATTTTAACGAGATCGTATTAGTTATGATGGTGCTGATTGTATAAACTGAACTAATTTGAATCACGTCGAAAAAGGATACAAAATGCCGTCGTAATTTACGGGGATAAAATTGTCGTGGTCATTTTTGATGGCGGTTAAATTCTCGTTGAGATAAGCAATTTTTACAGGACTAAATTTCGTATAGTAATATCAAATTAGTTTAGTTGAAATCAGCACCATTGACATTTTTTTTTAAATGTGAAAAAAACGATAACTATTATGAGTACGATTATATTTTATGAATTTACAAAGTTTTAAAGTTAAATATTCTAATTTAAACTCTATTTTAAATCAACACTAGAACACTTTAACCGTGTGTGAAGCTGCACTCGAGAGCTATTTTAAACTTTATATAATGAGACAAACTAAACTGATAAATGGCGAAAGGTAATCTTAACCATGTTAATAAAAAAAAGTCTTAAATATTCTTTTCTACACATATACACAGCTGACTTTAGATTGTTGGTACTAAAACTAGGTAGCATAAAAATCTCAGAGGTATTTACTACATAACATAAAGACATGTATACAACGGAAAAATTCCCTCCCGCCATCTGTTAGTTCACATGAACAAAGTCAAAATCATACTCATAATCGTACCCCAAAAATTAATTCACAAAGTGCTACCCCACGATGGGGACCTTACTATTAATGCCTTCTGTTAAATAATATATGCGCGTCGCCGTATGTGCCATTGACGGTCACTTTGATTATTAATTAAATTTGGAGGACATGAACAAGGACTTTTTTTGAGAAGGGATGATCTTCCTTCAGGTTGGGCCATTGTGCCTGGGGATCGCAGTATAACTGTACTACTGTCCCTACGTCCCTCTCATTATAGTATAGAAGACCGAGTGTCAAATGGAATAGTGATCGATTAAAAAAAATATTTCAACATTGATAAAAAGTTACTGTTAGTTGACTACTGGTGAGTTTTACAGCTGCAATTGAGAGCCAGTTTCCTTCTAGGCTTTGTGGTTACCACCTACGGCTACATCGATTGTGGTCAAACACAAGCCTAAAGACAAATAACAGATAATGATCCAGAAATACAATTTTAACTAAATGTCCTCCAAATTAAATCAATCCTCGAAAGTGTCATAAAAATAAATATATTTATTTCTAACAGTGCCTTTATTGTGAATTATTATGTAAAATAAATGGGCTATATGTAAGATGATATAATGTATAACGCTTGAAAAAAATGCGTATACTTACTAAAAATACATAATAAATTAATCACTAGCGCGATGTAGGTTGTATGTAGATAGTGTTGTTATATTGCAGCGCCATCTATCCATCGGTGTCTGAACTACGTAGCTGACAGGGGTCGCTACAAGTATATATGATTACCTTACAGATAGCCCCAAGATTATTTAAAAAAAAGTGCCATTTTCAGCCATAGGTATGTATTGTTTGTAAAAATAACAAAATATACGTGTGATGTTAGAAATTAACCAGAGAAACATTTTGCCTCGTGACGTCATACAGTAGTGACGTCACGGAGCAATGTTCGACTCTTTTTTGGTGCAAGTTTATTATATTTTTTTCATACTAATGTGTTTGGTAACTATACTAAGAGTTTTAATACTATGTGATGTTTTAACATTTTTAACGAAAACTAATACAGGTTCTTGATTTATATAACCATCAGTTTTGGTGCCCAATTTGAATATAAAAAGTGCCCGTAAAATGTATTATTCATATAGGCACTTTTTACATCAAATTCGTGTGAAAATAAACTATGATTTTTACATCACTATAATGAATCTTAACTTGTATGTACTAAGCACTTCAATAGCTTTGAAAGTGTAAAAAAATATTTTTTTCTTTTTTTTAGAGAAGTAGAGACGGTGACATCGGTAGCGTGATTTGTCTTCGATATAATTTAAGAATTAAATAAATAAAAGTATAATTTTATTGCCAGAAATTGTTAATATATTTGAAAAAAAATCATTATAATTTTATTTTTAAGTGCAACTATTTTTTTTATTGGTAAAACTGTGCCTTAACACGTTGCAGCTTAAAACATTATATACACATTATTTATATTAAAAAAAAACATATATATACTTTAAATTTTAACAAATGTATTTAGAAGCCCGCGAAAGCGATTCGTCCACTGAAGGTTCTGAAACACCAATTCTCTTAGATTAGAATACGTACTTGTAGTATATTACATTATATAACCTTATATGTCTAGGAATAATTATGAATATGCAGCTATATTCATGCAAATATTATTTAAGGGCATCTAATATGGACTACTTCAGTTTATATAACACTCTGGCTAAAAATAGTGTCTTATTAATATAAATGTGTAATATTTCGCGCTGTTTGAAACAATCTATGTATATAATATACTGTTATTGCATTTAATACCCGCCATACTGTAATAATATAAAATTAAAATAAATATCCTGGGACAGTATGTGTACATATATAATATATACCACCAATATATATACCAGCTCCGATATTATTTGTTTCAAACAGCGCATTATTTTGTATAATTAATTTAAATTATATAACATGTTTAAATGTAGCTACTAATTTTAAATATATAAAATAATTACTCTTTGTAGTTTTTGATACTTATATAATTATATTATAAAATAATATTAAGGTATAAATATATAATCTCAATAGTAAAGCCAAATAAAATTGTACTAATAATTATACTGATTTGTTTCGCCGTTAATCGATTATATGTTTTTGTTAATAATTATATTTTTTTTTAAATTTTATTGGCTCTTGTCGGTAGCTTATTGTAAGTGCGTAGTGATGTGTCTCACATGTGAACGTAATAAACTCTTGACTAATATAAATAACTTCTTTTATTACTGGCTACTCAATCAGTCAAAATACAAAAATATCTGTATATAACCTTGATATCTTTACATAGTATAAAATGAAGTCGCTTCCGCTGTCTGTTCGCTTAGATCTTTTAAACTACTCAACGGATTTTAATGCAGTTCTCAGCAATACATAGAGTGATTCAAGGGGAAGGTTTATATGTATAATACATGCATATTATAGTACAGAAAAGTCGAGAAATTCAAAGATTTATTAACCGATGTCCTGTGCCTTGAGAATTAAAAAAACTGCGACCTACCAACTTACCCCCTACCTTTTGTTATATTCTCATTGTTATTCTGCTATTCTCTGATTAGACGATTCCAACAAATCGTAGATCATCAAAATCGGTCCAGTCGTTCTCGAGTTATAAATAAATGGTGTAAATAACCGGACTTTTATATCTTAAGATTCTGCAGAGGAACTACCAGGGTAGCATAAGTTTAAAGGGATAATTAATTTGTGGGGGTAGGTAATGTAGGTAGGTAAAATTTTAAAAGCTGTTTTATAACAAGATTCTGCTGCAAAACTCCCAGGATAGCATAAATTCCAAGATGTGTCAAATAAAGGTAACAGTCAAATTTTAAACGCTGTTTTATAACAAAATATGTAGGATTCTGCTGCCGAACTACCAGGATAGCATAAATTCCAAGATGTGTGAAATAAAGGTGACATCAAATTTTAAACGCCGTTATATAACGAAAATATGTAGGATTCTGCTGCAGAACTACCAGGATAGCATAAATTCCAAGATGTGTCAAATAAAGGTGATAACATAAAATTTTAAATGCGTAGATGCTGCATGGAAACTACCAGGATAGCATAAATTCAAAGATGTGTCAAATAAAGGTGACAACTTAAAATTTTAAACGCGAATATATTAGCTGCTTATAAAAAGTACTAGGGTATCAAAAGTTTGAAGGAGTTCTATAGTACCAGGTAGTTTTTTATTTTCAGGGCAGGATAACGTCTACTGGGCCAGCTAGTTCAGAGCCCGCCTCAACGTGGTGCTATGGTTTCCTCACGATGTCTTCCTTCACTGAAGGATCAAGTTCATTGTAGGACTCAGACCCACGACCGTTTTCATATTCACCATCGGCATTCGAAGTCACTACAATCGCCTTAAAACTCAATAAATGAGTGTAGGCGACCCCAGTCAGCTACATAGTTCAGGCACCAATGGATAGATGGCGCTGCGACATATCAACACTATCTACATACAACCTACATCGCGCTAGTGGAGTTTGTTCGCGCATTCACATATATACAGGATTCCAACATCAACAGTTGGATGGCGGTCCCCAGGCACGATGACCCAGCCTGGACGATGATTTTCCCTTTTCAATGGAGGAATCATCAATCACCTTGTTCCTCCATAATGAGTTTGGTTTTTATTTTTCGTTAACAGCACTCCATATGAAGTGCGAGGAAGAACAATAATGAAACAAAATACTTCTTTAATCCCGTTTATTAGTAAAAAAATTGATCACAATCTGGAACACTATGCATATAGGGACTCGTTTAAAGGCAAAGCGTAGTTTTTAACATTCTTTATAACTTTACACTATGGAAAAATATTAACTATTATTATTACTAGTGACGTACACACTATATATCATAATATTGTCGATTATTCGGCTTCCGTCCGTTATTGGTCGATTAATTATCCGCTCACCTACAGATATAACTAGTTGGATGTGAGGTGACAGATGTTCGTGAGACGGGGAAGACAATACCATTTACACAAAACTAGCACGAGACAGACATATTGTTATAATATTTTATTGCATATGCACGGAAGGGCAGAATGGTTCATAATCGGAGAATGATCTATCCTACATTATATAAATTAATATTATTAATCGTCTCCATCTCCGTACTTTGTGTATTAATTCATACTATATCAGAAAAAATATTATAATCTAGTTTTTTAGCGATGCCTATGATATTTTGTATTTGTATTATAGCCACCTCAGTTTTATAGTGCCATCTACTGGTGAGTGGAAAATTACTGGCTGGAACTAAGGAACCGTACACAAGTACACCTCGTGTTTATCTTCTAAGATGCTGCTAATAGCTTATGTCTTTCTTTGTTTACCAAACTAATTAATAATAATAGTAAGAACTTATGTATAGTTCCATAACCTCAAAATTTACTGTTTTTTACCCGACTACATAAATTAAAGTTGTGCGATTTTAGTTTGATTTGCGTTAAGAGATTTTTAATATTAAAGCCGAATATTCGACAATCGATATCACACGGTACATCCCTACGTGGCTTTCGAACTGTTTTCTATAGTCAGTCTAATTGACGAATAAACACAGGACTCCATCATAGTATGAAAACAGATTAACGGCCAGCAACAATTGAGCTATCATCAGTTAAAAATACGTCTCAAATTGTAATGTCGAACCTTATTCTGCATCAGTTTTGTGTGAAATAACCTTATAGGTATGTAATAAGAACCAGATTTCAATGCTAAAGCTACGTTGATCCATCAGGAATAATAGACCTATCAGACTGAATCGCGATTTCAGCACAGTAGTTTATGATAAATTTATTTTAATAAAAAATGAGGACTCGTGCTTGAGACCCACTTATAGGCCTAAACCTGCTACTGACTACAATAATGTAGCCCTAATGTGTGCTTAATTAAATTACAGTTTGCTATTTATTAGTTAATGTCTTATTACAAGGCGTATCACAGCCCATATGAGATAGTGATATCCCAGTTATTTAAATTATGATTTATCGATTAAATCAGTTCATGCTGAATAAATCATTAATTTAAATGACTGAAACAAAATTGAATATTTTTAGATGTTGTAACTATTATTTTAAGAGGAATTATTACTTTGCAAATTTTGAATTGTATGCTATTTTATTTTTATTTAACTGTAGGTTCGTGACAATGTTGAAACATTTTAATTTAAAAAAAAGGATCAGATAAATTAATTTACTGTAATAAAGATCTCAGAAACTAATTTCTAATGTAAATGGAAACACACAATAAAATATTTTACAGAAAAAAACAATTTCAAAAATTTTGAAACAAATAAAAAAACGATTATATAAAACAATATTATTCCAATGAATATTCATTAATTATAATATATGTTATTTAAATTTATAATAGATCATTTAAATAAAACGATTTCAAATTAATTATGTCAAATATTAAATTGTACTTAAATTACAACACAAAATTCTAAGAATTCTTTTTTAGTGTGTGAGAGAGACAGCAATATCGACATATTAATTAAATCGTTTAACACAACATGGGAGATGAAACAAAATTTAATAAAGCTGTTACATTTGGATGTATTTCGTATGATTGACAGATGTCAAGCACATCGAGATTTCGTTAGCTAAACTTGAGAGTCGGTTTCCTTCTAGGCTTTATTTGCTTACCGTCATCAGTTACTACAAAAAACATATATGTGAACTAAATTGAGAAAAAAATGTACTATCTATAAATTGTTATACATACAATATGTTAGTTTATTAAAATATGTTTTAAATAATAAGCGTACCAATTTAGATAATAGTACAATAATTAAAGGCGTAGTCATAAATAACGTGTAAAATATATTTGATGTTTTTAACACAAATTCATATTTAAAAAAAATAAATAAATTTATGAATAATATTAACAATAATATATAAATAACAAATCTATTTATTACGTCATGAGATTCAAATATATTTATAATAAATTATTAACAGCTAAAATGCATTTATTTATAAGCTGGACTGTTTACGAAGATGCCTATTATTATTTTTTTAAAGATAACACTGGCTTGAAGTCATAGATCATTGTAATGAAAATAAGTAAACGTTAATACAAATTCTACTTAAAGCAGATTCAACTGCATTCCTAATGAAAAACTTCAACAATTTGGACCTAAGAATTGGACTTACAACTACATTAAAAAAAAAACAAAATTAAAATACCTACACCAAAAAACATTTTGAGAAACAATTTCATCATAAATATCGATATGAAAAAAATAAACTAATAATTCTACTGCGATTTTCAACGTACTACGTTACTTTACGTTTCACCGTTTTTATTGGAATGTATACATTATGGCATCATTCAATCTAGAATATAACATGAACGTTCAAATTATATAACACACAAAATGATATGATTCGTATTATAAAATAGTTACACATATGCACCATAATATTTGGCATTCTCACGCCGTACCCCGCAAGGTATAAACACATACAAATACGGTACATATTACATTATATATGTTACCGGAAATGTATGAAATATAGGAATTGTATACAATTCCTGTGTATTTCCCCTAGGAAATTATAACAATAATGATACTTGGAAATATATAGAAACTATTGAAAAAAATAGTTTGGGGTTATTTTTTTTATTTTGCATAGAATAGCAAGTATTCGCACAAAAGTGCCTTTCACTTACAACCCCCCAAATACCGCTATCCTTACAAATATACCGAATGTAGTACTCCGATAGATATTTAGGAAATGTATGGATTTCCTAGGAAATGTATACAATGACGGATTAGATACTTTTCCGTTAACAAATACACAGAATTTCTCATATCAATAAAACTAGAAATTACACTTCTACTTAATCTACAGCCTTTAGGCTAATGTAACGCGATACGCAATCTAACAATACGCTAATAATACAATACGCAGTTGGTTAACCAAACGATGCTTGTCATTGCAATACGCAGTTGGTTAAAAAATTACGCGTATCAATGCAAAAGTAATGTTGTAATACGCAGTTGGTTAAAAAATTACGCGTATCAATGCAAAAATAATGTTATAATACGCAGTTGGTTACAAAATAACGCGTATCAATGCAAAAGTAATATTATAATACGCAGTTGGTTAAAAAATTACGCATATCAATGCTAAAGTAATGTTATAATACGCAGTTAGTTAAAAATAACGCGTATCAATTCAAGAGTAATGTTATAATACGCAGTTGGTTAAAAAATAACGCGTCTCGATACAAAACTATATGTTTTATTCACATAATAAATATGCAAGTACTTATTTGAGATACTATGGCACGCTTTTTTACTGCGCTAAGTATGGTCAATTGCAATTAAATTATTGTCTTTTAGATTTCATACGAGGGCAGCACTTGTTATATTAAAATGGATGGAAGGAGAATACGATGCATTTTAATCCAAAACAAAACTGATTATATTATCTTTTTCTAACAAATAGGAGGATATAAGAGTCCTGTCAAATCAGACTGTTTGCTTGTTCTTCATGAATTTAATAAACAAAAAAAAATATTTTTAATTTTTTTTTTATTTTATAAACAAAAAAAAATATTTTTAAAAATATACTATACTGTTCTGATTTAATTAAAACTAAAAAAAATACATTACATTTTAAATCACAACAGAAAATGAGATTCTTTACAAACTTATTTGAAGGTATTATCCAAAAAAAACGTGCGTAAAAAGAATTATAAAAACAGTAAAATAATAAAAAAAAACTATAAAAAGTTATAAATAAAACCCGTGTAAACGGTGCTCTGATCCCAAACTAAACATAGCTTGTGCTTGAACGAACAGACAAGCAGCAGTAAATCAAGTAATCAATTAGCATATTAATGTGGCGCAAATCACATTTTAACAAATATACGATTTATTACTGAGCTGCAATTTGAAAATAAAATTTGAATTTCGCGAGCTTTTCGGCTGATTCACCTTAAAATCTTTTCTAATCTTTTTGTAAGAAAATAATGTGACGTGATTAAAATGAAATTAGTTTAGTCCATTTGCAACAAAATCAGCAACAATGATTATTTAATGGACGTTCCCCAACTTAAAATATACAAGCTTGGCGGGTTTAAGAGGCGTCTTAACACTCCGTAAGAAAAACTAGCATCAGATATTTATATATTACACTAAGTATCCCCTGCGGTTTTGGTATCATCTGTAAGGTATCAAGAAATTATATGAAAAATTCAATAATATTAAAAAACATACCATTTCATAATTTTTCAAAAAAAAACCTTGACGTCATTAACACGGCCATGTCACATGGACGCTATAACAGCCGTAATGATGACGTCATTTAAACGTTTATGTCAGTCAATAAAACTTCAAAGTCAAAACTATATCAAACAATCATAATCTGTAAAAACAAAAAAATATGGGTAGATACCATATTTTTGGATCGACTTTCAGAATTGATTAAAAAACTAAATTTAATTATGTCAAATTTGTGGTATACTAATTGTGTGTTTAGCAAGCCTATTATATTATACAGAGTGTCTTTGTTTACCTATGATACAGGAGTCGAGGGCAAATTTTTCACTCTTTCTTTGATCGACTATTGACTAGCAATTCACGCGGATTCGCCTGCGTGTTTCTGACGGCCGTGAAAATATAGTAATAGACTACTAACTATTAGTATTATTTAATAAGAATTATAATATGTTGTCCAAACGACTATAAAAATCCGTAGATTTATTTTATTTGAGCTGAAAATTTTCCCTTACATATTTTAAATGTGTGACAAGAAAAGCGTGTAGGTACTTTGTTCTCGAAAATTAATTAATAATTATGTTCATTTGTTTTAATAAATTAACAATCTATATATTTTCATCTCACTCTCGCCAGACACGCTGTCTCTTTCACACTATTATTGGACCACAGTAGCTTAAATACAGCAGTAGATAGAACAAGTATAACGCAAATAAAATAATAGTTTCTTTTGGCCTTATTGATTAGCATCAAAAACAAACTAATATGAGCAACAAAAGTTTTAATAATGTTACTTACTGCTCTATCAACGTACTGTGGCATTACTGGATGGATTTGTGGAGTTTATGTTGAATTTCGAGATACTGCTATCTACGTATTTACAATTATATAACATTTATGTTATAAATCTCTGAGAGGCAGGAATTATATCACAAAACCTATTCACTAATTAATGTACGTAGCGTTGTCCAATATCGATATTTTGTATCGATAGTTTTGAATTCACTATTCGACTATGACTGTACTAAATAATTTTCTTAAAGTGGTATTATCGATATGAAACTATCGATATAGAGGCAACACTACAAGACTATGTTTCACTATGTTTCCACTATCTATTTAATAATTAACATGTCCTTACAAGCAGTAATACTCCATTTATTTTAAATAATTTAAAATATATACTTAAAATCATGTTTTCTTAATTTTTTTGGGGTAGAGAGTGACCTCAGGATGAGATACATCCCAGATAAAATATATTCGAAGTTTAATAAAAAAAAAAATTATGACATTAAAAAGAACAAACACGACCCTATTATTATGAGGATATTTAAGAAATAGTTTTATCTAGAATAAAAATAAGTGATATTCTACATTTTTAAAGTGCTTTGATCCTCGTCAGCATCGGGGCTATGCCTTCGGGGATCCTTCAAGGTAGCCCGCGAAATTTTAATAGGTTTTTTGCTAATTGCAGCTCAGTTATAGGCCGTAAGTTGACAGTGATTTGCGACAAGAATGGTAGTATATTTACTGATTAATAACAAAAGAAATCATCAACATATGTCACGGAGTTAAATTTGTGGTAAAAAGTCTAATAGTAGAATATACCACTAATATACCTTGGAGGAATATGTTGATGATTTCTTTTGTTATTAATCAGTAAATATACTACCATTCTTGTCGCAAATAACATGTTGATAACTTACGACCTATAACTGAGCTGCAATTAGCAAAAAACGTGACAAAAATTGAATTTATTTAAACACACGTCAGTTTTAAACGAATGGAGTAAAACGGCATTGGACTGTTGTTCTAGTTGCCAAGGTATGTCTATGGTACAAGTAATAACTACTCTGTGGCTGGTCTGTTAATAGTATTTGGCGGGAAGGCTGTGTTTTGTGATCCTTTTTTTGTGTTTTGGTCGTAGTCTGTCTCTTCTTACCTGCGTTAGACGCATTCTTTCACATCTGGAAATTAAATATTTAAATAAATACTACCATATCATACCATGTTTGATGAATTAGCATTAATTTGAGATTGTATTATTATTTTTATTGTGATTACGTATGTTTAAATTAATTATTTTTATATTATTATTGTTACTTAATTTTATGAATATTGATTAAATATTTTATACATTTGCATGCCTGTCAAAATAAGGCGGGATCTACATTTAAACCAATTTTCTAAAAAAAAATTTTAAAATGTACTTCCCTGCAAATAAACTCTTTCATTTCATTTCATTTCATAGGACATACATATTAATCCTACTATCCTACTAATATATATGCGAAAGTTTGTGAGTATGTATGTATGTTTGTTGTTCTTTCACGCAAAAACTACTGAACGGATTTGGATGAAATTTGGAACACAGATAGTTTATAACCTGAATGAACACATAGGTCTGGATTAACATTTATCCCTGGGGAAGTTGGTGAAACCGCGGGGCGGAAGCTAATATTATAAATGCGAAATAACCATTGAACCACCGGTAGATGCTTAGCGCCAGATTTTCAACTTGTGTGTGGTAGCCAGCCAGGCGGGTACTACAAAGTACTCTACCACCGTGCTATGGTTCCCTCACGATGTTTTACTTCACCGAAAGCTCAAGCTCAAGTATTCGAACCCACGACCTTCGTCGCGGCATCCGACATCACTACCACTGAGCTATCATTTTTATTTATCAGAAACAAACGGTCATACGGAAAAACAAAAAAAATAACAAATTTAACTTACACACAACTAGACCTATAGTATAGTTTAATTAATTTACAAAGAAAAAAATGAGCTTAGTTTATTTTTTACTATGTATAGGCCTGTGTTTGACCACAATCTCACCGTGGTCAGTAATAATGTGGCCGATGGTGGTAAGCACACAAAGCCTAGAAAGGAACTGGCTCTCAAGTGCAGCTGTCGGAACACACCGAAAGGTGCTTGGCGAGTTTTCTTGCCGGAGTCTTCTCAGTTCAAGTGTATTCCGAACCGGTAGTAAAGTCTAAAAATTGAAACTTTTTGACATTCATAAGTGCCTTATTAGGGCCTAAACTGAATAAATGAGTTTTTGATTTGATTTATGAACTCCGCTAACTGACCTGTCCAACACATTGGGGTCCATCAGCTGTCGATGCAGCCGCCGCATGGTGTCGGAAGGCACGCGGTGCGCGGTGGCGTGCGAGTAGGCGGCGCAGAGGGGCCGCGGGGCGGGCTGGTACGTGAAGTCGGGGTCGTCGCGGACGAACAGACGAGGGGACGCGCGGACTGAACACATGCCTACATAACAGTACATAGTATTTATCTACTCTCATATCGTAATGTTCTTATTATGAAATCAAAATCAGTACTTTAATGAGCCACTTTAGGCACACCCGTGTATAATGATTCATTATAGTACAAGTTGTGTTCCCAAGATTATGCTATAAAATAACTTTTTTTCTATTAAAGTACACTTTGGACCTATCAATAGTATAATCAATCAGTATCAATTCAATTTGACGATGACAATGTCACAAATTTTGTAACTTGAACTTTAGAGGTAAGAATTTTTGGGAATTGGCAACACGGATTTGATTAAGTATATGATTATATTTTATTGTTTTTTGCCTACACATATCATTTTGACCAAAAATTTCACAGGTAGAAATTCAATTTTTTTAAATGACATCATTTATATGAGTTTAGATAAAGTACTGTATGATACTGCACATAATTAGGTATTAAAAAATCGTGTGATACTATTAAGAACCTCGCCTACGGCTCGGTATTATGCAACAGTATCATAAACTACTATTATCTAACATTTCAAATTTAAAGAAACCCCCGAAACTCACTAGAAAATTGGTCATTACTTTCAAACTTCCAAAAAGGCTGAGCGGATTTTCTTGAAACATAAGCTAAGAACGCTCGGGATAACATTATCTATCTATGACACAAAATGATACCACAGACAGACACGTTAAAATTCATAATAGGGTAGTTGACTGACACATCAAATCAGCTACTTTTTAATAAATGTCAAAACGATAGTTTATATGGAATTTTGTATGAAATATTACACTATGACGTCATAGTTTCATAACATCAAATAATCTACTCTTAGTGGTTCCACTGGTAATTAAAAATCATAAAAAGCATTAAATGTCCAACATATTTGAAGTTTCCACGTGTTTTTACATGTTTTATGCATTGATTAGTGTTTGGTCATTTATTTTTGACACTGTCAACTACCCTATTGACACCGTTACGGTACGTTCTTTAGGAAACCGCGCCATTTGGTTAACATAGACAACGTTCTAGTGACGTCATTCACCGTTGTATTACGGTCGCTACATGATGGTACCGCTTTTGGAGGAAACCTTAACACACCTTATATATAAAAAATTGAGCCTTCAGCGTGGAGACCGAATCCAGAAATTCCGTAACGAAAATAACCTAACACCCCCCCACTCCGACGGTACAGCGGTGATACTTTCTAGTTTTGCCATCTATCGATGAATAGCAGAACTTTTAATGACTTTTTGAAATATCACACTTGTCTCTTTAGTTCAGCAACTCGTCTCTAGGTGGCATTGGTTGTATCGGACCACGCTCAAAAAGTCTAACTTGAATTAATATCAAAGAAAAAAAAAAAAGAAAAAAAAATCTGCATAAATAAAATAAATAAATAATTATAATTGCATAAGTTGCTATGCAATAGCTTTACCGCGGCAGTCTCCGAGTGCCACACATCTTTTTTTTGTAACTAACACTTATGATCTGAAAAAACATCCCCTAAGGGGAGTAAGGTGAAGTGAACTCACCAGTGATGTAAACGTCCTCGAGATGGAAGTAGGGGGTGGTCAGTGCTGCGGTGTAGAGGGCGGCGGCGGCCGGGGCTGACAGCGCGTACCCGGTGCCCGACAGGTACCGCGGGTACACGCGCCCCTCGTACATATACCTCGGGCTGTACCTGCACCATACACATAACGGATGTTTATCAAGCTAAAAAGGAGGGTTATGTGTTTAAATAAATAAATACCCTGGGAGCAGAGCTTGTACTATGGACAACCAGATAACTGATATACTACTTTTGTAAATCATCAATCAATCAACATAGTATAAAAAAAAGTCGCTTCCCGTCTGTCTGTCCCTATGTATGCTTAGATCTTTAAAACTACTCAATGGATTTTGATGCGGTTTTTTTAATAGATAGTGATTCAAGAGGAAGGTTTATATGTATAATACAAGCATATTATACTACAGAAAAGCTGAGAAAAGCCGGGCAAAGCCGGGGCGGGTCGTACAGTATATAGATAAGTACAACCAGAGTCAGGACAAACAGACATGTTCATGCCCACAAATGTTTGTCTTGGATGGGAATCGAACCCACGACCTTCGTCGCGGCATCCGACGTCACTACCACTGAGCTATCATCGCCTAAAATTGGCCTAGTAATTTCCATAAAAAAATGAAAACTTCGACCCCCCCCCCCTCACTTACCATTTGCTATTAGCGTCTTGCACAGGACTGGCGCCACATATCAAGTCGCCTATCAGCATATACTCCTTCTCCTTATAACCCTTAGCGACCTTGTCTTCGTAAAGCCTCGACCTATTCTTCAGGTTATTCATCAAGTTTGGCACATTTATGTACATGTCATCGTCTGTTTTCAGGATGTAGTGGACTGGAAGAGGTGGCAGACAATTATATACCCTAGCTGCTAGTCGTTATTTTCAGATATTGACAAGTCTGTTCTGAGTCTGGGTGTGTTAGCCCAATCCTGAGATAGTACTCAGTCTTTCTCAAATTGGGCGATAACGCCCCCTTGAGGGCGCTGGAGGCCTGTAGGGGGGCGATAAGCCAGATAGCCTTGAGAGCCAGTTCCTTTCTAGGCTTTGTGTGCTTACCATCATCACTGACCACGGTGAGATTGTGGTCAAACACAGGCCTATACAAAGTAAAAAAAAAAAACCAGATAACTGATATACTACATATACTACTTTTTTTTGTAAATACATACTTATATAGATAATTACAGGCTCAGGACAAACAGACATGTTCATGTTTGTTCTGGATGGGAATCGAACCCATGACCAGCGGCGAGATAGGTGGTGTCTTAACCAACTGCGCCAACTGGCCTGTCAAGATGGATCTTCAGATTTTGTGTGGACAAAGGCCTCCCCCAAGGATCTCCAAGATGGTCGGTCTTGTGCTATCCGCATCCAGCGGTTTCCTGCGACCCTCACAAGATCATCGGTCCACCTTGTGGAGACCGATGATCTTGTGAGGGTCGAAAAGAAAAACGGAACCCTCATAGGATCACTCGTTTGTCTGTCTGTCCGAAAGTACTGGACTGGATTGAGTTGAAATTTGGTACACATATGTAAGTCAGTGACCCAAACATGGACGTGTTACGTAAATAAATTAATTTCAAACATGGGGGCCACTTTTGGAAACTATAAAGGGCTCCGTTATTAAAAGTTTTGAAGTTATTTAATAAAATTGGCAAAAATTGACCTTTTCCTTGAAAAAAGTACAGAAAATAGTTCCTTACCTATAGAGAGACAGGAAAACCTATAAAAAGTCTATGGTATTTAAAGGAAAAAAATTTATAGGAACGGAATTTCGGAACGTTACGGAACTCTCGGTGAGCGACATTGTACCCGGTTTTATTTATTCCAAAAACACGGGAGAAACCGCGGAAAAAAGCTAGTAAACAATACTTACCACTCTCATTACATGTATTAGTGATCCATTTTAACATCATAATAGACTTTAAAGTCAAATTATTGTACGAATCTATAAACCCCTCCTGTATAACGTCCCCATATTGATCCACCTCCTCCTCAATCTTATTCTGAACCCCTGTATCATTATCATTAGCTGGCAACCCCAGCAGAAACACTACTTTATAATCTGGCACTTCATTTGACACATCCTCTTTAATTTTTGGAAAATTCTTATCAAATTTCAACATGTTTAGCACTTTGTCCAAATCTGGTCCTTCTTCGAAACCTCTGGGAGGTATTTTCATCACATTACTTTGGTAGTCTAAATCGTATTCCGCTTCTGTCTGCTCCCCAAATTCCTTATTCATGTCAAATTCTGGCAACATATCTTCATCGTCATCGAACCTTTTTTCTACGCTATCAGTCTTAACATTAACCAAATTGCTTTGCAACGCTTTAGCCAATTCGGGTAGTAGCTGGCCAAAGCCCGATATGTCACGTTTGTGTCTACTAACATTAAAGCTTATATTATATCTATCTTCACTTTCGTTGTACAAATTGTACGTGAAATTGTAGTTTTTGTACTTTGCCCGGGCTTCATTGTATAGTTTAGATGATTGTGAGAATGTTTTGTAGTCTCCCCACGATTCTCGTATTGCTTTTCGCCGGTCAAAGTTGATAGTGGAGGAACAAACTACTATAAGTAGGTAGAGTTTATTTTTCCCTTGTTTTGAGCACAAGCCTTTTGGCTCGTGTCTAGTTGTTACATTGCTCGGGTGTACATATATTTTTGTATCCCTATTTGTGTGTATTGACCAGCCAGCTACGAAACCTTAAATAAAAACGGTTAAAGTTAATAAAAATATATAAAAAGAAAGCGTGACTGATTGACTGATCTATCAACGCACAGCTCAAACTATTTTTAATTCTTGGAAATTATTACATTCCTCGGGAAAGACGGAACGGAGCCTCATGGAGTCCTAACTCCCCCGGGGGCATCACTCTGCTGTTGCTGACCCTTCCCCCTCTCCGATGTACTCTGTTTCTTTACTCACGCGCAAAAACTGACTAAGGTCGATAAATTTTCGTAGGAAAACGCCCCCATGATCGTCATCGTAAACGCCCGATTATTATTAATCGGCCTGTTTTCTTATCGGTGAACATGGGCCTAAGTTATTTGTCTGCGTTATTCTGTAAGGTACGTACCCCAGTCGAGCTGAAAACCTCAAAAAACACGATGCTAATTGTCATCATATCAGCCGAAAGACGTTCACTGCTGAACAAAGGCCTCCCCCAAAGATCTCCACGATGGCCGGTCTTGCACTACCCGCATCCTCACAAGATCGTCGGTCGGTCCACCTTGTGGGGGGCACGGTCCCTGCCCACGCTGTGTCTTCGGGTTCGTGGTCGCCAATCGAGAATCTTTCTGCCCCAGCAGCCGTCAGTTATATGAGCGATGTGCCCCGCCCACTGCCACTTAAGTTTGGCAATTCTTCGGGCTATGTCGGTTATGCTAATTGTCATGCAAACATTTTTCAGTCTCACCTTTGGGTACCTGATCATTCGCCCTGTTATATACAGGTATATACATGAGCACGCAGAACAGTATCATGGCGGTGCAGAACAGGAAGAATTTGGCGAGCACCGTGATTGTGGAGCGTCTCTCACGCTCTTCGACCTTGGCTTCCACGTAAGGTGAGAAATTACGATATTTGTCATACCTGCAAAACAAAAAATGTAGTATATGTAGTATATCAGTTATCTGGTTGTCCATAGTACAAGCTCTGCTTAGTTTGGGATCAGATAGCCGTGTGTGAACAATGTCCCAGGATATTTATTTATTTACCTATCAGACATAATCAACTTTTAACAAAAATAGTATGTATGGATGTTTGTTACTCTTTCACGTAAAAACTACTGAACGGATTTGGATGAAACTTGGCACATAGATATAGCATACCCTGAAACAAAATATATGCTACTTTTAATCCCGGAAAAAACATAAGATCCCTCGGGAACGCGGGTGAAACCTCTCCCCGGGACATCCATACATACTCACAAACCTAATATAAGTAGGAAGCCAGTTGATTCATTGACATGGTCTCAGAATTATGGGAGATCAAAAGGAACACGTTGTAGCGTTATGTATATTTGTTACTAGCTGTGCCCCGTGGTTTCACTCGCGTTTCCGTGATAAAAAGTAGCCTAATAACCTTCGGGAATGTAGCTTCCTATTAGTGAAAGATTTTTTCGAATCCGACTTGTAGATCCAGAGATTAGCGCGTTCACACAAACTTGTGGTGGTAGGATACTTTGTAGTACCCGTCTGGCTGACTACCACCCTCAAATTAAAAATCTGTTGCCAAGCACCTACCGGCGTGTTCCGACAATTACACTTGAGAGCTACTTACCTTCTCGGCATTGTAACAGGTCGGCAACACATTAGCAATACCACTGGTATATATGGCGATAGGCGACGGTAACCACTTACCATCAGGTGAACAGCCTGCCTGCTTGTCAACCTTCTGACGTAAAAAAAATATAATATTGAGTGGATAGGTTACCTATAGGATAGCAGAGGGCTGTCGTCACTGTCTCTCCCTGACGAATACGCTCTGTCATCATCGTACCAGTGCTTGTCGCCATTCTCGTGTGCCATGTATCGAATGTGCTGCAATACGTCAAAGCCATTTTTAACCGACTTCAATATGGGAAGAGGTTATACATAGAAGAAATAAAACCGGACAAGGGAGAGTCTGACTCGCGCACCGAGGGTTCCGGAATCTCCTATGGTACTTTAAATACCATAGACTTCTTATAGGTTTTCGTGTAATCTATAGGTAAAGAACTATCATCTGTATTTTTTTCAAAAATTTTGGCCCAGTATTTTCGGAGATAAGGGGGAATGGGTCAATGTTCGCCTATTTTCTTAAATAACTTCCAAAAAGACTTATTTAAAAATTATAAAAAATATATATTTGAGATCCTCACAACGAGTCCTTTCATTTGATGACACACAATATAGTTTGCAAATATATTTTTTTTAATTTTCTAATTTACCCCCCAAAAGTAGCCCCCATGTTAGAAATTAATGTATTTACGTAACACGTCCATGTTTGGGTCACTGACTTACATATGTGTACCAAGTTTCAACTCAATCCAGTCCAATATTTTCGGACAGACAGACAGCCAGACAGACGCACGAGTGATCCTATAAGGGTTCCGTATTTTTTATTTTCGGAACCCTAAAAATACAGAAAATAGTTCTTTACCTATAAGATTACAGGAAAAACGAAGAATATGGTATTTAGAGTAACATGAAAATTACGGAACCCTCGGTGCGCCAGTCAGATTCGCACTTGTCCAGTTTGTTTTAAAAGCTGATTATTTATTAGAAAGTTTATATACAATCACCCTATTTATATCAGTGGGTGTACATATAAACAGAGATACAAAGACATTTTATCTAACATTACAATAATTCTTGATTGTAGTGGCAAATAGCTTGCTTCCTTTCTATGACCAATTCATGACGTCATGGTAGTCCAGACGCATTTGACTATATCCTGGGGGTATAGGTACCTACTGTTTTATTACTGACTGCTATAGAAGATGGGTGGATTATATTTTGAAGAGCATTACCATGAGCCAGTTCTATACATAATTATTTAGAACTTAAAGCAATGATGATAGCTCAGTGGTAGTGGGTTAGAATCCTACAATGAGCTTAAGCTTTTGGTGAAGGAAAACATCGTAAGGAAACCATAGCATGGTGGTAGGGTAGTTCGTAGTACCCGTCTGGCTGGCTACCACCCTAAAGTTGAAAAGATGTCGCCAAGCACCTACTGGTGTGTTCCGGCAATTGCACTTGAGAGCCAGTTGCCTTCTCGGCATTGTAACAGGTCGGCAACACATTGGCAATTACTGTTGGTATTGCAAATTGCGTTAGGCGACGGTAACCACTTACCATCAGGTGGACCGCCTGCCTGCTTGTCAACCATCAGACATAAAAAAAAAACTGATTAAAAAAATACTCTTATTAAATATATATCTATCTATTTATACTAATAATAAAGCTGAAGAGATTGTTTGTTTGAAAGCGCAGAAGTTACTGGCCCTATTCGAAAAATTATTTCACTAATAGGAAGCTACATTATCCCCAAAGGCTATAGCTATCCCAGAAATGAGAGTGTAACCGTGGGGAACAGCTAGTTAAAAATATTGATTGAAGTCCAAGGAAGGTTCTTATGAGTAAAAAAAAATGGAAAAGTGATCAGCTACATGTACCAACTTTCAAAATAAACTTGTACTTACCACCGCCCGCCACATGATTGTGGTAAAAAAAGTTTAAATGTACAAAAAGGTTTGATATCTTATAATGTATCAATAAAACTCATCTACTAACAAATAAAAAATTTACTGGTATAATAATAACAGTTAATGGATTTTCAAGCTTGATTAGTTCTATTTGTTTTTATCTCTGCTGATGAATTGATTTTCTCATTAATTTAAAATTGAATTAATGATAATATTTAATAAGGTAGGTTTTCTTTTTATTTTTTTAATTGGCTGAATAAATTGTGACTTTAGGCTATCAGGTATTTTTATTTTCACTAATATATTTTCTATTAGTTTGTAGTATTTTTAGCAGACTATTGTCAATAAGAGATAGAAGACAGTGAAAGCATACAAGAAAGCAATTATGAATAATAATAAGCCAATTAACATTTTCACCAGTACCTAATAATTTCATATTTCAAATATGATTGTCCTTTTGTATCTGTTTTGCCATTTCTCTTTGTTAGTCTGTGATAAATAAAGTGTAGGATGTTTTTTTTTAAAGAATTAAATTTAGAACATTATAAGTTTTTTTTATTGCCAGAACATGAGGTACAGTTAAATATAGTTATGTATAACTTTGCTACAGCTTACATTACGTGACTACGCAATGAATAACATTAGGAAGACTCATATTTACAAAACAAATTAGTTAGGCAATCTTAATAGGATCCGGTTACTTATATAATAACACATGAACGCGAAAGGTAATGGTACCTATACGGAAGCCTATGCGACTCTTAAAAATATTTCTAAAATTCATACATCGTCGCAAACAGTGTAAACTCATAGATACAAGTGCAGTAACTATGTGTAAGGCCATTTAATACGTCGCACTGCATGTAAAATCAATGCAACATCAATTAGAGCAATAAATTCTAAACATGAAGGAAAAGTTGTAAATAATTTAATAGCGGGATGGAACTCACTGTTCAGGTTGCGTTAAAATAAAACTTGTATGATTTAATGTCGCACTAGGATTATAATAGTGATTTAATCACGATTCACTGGCTTTATGTTTCTCTTAGCTTAATTTATTTACAATAAAAAGAAAACACTGGTCAGCCGTTCGATATGCGGTTGCAGCCATTTTAGATTGCCATGCTAAAAAAAAATACAGAATATGAGAAGTTGATTTGGTTTACTTCTGCAACAACTATAAGACTACAACAACATCACAAACTAAGCATAACAGCATCTCTAAGTACCTAGTGAATAAATGAGTTTTGAATTTGAGTTTCGCACAAAATAAATCATCAGTGATTTTTTTTTTCAGAGAAAAATTCAAAGGAAAAATTATAATAGGTATCTTTTAGAAATAATTCCCATTTTTTGGGAGGGGGTTATACTTGCTTAGCTCAGTTAGCTAGCAACACTAAATATTGTGTCAAAATTACGTCAAAATATTTATTCCAATAAAATTCTTGTGATTCTGTCTAAATGTCTGCCGGTGTTCCAAAAATGAAGGTTCTATCGATGTATAAATCACTGTTACGAGAATCGGAAAAGTTTACAAACTACAACTTTAGGTAAACATTTTTATTTCACATTAAATTTGATAGATTATTATATAACCTCCAAAACTTTTAAATGTTTACTTATAATTGCATTCCTTATGAAAGTCAACATTAAACGCATTAAAATAAGTTGTCAGTTAGATAGAAACTATATACGTTCTATCGTTCGCGAAATATCTGACAGTTATCTGTATTTATTAATAATTTTTGCATTTTTCTAAAATATGTTCTTAGTTGAGATTAATTTGAACAATAACGTCGTTATTCAGTTGTAGTAGTTAGTACATCGACACGAATATACGACAAACTTCATTCACACAAACACATTCCCAGGGATAAAATGTAGCCCATGTTTTTCTCCATGCCGTAAGCTACCCGGGCTATATCCTTATTTATATAGGCTATCTGTGTGCCAGATTTAATAGGCGGCCACTCTTTATAGGATAATATACTCATTTTAAAATTCTAATCTTCTCAGGTCCTATGCTCTACGCAGAATAAGGGATTCCTTTAAAGAAAATAAGACATTGAATGATCCAAAGGCTGTGAAGAAAGAATTTCAATTTGCTCAGGAAAACTTGGCTATAATCAAGAGACAGGTATGCTAATAACAGGCCTGGGCCTTTTATATACTACTGGCGACCCGCTTCAACTTCCCATGGCGTTTCTGTATGGTAATATGCATGTGCATGTATTATACAATACATGTAAACCTTCCCCTTATATCAATTGCTGAAAACTGCATTAAAATTTGCATCTGCATTGCAATTTATTAAGGCTAATATACGATTAAGATTAAGCATACAGCCCGCCTGATGATATGCGGTTACTGCAAAAATCTCTTCACATACTTCTTGAAAAACCCTGTTTAACTCCCTAAAATAATGTCTTTAAAAATATGAAAATAAATCACTTTTATTGATAACAAAACAATTCATAAATACAGTACCAGTATGGCTACCTTCCTACCTTCTCGTTGAAAACCAACCAAATAATATACAAAAACTATGATGATAAAAAATCAGAGTTTTGCAGCGAATTAAACAGAAAAATCTTTAATTTCAGGTGGTAATCGGAGACATGTACAAAACTGAGAATTTAGTGATCGAGAATATGTCATAAGATGGTGTTTTAGATGCACTATCCTTAGTTTGTAAGCATTATTTGACAGACTTGTACCTCATACCTAATAATGCTGCTAAATTTTGGATCACTAAGTACAGTCACAATTTCCTGCCAAAGAGGAAATGCAGAATTGTCACTGTTTCACTGGCATAATAATAATGCTTAAAAGGACTAAACATAGAATAAATTGCACCTAAATAGTTTGTGATAGTATTATTTTACGTAACTTTGAAATTTAATATAAAACAACGAAATATAGGGGAACGCCATCTTGAAAAATAGAAGATTACACAAATATAGGCCATTAATAATGCGAGTTTCAATTGAAACTGAAAATTATTTAAAACAATTAGAGCTCTGCAACAAAAAAACAAGTATTTAGTATGCCGAAAGAAAACTATAATATCTCTGAAAGTATGTAAATTTGATCATTTAATTTTGTCTATAGATCACTGTTAGTTTTAATTATTGTTTACTGTAGATTAAAACCAGTTTTAATTAATGACCAAGACAGAAGACAGTAGGTACTGAGGTTATATGCTCTTTTACAGTAAGCAAAAGTTTTAGGCAGTCTAATAAAGCGTATATAGTAAAATATATTTGAAAAAAAATCTTATATTTTGTTCTTGAACTTTGTCCTAAATAGTTTTTATTTTTGGTTTAATCTGTGGCAGTTATGTTTTTTTTATTTAGAAATGACAAATTGCTGTATGTACTCAAATCATAAATGTATTATATGTTGCATTTCTTGTTAGATAAATAAATACAATTTAAGCTAATGTTGTAAATAAATGACAAAAGTAACTTATGATTTTTTATTTTTATGTATATTACTTAAATTATTAAGAAGTAATTAAGGAGCATAGAGTATGATTCCTCCATTGAAAGGAGAAGATTTTCCGCTAGGCTGGGTTATCGTACCTGGGACGAATAAACTAACAGCGCGATATAGATTTGGCGCCATCTATCCGTCAGTGTCTGTCTGTACCATGTAGCTGATAACCGTTAGGTGTCGCTTTATAACATTTATGAATATGGATGTTTTTATTTTACGTTTTAGTCTATGTTTGACCACATGCTACATTAGCCCTGAGTGCTTTAGGGACTGGAGAATGCGCATTTTGAATCTTCAACGAATATTTCTTGTGCTTTAATTTTAAACGTCAATAATAGCGAAATAATATGAGACACTGCATTACGTAATTTTGTGATTATCGCATAAGGCTTTGTGCCTTGTCCACTATTTATTGGTAAGGAACCAATGTATGGATTTAAATAGTTGAAAGTATATTTAATACATACAGAATTACAGACATTCTCATGCGCTAATCACAATATTCTATCCAATAAACACTTAAAATGTATGTAATATTATGTTGAAAAGAGAAAAAATCGTTATCATTCGTTAAAAATTAAATTCAAAATTCGCGGTTTCATGCGACCTTAAATATTTTTAATTTTTATACGGAAACTTTTTGGTATTTCAAGATTTTCGAAAATTAACGAATAATTAAAGCTATAAGTTATCGAGTGGTCCGTAAAATGTTTTTGGACCGAAATAATCTTGCGAGTGGTTGGTTTAGCTACGTGTCTGTTCTTAGACGAACGCCTGTTCCGTGGGTTGAGTTGAGTGTTCACTGTTCTCGTTGACATAGTTTTCGCCTGCAATAAGAACAGACCACTTTTATGTTTGCTCTCATTACGACAAAATGATATTTGTTGCAATTACTAACTGCTACTACCTATCAACGAAATTAGTCGATTATCGATTTTGAAACTGCTGGCACGTGGCCATGGTCGGCTACTCTACAGCATTTGTAAATAAAGGGGGAGGTATTTAGATAACATATTTTTTAAGTACCCTTTATTGAAACCAATACTTAGGCAACTAAATCATCAATAAATAACTAAAAATTCCATCTATGAATCATAGCGAATCACAAAGTTATTTATCGAAAAAAATCCTTATTTTAACACATAGTTAACTAAATATATGATCTTCGTGATTTCCTAAAGCTAGCCTAGTGGAAAATACCAACGCCTTTACTTATGTAATTGTAGCAGTCATTACGAGATCATTGCAGGATTGAAAATAATTTTAGTCCTCAGTCGATTGTACTTTTTGTCGACCATAGAAATTAAGCCAAAACCTACTATTTTCCTAATAATGTAATCTCAAAATCAGAAGACATCCAAATCCCTATAAAATTTTAACATATATTTACAAAAATATGATCGACTAACTAATAATCGACTCGCCACATCACTAAATCGACTATTAACTACCCATCGCGCTAGTGTCTTCCAACGAACCGATATTCTTTTCCAACTCAACTGAACTCAATTTGTCGCGTTTCCGTTTATCTTCTTTGTTACGCCGTTTTTTGTGGCCACGCCCTTTGGTCTTCTTTTTTTTGTGTATGCGTTTTTTGCGCTTCCTCTCGATTTCTTCGGAGGCTGTCATAGAGTTGATGTGTTGGGCTTTTCTTCTGGTGTCGACAGGCGCCATGTACATTTGTGTTTGTGGTTCCTAGAAAAAAATGCATGCGTTATGGTTTATTTTTTATATGAGTTCAGTAGGCAGCACAGAGCTGGATTTGTAAATAGGCTGTATAGGTTGCAGCCTAAGGGCAGATATCAGAGGACGCCCTTGTTAAAGGGGCGGCTGGTACTACACGGGCCTTGGGCGGCTAAGACTGCAAATCCGCCACTGAGGTAGCACCCTTAAATGCTATTTGTTTACCACCTTCGCTTCTGCCACATTATACACACTATATAAACTTATCGTATTAGGTATCATTTATGCTTTTACGTAGGACTATCAATAGTGTATCGATATTACAAACGAGTGATTTTGGGGAGAAAACAATCGATGAACGATAGTCGATTTTTCTGCAAGACTACTAGGTAGTAAAAAAAATGTTTCAGTTCTACTTTTTCTTTTTAGCATCAAACTAGTAGTATGTTTTGCCAGTATCGAGACTATACAGTTATATTTAGTTCTAGTAACGTTGAAGTCATGTTATGAAATCACTTTCCAATGAATGACTTTCTAGTCATTGTCAATCACAACTATTCACAACAGTCATCCGCTTATTATCAGGCTTTAGAACAATGGTAGCCGTTCTACTAAAACTTTTCACAGACTTTTTGGGATAACTTGAAAAGTCACTATACACGTAATCATATCACTTTACTGGTGCACGTTTATTGGACAAAACACCACTAACATTAAATAAAACACAAAATAGACGATTTTATGAAAACAAAAAGAAAGCGCAATGTTTTTCCCAAAAACTCAAATGTTAGAATAAAAAAAAACCACCAACCTTAGGCGGGTTGACCAGATTTGATCTCCTTTCCATGGTGTTGCTAGCGTCACTGAAGTAGCCGTTATCTTCTGAAGGTAGATCTGTGGTGCCGTCCAGCGCTGGGTGGAGGTATTGGCTGCCAAGATTTCGTATTGAGAATCTGTTAGATAAACTTATCATTACGTTTTTGATAGTTGCTAGGTAATATCTATAATAGAATAAAAGTAACCATAGATTGGATCCCATTTAGGGCATCTGCACCACTGTCGACTAGGAAGTGATTAGTTATAATATAAATTATTTCCTCTTATAAAGTTTGGGATAGAACAAAGCACAAATTAATATACTATGTAGATTCTTTATTAACAACTAGCTGGCCCTTGGCCATTGTCCTGCCCGGAGAACTAAAAAAACTGTAGGACCCAGTTTTACATACGTTTACTACATAAACCTACATACCAGTGGCGAAAGGTCCATACAACCCGATTCCCATCGGCTTACCTTTTAAATCCCAGTCCCCCCCCACAGATTCATCATTTCAAAGCCACTTTTATGTAAAATACACTGTAATTAAGTATAAAATTATCGGTGTTTTTTGAACGGCTTACCCTCGCCATAATTTTACCCCTCGCCACTGCTACATACCCCTACCTACACTTACCTACCAACACCTACGTAAGTACATACCTGCTATTACCATCAATTTTTTTTAATTTTTTTAAATATTTTCATAGTTTTTGCTATTCTCGAATTAGACGAATCCAACAAATTATCAAAATCGGTCAAGCCGTTCTCGAGTTATAAATGGTGTAAATAACCCGACTTTTTTTCATATATTAAGATAATGTCTGAATAGTCTGAAATAATAATTACCTCTTAAACTGTTCATCATTATTGGAACTTTTCTCTAGACCATGCTCTTTTACTTCAGCCATGTGATGTTTCAGAGGCATCTCATTATCGGAGAAGGCTCTGAAAGAAGAATATTCTATTTAAGACATGCGTTCACGAGCTTTTCAAATGTAATAATCAACTTTTAACGAAAATACTAAAATTACAAGCGCACAAACTTAGGATAGGAAGGACTTTTAGGGCCACTGATTTTACGATCTTTACGATTTCGACCCACCACTGTCTTTGAGTTTTTCACACCTGACTTAAACATTACCTCTTCTCAGAACTCGACAGTTCAGCTTCCGAAGGTTTCTGATGCACCTTCTCACTCATCTTCTGTACCACGTTCTCTATGTCTCTCATCCTGGTGCCGATGGCGTCGACCAGGGCCTGCAGGTTGCTTGGCTTCTCGCTTTTCTTGCCTAGATCCTGCTGAGTCATCGGTGACAGTATGTCTGGCTGGTGGTAATTGGTGTCCTGGATTGGAAGAAATGGGCGTAAATAACGTAAATTCTTTACACTCGGGGTACTAAACGAAACTTACAACCATTGTTTATGTCAACTTTACTTTTTATCCCGGAAACGCGAGTGAAGCCTCGGAGATCAGCTAGTTTTTGTTATATTAGCACACGTCTTACCTTTCGTTCGATGTCTATAGCGGGCTCGTTCCACAGGTTCTGTGGTATTTCTGTCCAAGACTGTTGATTCTGGAAGAATTGTTTTAATTGTACTGAATATTTCAGTAGGTAGAAGTCTACCTACTATGGGTTATTTATAATAGTTATAGCAATAGTTTAAATCTTCTTGATCAAAATTATTCCTAAAATAGTCGACTTACTAAAAAAAGAGTAATATGGAGCTATACAGAACCCAACTCAAAAATAATTATTAAAATAGGTTCATCAGCAAAATAGTTATGCGTGAACAAACATTCGAATTGAAAATTAGTGAATCAAAAAGAAAATATGAATGAATCAATCGTCAACTCTTTCTAGTAAACTATAATATGACATTATTGACATAATTAGTATATTCATACCTTATACGATTGTTTTTTGGTTACTCCAAAGGATTTTCCGTAAAACCTTTCGTCTGATGACATGTCAGGAGGCTGTTTAAAACAATTTTTTTTAATGTATAAGATACCACAATTTTTTTTTAATGATTTTTACAACGGAAATAATTATGTAGGTACCTTTTCTGTGGGCCCCATCGGTTCCTCAATATCCATGGTTTCAAGGTCGTTACGGTCGCCAATGTCTTCATGGTGCTGTGGGCTTTGGGTAGTCTTGCGTACCCGCTTAACACCATACCTGTATTTAAGATAATTTGTCTTTTCATCATGCTTGAGAAGAAAATTGAAATGGTCTGTATTTTTGGTAGGTAATTCAAGTAATCAAAAATTTGCAAGTAACCTAAGATAAATGTATCCAAAAAACTTAGCACCTGCCACGTTGAATGGGATATTTATTCAGGTTTTTACATAGATACCATGTATATAACAGCTAGTGTATCATATGAATGAAATTCTCAATGGGGCTTACCTTGAGCTATCCTTCTTGCGTTCCTTTCCATCAGTAGACAATGCGATCTGTTGAAATAATAGTTACGGTCAATTACAGGCCTAATTACAATCAAATCCTTTATTTTATACATAAGTATGCATGTTTAGTATCATAATAATCTATCACGGTATTTGAAATTATTACATTTTAAAGTTAATCTTAAAGTTTGTGAGTGAGTATTTTTGTCACTTCTTCACGCTCTTTTTGTAAATTCAAGCCTCACATATTCATCATAATAATAAGCCGATCAGTCATCATTTGATATCGAGACGTCAACAGTGAGAATAGGGCTGATTTTACTCTCACATACGTATGACATATTGTGCTTCACTTTTGACTATATTTAGCACGTAGTACGTAGGTAATTATTTCTAATTTCTAGTTTCTAAGATGTCTTATAATAAATTCAAAGAGTATGTTAAACATAAGTTGATCGACAAGGCCTATTATAAGGTGGCTCATTACATAGAAGACAAGAATACATGGTTGTAGTAGCTTCTCTCTGCACTTGCAGCCCCCTGGCCAAGTGATAATTGTATGAAGTTTAAAATTGTAATTACATCAATAAAAAAAGAAGCCTTGCTGAGTTTCTTGCCGGAGTCTTCTCAGTTCAAGTGTATTCCGAACTGGTAGTAGAGTCTATTGTAAAACTGTAACTTTTGACATTCATAAGTGCCTTATTAGGGCCTCAACTGAATAAATGAGTTTTGATTTTGAATTACATAACTCACATCTTCGAAGTTAACCAAAAAAACGCTCACCACAATATCAGGAGTGGGACCAGGTCTAGACTCCACGTGATTGCAATCTGGTACTACTGTAGTCATCTTCTTGCCAGACCTGAGTATGTTGTCCCGCATACTATTCTCTGTGTCCGAAGTAAGCTCGTAGATCGGGCCGTCTGCAGTCCTAGTTCAAAGATCAAAAGAAACTCGTATTTTAAAAGTCTCAACGTTTAACCGTAAAAGTCACTGACCAGAACCAGTTTTTGCACGGTGTTAGGGTACTACAAAGTACCACTCTTAAGTTGAAAATCTGTCGCCAAGCACCTTCCAGTGTATTCCGATAGTTGCACTTGAGAGCCAGTTCCATTCTAGGCTTTATGTGCTCACCACCATCGGTCACATCATTACTGATCACGGTGAGATTGTGTTCAAACACACGCCTAGGTATCATTTATTCAATTTTGAGTACTATCTAAATAATTGGCAGTCTAAACCTATACTATATATAAACTAAAAAATACTATAAAACTAATGAATAAAATTGTTTAAAATCATAGTTTAGGTACTAGCCAACACGTATGACTTTCAACTTACTTGGGAAGAAATGCACCGTCGACAGGAGGTGGCTTCTTCATCTTGTACATGTGACTCCAGGGGGCAGCCGGTAACGTCTCCCATGGCTGACCCAGGACTCTGGTCCATACTTCTCCGCGAACCACTACCAGGCATCTGGGCAAGGAGCAACATGGAATTTTTTAACTTTTTATAGGTTAAAAAACATTTATAATTTGATCATTTCTTCCTGATCAAGGTGAGAAGACTTGACCATCAGAGGGATGTATAAATAAAGATTAGCTAAATGTTCAGGGGATTTTGCCTCATCTTCAGCTTCATGTATATTCAATATCTGAGTCAAATAAAAAAGTAAAACTGTCACTATACAGTCCCATTGATATTTACGAGTCAATTCCTTCCAAAAATTATTTAAAAAATGCTTCATATCGAAATTCAATTCAGATATGAAGCTTTTTTTTTGTAAAATTAGCCCACTTAATTTATTTCAATAGTTAGAATAGTCATCACTCAAACCATTTTAGCGACATCTATCAGTCATACACAGAAGCTTGTACTACCAATACCAATAGATAGTAGTTAGATGGCACCACTTGATTTTGATTAGACATGCTTGAAACCACCTCCTGAAATAAGACAGCAAGGAGCCAAAGAGTTGAACCATGGTCCCCACTCCTCAGGCACGATGACCTACCTGCCGAGAGATCTTCTCTTTTTAATGGAAGAGTCTACTTCTCTTATACATCTAAAGTAGGTAAATATTCACCTGAGTCTGGTACAGCAATATGGAAACTGCATGTTGGTGTCTTCCACCACCTCTTCGCATTCAATGGCAGACTCTGGAGCTTCAACGCGTTTACAACTATGGAAAAAACTGGATTATTCATAGCTGCTCGATTGCGGTCCTAATTCAAATGACAAACCGATTATAGTATTTTAAATCGAATAGAGTTAATTTACCAATTTTAGACGTGGGGAGTCGATTGGTACATTATCACGGTAAGTGAAGGCTGCGTTTAACACAGTATAAGCATGTTAAATAACAATTGAAATGGTAACCAAAGAGATCTAAATAGAGGGGCTAGTTACCCGATTACGGCGAAGCAAAAAGGATGGTTATGATTTTGACCGGTATATATGTATGTTCATCTGTTCCATCATAACTACTTAACATAATTTGACAAATGAGGTATCGTTGGAAGCGTCTTGATCGTTCGCTGGTTATAGGTTATATGACGCCACGTTAAATGAATATGGCGCCCTCTAGAGAAGATAAAGTAGTCGGGTTTTAGGTTTTGAACTTTTTTTCTTCTTTATAGTCATGGAAAGAGATTTTTGCAGGGTTGGCAACGCGCGAGTGATATCCCTGATGTTGTAATCGTGTATAGGTTATGATAGGTAACCGCGTCACGATAAAACGGACCGTATGAAGTGCACGTACCCAACAGTATAAATAGCAAGGTTTCTCCCGCCAGGTTGGCAGCGATGTCTCGTGCAGGAATAAGCATCAGCCCACTCACTGTATGCTTTGTGCTTCCCCATAGTCCTGGGGTCCGTGCAGTCTGTGGACAGATAATTTTATAATTATACATCGCGAAATTAAACGAGTTGTGATCTTACTCGCAGGTAAGCACACAAAGCCTGGAAGGGAACTGGCTCTGAAGTGCAGCTGTCGGAACACACCGGAAGGTTGGCGACAGATTTTCAACTTGAGGGTAGGCTACTACAAAGTAGAACTACCAGAACACACACACACACACACGAGTGCGGGTAGGACTCCGACTCTCGCGTCTTCGACATCAATGTCGTATTCGAAATTTGTCGATAAACACCGAGGACATCTTAGAAATTATATTTTGACCAATTGAAATAATTCAGCCTAACTCAATTAGTTCGCTTGTATGTGTATGCATATGAAAGTAGGTATATACGGATATTTGGTAGTTATACCAAAAACATATTTTTTGTCTGTCTATCTGTTTGTTTTGGTTAATAATCGAAACGGCTGCGCCGATTTTGACGGGACTTCCACAGACCGAATAAAAAAAAAATGGAATCTGCGCAAAAAGAACATCCCGGGGGACAGCAACATATTAAATAAATACTTACATTGATCTTTAAAAGAGTCCGTGGCTGTACCGCGGGCATGAGTTTCCCCTGCGTTCACAACATACACAAAAAACAATAGAGTATAAAGAATCATTTTTTAAATTGTATTTAAATGCTAGCACAAGCACATGATCTGCATTAGGCCACGTGAGGGTAATTGAAGTTGATGTTTGGTGCGTGCAGCCATATTGAATTATACAGGCGGTGAGAAAAGGATTTGAGTTGAAAAAATATCAGATTCTTTTATTGAAATCTTTTTTTTATTTTTAAACTCTGGAGATTTGAAAAGTCTCATTTTGAGAACAGGATACATCTTTCCGGAAGATTTGCGTTTTGATAGGTTTTGATAGGCGCTTTGGTATATGGATGGAATAGGTATTTAAGGAATACAATTGAGGAATACAAAAAACAAAGGAGGAATACAATTTTAAGCTTCTAAAACTTCTTCAAGGCGATGATAAGAAGTGACGTGAATGCTACGGGCACTTCACTTGAACTATCTTGTGAAGAAAAAAAAACCAACTTGGCAAAACTAAAGCACGCGGTAGTTTGTAGTACCCGTTTAGCTGAAAATAAAATCTGTCACTTGTGTGTTCTTGCCTGTTTACCACTTTCAGCCACATCATCATTTACCACAATAAAATTGTGGTAAAAATACCACCTACAGTAAAAAACACTAACAAATAGCTTATGTACGCGACTGTACTGCATATCAGTGAAATTTTACAATATGAATGTTTACAAACAGTAGTCCACATCCGGTACTTTCAAAATCTTGGGTCGTTAACTTTATTTTTTTTCTAATATGGACTTTATTGCTTTGACATACGGGAATTTATTGTACGTATATATTGATGAGGGTATGTATGATGTGTGTATGATCTCTTTCTTATAAACATTACTGAAAACAATATTTAAAGCTGTCAAATTAGTTTACGCCTTAGCCATTGTTATTTACTGATTGAGGTGTAGGTAGATAAACATATTTATTTATACTAATAAAACCGAAGTTATATTTTAAACTTAAACAAATCTATACTAATATTAAAAAGAAAAGATTATATCTTGTGTATTTGTAATGGATAAACTTAAAAACTTATTAACTGATTTGACGATGATAAGGAACTAACTTATGGTTTTAAACTTAGGGAATACATAACTAAATGTATTCTCTAAGGTTTTAAAAGTATATTCCGAGGCAGTGGTAACTTTCGACGTTCATAACAAAAAAAATATTTTTTAGTTTGAGTTTAGAAGCATAAAGAATACATACAATAATAAATTGGTGGTAAGCTACATCTCTGACGAGAAAGATTTCAAAGTTCAGGAGTGGGGGGTTGTGACGTCATCTCTCTGTAAAAAATGTATGTACTAAGATGTGACGTCATGTGAAATTTTAACGCACCGTAACATGTGTCCAATATTTTTTGGCTAAATGATATAAGGTTAATACGTAGGTTAAAAATATTCGTTAACAATTCAAAATACGGGCCAAACTTAAATTATTTGGCTACTGTATTCTATAAGGTAGATAAATAAATAATTGATAGCCTCTATAACATTTGCTTATGTTTATAATATAGATAACTGATCTCTTGCCTTTTGTCAATTGGACAAAAAATTACCACGTCAATATTGGCCCAAACATTTGTCACCACGTGGGGTTAAGCGAACCCCTAAGTGGTAACTATGGCAATGTATCTTTTTATTTAATACTCGTCGACCTACGATGACACTCGTTTGTCTTGTGTTAGCGGTCTGCGGCGCTTACGGGGTAAGTGACACATTTATCATTATAACAATGTTATCTTAAACAAATAAATTATATTAAAGACATTATTATATCAGTCTGAAATTAACGAATTAGCGAAACCAGACTGAGCTTGAGTGAGTTTTAAAATATATCGACAAAAGGTGGATGTGCCGCAATTTGAATTCTTAACGTTGTTTTTTCTTTTTTAATTTATTATAAGTATCAATTTATGAGCCTGTTAGTGATTAACGCATGCAATGTACGGCAAATAATGACAATTGATTATTGCATCGATCACTCGATGGAGCCATAAACAAGAAATTGGATGTTGGATTGGATTATTATTATATTAAAATAAAGGACATTTGTCATACTCATGAAGGAACCAATGTATTCTATAAAGTTTTAAATTTAAAATTAAAAAATACATTATATAAATCTATAGCCATAGATAGGTACGAACGTACATAACATTTGCTATCACAATTTTGATGATGTTTGTGGATAAGATATTCACTGATAAATCAACAAATATCCTGAGACATTTTTCGCACACGATCGGTTTCGGTAATATATCGAAAGTTCAAGAATTGTCCTCGTCGATTATTACGCGTTTTGTATGTGCATACCTATATTAAACGTTAGTTTAATTTTAGATTAAGTTTATCCTGTCAGACAAGGAGTCAGTCTAACGTAATGCTCGGCAACGGCATAGCACCTGCATAGCACCTACCTACATTTCGTAAAAAAAGCAAGAATTCGGGTAAAGAAAAAAGTGAAAACTGACAGTGACTTTCAAATATATAACAAAGTATTCTGTGACAGTGACATAACGTTTTGACAACGCATCACACGTGTGCGAGCCTGCGCGTTGTAGTTACATAAAAAAAAACTACTCCGCACATGTAAGGCACATGTCAATCCATCATAGTTAGTATCTCAATAGTTCTGTGTGTCAATCAAAGAATGAAAAAGTATGCATCTAATGCCATCATAGTCAAGAAGTGAAGTGAAGTATACGACGAGAGGAGCTGAGTGTCATGTCTTCTCAACGCGCACGCTAACGTAACGAGCTAATGTGCAAAAAAGTCAATGATTATAAAAACTGCGATTTATTTCTTTATTGACTAGTGTTAAAAAGTGATTAATATTTTCCTCAACGGTTTTGGGAGAAATACGAAACAAAAAATAAGTAAAACAACAGTTGTACTTGTAACTTTGTATAACATATTGATTTAACCAATTACTAAATAAGTATAATTAGTCACTGATGTTATCGTATATTGCGTATAATGAATTAACGTCATTTACACACCACAGAATTTTTTAAAATGCTATAAAGTTTAAGGAGGAGACTTCAGAAATCATCAACATATTCCCCCAAGGTATATTAGTAACATTTTCATGAAATAGTCATATATATCAGTAATATACCTTGGAGGAATATTGTTGTCTTAAGTTTGGCCCAGGTTGTTTAGAATAAAACCCAAATTAATCACTTAGTGCGTGCGCGGCACGTCCGTTCGCACCGACGTCTGTCAACGTAATGCCGGGGGCGCGGGTGTCGCAGGCGCACATATTTAATTATAACATCTATACACCACAAATATGTTGATAATTTTTTTGTTATTAATCAGTAAATATACATTCTTCTCGCAAATAACATGTTGATAACTTACGACCTATAACTAAGCTGCAATTTGCAAAAAAACGTGATAAAATTTGAATTTCGCGCTCCAACCGAAGGTATACCCTTAAGCTAACTTATTTTTCATATTATGACATTTTTAAATGTCAAAATCGTCATGCATTAGCATATAGACCGTATATAGACTAATATGCATTAGTCACCTGTCCGTTATAAAAAAAGAATTTACAATTAACTTTTTTTCTAAGTATCTGCTAATTTTATCTATGTTTTTGTGCTTTTAAACTAGATGGCGTCGAAAGTGGAGGTACCTTCAATAATTATGAACAATGGAAAAGCAATGCCGGCCATAGCTCTGGGGACGTACCTGGGGTTTGATGAGGTACCTACCATGAATATTCTATAGCTTTTTTCAGCTGAGACGCTGTTCAGGAACGCGGGTGAAACCGCGGGGCGGAAGCTAGTAAGTTATACTTGTTTTTACTTTAGTTTATGATTAATTAATTTAAGATGAACATGAATAATGTCAGCGATAGACTAGAGGCTTTCTATCTAATGGGAGGAAACACCCCGGTTTGTATGTGTTTGACCACAATCTCACCGTGGTCAGTGATGAAGTAGCTGATGATGGTAAGCACACAAAGCCTAGAAAGGAACTTTCAATAATCTATTCTTCGACAAAGCATTCTAACTTCAAATTTATAAAAAAAAAATGTTTTTTTTTTTCAGAATGGCATAGTAAAGTCTCAAAATAAGCAGCTTCGTGATATCGTACGAACTGCTATCGATATAGGCTACAGACATTTTGACACTGCAACTATTTACGAAACTGAGGAAGAGATTGGTGAAGGCATCAGAATGAAGATTGAGGAGGGAGTAGTCCGGAGAGAGGAGATCTTCATTACTACAAAGGTATTTTTTTAGCACACACATTTGTGTATTTTGCCAAAATCAAGCTATATTTCAAGTTTTAGTAACGTTCATGTTATGAAATCACTTTCTAGTCAGTCGTCCGTTTATGTGATTTTATTAAAGTAAAATGAAAACGCAACGTCACTTCGCAAGTTCCCGCCAAAAAGTTGTATCAATCAATTCAGTAGTCTGTTTAGTTTATGCACATTTATGTGACGTCGAACGTCGTGACATCTATTATTATATCCCTATACATAATAAAGATTACACTGCTAATAGATAGATGGCGCCACATATACCAACAGTATAAAGTAAAATAGTCCGAATACAATTTTATTTGTCCATACAAACTGAAAAATGTCCCTGGATATAATTTATTCTATCAGGCTGCAATAAGCTACCAAGGTGTGAGGGCATGATAATCGACGCCATTCAGGATTTCATTATTTAATGACCCGTGTTATAATAATCAGCGTGGATCGGGTCTGTTTAGTAGCTAGGTGCAAAGGCGCGTGAACGAAGAGTCTTTTTTATTCTTCACTTCATATTTTCAGTTTTTAAGACGATGGCATAATGTGGTAACGTCGAATGTGGGTGTGTGTGTCTGTCAGTGGCATCATAGCTCCTGAACGGATAGACCGATTTTGATTTAGTTTTTTTTACTTGAAAGGTGACTTATTGAGAGTGTTCTTAGAGTATCAAGAAAATCCACTCAGCCGTTTGAAAATTATCACCAATTTTCTAGGGAGTTTCGGGGGTTTCTTTAAATTTTTAATTTTAGTAATATTTTATTATTATGATACATATTTTTATTACAGTTATGGAATACACAACACAAAAGAGAGCAGGTGGTTTCAGCTCTTAGAAATACTTTACAACGCTTGGGTTTAAACTACGTAGATTTATATTTGATCCACTGGCCTATGGGCCTAAATGTAAGTTCAATTAATTTTGCCAAAATTTTTAACGTGTTGAAATACTTGACACTTCTAACTAATATTACTACTACTATTATAAATGTAATATTTGGGATGTGAAGATGTTTGCAACTCTCTTACGCAAAAACTACTCAACGAATTTTGATGGAACTTGACACATAGATAAATATAGAGACCCTAGTCTCGGAAACGAATCTCGCGAGTGAAACAATGGGGAACCGCTTTGAGTTTATTAACTCTTGACGCTACTCCTACACTAATATTATATGGAGATAAAGTTTGTAAGTTCTAATGTAGGAGGTAATCTCCAAAGTTCTTTCACTAACAGAAAGATACATTATCCCCGTGTGCTTATAGGCTACTTTTTATCCCAGAATCGTGGATGAAACCGAGACTGACAGCACAGCCAACAGCTCGTAGTTTTTATGTTTATGCTCCTTTAATTCAATTCAGGATGATTACACTCACTCAGATGTAGACTTCATGGAGACCTGGCGTGGTATGGAGGACGTCCAGAAACTAGGTCTTGCTAAATCTATCGGAGTTTCCAATTTCAACAAGGAACAGATACAGAGAATCTTAAGAGAAGGAGAGGTGAAGCCTGCTGCTTTACAGATTGAGGTAGGTGATTAATGTAAACTTTGGGCCAATCTTGGTGCGTTGGGGTTACAAGTAGTTTAATAGGTGTAGGCAATAAAACTAGATGTTATGGTTAGCTTAATAGCTAGTTCTTTAAGTAAGTCAGCCGTACATCTTTAATTCATAATAATATCAAGAGTCACACAACAAATGGCAAAGACATATATTTATTATTGATTTATTTTATTTATGGAGAAACAAGGTATGGATGATTCCTCAATTGAAAAGGGAAGATCATCTGCCAGGCTAAGTCATCGTGCCTGGGGACCGCGATCCAACTGTTGATGTTGGAATCTTGTTTAAATGCGAATGCACGAACAAACTTCACCAGCGCGATGTAGGTTTGTATGTAGATAGTGTTGATATATTGTAGCGCCATCTATCCATTGGTGTCTGACTATGTAGCTGACAGGGATCGCTATAATTATTTATTTATGCATATTTATGTATTTCAGGTACATCCACAAATCATACAAGCAGACCTCCTCTCCTTTGCTAGATCTGAGGACATAGTAGTGATGGGATACAGCCCGTTTGGTTCCCTGGTTTCTAGGTATGGCATGCTATTCCCAGGACCGAAGATAAACGATCCAACACTCGTGAATATAGCTGAGAAGTATGGGAAGACTACCCCTCAAGTTGTTTTAAGATGGCTGGTTAGTTGGTATTCTATCCAGTTTTTTTTATGTATCTGACATCGCTCGTAGAACCGACGGCCGCTGTATCAAAAAGGTTCTCGAGTGGCGACCACGAACCGAAAGACGCAGCGTGCGCAGGCCCCACACAAGGGTGGACTGACGATCTTGTGAGGATCGTGGGAAACCGCTGAATGCGGGTAGCGCAAGACTGGCCATCGTAGAGATCCTTGGAGGAGGCCTGTGTCCAGCAGTGGACGTCTTTCGGCTGACATGATGAAGGCAAGAATAAACCGAAAAGAAATAAAGAAAATCTCTTAATTGTAGGTAGTATATGTTACAAATAAAAAAACGGTTTAAAAAACGCCTTAGGCATGTAAATATAAAAAAAATACTTTAAAAACAATTTTCCTCATGAAGTTAACTGGATCATAAACAATATTATTTCAGGTTGACAGAAACGTAGTGCCTGTACCAAAAACAGTGAATCCGAAGCGTTTAGAAGAAAACATCAACATATTCGATTTTAAATTGAAAAATGAAGAAATTAATCGAATTAACCAGTACGATTCTCATACAAGATACACCCAGCCGTCGTTTTGGCAAAATCATTATCATTATCCATTTGAGAAGATTGAAAATCCTATTGGTGATCCGTTTATTAAGGTTTAACTGACAATGGAAAAAAAGAAAAATCTAGTTTAAGTGAAATTAACATACCATTTTGGATGCTCGAGGACTTCTCTTCTGATGGGTCGTCGGCCTGCCTTGCTTGCAAGCATGCAAGGCTCGCCTGAGTTTCTGGGCAAACTACTGAGGCTGCTTCGCGAATCGAATTGTGTGGTGCCATCTATTAACATTTTTCTACAAACAAAACTAGGAGGAGTGTGTGCTAAATTATTATGCTTCTGCTTCTAAAAGTTGTTGTTGTTTTTTAAAAAAGGCAAAGGTACAGAGCCATACAGCCTTGTCTTATTTGATCATCTTCATTTACGTTTTAGTACAATGGTAGCTGTTCTACTATAACTTTTCATGGATTTCTTGAGACAACTTGAAAAGCCAATATACAATCATTTCACTTCACTGGTGCACTTGTATTGATCTTTATTGAACAAAATACCACCGATAATATTCAATAAAACTCAAAAAATACACTATTTTATGAAAATAAACTGCAAACGCAACGTCACTTCGCAAGTTCCCGCCAAAAAGTCCTCATTGAAAAAGGAAGATCTTCCGGTAGGTACTAGGATTGCTAGGTAATCATTCCTACCTACTTTATTACAATAAAAAAAAATTGCCGTCTGCAAAAAAATATTAGACCGCGAATTTTTTTAATTTCATGGTCGTAGATAGATTTGTTTTTTTTAAAAAAAAACATCAATTTTATAAACTGGCGCTTTACTCCTGAAGCAACACTAATACGCTAGCTAGTACCTACCTATGCTAAAATTCTATAGTGCAAAAAAAAAAGAACTGGACCGCGATTTTGTGCTGCCAAACTATAAATTATCCTTAGAAAATGGGTAAAATAAAGCTCTGGTAGTTTATGAGACAGCTGCATAGTTTGATAGGATACATCATATAACAGTTTCATACACCATTTTATCTAAGCATAATCGCTAACAGCCGCGACTTTTTTTTTGTTTAAAAATATTAATATAAAAAAACTTATATGTATATAATTACCATAGTTATTGTCAAAATAAAATTCTACTATGTAAATTACTGCGTTTCACTTCAGGCTTCACATCCTTGTTCCTCGATATAACAAAATAACTACAAATTCTTCATTCTGTGGCTAGATGAGGCGGCGTGGGTGTAGCCAGGAGCACAAATCCACCAATTATCGATACGTTAGTTGCACGTTAGTTAAAGATATTAGATGATTTAACCGGTGAATTTGTGCTGAATTACCTAACTAAAAGTTGTTATTTTATAAAATGTCACGACATGGGTAAAAATAGTCAGTCAGCTGGCAGCCCTGGCCGGCGCTCGCATGCAGCTGAGTGTCGCGGTTTGTCTTTCTTTGAAAAATTTAAAATATTCCTCCATATTTGTTTCTAGCTACGCCTCGCGTAGTCTTCGAAAATATCTTTGTCGGGAGTGCAAGTGAAATTAAACATTGTGGCTAAGGTGACGCCGTATCCAAACATGAGTTATTCCGGGAGGAATAAATTCGAAGTGAGTGTCGGTCGCCAATCGATCGAAGTGTCATTGTTTGTGTTTTCATTTTGATGGGAACAGCTGAGCGGTGACATCCAAAGGGTCCTATCCTTTGTTCTCAATAGCACGCCCTTTATCCGAAAAAAAAAAACATTTTATTCACTGTATAGTTGCCCGTAAGTTGGTGCTATGGAAAATGGTAAACAAGTTCTATTTTTGAACTTATTTTTTTTTCGTAATCGTATTCAGATTGCGCGTATGTTATGCAGGTGTTTTATCGTTTGCAGATATAATATAATTGCGTGTTTTTATTTGTATATCTATGATTAGCTTACGGTAGCAACTACGCATTGGAGATTTTCTTTGTGATGTGCGGCTAGTGTAAATGACCTCTGAGTTCAAACGCCCGGCCACTCAACCCATTAATAGTTTTTATACCGTTATTAAATGTATTGTTTCGCTTATTTTTAATGGTTGAAGTTTTTTTTTAATGATAGACATAATTAGCTAATGATAGTGAGGAATGGATGGAACAAAAAAAAATTGTCACAATTAAACTGTTATTAATTTTATGCTTGGCTTTTCTCTCTTGACTGCTTATTTCTTTTCAAAATCATTCTCTTAAAAAAAACTTTTTATATAATACTTTCATAAATTGAACTATAAAAATGCTAATGTTTACAAAAACTGTAACACAAAAAAAAATGTTGTACATTAATTGCTTCAATAGTTCAAATATATGTCTGTATTAAAATAGCCTGTAAAATTACTCATTCTATAATGTAACCTTTCAGATCATTTTCAAACTAATTTGAATTCTAAAGACTATACTAATAATAGAGTTGAGTTTGTTTGTTTTAACATAGGTACTAATCTCTGGAGTTACTGATCTGATTAAAAAAAATCTATCACTTAAAGGAAGCAACATTCCTCGAAGGTTGTAGGCCACTTTTTATCCCGGGAATGTGGGTATACAGCTAGTAAATACATAATAAGTTAATATAAAAATACTATATATTTGTTCAGATTGCTCGGTTTACGGGCGAAGACGAGAACCACATAAACAAGAAGTTGCCAAAAGAATTACTGCTGCGGATCCTCTCCTACCTTGACGTGGTATCATTATGTCGTTGTGCTCAGGTGAGAAAACTAGGGCTCAAAAATCCATAATTTAAATATATAGTTTAAGTTTTAATAATAAACAAGTTGCAATTAATAAACAAAAAGTAAATTTATTAAAGCCAGGGTCACTTGAGATGATGTAAGGATTCTAACGATACCCCATACATACAAATCTGTTCAGATATTTAAAAGTTATGCTGGAATAAAGAAACTCACATACATGGGCCCGGAAAACATTGCACTCTTTCTTCTTTACATTTGTGTAAATATATGGGGTAACTTTGATGTTTAAAATTTGAATAACCCCATATAGTATGGGGACTTAAATGATCTCATACAGTATGGGGACCTAAATGACCCCATACAGTATGGGGACCTAAATGACCCCATACAGTATGGTGACCTAAATGACCCCATACAGTATGGTGACCTAAATTACCCTATTATTAGGAGAATTTATACTTGTTTGCAGGTATCAAAGCTATGGAACATACTGGCCCTAGATGGGTCCAACTGGCAGAGGATAGATTTATTCGAGTTTCAGAGAGATGTAGAGGTAAATATTATTACAGTCAATTAAAAAAGTAATTTTTTATTTATTTAAATAAAACATGACTAAGATTCTGGCCTCAAGATTAATGACACTTCCATATTTCCTCACAATATTGGCAAAACTGGCTATCGTGGAGATCCTTGGGGGAGGCCTTTGTCCAGCAGTGGACGTCTTTCGCTTGACATAATGATGATGATTGGCAAAAAATGTCTATTATTGCAATTGTATTAATTAATTTAAAAAAATGACATATTGATACATTATATTGCCCAAGTTGAAATCCTGTCGCTAAGCACCTTCCGATGTGTTCCGGCAGCTGCCCTTGAGAGCCAGTTCTAAGCCCTTCTAAGCTTTGTGTGCTTACCACCATCGCCCACACCGTAACCACGGTAAGATTGTGGTCACAGGCCTATACATAGTAAAAACAACGGGAACACAACGCGGAAGATCTGTCGCTCCGTCGATCAATCATTTGTATGCAATACGTTCTGTGACGGAAGATCCGCGACGGAATTTCCGCGTAGTGTGGGAGACCCCTAATTCTCTATACATAAACTTAAAAGGTAAAGAATTAAATAATAATAAAACAGCATTTGAAGCGAGCAATTCATTCAAAAGAATATTATAAATGCGAAAGTTTGTGAGTTTGTATATTTGGTATGGCTGCTGACGCCCTGGATTAACAGATAGGCTAGTTTTTATCTCTCGGGAACGCGGGTGAAACCACGGGGTGGAAGCTAGGTCCTCTATAAAATCAGAAAACAGCCCTTTTTTGTATAGCTTATCTTTCCCTTAAGGCTACTTTCTGACCACATTTTTGTTTATTTTTATAACCAATAATTATTTTATACAACATTTGACATTTGCCTCCTTATTATATAAATATCTCTGACTCTGACTGTCACCTGGGTCATAAAAAATGTTACCACAATATTATTGTATAACACTGGCCGTACTCTCGCATTTGATTAATTATGTTTTATATATTTTTCCTATTTCGTATTGTATATTTTTGTTGAGTTCTTATGTTTTCTTATTTTAATAATTATTATTTATTGTTTTCAATGTTGTTCGTGACGTCACCTATGGCAGCAACTGAAAATCAGTACTGTGAGCCCAGTACAAACTGTGCTCACAGTTTACAACTGAGTTGCTGTCCATTTTTGATGTCACACACCACAATTTTTAGTATTTTTATATTGTTATTTTAATTTATTATCTTGTGTAAGTACCTTGTGTAATTGTGCTGTGTGTATCAAAATAAATGGTTTCTTTCTTTCTTTCTTTCTTTCTTTCTTCTTTCTTTAATTTGTTTTTTTTTAGGGTCCAGTTATAGAGAACATATCGCACAGATGCGGTGGTTTCCTGCGACAGTTATCGTTGCGAGGGTGCGAGAGCATCGGTGATGGATCCATGAAGACTCTTGCGCAGGTATGGTGTAACGCATACTTTTATCACCAATACGACAAATTAATTAAAAGTAAAAAAACATTTCACATATAGACTTAAAAATAAAAATTCTACTAATATTATAAATGCCAACATTTTTGAGGATGTATGTATGTTTGTTACTCTTTCACGTAAAAACTATTGAACGGATTTGGATGCTTTTTTTTTAAAGATATGAAGGTGTTAGCCAGACGTGGCTATAACACCCTTACGCGGACAAAAGGATTTGGATGCGTTGAAACTTTTAGACTGCATGTTACAATAGAATTTCTTAAAAAAAATAGTTATTAAAAAGTAATACATAGTTTCAGGATTTGAGTTAATTAATTCAAATACACGTTGTATAAGCAATTTTTCTGTTTTCATTTAAAAAATGATGAGAAAATTTTGATAGTGTGAATTAGAATCTTATGGCGCCATCTATCCATAGGAACTTGTACTTTTTACGTCGCTACACAAATAATAATATAGGGTTACTTTTCAATGAGTAAGGTAGGGTATTTCAGGGTTGGTCCTAATAGGGGTGATGACTAAAAAAATCTAATTAGTCCGACAGTTAGATTACCAAAAAATATTGGACACATGTTTTTTTCTTTATTTCCTAAAACAAATTTAACGAAGATACAGTGCATTAAAATTTCGCGTGACGTCACGTTTTAGTACACTTTTTACAAAGTCGTGACGTCACAAGCCCCCACTCCTGAACTTTGATGCGACTTATCTTTGTAATTTTTTATTGATTTGATAAAATAAAAAATACGTATCCAATATTGTTTGATAACCTAACTGACGGACTAAACAGAATTAATTATTTTTTACCCACTCATCATCCGTATTATGATTACAATAATTCCTGAACATTTGGGTACTCATTGAAAAGTAACCCTATATAACGTATTCCACAGTCATGTCCTAATATCGAAGATCTGAATTTGAACAAATGCAAGAAAATCACAGATCAGACGTGCCAAGCCTTGGGTAGGAGGTGTAGCAAGTTGCAGAGGTAAGCGAATTCTAAACAACTTATTGATAGAAAAGTAAGCTAGATTGATTAAGCATATATTTGTAAAAAACTGACAGTGCGATTAAGACTATACATATCATACTAGCTTTCCTCCCGCAATCCCCTATTTTACCCCCTTTTCCGGTTTAGGTTGTAGTACATAGTATAAAAGGAAGTCTCCCTCCGCGTCTGTCTGTCCGCCTAAACCACGGGCTTCATATTGTAATTTGGAGAGTTGCTTTCTATGTTATAAGCATCAACTAAGGAAGGATTTTTGGTAATTTAACTACTAAAGAGATTTTATTTACCTGCTTCTGGTTAGAAATAATTAACGTTTAATAAATCGGACAAATGCGAGTTAAACTCGCGTGGAGAGGGTTCCGTACATGTTTAACTAAGTTCCATAAATATTTTTAAATCTGACCCAAATTTGTTGATGGTAGTTTATAAAATGTTTTTTTTTTTTTTAAATCGTGTTTTCTAATAATGAAACCTAGCTACATCGATTTACCGCCGCCTGCATACCAAATTTCATGAAAATCGTTGGAGCCGTTTCTGAGATTCAGATTATATACATATATATATATCCCTGAATTGCAGGTTCAAAGTTATTAGATAGAATTCTTTTCCTGTAATCTTTAGGTAAAGAACTATTATCTGAATTTTTTTCAAAATGTTTGGCCCAGTAGTTTCGGAAATAAGGGGGGGAATGGTCAGTTATCGCCAATTTTTCGCCTATTTTCTTAAATAACTTTAAAACCATTTATATTAAAATTCTAAAAAAAATATATTTGAGATCTTCATAACAAGCCCTTTCATTTGATATGTTACACAATATTGTCTGCAAAATTTTTTTTTTAATTTTCTAATTTACCCCCCAAAATTAGCCCCCATGTTTGAAATTAATTTATTTACGTAACACGTCCATGTTTGGGTCACCGACTTACATATGTGTACCAATTTTCAACTTAATCGAGTCCAATATTTTCGGACAGACAGACAGACAGACGCACGAGTGATCCTATAAGGGTTCCTTATTTTTTTTTTTTTCGGAACCCTAAAAAAGTTTTAAATCTCCATCAAAGTCAATAACATCAATATGGGACCACCTTGAAGCTATACTGAACTCAATGATAAAATAATGATTAAAATCGGTACATAAACAAAAAAGTTATGCATGAACAAACATTAAAAAAAATACATACAGTCTAATTTAGAACCTTTTCTCTTTTTTTGAAGGAGGGTTAATAAATGTAGTGAAGCCGGGGTTGCCAGTAGATAAATGAAATGTAAATTGTAATTTATTATTTATTAAATTTCCATTACAGAATAAACCTCGATTCATGTCCAAGCATAACAGATATATCATTGAAAGCACTGTCAGATGGTTGCCCGGTAAGTACGCCACTTGTATATTATATTGATAGTTCAGGGTTCGAATCCTACAATGAGCTTGAGCTTTCAGTGAAGGAAAACATCGTGAGGAAACCATAGCACGGTGGTAGGGCACTTTGTAGTACCAGGCGGGCTGGCGGCTGGCGTAGTTCAATTGATCTGAAAGTTGGTACACATAATATGTGTACATATTATGTATAAATTGAAATTGTAAATGATTAATTTTTATTAGATGCTAACACATGTCAACGTATCATGGTGTCAATCTATCACGGAGAACGGAGTCGAAGCCCTGGCCAGAGGATGTCCCAAACTGAAGAGCTTCATATGTAGAGGTAACATTAAGCACTATATGTGTTTCTTTCTAACTAACGTAACGAGCACAATAACTCAAAACTCATTCTTAGCCCTGATAAGGCACTTATGAACGTCGAATGTTACAATTATTACTATAGACTCGTACTACCGGTTCCACATACACTTGAACTGAGAACACTCCAGCAACAATCTCATGGTTCTTTTTTTTGTAGATCTTTCTTTTGAATTCATGTAATTACAGTTTTTGTTTTAAATATACATAAACTTCATACAATAGGGATGCTAAAAAAATCATTATAATATATATAATATAGATAATTAGTCCGTCCTTTAGATTACCAAAAAATATTGCACATACAGTGGGTTATAAATTCGCGTGACGTCACATGTTAGTACATTTTTTTACAGACAGATGACGTCACAAGCCCCCAACTTTGATATGTCTTATCTTTGTAATTTTTTATTGATTTGATAAAATAAAAAATACGTATCCAATATTTTTTGATAACCTAACAACTGACGGACTAAACAGAATTAATTATTCTGTACCCAGTCATCATCCCTATTGTCACTTGTGGAGGCTGCTAGTGCAGAGAGAAGCTACTACAACCATGTATTCTTGTCTTCAAAGTAATGAGGCACCTTATAGTAGGCCTTGTCAATCAGTCAAGTTTAACATACTCTTTGAATTTATTATAAGACATCTTAGTTTCTTCATATGGGATTTTTGTTATAAAAACGAGTGCAGTTTCCGAGAAAAGACTTATACGACTAGCTGTGTAGTGAAACTGTTCCCCACAGTTTCACTCGCGTCCCCGAGAAAAGTAGCATATAACCTTTGGGGATAATGTAGCTTCCTATTAATGAAAGATTTTTTCAAATCGGACCAGTAACTCCGGAGATTAGCGCGTTCAAACAAACAAATAAACAAACTCTTCAGCTTTATTATTAGTATAGATATAGATAACGACTTCACTTCACTTAAAATGACTTTGAATTTGACGTCTCCAGGCTGCAAGAATGTGAACGACCGAGCTGTATCATGCTTAGCCACATACTGTCCAGATCTTGAAGTGCTGAACGTACAGGGATGTGATGTAAGTACTTATTTTTTTTATCCTGATAAAGAGGGGTGCTTTTTCCGCTCAGCTGTTTCAAGATCATCACCTCTTTTCTAGTTGATGAAGAGATTTGTTTCCCTTTTAGAGGATTTTTGTGTTGGGTTTCTTTTAATTTTTATTATTTACTTCTTTAACCTGTCAATTTAGTTATATACGGTATTAAGTTGTATCACAGTTGTATATTTAAATAATTTTCTGGGACATTGTTCACACACGGTTATCTGATTCCAAACTAAGCAGAGCTTGTACTATGGACAACCAGATAACTGACGTACTATATATAATATTTTTTGTGTAAACACATAAATACATAGATAATTACACACACACTCAGGACAAACAGACATGTTCATGCACATAAATGTTTGTCCTGGATGAGAATCGAACCCACGATCTGCAGCGTAATAGGTGATGCCTTAACCAACTACGCCTTCTTCTTCTTCCTAGACCTTATTCCCACTTTCATTTGGGTCGGCCTTCCTTGTTCTTTTTTTCATTCCGCACGGTTAAGTACCTTAACCAACTATGCCAAAGCGTAAAACTAAAACTGATGATTAATCTTCATCACAAGGTTATGTATGTATGTATGGAGTTTATCTTATGTCCGATCTCTCTTTCTAATCGCTGTCTAATAAGTAGTTTTAAATGCTTATATCTACTGTGTTTCTAGGCCAATTTAAATTTCACTTTCTGACATCTTTAGTACGGTATTTTCATATTTTGTTAAAAAATGCGATACAAAAAATTCATGCATATTGACAGACGTTAACAGACGACTCGATATCGAAGCTTGGTCCGGCAATGCGCCGGCTGTGCGTATCCGGCTGCGCGCGGCTGACGGACGCGTGCCTGTCCGCGCTGGCTGCACGATGCCCGGACCTGGTCACACTGGAGCTGGCGCAGTGTTGCCAGCTCACTGACGCTGCCTTCCAGGCGTTGGCTAGGGTAAGGGGGTTTTTTGTTGGGGTGATTTAAAAGTTGGTGATATTTTGAGTATTTTTTTGGGTTACTGCGATAATTTTGATTATTTTTAGTTATGGTCTGGTGTGATCTTGAGTATATTTGGCTGGGGCAATTTTGAGTATTTTTGGCTGGGGTAATTTTAGAGTATTATTGGTTGGGGTAATTTTAGAGTATTATTGGTTGGGGTAATTTTAGAGTATTATTGGTTGGGGTCATTTTAGAGTATTATTGGTTGGGGTCATTTTAGAGTATTATTGGTTGGGGTAATTTTAGAGTATTATTGGTTGGGGTAATTTTGAGTATTTTATTTTATGTCAGAAGGTTGACAAACAGGTAGGCGGTTCACCTGATGGTAAGTGGTTACCGTCACCTATCGCCATTTGCAATAAATACCAAAGGTATTGCAATGTGTTGCCGTCCTGTTACAATGCCTTATTATTATGATTATGATACTTATATCACCTAGTTATTTTAACATAAATTGCATGCACTACACATACCTAAATAAATAATAATTTTACATAAATTTATTATTTTAATTTCAATTGCTTACCTAATACATTTTCAGATGGGTACTACAAAGTACCCTCACGATGTTTTCCTTCATCGAAAGCACAAGCTCATTGTAGGATTCGAACCCACGACCATAATTAACATTATTTTGATGAATTTATTCCAGAGCTGCAGATTATTAGAACGCATGGACCTGGAGGAGTGCGTGCTTATCACAGACTCCACATTAGTTCACCTCGCGATGGGGTGTCCCAGATTAGAGAAACTGGTATGTACTTTTAACAGAACATATAAATAATGTGAAAATGTCAACTGTCTAACTATTTATTTTTTTACTATGTAATAGGCCTGTGTTTGACCACAATCTCGCTGTGGTCAATAATGATGTGGCCGATGATGGTAAGCACACAAAGCTAGAAAGGAACTGGCTCTCAAGTGCAGCTGTCGGAACACACCGAAAGGTGCTTGGCGACAGATTTTCAACTTGTGTGTGGTAGCCAGCCAGGCGGGTACTACGAAGTACCCTACCACCGTGCTATGGTTTCCTCACGATGTTTTCCTTCACTGAAAGCTCAAGCTCATTGTAGGATTCGAACCCGGAACCTTCGTCTCGGCATCCGACGTCACTACCACTGAGCTATCATCGCCTTACTATCACGGTTCATGAGATAAAACCTGGTGTTTATAGTCAGTTGCATTGATCGAAACGTCGAGGTTAGTCAAAATTATATTTTGATAATATTCTATGCGCGAATAGACCCGTTACATTACTATAAACATGAATTGTGTTCGCGAGAGTTTAAAAAGTATTAAAACCTGGTGACAGACAGACAGACAGCGGAGTCTTACTAATAGGGTCCTGTTTATCCTTTGGGTATGGAACCCCAAAAAAAACTGATATGTAATTTTAACAGAACCTACATTAGACTTTCACACCTCAAGAGGAAAAAATGGAACTCTTATAGGATCACTCGTGTGTCTGTCTGTCCGAAAATACTGGACTGGATTGAGTTGAAATTTGGTACACATATATAAGTCGGTGACCCAAACATGGACGTGTTACGTAAATGAATTACAAACATGGGGGCCACTTTTGGGGAGTAAATTTTAATTTAGTAAAAAAAAAAGTTTTACGAACTATATTGTTTCCAATATCAAATTAAAGGCTTGTTGTGAGAAACTCAAATATTTATTTTTATAATTTTAGTACAAATAATTTTGGATTTTTTTAAGAACATTTACCATTATCTATCTAATCCACCCTTATCTCCGAAACTACTGGACCAAAAATTTTGATATCACCTACAGGAAATCTCGGTGCGCGAGTCAGACTCGCACTTGAGAGCCAGTTCCCTTCTAGGCTTTGTGTGCTTACCACCTTCACACACATCATCACTGACCACGGTGAGATTATGGCCACATTAAAAAAAATGTATTTCCAGACTCTATCACATTGCGAGCTGATCACAGACTACGGTATAAAGCAGTTGTCTATGTCTCCTTGCGCGGCGGAACATCTCACCGTCCTTGGTAAGTTCATTTAAATATATAAACTGATCTATCAACGCACAGCTCAAACCACTGGACGGATCGAGCTGAAATTTGGCATGCAGATAGATATTATGCTGTAGGCATCCGCTTAGAATGGATTTTTGAAAATTCAACCTCTAACGGGGTAAAATGTGGGATTATGGGCGGGCGCGATGACCGAGCCGAGCGTCTAACTATCACGGTTTATGGGATACAGCCTGGTGAGAGACGGACAGACAGACAGCGGAGTCTTACTAGGTCCCGTTTTACCCTTTGGGTATGGAATCCTAAAAAAAGATTCCGACATAGCAAACAAGCATACGGCCCATCTGATGGTAAGTGGTTACCGTAGCCTATGGACGTTTGCAACACCAGTGGTATCACTCCCGAACTTGCAACAATCTGTTCACACCCTTCTTGAAGAATTTTATTTCTATATATTTTTAAAAAATCTGTTAAAAATATATAAACATGTACACATTCAGGTCTGGATAACTGCCCTCTTGTAACTGATGGGGCACTAGAACACCTGACTTCATGCCATAACCTGCAGCTGATCGAGCTATACGACTGCCAGATGGTCACCAGAAACGCAATCAGGAAACTCAGGGTAAGTCACTTTATCATACTAGCTTCTGCCCCGCCATTCCCAGGGATCTTATATTTTCCCGGGACATTAATTAGCCTATAAGTTATTCCAGGGTATAACCTATCTATGTGCCAAGTTTCATCCGAATCCGTTCAGTAGTTTATATGTGACAGAGTAACAAACATATATACATACTCTTTTTGTTAAAAGTTGAGTATCTGAAAAGTGTCTTAGGCTGAGATCTATAGAACGTATTTAGACTTTGCTCAGACTTTACTGTACAAAGTAGGTATTTAAAATGCAATCTTCGAATCTCTGAGTGTGTGCTAAGCAAAGCCTAAGTGCACCTAATCGACGACTTACCAAAACCTTAGCTACAAATTAAAACACACAAATATTCACTTTATTACGTAGGTTTCTACTCTAAGTAAAGTCTGAGCAAAGTCTAAGCACGCTCTATTCTCAGACTCTATATGTTTCAAGAAAATCCGCTCAGCCGTTTGAAGATTGTTCTAGTTTTTTTTTTTTTTTTACAGAATCACCTACCAAATATAAAGGTGCATGCCTACTTCGCCCCGGTGACCCCGCCAGTGGCCGGCGGCGGCGCGCGCCCTCGCTACTGCCGCTGCTGCAACATCATATGAGACTGTCCACCACACCCTTTATTTTCCCATTGAGACAACAGATGTAAGTTGCATTTATGTCAGTTTGACAGGTGACAGTTGACAGTTGACAGTGACGTAGCTAGCAGGCCTAGCGGAGGTTAGAAGTGTATGGTCAAGTAAAGGTGTATTGTCATTTTAGTAGATGGACAAAGATTTATTTGACACAGGTACGGTAAAATAATTCAGAAAAATAGATGAAATATAAAAACGATAAACAAAGGTAAATCCCCACTAATATTATAAATGCGAAAGTAACTCTGTCTGTCTGTCTGTTACGCTTTCCCGCTTAAACCTCTCAACCGATCGCGATGAAATTTGGCACGCAGATAGTATATGTTATGGAGAAGAACATAGGCTACTTTTTATCCCGGGAAATCATGAACCTCGGGAACGCGGGTGAAACCGCGGGGAACAGCTAGTATAATATAATAATTTGTGGTGTGATGCCAAAAATGACTCCCAACTCAGGATATGCTGTGGTAAATACCATCAGCACTGATTTTAGTGTCCTTTTAAAATAATCTACAGACATTATATTGTCTTATGACCAAATAGTGAAACATCACTTAAAATTCTGAAGCCTTTTAAATACTTAAGACGCCCTAACCCATACATTCGAACTGTCAAATGACGACTTGGTTAGAAATTTAATGCGTTTCAGTATTTGGCCATTATTCTCTGAAATTGGTTGTATTTTTTGTCTCTTTCTCTCTTTTTTGCCCGAAGGAAGTTTAGTTATTAGTTTTTAATAATAGGCTAGTTGACTGACACATCAAATCAGCTACTTTTTAATAAATGTCAAAACGATAGTTTATATGGAATTTTGTATGAAATATTACATTATGACGTCATAGTTTCACAGCATCAAATCATCTACTCTTAGTGGTTCTACTGGTAATTAAAAATCATAAAAAGCATTAAATGTACAACATATTTGATATTTCCACGTGTTTTTACATGTTTTATGCATTGGTTAGTGTTTGGTCGTTTATTTTTGACACCGTCAACTAGCCTATTATTTCTGATTTTGGATTCATTGCCTATGATAAACGTACATCCTTCTGTAATAGGTTACTTTTTAATTAACTATGTATTTAATAGTTTAAAAGTTACTTTGACATAATCAATGCAACTTCCATCTACTGTCGAACTATGTACCATATGGTATACATTAATGTTTTGATAAATTCGATGTTAAAAATCGATTAATTTTTATTTGAAAATCGATTCGATTACCGAAACACGAAAATACATTACAATGTAAAGCATCGACTAACTTCATTGAAACTGAATTGGTATCAGTGGCGAAGGGTCCATAGAAGCCGATTCCCATCGGCTTACCTTTTAGGAATCCCAGTTCCACATTTTCATCATTTCAAAGCCACTGTTATCATACTTAAAATACACTGTAATTATAAAATTACATGTTTTTTGAACGGCTTACCCTCGCCATAATTTCACCCCTCCCCACTGATAGGTATCATTATGTATCATTGTACCTGGGACGTTGTTCACACACGGTTATCTGATCTCAAACTAAGCAGAACTTACTAACGTGGTAGGGTACTTTGTAGTACCCGCCTGGCTGGCTACCACCCTCAAGTTGAAAATCTGTCGCCAAGCACCTTTCGGTGTGTTCCGACAGCTGCACTTGAAAGCCAGTTCCCATCTAGGCTTTGTGTGCCATCATCGGCCACATCATCACTGACCACGGTGAGATTGTGGTCAAACACAGGCCTATATATAGTAAAAAAAAAAAAAAAAAAAACTTGTACTATGGATAACTATTATCTATACTAAATAAAGCTGAAGAGTTTGTTTGAACGCGCTAATCTCCGGAGTTACTGGTCCGATATTTTTTTCTTTCACTAATAGGAAGCTACATTATCTTCGAAGGTTATGGGCTACTTTTTATCCCGGGAACGCGAGTGAAACTGCGGGGAACAACTAGTACTACATAATACCACCCTCAAGTTGAAAATCTGTCGCCAAACGCCTACTGGTGTGTTCCGACAGCTGCACTTGAGAGCACGAGCCAGGAGGCCAATTCTCGCGCGGGTAGAGATCATCTCTTATTCGAGATATGTTGAAACAAAATGTCGAATCTCTAATCAAATTAATGTTTCGTATTCTTGGGATGTCACGCAAGAAAAATGTCGAATCCCTTTCGTTCGAGATGCTCCGGAGCAGTAGAGATTTCGATGTCGAATGATGACATTTTGGTGAGATTTTTCATAGACATTCATCCCTGTTCCTAGGATGAAAAGTCGCACTCGGCATGATATTTTTATTAAACTACCATTACAATAAACCCCAATGCGATAGTGTTGCCTTATCCATCTATAACATTATGATAAAATATAAATGACAAACAAACAAAGAATATCCTACATCAAAAACACCCAGAAAATAATTAATATAGCATCCTATTTGTGAAATATGAAATGAAATGAAATATGATTTATTCAAACAGACCTTCACAGGCACTTATGAATTGTCAGACTCTATTGCACGGTTCGGAAGGTAGCTTTTGCTGAGAAGAGCCGGCAATAAACTCAGCAATTACTCTTTTTAAAATAAACTTCATAATTTAGGTACATAAAATATATCCTGCAAGAGCGAGCGTAACCCAAGCCTTTTTGTCATTTAAATATTCGTTAATATTGTAATAAGCCTTTTTTACTAAAACGGTCTTAATATGTTCCTTAAATTTAAAAGTTCTTGGAAACCGGAGTAGTGCTGAATTACACATACAATAACTCACAATATTCGCACTTTCTCTTTATTATAATAATATAGATTACATATCTTTCACTCGGATCTTGTGGCTCACACTTTTCATCTCCATTGAAAAAAAAATCGGATTATCCACCCAAAGACCTATTTGTAAGTCAGGGTTTTATCATTAATGTTATATCTAAGCTCTTTATGTATAGTTGTAATTTAATAGGTAATAAATATGTGTCTGTTTGTCTGTACGTACATTGGAAGATTTAAGAAAATATTGCTTAAAGTGATGCCTTTGGTTGGAGCGCAAAATTCAATTTTTATTACGTTTTTTGATAATTGTAGCTCAGTTATAGGTCGTAAGTTATCAACATGTTATTTGCGACCAGAATGGTCCAAGGTATGCTGTTGATTTCTTTTGTTATTAATCAGTAAATATACTACCATTCTTGTGAATTTTGCGCTCCAACCGATGGTATCACCTTAACGGCCGATAAAAAGGAAAGATAACCGGCTATAACACATTAACATATGCTTAAATATGTAATACAAATCCATATTTTTTTTCCAACTATGTGATAGAGAAGTCTCGCTTTCGCATCAGTGGAATGTCAGCCTTAGTCGATGAAAGAGTGTTTTTGAATGGTCGCGGGCAGCGTCGGACTGGGCCCTAAGCTAAGTCCCCCACGGGCCTGGACTGCGAAGCTTGCATGCCAGGCGGTAGGTAGGATGCCCGCACAGGCAAAAGCCTAGCTCTTAAGACCTACATGTGAAGTAAATAATTCATACATTACAAAAAAATCCTAAAATTGGTTGACCCAGAGGCGAGGCCATCTTGGAAATAGGTTTGGAAATTTCTGAACGGAAGTAACTGGATGTAATTTTGACGTGTATCATTATAATGCACTAAATTTAACATTAAGAGATATTAAAAAATACCCCGGGCGAGTGGAGCCAGCCGGGTCCTTTCGGCTTAGTCCGACTCTGGTCGCGGGTAGTACAGTAAAATTGATTTAAAAATGCCTTCCAACTCCTCTCGTTATCTTGCGACAAGAATAACCCCAGGCCAGGCCCACATTACGCGGAAATTCCATCGCGGATCTTCCGTCACGGAACCCCAATACGTTATATTTATATTGCATATACATTACTAATAACGGGCTCACCACGCGGAAGATTGGTCGCTCTGTCGCTTAGTCATTTCTAAGCAATACGTTCCGCGACGGAATTTCCGTGTGGAAGCCCCATACAGTTTAATCGCCAATCATTTTTAAATTTTGGTAAATATTTCCTTTGTGTTGTATACCAAGAGGCATTATTAAATTAATTTTACTATAATTATTAATTACATATTAATGTGATTTTAAATGTTGGTATATATTATATCGTTACAATAATGAATAATAAATAAATGTAGTGTGATTATTTCACGAGCGTATTTTATTAATGAAAAAATAAAAAATGTTTATAATGAAATTGTCTTTGTTTTCACCCATCACTTTTTACACAACTACCAAATGTTTTAGGGTTCATATACAACGTATAATTCAAATAAGTCACCCTCAGACAACTTATGTTATGTCCATCAACAAAGTTGAAGCATGATCAGTTTTGAGACCTTTTCGCTTGCAGCCAGTAATCATAGTTTGCCCTGAAAATAAAACGGTCTCTTGTAAAATCTTTTGTTTAGACTATTTACTGACAATGACAATCTACTATTTTATGACAAGCGCATTGTCTGTTTATATTGTGTGAGACACAGGTAGCGGCTGGTCACTGCACGCAAAATACACCCTTAAGGTGATCATGCTTCAACTTTGTCGATAGTACCTACGGTAGGTACGTACATTTATCCTGGGAAAACAACATAAACGCGAAAAAAATCGCGGGGTGAAATCTAGTAAAAACTAACTATGAAAAAGTCATATGTACAAAAGTCTATGAAAATGTAGTACAATTATAAGTCCTTTCATGCTTTTGCACGAGTTACTTAGCCACAACATTATTTAAAAAAAAACAGACGGACTTGCTTTTTTAGTCATCAGTTCAGCATGGAAGGCTTACAGTAAGTATTGTATCTCTGTCTACGATGGAAGGAAGCAATAAAAATCTATTAATTCGTAATGGAAGGTATGTAATCTGTCCACTCCAACACTGACACAGGCCTATTATATTAAAATACTAGCTGTCCCCCGCGGTTTCACCCGCGGTCCCGGGATAAATAGTAGCCTATATGTTATTCCAGGGTATGATCTATCTATGTGCCAAGTTTTTGTGTGAAAGAGCAACAAACATACATACATAGGTACCAGGGGCGTAGCTACCGCCGTATCTGCCGTATCAATTATACGGGGCCCCGGGTCACAGAGGGCCCCGACGTGCGTCATAGAGGCAAAAGCATTAGAAAAACCAAAGTCATCATCAGCTATAAATGATTTAATAAATCAGTTTGCCGAAAATAAGGCAAGGAGAGTGTATATTTAATTTGAATTGTTTGTAAAAAAAAAAAACTGTAATTTTATGCAAACATTTTTTTTTCTTAATAATCTTTACCATTCATAAGGGCCCCCAAACATTTTTTTATACGGGGCCCCGCAGGGCCACGCTACGCCACTGATAGGTACAAACTTTCACGTTTATATAGTAGTTCCATCAAAGGCACGGAAGCAGTTATTAGTAGTAGTATAAAATGTTCCGTCCTCTATAGTATTAATTGTCTACGAATACAAAGTTAACGTTTATTATTTATTAGGTAATAAAACGTTACGATAGTCGTTTCCTATTTTCGTGATTTACGCTTGTTCTTTCTTTTACATCTCCGCATAGCGGCAAGACGCAGCCAATGCGTGTATAACAGTGCTGCCAGTTCATAATTTTCTACCAAGTTGGTAGAAATACAAAAATGTTAAGTTTTTACACCCAGTGTGAACTATAAGAAATCTTATAAAATTTTCGATCTGCTATCAATTTACATTTCATGTTCCCGCAATATTTTTTTTAACGTAAATTACGTTCTTTAAGAAAGTGATAGATAATATTGAAAGCCCACTTTCACTCCCGATGTATTTTCGTAATGTTATCTTCATCAATCAACAATGATCTGAAGTTTTTTTGGTTTGTATTTAACAATTTTCTTAATTTGCATTGCATAGAATCGACTTTAAATTTAAATTTCGGGATCAACGTAAAAAATTACGAGTCATGAAATATGTTTACTAACTAGTCTCGTCAACTAGAACGAAACTTTAATGTCTTATTGATTTGGAGATTTTTATGCATACATTACAGTTTTTATTTAACTAACTGATGAAGCGCTTTTATTTTTATACATAACCCAGCTACTTGGTAGCGTTTTACAATAAAATAAATTTGGCAGTAAATAGATTTGATACTCTGACAACCCCGTCAGTTTCGTTTTGAGCGCGCGGTGGTCTTACAGATTTAGTCCATCTAAAATGGGATATAAATCATTTTATCCCCCTATATTATTATAATATTAAATTACATAAAAAGTTATAAATCAAATTATGCATTTAGCTTATTTATAGCGTTAGTTGTGTATGTGAAAAGTGTATTTATTTTTCACTGTGCGGATATATAGAATGAAAATTGGCCGGTAAGATTTAATACCTACGATAAATATTTTTTTAAACACTAGTGTACATTAAAAAAAACTTAACTCATTAAAAAATACAAAGTTGCATTGCGTCAAAACTGACCTCCATCTAGACTTATAGTTTTTTATATTTTTTTTATTGCAAAGCAAAAGAGAAACAGTTTACGAAGCGGAAATGTTAAAAATAAATTAGTAATATTATTATTATACGTTAAAGAGTGATTTAGTAAACAATATTCTGTGTTACGGAGGCACGCTTAAAATCAATAATGTCCGCGCATTGTACCTATGCGACTGGCTGAGCTTTACCGTAGTTTTGACTGAACAGAACACGAAATACCTACTTTGATAAAAATAAAATTATGTACCTGCTTCAAATTATTATACCTAATAGTTTATTTTATATTCCTTTCTTGATTTTTCTTAAATATTCTAGTATTAAAAAAATTAAGAAATACCGATAGTGCTTATACAGTATTTCTGTACGTGTATATTAAATAGTAAAATAATTTTATTAGTAGGATTAAAATATTAATATACCTATCTACTGTTCAGTTTTCATTATATTTGCTTGCCTACATAATCGTGAGATGCAAGTATGCATAGGTATGTTACAGTCGCAATAAAAAGTATATAGGTACGTATTAATCAATGACCTACTTTATTATGGTTTTAACTTTAAACCCTCTATAAACCTAGCCTTGACTGACGTCACGCAAAGGCTTTAAAATAAAAATGTTATTTGCCACTCGTAGGTAGATTTTAAACTTTGGGCACACTTTGGGTATACATACCTATCTAATTTAATTAATAAATAAAATGAATAGCTGTGTTATTTTCGGCATATCTTACATAATTCTCAGTTAAAAATAATTTGGCAGTCCCCAGTTTGAAATATTTTTATATGCAATAAAAGTGTTTCAAAATTCCACAGAAAATAAATACGAAGATTATTATGACGTTTCCCGCTACTTTATCTGTCAGATTGTGACAAACGTTTCCTAAATAAAATAGTGTTGTAGGTACACAAGTTATCGATAATAATATAAGTTAGATAACTATATAATTTTATACTTAGAAAGATCGCTACGATTACTTACATGAGGCTCTTACTTTCTTGTAAAATAAAACTCATATTTTTTTTTAATCAATTATATTTATTTTTCAATGTCTAGGTTTTTTTTGTGGCCAATCGCGATCGGTAAAAATGCTTTTCTGTGTCTTCGTTGATGATAGAGAGAGCTAAAGTTTGATGTGTATTGAAGCGGCGATGGGTGACCATTCGAGCTGAATACGCCTGTATTGAAGACAGCAACATCGTCGGAAAGAGAAAAAAATGCGCTGGATATTCCCAGTACCAGGTAACATACATTCTTTACTTATTTATTTAGTAAAATAATTTAGAGAAAGGCCGAAAAAGAAAAAGGTTGAATATAAGAAAAGTACATATTGCGCCGACCATAAATCACTGGGATATGTTGGGAATTAATTGGAAAAAATTTGTATAAATTATTATTATTAAACGGAATTTTGCTACAATTAATTCTTTGGCTTTCGTTTGACTGTTCGAAAGTGATGATTTCAAGCTGTTAACGGGCTGTATCTCATGAACTGTATAGGTAAATAGTTGTTTTTTTTAACGAATTTGTATTTCTGTTGACGCAATAACATGAAGATATGATAATAAAAAAAAAATACCTACGATGATACGGAACCCTTCTTATGCGAGTCCGACTAGCACTTGGCCAATTTTTATTTCATGACTGCCCGTAAAAAAAGAGTAATCGTTTTTTTTGCTAGTTTGCCCGTGTCTTTATTCCCATATAACTTCTAAGTGCTTAAACCGTTAGAAGTGTGTGTGTGTTAGAATCCTTATGTCATCCCGGGTGATGTAGGCTATCAAAATAAGCGGTTAAGATGTCGATAAAATACTATGACTAATAATAAAGCTGAAGAGTTTGTTTGTTTGAACGCGCTAATCTCCGGAGTAACTGGTTTGATTCGAAAAGCTCTTTCACTAATAGTAAGCTACATCCCCGCAGGGTATAGGCTAGCTATCCCCCTCGGTTACACCTGCGTTCTCGGGATAAAAAGTAGCCTATTTTTATTCCAGGATATGATCTATCTATGTGCCAAGTTTCATCCAAATCCGTTCAGTAGTTTTTGCGTGAGAGAGCAACAAACATACATACACACAAGTTTTATAATATAGGTAGGATAATAGTTTATGTGTTATCGATACACTCGCTTCTATATCTAAAGTCCGGTTAATAAATACAGAATCACTATGTGTCCGCGACGCAAGCATGTTTTAAAAATAGTTATAGTATTTAGGCGACGAGTTTGTTCTTTGATGTCGTATTATTTTGGTGAATAATGGTGCCGATTCTGTTGTTTACGAACTTAACTAATATTAGATAAGTCACCTCTCTTTCATTTCAACCTTAATGAAAAAAGATAGAACATTTTTAATGCTGTCAGTTTAATCCATACCGTCGTAATGTACGGGTAAATAGTCGTGACCAATAAAGATCGCGCTTAAATTCAAGTTGAAATGTGATCGGATTAAACTGACAGGACTAAAATATCTTGCATCCCTTTCTTATATTTACTATTAGAAAGAGATATAGTGAGATTAAATTTATTTAGTTCGTAAACAACTGAATCGACAGCAATATAGGTTTATTCTGTGGCTTTATTCGCCTATGAGCTTGAAAATATAAATGTGATTCCTCCCCCGGTTTCACCTGCTTTCTCGAGGACACATGCTTTCCCGGGATAAGCAAACATTATATTAAAAAAAAAACATATTATTTTATTATATTTGAACATTACATTACTATGTCATTCTAACTAGTGTACATATCATCTATTTATGAGCTGAGTTACCTACATCCAAATTAGTCCAGTCCTTGATGCGTGATTTAGTCAAACACCTTAACAACCAAACTTTCATAATTGGTGATTTATTTAAGTGGGCGTGGAAGGCCAAATCTTAAAGTATAGGGAATAGCGAAAAATGCTGAAAGGAGTCTCGGGGCCGATTTTGATAAAAACTAAAACTGTATACTTGGATTTTGAAAAAAAATATTTGTCCTGCCGGGAATCAAACTCATTGATTTTGAAAAAAAAATCACAGCCTGTATTATTGCTCCATCTCATAGTGTCGCTTATAATGATCAATTTCTGCGAAGTAATGTTAAAAAAAAAAAAAAAAATTATACAGATTTAGTTTTTATCAAAATCGGTCCCGAGACTCCTTTCAGCATTTTTCGCTATTCCTTATTTATACTTTAGGATTTGATCTACTACGCCCACTTAAAAAATTCATCCTGTATATTATTTTAGTAGGATAGGTTTAACTAAAAAACTTATTTTTTTGTCTGCATTTTGTTTGAGTTCCAAATATCGTGTTTGGATTTTGTATCTTATTTCTAATCTAGATCTAAAACTTTTACACATCTTTGTAATTATAATGTTTGTCATTAATCTATACCTAATTTAGCATAAAATAAATGCACAAAACAACAACTATTTTAATATGAACTTCTATCTTTTAAAAAAAAAACATGCAGTATCAATCTTGAAATGGAGGGAAAAGCGGTGGCCATCTATCAAGTGGCCCTTCTTCTTGCTTATTAACTTGTTGACATCACAATATCGTCGCCTTGTTAATAGAATAGACGGATGCTTGGGAATATGGGCCAATTATTGTCAATTAACATATTCTGGGCTGTTCGTAAAAGTGGCCATTAAAATAAATCTCGGAAAAAAGGGACTTGTTGACATAAAAAAGAGCACTGTCACAAATATTTAAAAACTGATGCTCACAGATTTAACGTTGTAGTTCATCGTAAAATTTTAAGCGGTCCATAAACAATGAGATAAATCATAGATACATTTTATCGTCTACTGTATCATTAAACTCTGAAGAGATGAAATCCATATATGTGAAATATGATGATTTTGACTATCCATTATTTTATGGTGGTAACTGCGTCATAATATTTTGTTACAAATCATAATTGTAAATGATGACTGAAATTACGTACTAATTTCACTAATATAGTATATGCGAAAGTGGTGCCGAGTTTTTGACATATTTAACAAACTAAACTAATTTAGTTTCACTATTATCTCTTTAACGAAAATAAAACTTTTTACAAAATGTTTTTTTTTTAATATGTATGAGTCTGCGTTTGACCACAATCTCACAGTGGTCAGTGATGATGTGGCCGATGGTACAAAGTACACTACCACCGTGCTATGGTTTCCTCACCATGTTTTTCTTCACCGAAAGCTCAAACTCATTATGGGGATTCAAACCCGCAACCTTCGTCTCGGCATTCGATGTCACTACCACTGAGCTATCATCGCCTTCTACTACTTAGATACTACCATATGCTACGTACTTAGATAGTACTAATTACACAAATCCTCTTTTAAAAGAAATAATGTCGTGTTGAAACTCCATGTCACAGAAATGTGTCAGCGTACAGGCAAAAAGCGCCTTTTATGTCTACAGCCTTTAATCTATGTGACAGGCAACTGATACATCCGACAGGATAGTTCCGGCTGATTGGCCTATGCAGGGTTTCATTTATTGTGCAGCCAAGCCTAGATAACCATATTGGATAGTTAATTTTACGCTGTACTATGCCATCAAAATCAAAAAGAATGATTTTCCGTCTATTGTGTTAATTAAAGCTGAAAAAGCTATGCCATCTAGATCGAGGTGATTCTTTGCATAGTAGGTACAGTATGACACAACTTAGATGTAGCATCGGCAAATAGTATATCTATACTTCACTTCCGATTTACACAACTAATAAAAATCAATCATTATCGCGCCATTCAACGTTAAACAAGATCATTTTCGCCGATCATTTTTTAACTCATGAGTAATGTTGTAGGCGCACTCTTTTCGAGAACGATCGATTTTACATATTTTGCCGATGCTTCATCAAAGTTGTGTCATAATGTACTTACCTTGCAAGGGTAGTTTTGAAATAGATATGTTGCAAAAAAATATAATCAGTGCCAAAAGCAAGAACTAATTTTAGAAAAATAATACGTTTCTTTGGTGTTTCACTTTATTAACTTCAAAATGTAATGTAATTTTCCTAATATTACAAATACGAAAGTGTATTTGTTAGTGTAACAATGAGCTTGAGCTTTCAGTGAAAATATCGTGAGGAAACCATAGCACGATGGTGGTAGGGTACTTTGTAATACCGCCTAGCTACCTAGCAGCCTTAGTGTGAAAATCTGTCGCCATGCACCTTCCGGTGTTCCGACAGATGCACTAGAGAGCCTGTTGCCTTCTTGGCTTTGTGTGCTTACCACCATCGGCCACATCATCACTGACCACGGTGAGATTGTGGTCAAACATTGTGATTATTTACATAGAGACAAATTATAAGTCAGAGAGTAACGAACTTCGAACACTTGAACTCTCAAAAAAATCTTTCAAGATACTCGGCAAAGCTATTTCTATTTGTATTTTATTACTTAATTAGTATCTTTTATACATTTATAACAATAACCTGCGGAGCGAATAATACATTAAGGGTAAACCTTCGGTTGCAGCGTTAAATTCAAATTACGGATTAATAATAAAAGAAATCATAATAAATATACTACCATTCTTGTCGCAAATAACATGCTGATAACTTACGACCTATAACTGAGCTGCAATTAGCCAAAAACATGATAAAATTTGAATTTAACGCTGCAACCGAAGGTTTACCCTTAATGTATTATTCGCTCCGCAGGTTATTGTTATAAATGTATAAAAGATACTAATTAAGTAATAAAATACAAATAGAAATAGCTTTGCCGAGTATCTTGAAAGATTTTTTTGAGTTCAAGTGTTCGAAGTTCGTTACTATCTGACTTATAATTTGTCTCTATGTAAATAATCACAATGTTTGACCACAATCTCACCGTGGTCAGTGATGATGTGGCCGATGGTGGTAAGCACACAAAGCCTAGAAGGGAACAGGCTCTCTAGTGCATCTGTCGGAACACCGGAAGGTGCTTGGCGACAGATTTTCACATTAAGGCTGCTAGGTAGTTAGGCGGTATTATAAAGTACCCTACCACCATCGTGCTATGGTTTCCTCACGATATTTTCACTGAAAGCTCAAGCTCATTGTTACACTAACAAATACCCTTTCATATTTATAATATTAGGCAAATTACATTACCCAGACAAAGAATGGCGGGTCGCTAGTTTTAAAATAAATTGCATTTTGAAGATAATAAAGTGAAACACCAAAGAAACGTATTATTTTTCTAAAATTAGTTCTTGCTTTTGGCACTGGTTATAATTTTTTTTGTTACTTATCTATTTCAAAACTTCCCTTGCAAGGTAAGTACAGTATGACACAACTTAGATGAAGCATCGGCAAATCGTATATCTATACTTCACTTCCGATTTACACAACTAATAAAAATCAATCAATGCAATTAGCAAAAAACGTGATAAAATAAGAATTTAACGCCCCAACCGAAGCCTCCACCTTAAAATAAGAACTTGTCATTCTTCCAGTTTTTTTTTCTAAATGATTATAAAAGCCGCAACAGAATTTATTGCAGAGACAGAAATAGCTACTGTGTCTCTATACTATTTACAGAAGAAACAAATTCGTAAATCATACAGTGTTGGCTCGTAGACTCATCATAGTAACTATGTGATGATTTGGCTGAAATTGGAAACGGAATTGGCCCTCAAGTGCAGCTGTCAGAGAACATCGCTACCGGTGCGCTGTGACATAATGGACATATAAATAGACAGATAGCCAAGTATATTTATTTTTCAAATACTCGGTTTCACCACTAGAATTAGCTATATGCCATACTAGCTGTTCTCCGCGGTTTCACTCGCGTTCACGGGATAAAAAGTAGCCTATAACCTTCAGGGATAATGTAGCTTCCTATTTAGTGAAAGGATTTTTCAAATCGCACCAGTAACTCCGGAGATTAGCGCCTTCAAACAAACTCTTTAGCTACATTATTAGTATAGATAGATTATTTTTCGAAAACAGAATGAAGTACACTTTAGGAAAAAATATTCTTTTAAAAATCTTCGCAATAATGTTATTTTGTAATTAAAATTAAACTACATTTTCAACATAAAATCTAGTTGAGTTTAATGATTCGAATTATTCCATAAACCATTTCAATCGATATCAAGATGGAAGAGAATTCTTACAATCATAATAGAGTCATCTTTTTTATGCTTAGTAATGCAAAAATAATTTAGGAGTCGATAATTTTGTTAAAATTATCGACAAACGTCCAACACTATTCCGATACGTGCGTGTGTCCCACTTTTGTCAGCCATTTATAAAATGCCGGCGTCGCCGTATTAATGGGTTTTGGTCGCCAGTGTGTCACATATTTTATAATAAATAGACAAATTCTGTATCTCATTGACGCACTCCAGGCTTTTATTAAAATTATAAATTTCTGGCATCGCTTAGGTACACTGAACACGTATTATTGCGCACTAGCCTTTGTAAATGGCACCGTCCGAACGTCCGAATTCCAAACGGAATACAAAATTATTATTTTTTATTGCAGTCGTAGAAATATAGATACAGGTTACAAAATAAGTATGCCAATAGGGGTGATGACTAAAAAAAAAAATAGTCCGTCAGTTAGATTCCCAAAAAATATTGGACACATGTTTTTTCTTTAGTTCCGAAAAAAAAAATAACGAAGATACAGTGCGTATAAATATCGCGTGACGTCACGTTTTAGTACACTTTTTACAGTGAAGTGACGTCACAAACCCCCACTCCTGAACTTTGATGCGACCTATCTTTGTAAGTTTTTATTGATTTGATAAAATTAAAAATACGTATCCAATATTTTTTGATAACCTAACTGACGGACTAAATAGAATTTATTATTTTTTACCCAGTCATCATCCCTATTGTTCATGAATTTAATGGCGCTTACGAACTTGAGTGAAAAGAGGCTACTAACATTAGTCCTTTCCAAAAAACAGGTCGGCAAGGTATTGCCAATGGCGATAGGCGACGGTAACCACTTACCATCAGGTGGGCCGTATGCTTGCTCGTATGTTCGTTGTTTCACCCCATCGATACAAGATCAGCTGGTTACGAGACACAAGAAAAAAATAAAATTATACATGCGCTGTAAACCACAAGCAAATCATGACATAGAATATGCAGATAGTTTTTATGTAGATCTGACAGCTACACTTCAAAGTCGCGCGCTAGTCCTCTAGTTGATAATTGGGTCAACAAGGTTGGTAGGGCTGTCACATTATTAATGGGCCCTAGAGATTCCGTTCAGCAGAACTTTGTGAATTATTAATTGCCATATTTAATCTACAAATTAGTTGGTGTGGCATTTATTGTATTTTTGACCACGTTTAAATAAATAAAAAAACTTAAAAGAAAAGTGCGTGTACCAACCCTAGCAGTGTCATACATAAAGAATACAAAGTAATTGGCGCCAAGTTATTATAACACACTTGCCAAAAATAAAAATAAAAACTTCTTTTCAAAATATTCACGTTCTATTTTGACGATGTTTTAGTTGTCTAGCAATTACATCACATAAATGCGGTAATTGTGTCTGTTTACCTTCTTATATCTCAAACTTTCTAGGGATAAAGTAGTATAGCACTCTGGGATAATGTAACTTCCTAGCTACCTTTTCAAACAAACAAACTCTTCATCTTTATTCATACAAAAATACCATAAGAAGCTCAACATTTTAAAACAATAACAAAAAATTGCCAAATCGGTCCAGCCATTTTCAAAGTGATACAATTTCTATTTATATGAATGGTGATAGTCCTGGCTGGCTACCGTCCGCATGTTGAAAATCTATCGCCAAAACCCCTACCGGTGTGTTCGGATAGCTGGACTTGAAAACCAGTTCCCTTTTAGACAAAACAGTTCGTTCATATTATCGCTGACCACGGTAAGACTAAAAACTAGCCTATAGTAAAAAAAAGGACAAGGGCGAGTCTGACTAGCGCACCGAGGGTTCCATAATTTCCTATGTTACTCTAAATACCATAGACTTCTCTCTATCTATAGGTAAAGAACTATTTTGTAGTGTAATAGTGTATTCCGAACCGGTAGTAGAGTCTATTGTAAAACTGTAACTGTTGACGTTCATAAGTGCCAAACCTGAATAAATGAGTTTTTGATTTTGATTTTTTCTTTATTTTTTTAAAAATTTTTGGTCCAGTAGTTTCAGAGATAAGGGGGTTTCTTTTGTTATTAATCAGTAAATATCATTGGTGGTAATCGTAAGGAAAATCATTATTGAAATCATCCAATGAGGGTCACCACGCCCACAAAATGGTCTTCGTTGCGCGTCATGCTTCAGGCTTCTGATTATGTGTATTTACTAAATACCAACTAATACGACAAGCCGTTTAAGTAGACGAGAATTTTAAGAAACGTTTTGTGTGGGAAGACTTTTATTGCCCCAAATTAAGACGATTTGTTTTTTTTAATAATTAAATGGTAGTGTTTCGGTCACAATACATTGCACCTACCAGCGGGGCTACGTTTTCTAATTATATAGGTACATAGTTATATTCAGTACCCTGAGTGCATCCTCAAGATAAAAATATGTCGCAAGCAAGATCCTTTCTAGGCTGTATACGTGTTACCACTGCCATATTATCAATTTATTTAAAAAAATAATGTAATTTTCTTTTTCAGTTCTACTCATGTCATGGTTCGGTGTGGACCAAGTTAAAGCAAACTCGTGCATCAGAACTGGTAATACGCAATTGTTTACATTAATAAATTATATGTCACGTGTGTCACAATGAAAATGTATGTTTGTACGTGATATTATTATTAATTAATGTTTAGATTGTGTCGTGTCGTGCGAAGCTGAGAATATATAAATATCGATGTCGATACTCTGTTACTCACCACAACACTAGAACAAATTTATTTAACAATACAATTTTAAATGAGGCTATTAAACTTCGCTCCTATGTAAATACAAATTTTATGAACGCATTTTTATAGGAAATGTTAAAAATATTATGGTTTACGTTAAAAACATCTGAAAACAGCATGCCTTGCACCTTTGTACAGATAATAAAATGTTTGTGAAGAAAATTACACTGCTATAATAATAGTGTTGAGAGTAAGTCGATACTTCCGTTATCGATATATTGGCAGCTCGTCAAGTTTTGTATGTGTTTGGGTGTCCACAGGAATGTATGTTGACATGTTACAAGGAATGGGTAATATTGCATGAAAATAAACAGTTTGTTTTACAATAGACATTATTAGAACACACATTTTAATAATCTGTGACAAAAAAAAAAAACTTTTTTATTATTCGTGATTTTCTTTCTAATTCTCATCCTATTGTAATATAAACAGTCTATAACTCCTTCAATTAGATATAGAAACTTCTACCCGTAACAAAAAATAACATATACACACCAAAATCGAATACCTCCTGTGAATAACTGATTTATTTTTCAGATTACTTCAGATTCTTCAGAATTTATTGTGATTTTTGTTTGAATATCCACTTTTTACTATCTTTTTAAGTCCACTTACCAGTTAAAATTTCAAATAGGGATGATGACTGGGTAAAAAATAATTAATTCAGTTTAGTCCGTCAGTTAGGTTACATATTGGATACGATTTTTTATTTATCAAATACATAAAAAATTACAAAGATAAGGCGCATTAAAGTTCAGGAGTGGGGGCTTGTGACGTCACGTCTCTGTAAAAAGAGTACTAAGACGTGACGTCACGCGAAATTTTAACGCACTGTATCTTCGTTATTTTTTGTTTTCGGAGCTAAAGAAGTGTCTTATATTTTTTAATAATCTATCTGACGGACTAATTCGATTTTTTTAGTCCCTATTATTATGTATTAAAATCAGTATGTCACTTCACGATCAAAACTTTATTTCCCTCGATTTCGAGTTCATTGTACTCGCCTGACTAACTACCCTCATTTTGAATATCTGTCGCTAAACACCTGAATACTATACCAGTAGCTGCACTGGAGAGTCAGTTCCCTTTTAGGCTTTATTTATGGCCTACCACCTCATCATTTACCACACCACGGTGAGATTTATCATTAAACAATAAAAATTTAAACTATTGACTTTGAATTTTAGACCTAAAAGTTGAGGTTTATTTTTTATTCATGAGATTTCATTCTAATTCCTTATAATACTAGGATAATTATAAAGGTGGGTATTTTTCCAAAAATCACAACTCATTCGTTTACCTATACACTTCAAATTACAACATTTTAGCTACAGTTTTCTTAGGTAAGGATCAGAACATGTCAAAACATTTGAGCAAAACCAATGTAAAGTCGTTCGTAAACGCAACACTTTATAAAACGGTAGAAAACGCATGTTTTGACATATTATTTATGTTTTTAGAGATTTTTTTCAAAATTTTTCATAATCGGCCCAGTCTACGTACATTTTTTACCTAATTATGGCGTAAATAACAAATTAATATACAAAATGATATTATTTTCTATGATTTAAATTAGATATAGGATGAGGTACCATAAATGTTTATTTTATTTTAGTGTCAGATTCAGTTATTTACAGGATTTAAACAAGTTTTTTTTCTAACACTTCTTCTAGATAACTGTGTAGTTTTTTTTCCATATTTTTTTTTACTAACTGAAGCATGGGTTTTCAGCATTATGGGCACTAAGTCTCAGCCCTCTTGTTCAGGCGGAATGCCAAAGTAAGTATCTGTTTTTATTTCCTCTGTATTATTTTCATGCAACTCACGGAAAAGCTTGTAGGCTTGAAAAGAATAATAAAATTGTATTATCGACGCACGCGCCACTTGCTTCATTCAAGCGCGCTTTCATAAATATTTGAATATTTCTTACAATTGGAAAGGTTTATGTGAAGAAAAATGTTTAAAATCTACATAATATTCACATATTTACTACTATTTTTGGATTTTTATTTTAATAAAAATAACCGAAAATGCCGTAGACTGGGTTTGATACATTGCTTTTGCTTTACGTTTAAATACTTTCAAACACCTTGCTAACATATTTTTATTGAAATCGACGATAAAAAACAAACATCAAAATATTTATTTGCACAAAAGTATCGAAGAGAAAAAATATCACTATTACATCACTATCTGTCATAAAATTTTGTATACGTTCAATCGTCTTAAACATTTTTTCACAAAGCTATTCAAGCTGGCTTGTGCATTAGCTACGGTAGATTTAGCTTAGCTAAGTTTGCTAGAATGCTAGAGAATGAATGGATTTACGCATTTCATTGTAATTTAAAGCTATAATAAGCAGGACCACAACTTACGCGTTCTATTTTTAATGACCATTTTACTGCTTGGCTGACGTTTTGTCATAAATACGAAGAAGTAATTGTTTCTGCTTCAAATAATAATGAAAGTTTATCTAATAAATATTGATAAAATTAATCGGCCGGCGTCTCGTGACCACATAGTTTATTTTTTATTGAGACTGAATTATTTTTAAAATATACACGTTATTTTATATTTCAGAGCAAGTAGTACCTATTTATAAAAAAAAATAAGATTCTATGGTTATCGATGTATTTTCTTTTGCATAGCTTAGCGAAGTTCCTGGCGATATAGGTAGTATCGAATCAATGGTTGAGTCGAGGATATCGCATCGCCACAACCTTCGGTCGAAGCTGAAGGCTTAACAACTCTAAGAAATTCAATTCAAGATTGGTGTGACCCCCTCATTCGTAACACTTCGTTAAATTTCGGCGCTTATTTAGAAATCTTCGGTTTCGGCCAAAACTTCGATCCATTATTCTTCGCTGAAGGAGGCCGAAGCTGAATTAGGTAGGACACTGTACAGGGTGATTCGCACTGCTTTATGTAATGGAAGTCCTCGTCAATATTAACTCTTTATATAGGATTGACCGTTTCTGAGATTATTAACAGGTGAAGAACCGCTTTCTCCCAGCGTCAGCACTTTGAACCATTATTTTAGCTCTCATTTATACAAAAAAAAATATATTACTTAACTCATTGCTTAATGTAGGTACTGCATGTTTTTGTACGTCTGTTTCTATGTTAGAATGTTTTTTGTAAATTTTAAGCTTAAAAATCGTCTGTAACTTTTTATTGTCTTAACGAAGTGAAATGCATATTTTAGCGTTGATTATTAAGTACCTACATATTTATTAAATTTTAATTCGGCTACAATCTCAAATAAATGCAGCAATTTATTTGAATACTCTAAATATGACATTCGCCTTTTATCGATATCGATGAATATTTGCACTGCACTGATGCCAAAATACATGATGACAAACTATCAAAATAGTCATTTTTATGCCAACCTATCGCTTAAAATATCACAGTACAGTCCGATGATCTGAGGAAGTGCATGGCGTCTTGCGTCGTTTGCACAAAAAAGGACCTTATTGCATTGTTACGTGTGTATAGAAAACATATTAAGTAGGGTTGCACGCACAGCTTATTGTAATCGAGTTATGAAACATCGATTTTTTAATTACATAGTTTACCACGGACATTATTTTTTCACTTTGTTTTTAAAGTAGAGTCGATGATGAATGGAGATTAATCCCAGATGATCGCGGGTTCTAATCCTACAATGAGCTTTCGGTGATCGTGGTTCACACAGGACTATAGGTTCTTTGTTATAGGTATGTAGCGAGCGACCCCTGTTAGTTACATAGTTCAGACACCGATGGATAGATGGCGCTGTAATATAACAACACTATCTACATACAACCTATATCGCGCTAGTGGAGCTTGTTTGCGCATTCGCATATGTATCAGGGACGCGCGTCAAACTACTGGCAAATAGTCAATGCATTGCAAGTGGTCTACACTAGTTCTATGAATTTAAGTGTTACAAGGACAAAAAACGCTGTTCGAACATTAAACATTAGTGCAATTTAACCATCGCGTGACACTACTTGATTTTGCATTTTTAATGTCTCGCAAATAGAAGCAAGGGCGTACCCAGCTTTTGATCAAGGGGGGGGCAAATATCCAGCTTTTGCGCCTATGGGTTCCTATAAAAAGTGTAAAATGTTTTATGCCAATAAATATATTTATTTATTTTATTTTGGCTTGGGGGGGTGGAATCAGATTTTTGGGATGGGTATTCCAAGGGGAGGCAGCTGCCCTCCTTCCTCCCTCGGTACGCCCAGAATAGATTCTATATTAAAAAAATAGAATACACATATACAATAAATAGTAACACACTTCACAATAGAGGAGATGATTTCCAAATGGCTGAGCGGATTTTACTTGAAACATTAGCTAAGAATACTCGATAGATACCTTTCAAACGAAACACAGAATAAAAATCGGTTCATCCGCTCAGGAGCTATAATTCTACAGACAAACTTATAACATTTCTTTTTTTCGTCGGGAATTAAAAACGAGACACAGCGAGATGAGAGACATCCGCAGACTTGTAATTTGGTACACCATGCCGTTAGTTTAGTACAAAAGCTTCGTAAGGTGTCAGAAAGCTTTCTCTCAGCACCCGTACTGCAGGGTTTAAAACAAAGCTTTCTGAAACCTTCCTCGTTGCATAGAACCTTACTGACTATAGGTAGGTACCTACGGCACTGACCTCATTCAACTGTGACCTGTTTTATAGGTAATATCTAGTTTAAAAAAAAATCGATATTTCACTTAATACTTGTTGCTTTCATATAAACTTCGGAACTCATACCATTGAAGTGAGTAACCGGGGTTATAAAAAATGCATTATTTTTTAGAGATTAGATAGTCGGTATTCTCGGGTACTTGGGCAGATATTACGATTATATAAAAAAAAACATTAATAAAAATTTTAGGTATTCGGTATATTTTTAGCATAGGCAATAAATAATACCCAAAACCATAAATCCATCGCTCTTCCTACAGATCATCGGACAGTGTTGCCAGTTAAAGTCAAAATAAAACAACAGCATATAAATAGAGTTGGACACCGCTATCGGCATTATTATTAATAGTATCGATAGATTTTCCCAAATTCTTAGTCCATGCTTAAAAATTTATCGATACAAAATACAATTTTAATAAGCTGTTATAATTTATGCTAAATTTCGCACATAAATAAGGTAAGAACGCACTCCCAGGGAAATCAAATAAGTATAAAGACTATATTCGTCCCTTTGTATAGGGTGACTGCGGGGTTATGTAGCAACAAAATAAACTAAGAAAGAATGCCATTAATTTTGGACTCGCACAAATAGAGAAGTAATAAACTACAAGCAGTGTGAGCCCAAAAAGGCACCCTTCACAGTGTAAAACTACCTATATACCAGTGGCAGATTTACAAATTTGCCGCCAGTAGGCTATTAAATTGTTGCCACCCCTATTATTCTCTGAAATTCGATGCCTACCCTGTTCGCAAATATATTAATTACATTTATAAGTGTTGAAACATAATTACACGTTATAATGTAACGTGTTTCCTGTTAGACAAAAAAATTTGGGCCAAATTTGCCGCCCCCTGAATTCTGCCGCCCTAGGCTCCAGCATACTTAGCCTGCTGGTAAATCCGCCACTGCTATATACCAGAAACACTACTTAATTTACGTTGTAGTTCAATCATTGTTAATCGCGGCTTAGAAAATAGGATAAACTTGATTTACTATACATTACACAACATTGTATAAACATCGCTCGTAGAACCGATTGCTGCTGGGGCAGAAAGGTTATCGAGTGGCGACCACGAACCGGAAGACGCAAGTGGACCGATGATCTGTGAGGGTCGCAGGGGACCGCTGGGTGCGGGTAGCACAAGACCGGCCATCGTGGACATCCTTAGGGAGGCCTTTGTCCAGCTGTAGACACATTAGGAACACAACGTAACACATTTGAAAGCGTTAAGGCAATAACTCTTTTATTAAATACATATTTTGTTCCTATTTATTTAAGATTCTGGTGACTTTATTTTGTATTTGGACTTTGCCATAACTGTGAGTTTTGATAAGTTTTCACCCGCGATTTTAGACATAGATTTTCATAAAATCCTTTCATAGTTAAAAATCTATACTTCTCAAGGAACACACCTTCCAAATTTCACGTCTGTTAACAGCCTAAACACAGCCTTTAGGCTGTTGACAGACGTGAAATTTGGAGGGTTAATAAGGGTTAGTGATCATTCAGAAACTTGGAATATTAAATAGGTAAACAGATTTGGGGGTCATAATCATTTATTAAATAGATTCGTATGAATATATACAAGCTGTTACGGAAAGGGTATATACATATCAAGTGCACGGCTTCTTTGGATCATAATAAACTATATTGCAAAGGTTTTTAAATCCTATATCTACAGGTTAGGAAGATATGAGGAATGAAACCAAAAACCCAAACATTTCAACTTGAAATTTACACATCACTAGCAACCAAGTCAGCTGATCGGTGTAAGTAGGTAACTCACGATACATTCACCTGTGAAAACAAACCTCTTATGCTCTTACCCCTGGTATTTTTGTATAATGGGTTCCGGATATTTTATTTTGTTACTCACTTTTTCTGACAAAAACTGATTATGTTTGTGAACAAGCTAAAATACAAATCCTTTAAAAATTAACAAATCATCAATCAATCATCAGTAAATCATTTGTTAGCTTGAAAATGATATTGAATTTAGGTAGGTAGTTAATGAAGGGATTAGTAGGGACTAGTAAATAATACTTAGTTACCTATCTACGTAAAACAATCTAATAACAAACATAACGGAGTATGTAATGTGTGAATCTACGTAATCATTGAAATTAAACCACAGACACAGAATTTGAGTATCCAACATTTCTTTTTTATGTTGGTTGACATACATAGGTACTCTACCAGAAATTAATTGCTTAGGTAAATACTGCGAAAGAACCTAATGGAACCTAGAACAGAAAAAGGATTTCGTAACATAATTTATTTTCAAATGAACCCTAAATAACTTTCCTCCGCAACTTATGTGTGTCCTGGTACATAAATAATGCTAAAGGGTTCTGTGTTTAGTTTAAATTAAATAATTAAAAAACTAGGATTGTTTGTAAACAAGTTCAAATGCAAATGCTTGTTTGCAGCTTGGAAAATTATTTTAAAACTTAGGCTGTAGGTAATAATAATAATACCAAGAATTACGGAGTAGGTACCTAGTTCACGACTTTCGGTGAACATGCAAATGTAGGTGCCTAATAATTATGCACATAGTAACTTTCTGCCACATTTTTTTACCTCACAATAACAACAAAACGGGATAAAGGATAACGATATGAACGATCCTTTTAATGTTGATTTTTTTTATTACCATAGTAAGTAGCTAACTAAAAGATTATGCAATTAGAAATGTTACAGAAAAAAGATTTTGTAACATAATTTATTCAAAATGAACCCTAAATAACTTTACTCTATGCAACTTATGTGTCTCCTGGTAGAAATAAAATGCTAGTGTGCAGTGGGTTCCGCTTCTATTTAAATAGGTAGGATTTTAAAATTAAATTATGTTGGTAGTTTTTGCCATTCTAACACGCACACGGCTAAACAACTCGCAGAAGGCCAGCGTGATGACTAACCTAACCTTAACCTTCTCATTCTGAGAAGAGGTCCGTGCCCAGCTGTGGGACAGTAATGAGTGGATAATTATGATGATAACAACACTAAATTACAACTGAAAACATTTAAAACGTATCAGAAGTTTACATTTTGTCGGCGGGCCCATTTGACTGAGACATGGGTTTTGGCTTTTAGTAGGTAGTACGGAGTCTTTATTTGTTTAATAAAACACAATAAAAAAATAGGCCGCAAAAATGTATTAAACTATGGAAATAAATTGTTAAAAGTACCAGGACCTCATGAGTAACGAGAGTTGTTAGGACAGCATTTGCCAACAATAATAACTGAACCCTAATTTCATCGGGGTTTACACACACAATGATATTAAGGGTAAATGAGCCAGTTGCAGGTACATAGTCATAGTCGTAGTGATAGTCTTAGCTAGCCTTCAATAAATAAATAAATCGAATCAATACTCAACTTATCTGTCGCTATTTTGATTAATCAATACTTACAAATTAAGACTATGTACTTATGTAGGTACCACCCCCACAGTCCACATCAAATTATCTTATCGGTTTCGTTTGTCAACACAGCTCATAGGTTTTATTAATTAACTGATGCCCTGGCCTAACTCTTCTTTAATCGATGTGCTTCAATGTATTAAATTTATCACAGTTTTCTTGAAATTATTATTAGGTAGCTGGGGGGAAAAGCGATACTGCGCGGCGCTACGATTACTGGATGCAAAAGGCGGGAAACCTTGTGTTGTTTGTGGCGCAACTTGAGAGAGGCCTATGTCCAGCAGTGGACTGCGATAGGCTGACTTGATTAGTAAATTAATTTTAACAAAAAATCGAAAATAAATTCAAAATGTACAATAATTGGGCCAGCTACCCTACTAGGATAGTAGAAAAGTAGAAGTTTTATTTTTCGGGTCTTCCCCACAGCTTCGTCAGTTGTTTAATAATACTCGTGTGTCGGCGCGCCGACAAAGGGTGACGCCGCGCCGACAAAGCGTGCCGCCGCGCCGACACAGGGCGGCGCGGCGTCACACTACAGCGTGTACCAGGCACACAGATCGCGAAAGAGATTTAGCTTCAATATTAGGAAATGACGTGAAAAGTTAATGACCCTCGTAGTGCGGTGACACGTTTGTTATGGTTTGATTTCGATAATCTTACGAAACCAAAAGTTTGGTATGAATTCTTTGAGTAATTTATTTTGCGTGGAAACTTTGCATAGAGAATCTATACCTGATGTAATCATCACCCCTTTCGGATGAATATGACCTTTCCGTAACACGTTGTATATGTGATCCCAACACAACCCCGCAGTCACACCGTGCATTGCCATTCGATAAACAAAGGTAACATTAAATTCTATTTGACATTTCTTAGCAGTCATTTTGGCGACAGCTCCTATAGTTAAAATTCACGAGTCTCCCCATCCTAACGCACACAAACTGTCCACAGCGCGCACGATATATTGTTACGAGTGTGATAGCTGGACAGATGCGCGGTGTAAGGACCCCTTCAACTACACCGCGCTGCCGAGAGATCAGCCTCCATTGCAGACCTGCAATGGATGCTGCGTCAAGATGGTCCGGTATTCGAAGAGTCGTAAGTATCTTATGTAATAAGCATTATATCATAACTATAATGGTTGGAGAGCGCACTGTAGTAAACCCTACCTCATAAGGTAACAACATGGGACTAGTTTCTGGTGGTGTATAGTAAAAAAATACTCTTAAAAAAACAGGGTTGCGTGGGCGCAACCTGGAGGGTTTTGAGGAATCGGCAGTTAAGCGGTCCCTTTTTTTGGTGCATTTTACCTCATCGAGTAACAACTTGAGACCTAGCCCATTCGATAGAAGTCATCGAAAAACGTATAAAAAAAGTTGGTTGCCTCATCCTATCCTGGCACTTTCTGAAATCGGCCAGATTTTAGGGTGCTGAAAAATGACCGATTTAACCTCATCGAGTAACAACATGCCACTAATGCCATTCGATAGCTTAGATAAGCCCGATGATAAAAATATAAGGTTGCGTGACCTCAGCCTGGAGGATTTCCTAGTCGGCCAGGTTTTATGTCGGATTTACGAAGGCAAAATTTAAGGAAATCGTCTATAAAACAATGAATTTGACATAATTTCAATGGTTTAACTGTATGAGATGGCTATGATACATATTTGAGTTCATACAAAATCGGTCAAGTGTGTGTCGGACCACGCATCCGATAAAATTTCATATTTTACAGATTTTTTAATGCTTTAAAATGAGCGACCCTACCTCTTCGAGTTACAAGATGTGTATAATGCCATCCGATAGCTTAGATAACTCCGATTATAAAAACATAACGTTGTCTGCCCTCACTTTGAATTTGGCCAGGATTTCCTAGTCGGCCAGGTTTTATGTCGGATTTACTAAGGCAAAATATATGGAATGAATTTCACATTATTTCAATGGTTTAACTTAATGACGATTGTTTTGATACTTATTTGAGTTTATAAAAATGCTGTCAAGTGTGTGTCGGACCACGGATCCCATAAAATTTCATATTTTACAGATTTTTTAACCCAGGTAGGGTTGCTTATTTTAAATTTTATTTTATTCATCTTATTTTAGCGTTGCTTCGAGTAACAAGATGTCAATAATACCATTCGATAGTTTAGTTAGATTACTCCGATAATAAAAATATAAGGTCGCCTATCCTCAGCTTGGAGAATTTCCTATTCAGCCAGGTTTTAACTCGTTTTTACTTAGGCAAAATGTACATTATTTCAATGGTTTAACTTTATGATAATTGTTTTGATACGTATTTGTTCATGTATCAATATTTTTTACCCAAACCTAATTTACACATTATAGTTTTAATCAAGAATTCCATAGAGGGGAACTTGTTTCAGAAGTCTAATGCAAACCTTATTATAAATCTTTACCTGTTTGTAGTCGTCATTTAGCCATGCTATGCCATATATTACGGTTAATTTATGCATTGATCGCTACATGATTTAAAACATATGTAAAACGTAAATATGATTAAACTTACTTTTTCCTACAGGGATCCTAATATTTTTTAAGCAATTTAAAAAACGATTGCTAGGGATATCCCTAAAATATTTCTATAATGATCAATCATCTACTAAAACTTTACTAACGTTGAATCTATACTAATAATAAATCTGAAGAGTTTGTTTGTTGGAACGTGCTGGTACTGGTCCGATTCGAAAAAATATTTCATAGGGAGCTACATTATCCCCGAAGGTTCTATTATACCTCTAAGCTGTATTAAAATAAAACTTCTATGTCAACGCAATCAAAAGAAACAGCAATTTAAGCCGCATATTTTGAAACTCGCAACTACTCGCAAGGGAATTAAAACCTGAAGGATACTTTCTGTCGACCAGAGTCTTGAAATTTGGCATGAAGCAACGTTTTATAGCACAAAAAGGAAAAAAAAATAAAACTTTAAATTTTTAGTCACATCACATAATATATTTTTTTTTTAATAATTATAACCTTTTCCTCATGAACGCGTAGAGATATCAAGTTGAAATGCATATCAAATACTTAGGTGTAATTGCCATTAAGCTGTGAAAAAAAAACTAATTTCTAAGTCAACGCAAAACGCAAAGGTAAAACCATTTAAACCGCATATTTTGCAACTACTTGCAAAGGAATCAAAATTTAACGTCTACTTACCGTTGACATAGAATTTTGAAATTTGGTAAGAAGCATAACTTGCAGCACAGGTAACAGAAAAATTCAGAAAACCTTAAAATGTTTGGTAGTTACCGCAATGACTGCGACTTATCTCTATGTATGGGGAGGGGACAAAATTGTTCAAACTGCAATAATGACTAACTTAACGTCATCCAATCCGGATGGTTTGGTTGGTGGATGTAGCCCTAAATGCGTTTATTTATATTTCTTATTGTGGGTTTTGTTTATTTTCAGACAGCTTGCTTGTATTGTTCCTACTGGCGAAGTGAGACAAAAGTTTTGCAAACTATTTTCTGTGACATTTATACTTTTATACTAATATTTTTTGATTGTTTGTTTGCATTGAATAGGCTCCGAAACTACAAGACCGATTTGAAAAATTCTTTCACTAATAGGAAGCTACAGTATTCCTGAAGGTTATAGGCTACTTTTTACCCCGGGATTGCGAATGGAACCGCGCGGAACAGCTATATCAAATAAAAGGGCTCGTTGTGAGGATCTCAAATATAATATTTCTTTTACAATTTTAAGACGAATAGTTTTTAACTTATTTAAGAAAATAAGCGAATCTCTCTCTGGAACAAAAATATCATACTGTGGTGACATTAGGTATAAAAAAAAATCACCAAACTTCAAGTTCATAGTGAATCGGGAGGTAAACTTTAGCCCTCTTATTCATAAACGCTGTTTAACTAAATCAGTGTTATAGTGTCCTCCATCTCACTCTTTCGATCACCATACGTCACTTGTCAGATAAATATCCAAAATATCCTACAAAGATTGGTGAAGCACCAATACTTTATGCATAACTTGCTAAGTAATTACGCACATTTATTATAATTATTTATTAGTTTGATACGCCCTCTGTTTTTCCAAATTTTATATCAGGCAGAAAGGCTCACGTACTAATATTGAATTTAGGTGGCCTTAAGCCTTGATAGATGGCGTAAGTAGTGTCGTCGCTTTTCGACAACTGCTTCCGTTCAAAATTTGAAAAGCCAAAAAACAGATGATACACTTGGAAAAAAGATGGTCTACGTGACGTACTTAAATAAGCTGAAAAATTAAAAATTAAAACTGGAATAAAAATACTAATTGGTTACACACATTCTACTTCATTATTTATTGATTGCCGAAGATAAAATTCAAGATATTATAGAGTCGACGACATTTACTGTAAATCGCTCTAAAAGGGCTGCGGGTGCCTGGAGGATTTAAAGGTACGTGAGTCTTGTATTTCTCTCTGCGATTTTAGGCATATCAGCATTTAGGAGGGTGTATCAATTTAGTTTTATTATATTCCAAATTACCGCGTTATCTTAGTATAACAACACGTATGTGTCTTCGGGTGTCGGCTATTTACACGCTGCATACCCAAAGATAAAGACTACGGAATTTTAACTTTGATTAGTTACGTTTGGTAACTTTTTTACGAATAAAAAGCCGCAAGTTTATAGCCCCAGTGGTTTAGGCTCTCCGTAAAAAAATCAGTTAGTCAAAAGATATGTAGATATAAAGGTTTGTAAGCCATTTTTTTTAAAGGACTAAAGTTATATATTATAGATAGCCTCTGATGGCTGCTTCAACCTCACCGGACAAATTTGTAAATTTAATTTAAACTATATTGGGTAAACAAACTGTGATTAAAATACTAAACTCTATGCTATGCTTGGTCGAGAACTCTACAATCTACAATATTTCGAAGATTTTGGAAGTTTATTTTCAGCCAGAATACTATACAAGCTGTTACAGAAAGGGTATATACATATCAAGTGCACGGCTTCTTTCGATCATAATAAACTATATTGCAAAGGTTTTTAAATCCTATATCTACATGTTAGGAAGATATGAGGAATGAAACCAAAAACCCAAACATTTCAACTTGAAATTTACACATCACTAGCAACCAAGTCAGCTGATCGGTGTAAGTAGGTAACTCACGATACATTCACCTGTGAAAACAAACCTCTTATGCTCTTACTCCTGGTATTTTTGGATAATGGGTTCCGGATATTTTATTTTGTTACTCACTTTTTCTGACAAAAACTGATTATGTTTGTGAACAAGCTAAAATACAAATCCTTTAAAAATTAACAAATCATCAATCAATCATCAGTAAATCATTTGTTAGCTTGAAAATGATATTGAATTTAGGTAGGTAGTTAATGAAGGGATTAGTAGGGACTAGTAAATAATACTTAGTTACCTATCTACGTAAAACAATCTAATAACAAACATAACGGAGTATGTAATGTGTGAATCTACGTAATCATTGAAATTAAACCACAGACAAAGAATTTGAGTATCCAACATTTCTTTTTTATGTAGGTTGACATACATAGGTACTCTACCAGAAATTAATTGCTTAGGTAAATACTGCGAAAGAACCTAATGGAACCTAGAACAGAAAAAGGATTTCGTAACATAATTTATTTTCAAATGAACCCTAAATAACTTTCCTCCCCAACTTATGTGTGTCCTGGTACATAAATAATGCTAAAGGGTTCTGTGTTTAGTTTAAATTAAATAATTAAAAAACTAGGGATTGTTTGTAAACAATTTCAAATGCAAATGCTTGTTTGCAGCTTGGAAAATTATTTTAAAACTTAGGCTGTAGGTAATAATAATAATACTTAAAGAAAAGTAACAAGAATTACGGAGTAGGTACCTAGTTCACGACTTTCGGTGAACGTGTAAATGTAGGTGCCTAATAATTATGCACATAGTAACTTTCTGCCACATTTTTTTTACCTCACAATAACAACAAAACGGGATAAAGGATAACGATACGAACGATCCTTTTAATGTTGATTTTTTTTATTCAACTCAAATAAGTATCAAAACAATCGTCATTAAGTTAAACCATTGAAATAATGTGAAATTAATTGCATTTCTTCCATATATTTTGCCTTAGTAAATCCGACATAAAACCTGGCCGACTAGGAAATCCTTCAGGGTGAGGACAGACAACGTTATATTTTTATAATCAGGGTTATCTAAGCTATAGCATGGCATTATTGACATCTTGTAACTCGAAGAGGTAGGGTCGCTCATTTTAAAGCATTCAAAAATCTGTAAAATATGAAATTTTATGGGATCCGTGGTCCGACACACACTTGACAACATTTTTATAAACTCAAATAAGTATCAAAACAATCGTCATTAAGTTAAACCATTGAAATAATGTGAAATTCATTCCATATATTTTGCCTTAGTAAATCCGACATAAAACCTGGCCGACTAGGAAATCCTGGCCAAATTCAAAGTGAGGGCAGACAACGTTATGTTTTTATAATCGGAGTTATCTAAGCTATCGGATGGCATTATACACATCTTGTAACTCGAAGAGGTAGGGTCGCTCATTTTAAAGCATTAAAAAATCTGTAAAATATGAAATTTTATCGGATGCGTGGTCCGACACACACTTGACCGATTTTGTATGAACTCAAATATGTATCATAGCCATCTCATACAGTTAAACCATTGAAATTATGTCAAATTCATTGTTTTATAGACGATTTCCTTAAATTTTGCCTTCGTAAATCCGACATAAAACCTGGCCGACTAGGAAATCCTCCAGGCTGAGGTCACGCAACCTTATATTTTTATCATCGGGCTTATCTAAGCTATCGAATGGCATTAGTGGCATGTTGTTACTCGATGAGGTTAAATCGGTCATTTTTCAGCACCCTAAAATCTGGCCGATTTCAGAAAGTGCCAGGATAGGATGAGGCAACCAACTTTTTTTATACGTTTTTCGATGACTTCTATCGAATGGGCTAGGTCTCAAGTTGTTACTCGATGAGGTAAAATGCACCAAAAAAAGGGACCGCTTAACTGCCGATTCCTCAAAACCCTCCAGGTTGCGCCCACGCAACCCTGTTTTTTTAAGAGTATTTTTTTACTATACACCTCCAGAAACTAGTCCCATGTTGTTACCTTATGAGGTAGGGTTTACTACAGTGCGCTCTCCAACCATAACCTTGACCTATGTACAATGAATGTGTTCTGACTGATATTTTGTTTTAACTCTCGACGCTAAAAAGACGGGATGTTATAAGTTTGACGTGTCTGTCTGTGTATCTGTCTGTCAGGGGCCTCAGCTCCTGAATGGACGGACTGATTTCAATTTAGTTCTTTTTGTTTAAAAGGTGTCTTAATCGAAAGTGTTCAGCTATTTTTAAAGAAAATCCGCTCAGCCGTTTGGAAATTATGACTTATTTTCTAGTGAGTTTCGAGGGTCTCTTTAAATTTTTAATTTTATTTTTAACTAGCTGTTTACGGCGTTCCCAGGAGTAGTAAAGTAGCCTATGTCCATCTCCATATTATAGGCTATATGCCTGCCAAATTTAATCGAATGACGTGGATTTTGATTGTTTTAATTAGAAAATATTACGATATCCAGAGATTTTTAATCAACTCCATGACTAAAAATGCCAATAACTAATTACAGCCCTCTCTCTTTCCAGCGTATGAAGTTGTTCGACGCACGTGTACATCACAGCTCCAAATAAATTTATTCATGGTGGACCACGTCTGTATGATGGAAAGTACTGGCACAGGCCACATGTGTTTTTGTGAAGAGGATATGTGCAATAGTTCATCGACAGTCGGCACAACACTGGCCTTCGTCGCATCACTAGTATTGCTAGCATGTGCATGCCTCAGGTGAAGTAGGACGCTAGTGATGTCCGCTTGATGATGTCGGTCGGTTTGTTATCGATGTTTTTTGACAGTCGATAGAAAAGACATTCCCACTTTTTACAAGTTGGTTATTTTAGCGTTCCGTATTTAGCATGTAAAATAACCATAGCTTAATCAATTTTACAGTTAAATCACCGTCCATAATTATGTTATGCCCGTGACAGCGTCAAAATGATTGACGTCTGTCAATATGACACGTTGAGGATATAGAGAGCTACTTTACATAATAATAATGGATACTAGACATCTTTTATAGTACATAGAAAATAACCTTGGATTTATTTGCTATAGTAATCACATTACAATGTTATAAAAGACTTTCTGATGGGAAAATATTGATATTAAACAGATCGACTGATTCAATCTGGCGCTCTAACCCTAGTTGAGATTTAATTACATCCTTTCGTCCAAAAGTAGCGTGTAGATTTTAGTATTTTTGTGCTTAGATTTCATAACACAGCATAATACGAATATCATCACGAATAGCTTGCGTTTTAAGTTTTATGTGGTACTTTGGATAAAAAAAAAACTTAAAACACTGATGGCCGGACTGCCTGCACTGACATAACAGATATAATTTTAAAAAAATATTTTTTTTTAAAAAAAAACAGTGTTTATGCGTAAAGTAAGGCATAAAAAAACGCATATAGCTTAAGAAAACGACAAAAAAATATAAAATATATTTCTTAGCTTACAGCTAAGCTTGTGTGATGTGAAAACTAAGCACATCCTTTTTTCATCTAAGGCGATTTGTCATAATCAGCATTTTTTGCTCTAAACTACGTATTTAAGAGATGGATCACCATTAATTAGTTATATAATAATAATAATGCTAAAATGGAGTTTTCCAAGTTATTAAATGAACATTAGCATGTAAATAATGCTCAGTCACATAGTGATGCGAATGGTAGATAATGAATAATAATGATATCGATAAACGAGTTGCAAAAACAAAGTCAGATCAGTCGTTGTTGAATCGATGCAACTAGTTAAGCTTTAATTTACGTTTTGGTACAAAACATTGTTTGAACATTAAAAATGATGCACATAATATATGATTAAATTAAAATAATGATGTATCTACACGTCATACAAAAACTGACATTGTTTTTGTAACACGAAATTGTAAAACAAAAAATTTCCTCTGCGCTTTTTATCGATTGGTCCAAAATTTTCGACCAATGTGGTATTTTGCTCATTAGATGCACATTTGATAGACGTGGGGCACATACTAGATAGAGAAAAAAAATAAAGAGAATCGGAACTAGCATGAACTGCCGTAAAATAGACGGTTATCTTAGATAGGTACCTATCCATTGATAATATATTGAAATACGAAAAGATAGTTTAGCATTAGTGTATTTTTAATTATTTTGTGTGATATTTTCGTTTTGTACAAAAGTTGTAAGGACTGAAAAAGGAAATAGATTTTGACTAAAGATTTTTGAAAATAGTCGCAAATAAAAATACATTATTACAAATGAGATTATTTTATTTAAAATTTGAATCAAATAAATAAAAATAACTGTAAAATCACGGTTCTTTCAAATTACTGTATTTAAGATCGATAAATACACAAGGTTAGTGATGTGAACAATATAATCACACTAATGAAAGATAAAATAAAAAGACATGCAATATTATGCAATAATATTATTTTTAAAATCATACGTTCGCGAGAATATAAACAATGGATATATTTACGTTACCGCGAAAAAAAAACAATGAATGAATATTTTTAATCAATTCATAATAAAATGTGACAAAAAAATATCGCTAGAGTAAATTATTTTAAATAAATTAAAATTTTAAATGAGCTAGCAATATTATCAAATTATTTGATCATTTCGCTACTTTTAATTAAGTTAGTCACAGTATATACGTTAGCTAAAACAGTAATTTACTCCCTGATTCAGGTTTTGCTAAAAAATATTATAATAGGTATTCGACAGAAAAAATTTGCGAATATATTAAAACGCAGCTAATGCTTTGAAGTATAACATAATTATTTTAATTTTTTTGGGAAATTTTTTTTTACCTATATTTTTAATTCTGTTTTAGCTAATAATTGTCCTGTGTAAGAAAAATGTGGCATATAAATATCTAAGAATTGAATGGGTTTTTCTTAGCTTACGAATGAAATGTAGGTTTAAAAAGAGCTAGATTTTAATAAACGCGAGACCTCGTTTCTATAAGCTTAGAATTAAATTAATTTTTATGAAAATTAACACCAAATAATTGTTAATGTGTAAAGGAAGAGATAATTGTTAAGTTTTAAATTTAGTGACTAATGTGTGAGTTGCGCGCGCTGATTAAATCATATGCTTCCTTTTTGACACCTGTCACTTGGAGCGACGTTTGAAGTGACACATATTTTATCGACAGAGATCATCACTATGTATGTAACAATTAGCAATGTAAAAGATTTTGTAGGTAAATACCGCTAAACAATTATTGACACCATAACCTATAAAAGACAAATAATTCTTTAAAAAATCTTTCTTACTTTCCCGAAATCACCAAAAATTTATTTAAATGATTACTTAATTCTTTTGTCCCATTAAAATTACGAATGCGAAATATAATGAGCAAAACTGATATATTTTACATATTTTATACGTTGATTAAAAGTATAGTATAGATTCTCGAGAAGAGCAGTATTTCGGTATAAGTTAAAATAGTAATATAATATTTTAATTTGTTACTGTATTAACTAATATCAAAATGGTTACATAATAATATTTTTTTTTTCTTAAATATAGACTCTTAATTTAGGCTATGTAATATATTGAGTGCAAAGCATATAATAGGTTAGTAAATGTATATTTAATTTAAAAAATAAATATAGTATAACGTACATAGTTAAATTAATTTAAAAAAAATACTAAACTATAAAACTTCCCTAAAATTGTTATTAATTATCTAGTAAACTATAATTCACAGTTTTTAGGTATCCAAAATGCATCGATTGAATATTTTAAAATGTTATTTTCATTGAAATTCTCATTCCAAATATAACACTTAGAAATAACATAGCTAAATAAAAAAAACGTTGTTTTAAATTATTCAAATGATGCTATTAATTTACTTTGAGAATCATTTAGATGTTTTAAACGAAAATCTAATCTTAAAAAAAACTATTACAACCACTGAGGTATATTACTTCGTATAGAGAAGCTATCGTAAGCAAAGGTCATGCTCCATTTTGTTAATATTCGCTACAGCTCTGAAACAATAATACCTAAGTCGTCTAAAACCAGACAGTTTAAACACGTAGCGCTGGCGTATATTTTTTGCGAAAAAAAAGTCGTAAGCGCCGCTTCTTCATGGCACTTACGCGTTTCATGTTTAAGGTGGAGGCTTCGGTTGGAGCGCGAAATTATAGTATATAGTAGTATATTTACTGATTAATAACAAAAGAAATCATCAACATATTCCTCCAAGGTATATTAGTAACATTTTCATGAAATAGTCGTATATGTCAGTAATATACCTTGGAGGAATATGTTGATGATTTCTTTTGTTATTAATCAGTAAATATACTACCATTCTTATCACAAATAACATGTTGATAACTTACGACTTATAACTGAGCTGCAATTTGCAAAAAACGTGATAAAATTTGAATTTCGCGCTCCAACCGAACGTTCCCCCTTAAGCAACTAAGTGAAGTGCGGCCGGATGGCTGCACTTGAACGGAACATAGTATTTAAGTGGCGTCTTTTCTATATGATACAGATATATACCTCAGGCGATTATGACATCTAAATGATCTCGTAGAAAATCTGATACCGTTCATATGCATTGCAAAAATCATTGCATGTAATTAAATATCATAACGAATATTGTATTTACAAAAATAATACCTATTATAACATTGTTATGGTTTAGGATAGCATGTGACACTGCACTGTAGCTGGGCTTACACCCCGCGATTATACCATGGAATGCTAATAAGAAATATTGTTTTCATTACAGATAGCTGTTATTTGTAAAATTATCTAATTGGTACCTATTCTGATGTTTACAAATTAAACTAATTTAATCTGACTATCTCTTTCTAATGAAAATAAAACTGGACAAGTGCGAGTCTCACTCGCGCACCGAGGTTTCCGTAAATTCCTGTTATTTTAAATACCATAGACCTTCTTATAGATGTTCCTGTAATTTATAGGAAAAGAACTATTTACTGTATTTTTTTCAAAGTTTTTGGCTTTTTGTCAATTTTCTTAAACAACTTCAAAACTATTTATCTTAAAATTATAAAAAAATATATATTTGAGATCCTCACAACAAGCCCTTTCATTTGATATGTCGCACAATAGTTTGCAAAAAAAAATTATTTTGTAATTTACCTCCAAAAGTGGCCCGGCCCTATTTTAACTAATTTACTATACACGTACACACGGCCACAGATCAAGCTACACATTTTTGTTGCAAAATAGCTCCTATTACAACCACATAAGGTGCCGTAGTGTGTAGCTTGATCAGAGGGCCTACTCCGAAAAACGATATACGATAGTCCGATCATCGTTGTCAAATTATTAACCAATAGAATTGCACAAAATTTACGTCTCGTTGTTGTTTGCTGCAATTCTATTGGTAAATAATTTGACAACGATGATCGGACTATCGTATATCGTTTTTCGGAGTAGGCCCTCTGTGGCCGTGTGTACGTGTTACCCAAACACGACACCGACTTAAATTAAATCAAATTAAATGTGTTAAGCAGGCCCTAAGTATGACAAACAACGAATTAAATTTTGGATTTTAACTCGATAAAATTTTTTAAGGTTACGTAAACACAGATGATATACCTATGACTATGAGAGATATTTTATGAATATCAGCTATCTCGTTCCATTAATGTATCTAGTTTTTTTTATTAATAATGCTGTTGATAAGACTAACTTATAAAGTTTTACCTTAATCGCTTTAATTTTAATATTTAATTAGTATTATAAGAATGCAATGTAGTGTTGGACCATACTCAAATAAAATAATAATAATTAATAATAACATCAGTGGTAGTGCTTGACTGACGTACACATTTAGCTGTCAATACCATAGACAAGATTTTTACAACTTACAAAAAAAATGAAGCGCAAGTACTACCAAAATACTAAAAACTATTTAACCGGTGTAGTCCAACACATAAAATTTAAATTTTAAGAGATTATCTTCTTTCTTCACCTTTCTAATTACTACATATCACGTATAAATAGAACGATTAGCTGTTCTGAACAAAATAAATAGTCAATTAGTGATTTTTAACATATCTTCGCATTGGCCGAAATAACCTGGCATTTTTTGCTTTTAATCGGTACTCTCGTGCGAGATACTATGGGACATCCCTAAGCATGTATTTAAGTAACTAATAATAACTAACTATATGGATAAATCGATTAATTTTCAAAGTCAAAGTCAAATAAATTATATGCGTTAAGTAAGCAAGGACACCTAACTAAAGAAAATGAAATTCATCGATTTATCCTAGTGTAACGAATCTTGCACTTTTGATAAATACACTAATAAGCTGAATGCTTTACAAGACTAGGCCTTCGGTTGAGTCTGCTGCTCAAAAATCCTCTGAGGACCACGAAGAAAGAGACTCAAAATACGTCAGAAGTACCCACAGATTATATGTCTCTTTTTAATAATTTGACGTTTATTAACGAGTCGATGTAAATAGTATTATAATTTTGATTAGCAACAATATTGTCTTTTTATTACATGTAGGTGTGATTGTATGTATAAGAACATATATTTAGAAAGCTAAAACCTCATAACATTTACATTTTGACCAGCTTTAGACAAAATTTCGATAAATTCTTTGTTTACTAGTCATTTACAGAATATAACTTAATTTTTTTCAAGGATCTGATATTATATTTCAACTAAATAGACATTCATTTGCCTTCGGCCACTATCTTTGACATCCGTATGTATAGACGTTTCTAAATAATTGCTTTGGCTGTGTAATATCGCTGTCACAGTCTCGCAACTGTCAAAGATAAATGTAAGACAGTGACAGACATTACTAAGCTAAAGAAATACGTAGAAATGTCTATAGGTACTAATGTAAGATAAAGTAGCTTTCTTCCTGGTCCAAGACTAAACATGATGTGGTCTGATTGACAGATTTTTCTCATGTCATTCAATGGTTCAAACCATAGAGAAAATCTATGGCTCAAAAATGTAATTTGAGGTAATATGGAGCTAATGTTGGGTTTCAAGACAAATTTAATGCGATAATAGTTTGAAATGGATTTATCATAATTAGAATCTGTTTTACATGTTGCAACGATCATCATGTATACATAGCTAATAGATGACGCTATCGTAGACCACTTACCATCAGGTGGACCGCCTGCCTGCTTGTCAACCTTCTGACATAAAAAAAATATAATTAGTAGATGAAGCCCAAATCTTAGCTCTATATTACGCTAATCTATGCATAGTATATTTAGAAAAAAAAAACATGTGAGCTGAAGGTTGGTCGCCATTTGAAGCCAGACAATAAAAAAAATCAAGCAGTATTATTTATGAAAATCTAAATGTCGTTAATTTTTTAGCTTCTAACCTAAAGTAATTTTCTTTTGTCAAATATTAAAGTGCCATATTATAGACATATTGTTATAAAATAATTGTTTTATTTCATCCTTTTTATTGTTTTTTACTGTCAACAATGGACAGGGCGAATTATAATCACTGGCTGCAAGCGAAAAGGTTTCAAAACTGATCATGCTTTAACTTTGTTGTTGGTACTTAGTTCCCCCCCCCCCGTGGTTTCATAGCATAATCTATAGCGTGTCAAATTTCTGGTACCTACTAACAACATTTTGATATTTATACTACAAAAAAAAATATCCGTACAGGTGGCCCTACCAGAATGTACCACACAACAATTCTTTATTAAAAACTTGAACGCAACGTCACCAACTCAACGCCCTCTATAAAAAATATCCAATGTTTATTAATGAATAACAAACAAGTGTTAATAAATAATAATTTTATTCATATGTCAATAAATTACAAATTAGTTTAACAAAATTATACAATAATATTAGAGAGAACAAACTGAGACACTTTGTGGCAGAGTCACTATCACAGATTTTAATTTTGAATCTGTCGCTGATTTGCTATCAAATATCACATTTCATTTCTCATTTCAAAATCAATGGTAAAAAAAGTAGTATATCAGTTATCTGGTTTCCATAGTAAAAAAAAGCTCTGCTTAGTTTGGGATCAGATATAACCGTGTGTGAACAATGTCCCAGGATTTTTATTTTAATGGGGTTTTTATAAATGCACACATAGTGAGCCACCTACTCCCCGCGTGATTTCTTTGTCATCACCCCCCACTCAGTTGTCCAGTCGCACTATAGGTGACCCTGTCAGAATTTGATGCCGTGACATAAAAGTGACAGACTCAAAATTCGAATCTGTATCGATGGCCTTGCCAGGAAGTGTCACATAAATTAATTATTAAAATACTGGAATGTTTCATACGCAGTTTGGTTTTACATTTTTCTACTCAAATACGAGAAGTCGTAAATCGTGAACATTTTGGCAGCCCGGTCTTAATTACCACACGTAATTTGGTGATACGAATTCATTTTAAGTTAAAAACCGTTAAAGAACTGTAGCTACATTGGTTCCTTCATTACAAATGTTTATTAAAAACCGGCCAAGTGCGAGTCGGACACGCGCACGAAGGGTTCCGTACCATTATCTATAAAAACAGCAAAAAAATCACGTTTGTTGTATGGGAGCCCCCTTAAATATTATTGTTCTTTTAGTATTTGTTGTTATAGCCGCAACAGAAATACATCATCTGTGAAAATTTCAACTGTCTAACTATTACGGTTCATGAGATACAGCTTGGTGACAGACGGACAGACAGGTACGGAACCCTAAAAAGGAACCAACGTAATTTTAAAAGCATAATTCGTTAATACAGCAATAAAAGATGTATCAATGCTGGTTTAAAAAAAAAAAAACACTTTCCTTACAAAGCATCCGTTTAAAAAAACCTATGATCCTAGTTCATATGTTTGCGCCAGCGTGATTCAGTTTCTCCTGAATGTTTCCTGTAAATAAAATAAGCAAGTATGTAGGATTATTTGAAATTAAGAAAAGTAAATAGTATTTTATTTAATAATCAACTTTAAAAAAAAAACAGTAAGACCTCCAAATACAATAAAATTAATATGGGACCAGCTATACAGAACCCGACGCAAAAAGAATTAATAAAATCAGTTCATAAGCAAAAAAATTTATGCGTGAACAAATATTTAAAAAAATTACATATAGCCGTATAGTGTAGCCGCGAACTTCCTTCTTTTTTTAAGGAAGTTAAAAATACCCTGGAAACGCGGAGATAGCTAGTTATTATTATAATATAAACATATGTACTTTACTTAAATTATATTTTTCTTATATATAACTTAAAACATGCTTAAATTATTATACAAGTATATAGAACTACTTTGAAGGCGATGATAGCTCAGTGGTAGTGACGTCGGATGCCGAGACGAAGGTCTCGGGTTCGAATCCTACAATGAGCTTGAGCTTTCGGTGAAGGAAAACATCGTGAGGAAACCATAGCACGTTGGTAGGGTACTTTGTAGTACCCGCCTGGCTGTCTACCACCCTCAAGTTGAAATTCTGTCGCCAAGCACCTTTCGGTGTGTTCCGACAGCTGCACTTGAGAGCCAGTTCCCTTCTAGGCTTTGTGTGCTTACCATCATCGGCCACATCATCACTGACCACGGTGAGATTGTGGTCAAACACAGGCCTATACATAGTAAAAAAAAAAAAGAAATTTTATTCTGCGTTCATACGAGTTCTGTGTTTGATTGTTCGCGTTCGTCGAGTAGTCGACAGTGGGATTACTACGTCCTCGTGATGCTTCGTGAAGAAGCGAAACACGTGTCGATTTCCTGTTACGTTCCCTTGTGTGGGACTTGACAGAGATGGAGATCCAGCGGAATTAGTTACTAAATATTTGTCTTCCATCTAATCTTAGTTATTATTATATTATGAACATACTTAAATCATCAGCATTGGGGCAATGCTTCATGTGTTCAGTGACCAATACTTTGAGCACTGCCTTCTCAGCAGTCAATCTTTCATTGGCATCTCTTAGTTTTTTAATTTCTTCGTTTTGTCGCGACCATGTCTCTTTGAGACGGGCCCTGCAACAATAACAAAACGAATAAGAATTTTCAATAATCCTTGCTATTTTTAGGGTTCCAAAACTTAAAAGAAAAACGGAACCCTTATAGGATCACTCGTGTGTCTGTCTGTCCCAAAATACAGGACTGGATTGAGTTGTTTGGTACACATTATGTAAGTCGGTGACACAAACACGGACGTGTAACGTAAATAAATGAATTTCAAACATGGGCACAATATTTTTTATAATTTTATGATAAATAGTTTTGAAGTTATTTAAGAAAATAGGCGAAAATTTACCAAGAAATTTACCAACCCTTATCTCTAAAACTACTGGGCCAAATTGTTTTAAAAAGATACAGAAAATAGTTCTTTACCTATAGATTACAGAAAAACCTATAAGAAGGCTATGGTATTTAGAGTAACAGGAAATTATGGAACCCTCGAAAGATTTTTTCGATTCGGACCAGTAACACCAGAGTTAGGTCATTCGAACAAACTCTTCAGCTTTATTATTACTATAGATTCTCTTACCTATATCTTCTTGACGCTGCACTTCTACTATCCAAATCTTGGGGATTCTTCTTCAATTCTGTAGTTTCACTGACAACACTACACTTTTCACTATTAACATCACATTTCGACACATCACTATTTCTACTATCACATTTCTTCCTTTTAACCGGTTTCTTTGCCTTATTAATCTTCACTGGCAACGGTAAAATCGGTATTTTATGCACCATTTGATTTTGATTCAAAATTGTTACCGGTATTAGTGTCCCGGTAGTTATAGGTAGCAAATTTGATATCAACGGTGCGTTTGGTACACTGTGGAGTCTTTGAAACGGCACTTTGCTGTCTGCCTTCTCCTTTAATGCCTTTTTTAACTTTTCCTTTGCATTCTGTGTTCTTTCTACATCTTCTACGGCTTTCATTCTGACCTTCTTACCATTTGGTAGTTTGATTATGACTTCATAGTCTTCGTCTTTCTTATTTCTCTTATAGTCTTCTCTACTAAAATCTGCTGTAAGGCTGTCTACTACTCTATCAATAGATTTCTGGCTCATTATAGGCGGTAAATCTGGCATATTTGTTTTACCACTGTCCGTAAGTAAAACATCTTTTGTTACAATACTATCTTTTATAATAGTATCTTCATAAGAAATTAAAGTTTGTAGTGGATTCTTTTCGACATTATCTTTCCTAATTTCTACGTTACTGTGTATTTTTATAACGTTATTGGTGTAAGAGACAGAATCTTTTCGGATGCCATCTTTGGTGTTTTCTTCATGTTTTTGATTGTCATCGTGTTTTCCAACTATTCTACTGATAGTAGTAACTTCATTTGTTAGTTTTGATATTGTTGTAGTTTCAAATTCTTTGATAGCACCCGATTCGTCACTTGAAGATCTGAAAAAAGAAGTATTGACTTTCTCAATGAGGAATCATTATCATCATATAAGCCGAAAGACGTCTACTGCTGGACAAAGGCCTCCCCCAAGGATCTCCACGATGGCCGGTCTTGCGCTAGCCGCATCCAGAAAAAAAAAATACGTATCCAATATTTTTTGATAATCTAACTGACGGACTAATTAGATTTTTTTGTTGTTATTCCTCATTATAACGAATGCCGCAGGGATGGACTGGGATCTAGCTTAATTGTACTATAAATTTTTTCTCAAGTAATATTCCCATAGGTGGTAAGTATTGAAGTGATGGAAGATTTTTTGCATACAGATTGGTACAGTTAGACACAACTTAGATGTAGCGTCGGCAAATCGTTTTCGTACACTTCACTTCCGATTTACGCAACTAATAAAAATCATTCATTATCGCGCCATTCCGTTGAACGTTTTCATCAAGATCATTTTCGTTGATAATTTTTTAACACATGAGTAATGTTGTAGACGCACTCTTTTCGGGAACGATCGATTTTAAGAATTTTGCCGATGCTTCATCTAAGTTGTGTCATACTATACAGAAAGTAACATCAACTTTTTATTCCAAAAATGTGGGTAGGCGGATGCTGTAATGGTAACACTTCTACAAAATTTACTATCCACAGTATTTGGATTTTGGCCTAATATACTCAAGCAAAATCATTATATTTTTAAAAATAAAGTATACCAGTTATCTATTCTCCATACATAGATGACCGTATATGAAGAATCTCCTAATATTTTATAATAATCTCACCTGCTTATAGTAATGTTTCTTTGGTTATTAGTGGTGCTATATAGCGTGGAATCCCCAGAGTCTATGAGTGGATACACCATCTGAGGAGTGTGGAGGTCGTCTGATACGATGACGTTCTCGAGAGATAGGATGCCGTGTCTGGAAGAAATTTATACTTATTAGTTATTTTTGTGTGACATTATCTGGCAGGGCCACCATCACAGATTTGAATTCCAAGTCTGTCGCTATTTTGTCCTCGAATATCAGATTTTGTCGCGCTTTTGAACCAGGTTCAACAGTTGTAAAGGTTTTAGGTATCCATGCCAGGTAGTGCCACACATTATTTTTAGTGTCACCACACCTTTGGCCAGTAAATCCACCTTTTCGGCATTTTTCCTACGTATATGTCACAAAGTCCTCTCTGTTTCTCCGCTAACTTTCTTTTATTTTTACCATGTATAGGCCTGTGTTTGGCCACAATCTCACCGTGGTCAGTGATGATGTGGCCGATGGTGGTAAGCACACAAAGCCTAGAAGGGAACTGGATCTCAAGTGCAGCTGTCGGAACACACCGGACACACTTCATCTAAACGAAAATGATAGTATGTATTAACTATTACTTAATCTGTGGTTTTACTCACTTAGTCTCCATAGCTCTTTTGAAGCCTTCGTCAAAGGGGTTGACATTTTGGAGATCCTGGAACAACCCCACTTCCTCACAGTTCCTGATGAAGCGTGTGGGGGTCGGTGTCTGATCAGCTGAGGAATACATTGGGTTGGGTTACACTTAAGATCCATTTTTTTTAAAATAAAGTAGTTAGCTTATGTTACTCAGTGATAATATACATGATGTTGTTTTGGTTGACAACACAGAGAAGTTATAAAAAATAGATTTTCCAAAAATGCCTACATCCCATTAAAATTAGGCCTGTGTTTAACGACAATCTCACTGTGGTCAGTGATGATGTGGCCGATGGTGGTTAAGCACACAAAGCCTAGAAGGGAAATGGCTCTCAAGTGCAGCTGTCGGAACACACCAGAAGGTGCTTGGCGGCAGATTTTCAACTTGAGGGTGGCCACTTAGGCGGGTACTACAAAGGACCTTACTAACATGCTATGGTTTCCCCAATGTTTTCCTTCACCAAAAGCTCAAGCTCATTGTAGGATTAGAACCTTCATGGACTGTGGGAAAGAGCCAGTATGAAATATTCTTCAATTCGTAGTCTGACGTCAATACTCAGACAAATTGGGCCCTTATTAAAACAGATATCAGAAGTGCATTTTCTTGGAGGCCACTCTATAACATACTGTAATTATGCGTTTCTTACCAACATAAGCTTTCTGCTCCGGATCAAATTGCAGCATCATATCATGTTTCTTCGTGTGGACATTCAAGTGATCCTCATTTGTGAATGTCATCCTGCAATCAGGTATCGTGCAGGCAAACGGTTTCTCTGGTTCAGCCATTTCTATGCAGGGCCGAGCCGTCCCTATGTACGAATTGTGCGCACACAGGCGCCAAGGCCAAAAAAAATATTGAAATAATTTTGAAGATTGTAGATTGCCAACCGCTTGGCCGTAAAACCTGTGTGACAGACGACGAAGACACTTGAGTGACAGAAATAGCTCCGTTTAGACCCTTCGGATATGGAACCCCTAAAAGCGGCGCTTCGTAGGTTTTGCAGACAGGTGCAGAAGGGGGTCGGCGTGGCCCTGTTGCCATGTATTTAATTAAAATAAGTTTAGTTACTAAGCTATAGGAAAACCCCATCATCATCTCCCTGCTGTATTCCAATCATTAGTGTTCAGCGCAATTTGTATTTTTCATCTATTCAGCCCTTTTATCCATCATATTGGCATTCTCTCCTTTCTTACTCATATCATCTTTCACACATCCATCCATCTCTTTTTCATCATCATACTAACTTCAGCCCGGCGGTTTCACCCGCGTTCCTGAGGGATCTTGTTTTCCCGGGATAAAAAGTATCCTATGTGTTAATCCAAGTATCTATCTGTGTTCCACATCCAAATCCGTTCAGTAGTTTTTGCGTGAAAGAGTAACAAACATACATCCATACAAACTTTCGCATTTACAATATTAGTAGGATTGTACGTAGTATATTAATTATTCTATGACAGTGTATTATATGGAGATTTTGTGTACCACCGATCATGGGGTAATTTTCAATCGCCAGGTATAATCTGAGGCTTTGATAAGTCGGTAAATATAATACTTACACTTACAAGCATAATCCAGATGTATTTCCACTTATATTTGTCTTCTATTATTACGAGTATACACACCAGTTAGAAACAATTACCTGCATGAAAGTGTAAACAGAATTTATGAATGAATTATTTACCTTTTATAAGTGTTCAAGTACACAAAATACTTCGCTATTTATTTCCACATATCAGCACATTGAATTAGTATTTTCTCGTTATAGTTGTTCACAATTTCTGATAATGTTTTATTTTGTAATTTACGATCAAATGCAAAATAGGAAGGAAAACAAAATTTTCCGAAAGGATTGTTCCTAATTACATGTAGCTTCATTTTGATCATCTAACTAATTAAAACAAGAAATAGCATTATTCAATAACGCTAAGACAAAAAGAGATGCATATATAGATAAATTAGATACCTAATGCAAAATTTTACTTTCGCTTGGGTGACGGAACGGAACTATGGAACTCGTAAGTCGATATTTTGACAGTTTGATAGTGATTTTTTTATGACAGCTGGATTGGATCTATAGATATCAAGAGAATTGTATCTTATTGCCAAGCAACAAATATCATTTTGGCTATTTCGGCCCTTTCTAAAATTCATTATAATTATTATACATTTTATGCATAGGCAGAAACGTTAATTAACTAACCATGGTTCCGCATATATTTTTTATATGCGGTTTACAAAATTAAATGAAAATAAATTGATTCCTTATACGTTTATTTGATTTTTTTCAACAAATTGTAACAAATTACTATAACTTATTTGGTTGCGTAATAATTAGGTACATAAGAATATAAATGTAAAAACATTACCTTCCTTCCAAGGATAGTAGGGTAAAAAATAACGAATCTCAACGTCTTAAGAAATAATAATTGCATTGTTTTAAACTATCTATCACATTCAGTAACATAGTGGTTATAATTTTATTCATGAAATAAAATACATTTTCACAAACTTACGACATATTAAGATGTAATTTCGGACTGAAAAGTCCTCTGGTGCCACTTGTAAAGTAAGAGGTATATTTTTCCGGTGAGTAACCAAGTAATTTGACCTGATGAGGCTGATATGAATTATAATCGCGTGTTTGGGACCTATCGAACAGCGGGTAAATTGTAGATCTCTTCTTTCTTGGCGACTCTTGCATCTGTTGACTCGGGTATGGGTCTACGAAGCGCCGGCCGTTAATATCGCTGCCATCCGCTGTCGGGAATATTGTCGGCTATATTAATGAAATATTATTTTTAAACTACTTTTTTTTGCAAAGTCTGATTTGTGATTCTGATTTGTCAATGGCTACAGTAACGGTTTTTGGATCGAGTTATCAGAGAATAGATTAATTGAGGTTTATCTGATAAGGAACACTCAAAGGGCACTATACCGATTGAAAAGTAGACCGTTAATGTACCAACCTACTAATGATTAACTAAACATACATTAACCCATAACTATTTGCCATTTTAAACTTGATACATAAAATAAAAATGAGACAGTCAAGAGCGAATTAGATAAGTGCTCTCATAGGGTTCCATACTATTTGTTTGTATAATATGTGCGCTTTCAAGTATTTGCTTAAAATATGCTTTATTTTAGTTCATAACCTTGTATTTATTGTTAAAAACGAAGACTAAACAAATTATTTTAGAATTTTTTACATGTCGAGCGTTCATGAAAAAATCGACGCATAATTCAAACGCTGAGGGGTCCAGAATCATGTACTGAATACATTGTATCTGTTTTTGTGTTTATGTTTCCACCCAGATTATTTGGTTAAATTAATTTTGGAAACAGACTTTGGTTTACAGGTAATCCTCAACTGTTAACTGTCAGTGTGTAAGTGTGATTGAAACGACTGTAACATTGATGAAAATATTACCATCCATTGATCATCACCAGTTATAGGGACACTGGCCTAATCAACGGCTGATAATACCTTGGACCGCTTGCCTGCTCCTCTGCTGTTGAAGATGCCTGGTGCAGGCTGCCCTTGAGGTTCATTTCCGACGGTGTTCGACGGGATGCCTCCCATTCCCACTACTGCTGGGTTTGGTTCATTTTGCTGTCCTTTCCAAGGCCTGAAATTGTTTTTAATTTAAATAATTTATAATTTGATTGATATGCTTGCTTAAAAATAAAAATTACTCACTTATCTGGGAATAATTCTCCAGGCTGCCCCCTAGTTTGGACAATCCTTTCACCACCAGCTTCAACTACACATCTTAGTCTGGCGCAGCATGTAGGAAATTCTGGACAATTTATAATTAAAGTCAACAATAAATTTAATATGTACGAGTGTTAATACATGAAAAGTAGCAAGAAATTGTCTTTTGCAAATACATACCAACGTTTTCATCTTCAATATACTCGTGACATTCAAGAGCATTTTCAGGAATCTTAGGTTTTCGACACCTGTAATAATTGAATGAATCAATTGTTTGTTTCAAATTCAGAGACACATTGTTTAATAGTACCTGGATGACCGAGCTATGCTCGTTTTTTTTTTTTGCGAAACGTGTTTACTACACATGAAACCTAGGTAGATTGATTAAAGTATTAGATACCAAAAAATCTATACTTACCCAACAGCAGCTATAAAGTACTTTCCATCTCTTATTTCACATCTGTATCTGTGACATGTGTAGTGATCAGACCACTCCTGCCATGGCTGGTATCCTTTCCTTGAATATTTGTCTACACATGCTTGGTCTAATAAAATAAAAATATAAACAACCTCGTTGACTATTAAAATATAAGTTGAAAAGGATAATCCGATTAGTAAAAGATGAAGACTTAGGCTGAGATCTAAAGAGAGTGCTTGGACTTAACTTACGTAAAACTTGGCTCATTTACGAGTTGTAATAAAGTATATTTTTGTTTGACCAATTGTAGCATTTTTGGTAAGTCGTCGATTTGGTGCACTTAGGCTTTGCTTAGAATACGCTCAGAAGGATTAAACTTTGTCTTAACTCGAAGTAAAGTCTGCTGAAGCTAAGTCTAAGTTCGCTCTATAGATCTCAGCCTAAGAAAAAGGTCCCATTGATATTGATATGGTATATAAACTTACAGCTGACGTCTTCAGCGAATATGGCCGGCATCACTAGATATACTAAAAATATTAGTACACCAAACTGCATTTTTACTGTTGTCACTTTTCCTACAAACAAAAATTAATCAGTAACTTATATTGCAGTAAAAACTAGAGTTCTGTTTGCTCACAATTCAGATCTCCACTGACCTAATATGAGTTTTTACGGCCCAGAAATACATTTTCGATTGGTGCAATATTTATAAAACACTGTAAACGGGACACTTTGTCTGTATCCGAAGAGGTAAAATATTATCGGTAACTTTCAATTATTTCCGTGTGAATTTTCAACAAACAAATTTGTATGATTTTTTAGTTATTGTTGATAACACCTACAGTGAAGTGAAAGATAGGTTTAAAGTCAGTCGTTCCAAGTTAGCAAAAAGTGTATTAAAATTATAAAGTTAACGTTATATATTACTTTATATTCAAAATTTTCAATATTGTATTTCTCTGTTGGATTTTACTTTTTAATTAATATTTATTTTAAGGCGATGATAGCTCAGTGGTAGTGACGTCGGATGCCGAGACGAAGGTCTCGGGTTCGAATCCTACAATGAGTTTGAGCTTTCGGTGAAGGAAAACATCGTGAGGAAACCATAGCACGGTGGTAGGGTACTTTCACATCATCACTGACCACGGTGAGATTGTGGTCAAACACAGGCCTATACATAGTAAAAAAATAATAAAATAAAAATCAGTATAGTAAATGGTTTGAGTTCAGATGGCATTGCATGAGGAATATCCTAGGATATTTATTTAAATTATTTGTTTACTAACGCTTTCACTTGCTCTGATTGACGTGAAAATTTCTATTCGCTTGTTATAGCAATGTCTCGTAGAACTTTTTTGTGTGGCCAAATACCATCAGATTTTAATTGAAATTAACTACAAAATCAATAACGTCGCCAAAAGATAGATCATGGCTGCATGGCTGTACATATTTGTTATGCAACATTTATGTTTCCTGTGACTTCATCGCATAATTGTAGATGCATGCGCAAACAGTCACAAATTATAATGGGGTAAAGTTTTAAATGTGCAACGCATTTTACAATAGGTAAAATAGAGCATTACCAAATTAGACGAATCACATACACTTTTGCTACGTTATCATAAATTCTAAGAGGAGGAGAAATGTTAATCGTGAAGTTATAAAGCTGAAATGTAAGTATATATATTTGAATACGCTTATCTCAAGAACACCGGTATCTTCAGTGCGTTTATTGAATTGAAGAAGGTTATAACATCACGCATGTATAATCCCATATTTCTATATGTATTTGTATGGTTTTAAAATAATAATACAATTCAATAAAATCATAAAACTTACCAAAATAAAAATCGATTAGTGACATTTTCTTAGACCACTTGCACGTTATGCTAATAAACTCATAATCATGTAGTCATCAGCCTCGTTTAATTGTTTTGGTTGAAAAAATAAAATTCTAAGAAATCGTTCATTGTGGTACTTTGTTATGAAAGCTTATCACATCATGGCAATACACCTTATTGTTCAAGAATTAACCATAAATGTATTAGAAACATATTTTCGTTTCTTTACACAATTAATTTTCGTCATAAATTATTTTGATATAGTGTTAGGGATTCCTAAATAAACGTTTCATTTCATTTATTTACATGATTATATGCACAGATTGTATATGACCAAAAAGATGATCCTTGGGTGAAACAGAACGCGCTAAACGGTTTGACGATCAGTCTGTCAGTCATTTTGTCAAATGTCAAATCAAAAGAAAGCTAAACCAATCCAATGCGAAGTCATCAGTAAATTTCTAAAGTAAAATTATTGTACCCTATTTTATTGTGTTTATTACGTTAATTAATACAATAACAAATACAACTGAACACAAATGAGGTGAGTTTAAAACGTTATACATTTTAATGTTAGTTCATAAGTTATTTGCATTTAATGTAAGGGGAGTCAATATGCAATAAAAATATATTTATAATGCATTTATATGCTTTAATTTGACCTCTACGGTTATTAGAAAGGATTATATTAAATAATAATAACTAATTATTTATTCTACCGATGTTGAAATAGCCGAGATGTGTTTTTGTAACAATATAATGATGTATAAATTGCATTTACCTACCTACATTTTGTTATACTTTAAATTACTGCAATCGTAGACTGAGTTATAAGCTTCCATCAAGCATCAAGTTTGTCCTGAGTCTGGGTGTAATTATCTATATAAGTATGTATTTACAAAAAAAAGTAGTATATGTAGTATATTAGTTATCTGGTTTCCATAGTACAAGCTCTGCTTAGTTTGGGATCAGTTAACCATATGTGGAGAATGTCCCAGGATATTTATTTATTTATTAATCTACTGGTGTGTTCTGGTAGCTGCACTTGACAACCCTGCTAGCTTTGTGTTCCATTGGCCACAAGATTTCTTACCATGATGAGATTATGGTCATACATTTCTCTATTTTTATCTACTTGCCATACCAAATAAAACTGTAATTTACATATACCTTTCTGAGTTTGTTGTCGGAGTGTTCTCAGTGTAAGTGTATGTGAAACTGATGGTAAAGTCTATTGTAATAATTGTAACTATTGACATTCATAAGTGCCTTGTCAGGGCCTAAACTGAATAAATGAGTTTTGAGTTTCAGTTTGAACAGTAAACATAAAATAATAAACTACTTAATTGGCACGTAATCTGATGTGTGCACCGCAAATGGCAAAAGGGCACAAATAGTTGACCCCCAAGGACTCATGTCCTGAAGTCCAAAGCTATACTTATTGTAAACTAATCTAAAATACTACTAATACTGTTAGGGTTCTTGAGTGGTGATCATAATCCGGAAGACACAGTGTGGGCAGGCCCCCCACAAGGTGGATAAATGATCTTGGGCACATAGCAGAGCCAATCTGTTTTTTTTGATATCCCATAACTCTAGGGTATGACTGAGACCATATCAAAGAATCAAGTGGCATATGAATTATGTTTCAAACATCCTTTTTTTTATCATTTTTCATACAAAATAATTCGAAAAAGTCACGATTATTAATGTAAAACACCCTTACGTGAAATATGACAACGTCGCATTTTCTTAGCTTTAAATATGAATGAATTACTCGTATTTAACAATGAAACTTAGATACCTAGACACATCGAGGGTCTAAGTTTTGCGAAGTTTGGCGACCTCGCAAAAGTAATGATTCGTCATACTGGTGACTATTTTTGACCTAATTTTATTATGATTAGATGATATCTCCGAAACTATGCATTTTTGGACCACCTATTCTTGGAGTTTTAGTATTATTTTTACCTACAGAATATAACCTTAGAGTTATGGGATATCAAAAACAACACGTTGTATAGCTACTTGCTAGTTTTAGATTAGGTTTTGAGGTTTTAATCTATGTAAGCTTCAAATAATGAAAGTATGATGCTACGGAATGGAACCATTCTGTGGGACTCGCACTTCACATTAAATCCAATAACTGCTATTAAAGAATAACATGGCTCTCACGTTTTTAGATATAGGTATGTTTCATAAACTGTAATTACATAAATTTAAAAAAGAAAGATCCACAAAAGAAAATGTAGCCTTGCTGAGTTTCTTGCCGGAGTCTTCTCAGTTCAAGTATTCCGAACTGGTAGTAGAGTCTATTGTAATGTTTGTAACTATCAACGTTCATAAGTGCCTTACAAGGGCCTAAATTGAATAAATGAGTTTTTGATTTTGATTTTTTTGAAACCATAACAATATTGCTGATAAGTCATTCAATAATATCCTTAATAATATGATTCACACTTACTTCATTATTACATGTTTATATTAGGCTATTCTCTAAGTAGAAACAACATGTATACGTATTAGAGTCGAAAAATTGTAACTGTTGACATTCATAAGTGCCTTATTAGGGCCTAAACTGAATAAATGGGATTTTGATTTGAATTTTTTCCGTTTTTAGGGTTCCATACCCAAAGGGTAAAATGGGACCCTATTACTAAGTCTCCACTGTCTGTCACCAGGCTGTATCTCATGAACCATGATAGTTAGACAGTTGATATTTTCACAGATGACGTATTTCTGTTGCCGCCATAACAACAAATATATGATTTGTATAACTTAACCATAATTATGAGATACAATGGTGCCGATTTTGTTGTTTACGAACTTAACTAATATTAGACAAGTCACCTCTCTTTCATTTTAACCTTATTGAAAAAAGATAGAACATTTTTAATGCTGTCAGTTTAATCCATACCGTCGTAATGTACGGGTAAATAGTCGTGACCAATAAAGATCGCGCTTAAATTCACGTTGAAATGTGTGATCGGATTAAACTGACAGGACTAAAATATCTTGCATCCCTTTCTTATATTTACTATTAGAAAGAGATATAGTGAGATTAAATTTATTTAGTTCGTAAACAACAGAATCGGCACCAATGTGTCTAGTATTATAATATACCTTCAGGAAGGCGCTGGTGTCTATTATACAATCATTCTTTACTAGTTCAGGTACCAAGATACCTTTAATTAAACATTTTAAGATCCATTGCAAACCAAACGATCTGTGCCTGTAGATTATGATCTAAGTTTGTTTTTTTTTACTATGTATAGGCCTAGGTGTTTGATCACGATCTCATCGTGGTCCGTGATGATGTGGCCGATGATGGTAAGCACACAAAGCCTAGAAAGGTACAGGCTCTCAAGTGCAGCTGTCGGAACACACCGAAAGGTGCTTGGCAACAGATTTTCAACTTGATATTTAATAATAATAAATTAATTATTACTAAAAAACAGAATAAAATATTTAAGGGCTCCCATACAACAAACGTGACTTTTTAGGGTTCCTTACCTCACAAAGAGAAAACCGAACCCTTGATTGCTCATTCATCATGAACTAATTGCTATTCTATTGGTCACAACTAAGGCCCTGTAAATGTCTATAGTATACACTAATTTGAATGATTTAAATATCTTCTAACCATTTTAAATTATGTGTCAATATTTTTTTAATGATCAAACAATCATAGCCATAGACTATACCTGCTAAATAATGGATAATTAAACCATAAACAAACAGGCATACATGACCGCCATTGTTTCAAGGGAAGTGTTACAAACGAAAGTAAATTACTCTTTATTGACAGTCAGTATCATTATTGTAATAACATCCTACTTTCACTGTGACGGACCTATTGCGCCGCTGGTCGTGGGTTCGATTCCTATACAGGACACACATTTGTGTTCATGAACATGTCTGAGTGTAATTCTACTTCCTACTAATATTGTAAATGCGAAAGTTTGTATGTATGTATGTTTGTTACTCTTTCACGCATAAACTACTGAACGGATTTGGATGATACTTAGAACACAGACAGTTTATAACCTGGATTAACACAGACAGATTATCATCTTGAGGGTGTTAAATTCAAACACAATTTAGACACTTATGAACGTCAGAATTTACAATAGACTATCAGTTCCACATACACATAAACTGAGAACACTCCTTTTATGTGTATTTTTTTTAATTCAACTCCTAAGGGGGTAAAATAGGGGATCGCGGGTGAAGCTAGTTAAAAACATATTTGTTCTAGCACTCTGAAATCACCGAGGCTGCATGAAGAAGACCTCACATCACCATCTTCTGATGAGAAAATGGACACGGGCTCCGAATCATTCCGTTCTCAAGACACTCCAAACTCCACCTTATCATCAGACTTCGAAGACCACCCAGACCAGGTTCTCAGACTCCAGAACCCAGAAGTTTTAAGGTTAGAGACGAACGACAATTTTTCGAAGGATCCCACAAAAGAACGGCCGAAGAATTTGGGTATTAGCCCACCGAAGTTTAGTTCTACGCTAACGTTGACGACGAGTCATCCCCTGATGGGGTTAGGGAGCCCTGATGATTTCCCAGACTTGATACCGAAGAAAGTTCACAAGGAAGATGAGAAAGACTTAAGTCTTTCCAGTATAGAAGACGAAAGACCGTTGGAGACCAATGGATACTTCTACAGTCCTCAGCGTAATACGTCGAAAAATAACTTGTATTTTACTGAAAATTTTGTAACTGCCGATAGTCAGTTGCTAAATGACTCCATAGATATGCTGCCGCCAGATGTCGCGAGGATAGAAAAGCGAAGGTTAATAATCCCGAAGTTCAGCGAGCCAGTGACGCCGCAGAGGAATTCCGAATGTATTCCAGACGTGAATAAGGATGATAGTGCCATAATTAAGTATATTGAAGAGCAGAGTAAGAAAATGGTTGGTCAAAGTACTCCGAAGTGTAATTTAAGTGCAGCTATTGATATAACTGCTCCTGATGAATACCATACTGGGGTAAGCATCCATATCTTTTTTTTTAAAAGGACTGAAGTTGGTAGCCTCTGATAGCTGCAGCAACCTTACCGGACAATTCGGCGAGCGCAGAGGTCTCTCAGCCAACATTTAGGTAACAACGCCTGAGGGCACCTCCGAATGGGGTACGAACCTCGGCCCAGGGCCTTACCGGGGGTGGACTTAGTACGAGTTACGACTAATTGGGGGATCATCCATATCTATATCCATATCTTCTATACTTATGATAAAGCTGAAGAGTTGGTTTGAATGAGCTCTGATTATCTCTGGTGTTACTCCGATCCGAAAAATTATTTCACTAATAGGAAGCTACATGATCCCTGAAGGTTATAGGCTACTTTCTATCCCGGGAACGCGAGTGAAGCCGCGGGGAACAGCTAGTTAATATTATAAATGCGAAAGTTTGTGAGATAGTATGTTTGTTACTTCTTCACGCTCAAATGGCTGGACCAATATTAATGAAATTTGGTATGGAGGTAGCTGACACCCTGGATTGACACATAGGCTACTTTTTATCCTTACGCAATACTTGAATGGTCCCTAAAAATGTGTAAATACGGTCTAAGAATATTTTGGAGAGCGAAAGAGACGGAACATACTTCTGTTTCAGGTCGCAGAGTGGTGTGAGTCGCCGTCCCACCTGCGTTTGATGCCAAATTTTGAATTGCCCATAGAGATGTCGAGCAGACTTGGTATGCATAATGTAAGTTCTTTTTAGGGTTCCATATCTCTAAAATAAGGATCTCTTATGGGATCACCAAGATACACGAAATTTATACATAAATACAAGAATTGCTTGTTTAAAATTATTTGATATTTTGACGATCGCAAGGAAATCAAAACTTATAGGGCAATTCCCGTTGACCTAGGATCATGAAAATCAACAAGCTAGGTCTCACAGCACTAATAAAGGAATAAATCTGAAAATAGGGATGTTGACTGGGTAAAAAATAATTAATTCTGTTTAGTCCGTCAGTTAGGTTATCAAAAAATATTGGATACGTATTTTTTATTTTATCAAATCATTAAAAACATTCAACGATACGTCGCGTTAAAGTTTTGTGGGTGCTTGTGACGTCATCTCTCTGTAATAAGTGTACTAAGACGTGACGTCACGCGAAATTTTAACGTACGTTATTTTTTTTTGTTTTCGGAACTAAAGAAAAAAATTAAAAGTTTCCAATATTTTTTGGTAATCTGACAGAATAATTAGATTTTTTTAGTCATCACGTCACTCTATTTTAATATGTATTCAATTTTCAGGACATGGATTCCCCAGACGTGATATCGTCGTCGACGCAAGAAGGCAGGTCCGCGTACGAAGCCCTGCTGGACCCTTACACGGGCAACGTGGCACTCCGCCCCACAGCCGCAAGGAGCCCTGGGACTCCCAGAAGGTTTATACAGCTGGTGAGTGGACTATAACCCCGATTCTCCCTCCTCGGATGCCCAAGTTGTGGAACGAAGTTAACATTTGCTGTATCTCATGAACCGTAATAGGTAGACAGTTGAAAATTTTACAGAAAACAAATAATTAAAATAATGTAACATGGTACGGAACCTTTCGTGTCCGTTTCCGACTCGCCCTTGGCCGATTTTTTTTATTGTTTTTAATTTTATGTTTAATTTTCATGGAAAAAATTTAGTGTTGTTTTCAACCCTAAAATATTAGTTATAGGTAATACCTAATAGCATAATAGGGTAGTTGACAGTGTCAAAAATAAATGACCAAACACTAACCAATGCATCAAACATCTAAAAACACGTGGAAATATCAAATATGTTGTACATTTAATACATTTTATGATTTTTAATTACCACTAAGAGATAGATCATTTGATGCTGTGTGAAACTATGACGTCATAGTGTAATATTTCATACAAATTTCTATATAAACTATCGTTTTGACATTTATTAAAAAGTAGCTGATTTGATAAGTCAGTCAACTACCCTATTGCCTACGAAATGCAGCCTTAAAGTGGTCATGCTTGTATTCTGTTCACTAGTTCTTGTCCCTGGCTTTTCACAGTAACAATTGACAGTAAAGGTTTCGTGTGAACGTATTGTATTATAACAATATGTCGCTGGTGTTATGTGAAAGTGTTTTGTGCTCGTTCCAGTTAAGTCATATGTACCTATTGTGAAAAATTTGTTCGCGTAATAAATAAAAGGAAAATGCGTAAAAGAAATGTAAGGAGGAAGAGGAGATGAGACGACGACATGAGACCAGTCGCGGGAATAACATGGGGTCGAGTGGCCATAGAAAGCCAGTTGGCGCAGTTCGTTAAGACACCACCTGTAGCGCCGCTGGTCGTGGGTTCGATTCCCATCCAGGACAAACATTTGTGTGCATGGACATGTCTGTTTGTCCTGAGTCTGGGTGTAATTATCTATATAAGTATGTATTTACAAAAAAAAAAGTAGTATATGTAGTATATCAGTTATCTGGTTGTCCATAGTACAAGCTCTGCTTAGTTTGGGATCAGATAACCGTGCGTGAACAATGTCCCAGGATATTTATTTTATGGAAAGGGCCTTTGCCACCTTTGCAAAGGGACGCAAAAGTGGAACAAAATAACAATTTACGAATAACTAAAGAAATATTGTCATGTCCGTAGGAAGGCTATATATATAATAAATACTAAGCTCGTAGAACCGACGGCCGCTGGGGCAGAAAGGTCCGGAAGACGTAGCGTATGCAGGCCCCCACAAGGTGGACCGACGATCTGGTGAGGGCCGCGGGGAACCGCTGGATGCGAGTAGCGCAAGGCCGCCCATCGTGGAGATCCGAGGGGAGGCCTTTGTCCAGCAGTGGACGTCTTTTGGCTGACATGATGATGGTGAGGTTCTCGAGTGGTGACCACGAACTGGAAGACGCGGAGTGGACAGGCTCCCCACTAGGTGGACCGACGATCTTGCGATGGTCGCGGGAAACCGCTGGATGTGGGTAGCGCAAGACAACCGCGGCTAGCGTGGAGATCCTTGGGGGAGGCTTTTGTCCAGCAGTGGACGTCTTTCGGCTGACATGATGACGAATACTTATATTTTTTGATGGACCTAATTGATGGAAGAAGTAAAACTCTTCCTTAACCAGAGAAGACAAATTACGCTAAATACTGGAGATATCAAATCTTACTCAAAGGAAATATACCTTTATTATAAACCTCTTTAAAAAAAGGAGGTTCTCAGTCCGATTGTGTGTTTTTAGGGTTCCGAAAAATAAAAATAAACGGAACCCTTATAGGATCACTCGTGCGTCTGTTCGTCAGTCTGTCTGTCTGTCTGTCCGAAAATATTGGACTGGATTGAGTTGAAAGTTGGTACACATATGTAAGTCGGTATCCCAAACATAGAGTAGTAGAGCGGGGTAAAGTAGAAAATTTAAAAAAAAAGTTTTGCAGACAATATTGTGTAACATATCAAATGAAAGGGCTTCTTGTGAGATCTCAAATATATTTTTATTAGAATTTTAATATAAATAGTTTTGAAGTTATTTAAGAAAATTGGCGAAAAATTGGCGAAATTTGACCATTCCGGTCCATTTGGGTCAGATTTAAAAATATTTATGGAACTTAGTTAAACATGTACGGAACCCTCTCCACGCGAGTTTAACTCGCATTTGTCTGATTTGTTTTTTAAATATTTGATTTATTAACCTATTTTAATATGTAATTATAATACTTTTCGTTGTGTTCAGTATAGCTCCAAGGTGGTCCATGTAAATTTATTGTCTTCGAAGGAGGTTTTACTCTTTATTTTATTATTAAAAAGAAAAAAATCTGCATTCAAAGCACTTTTACTTTACTCAAAGTAATTAAGGTGAATCGGCCGAAAAGCACGCGAAATTCAATTTTTATTAGGTTTTTTTCAAATTGCAGCTCAGTAAAGGTCGTATATTTGTCAAAATGTGATTTGCGCCTCATAAATATGCCTGTTGATTACTGTATAATATACATTATGCTTTTTAAAATATTTAAATCCATACATTGGTTCCTTTTCGATAAATAACGCGCAGGAACCAATGTACAGTTCTATAATATTTTGAATGCAAAATGAATACATAGATAGATTTATAGCCATATCTCAGTGTCGCGAATCACATTTTGACAAATAAATGACCCATTACTGAGCTGCAATTTGAAAAAAACCAAATAAAATTTGAATTTCGCGGGCTTTTTGGAACATACCCCTTAAAGTGCTTGTCCCATTAAATCCCATTATAAGTTTAGATCTCACGGTTTTCCTTTAAAAAATAAACATGTATATTTCCTATTACTTAATTAAATGTAATCTATCTCATCCAGCCACCGGAAGACTGTTGTAGTTTGGACAGCGTAAGTGGGTGCTCCATGGAGTCGGAGCCGGAGCCCCCGGAGCCCGAGCCGGTCCAGCGTGTCCCGGGCCAGCCGCTCCAGCCGGTCGAGTCGGCGCAACCTGCGATAGAGTTCAGTGAGGACGAGGACGCTAAACGGTGTGTGAGAACTGTGGGGTCTAAGCGTCTATAGAGCTCGCTTAGACTTTGCTCAGACTTTACCGTACAAAGTCGGTATTTAAAATGCAATCTTCGAATCTCTGAGTGTGTGCTAAGCAAAGCCTAAGGGCCGTAAGATCGATCGACGTTTAAACTATCGTTTATGAAATCTAAGATAATATTTAATCCATGGTTTAAACAAATACAAATATGGACAGATCGGTTAAACTTCGATTAATCCCATAGATACGGCAATTCTATGTAATAATTTATTTTTATGGTGATATTTGACATTGACATTGGTGTAACAGTTTATTTCACTTCTTGATTATATGGCATTAGATACGTTTTTTACACAATTCTGCCAGTGTCAGGGTCATACATCTTGAGGGAAATGTCAAATTATGATAGTTTAATCCATTATCGGGAGTTTAAACCCTCAAAAAGGATAGTTTAAATTAATCGATAGTTTAAACTATCATTCATCGATCAACTGCCGTCGATCTTATGAAATAATCGGAGACGGGAGATTAAAATCTCTGTCGTGGTTTAAACTACGATTGATCTTAGGCCCCTCGCCCACCGCGACTTTTTGTCGCGATGCAAACGCGATACTGTTGCGTATTTGCATCGATGCAGTCGCGATGCAGTCGCTAGCTGTGTACCCTCGCCCACCTAAACATGATGCAGTCGCGATACCAACGCGATACTGTCGCGCTTCTGTCGCAATGATGTTCGGTTCTCCACACGTGCTACCCTCCACTCTCTCCCCGATGTCATCCGAAACGGTCGCGCGACAGTCGCGCGTTTGTATCGATGCAGTCGGGATACTGTAGCGCGTTAGCATCACTACTGTATCGCGCTGCAAATGCGACTAACGCGCGTTAGTAGTGATGCAGTCGCGCGACTGCATCGCGACAAAAAGTCGCGGTGGGCGAGGGGCCTTACGGGCCTAAGTGCACCTAATCGACGACTTACCAAAAACTTGGCTACAAATTAAAACACACAAATATTTACTTTATTAGTGAAACCGCCGGGCGGAAAGCTAGTAATTAGTAAATTCTTTGCACTTGTTTTTTTAACTACTAAAATGGTAGGAATAGGGATGATGAGTGGGTAAAAAATAATTAATTCTATTTAGTCCGTCAGTTAGGTTATCAAACAATATTGGATACGTATTTTTTATTTTATCAAATCAATAAAAACTTACAAAGATAGGTCGCATCAAAGTTCAGGAGTGGGGGTTTGTGACGTCACTTCTCTGTAAAAAGTGTACTAAAACGTGACGTCACGCGATATTTATACGCACTGTATCTTCGTTATTTTTTGTTTTCAGAACTATCAGGTGATCCACTCGGACCGGCCATATTTAGCCTGGCTCTACATCCAATAATTTCATCTCTAAATTCAAAATTAAACATGTGGTACCTAGATGACGGGACTCTGGGAGGCGATGTAGATACTGTTCTTCAAGATTTAAAAATATTAATAGACAAATTTCATTCCATTGGTTTAGATCTAAATTTTGCAAAATGTGAATTATTTATAACAGATGTTGTTCCGAATAAAGATCGAGACAACATCATCAACAAATTTAATAGTCTGGCTCCAAATTTAAAAATTTTAAAGAAGGAATCGCTTCGCCTCCTTGGGGCCCCTATTTTAGACGATTCTTATCCGGCCTATATTGACGAACAACGTACCAAATTTGAAGAAACTTCCGACCGTCTTTTGAAAATTCATTCTCATGTAGCTTTTCACATCATTCGGTTTTGTCTATTCCTTCCAAAATGTGTATACACACTCCGCTGTTGCCCGCTTTGGAATTTTAAACATTTGCTTACCAATCTTGATGAAAGTATAAAAAATATTTTATCCCAAATTCTAAATTGTAATCTTTCGGATAACTCTTGGTGCCAAGCTTCTCTTCCTATTAGGTTTGGAGGCTTAGGCATCCGAAAAATTTCCAGTGTTTCCCTACCTGCATTTCTGTCTTCTGTCCATAGTACCGCTAATCTATTTAGTAAAATTATACACAATTCTCTAGGTGATATTTCGATTATGTACATGGCAGAGGCCAGAAATGCATGGAATATGGCCTGCCCGAATGAGGGCTTCCCAAAAAACCTCCGTTTGCAGAGGCAATGGGACGAGCCTCTTTGCAAAATTATTTATTAAACAGTGTTGATGATATCAGGTATAAGGCTCGTCTCCTTGCAACTAGCGAACGAGAGTCAGGCTACTGGTTACAGGCAACACCTTCGATTAATATAGGAACGTTACTAGATAATACCAGCTTTTCTATTGCAGTTGGTTTGCGTCTGGGCGTCTCCAGAACCGAACCTCATCAATGTCACTGTGGCGGCGGCGTGGATCGTTTGGGTCACCACGGTCTATCCTGCCGTCGTAGTGCAGGGCGTCTTTCACGCCACGCCACTCTAAACGATGTCATTCGTCGGGCCCTTGCCACCGTGAACGTGCCGGCTATTTTAGAGCCGAACGGTATCTCGCGTGACGATGGAAAGAGGCCTGACGGTATGACATTGATTCCTTGGAATCGTGGGAGGCCGCTGGTATGGGACGCCACATGTGCTGACACCCTTGCACCCTCCCACGTCCAACATTCATCACGGGTGGCGGGCGCTGCCGCAAACGCTGCGGAAAACCTCAAGCGGAGGAAATATACTTCTCTTGGAGATAGTTATATATTTCTTCCGTTTGGGGTCGAAACTATGGGTAGTTGGGGTCAAGATGCTCGCAGTTTGGTTAGGGAGCTGTCCAGACGCCTTATTGACACTACAGGTGACCAAAGAGCTGGCACTTACCTCGGGCAGCGCATCAGCCTTGCAATCCAACGAGGTAACGTTGCCAGCTTTTTGGGGACCCTGCCTGCAGGCGGCGATTTAAATGCGGTATATTATTTATAGTTACTCTGTATATAGGTTTGATTTTGTAGTTTAATTTAAATTTAATATTTCATTATAGATAGATTATATTTTATTGCAAAAAAAAAAAAAAAAAAAAAAAAAAAAAAAAAAAAAAAAAAAAAAAAAAAAAAAAAAAAAAAAAAAAAAAACATGTGTCCAATATTTTTTGGTAATCTAACTGACGGACAAATTTTTTTTTTAGTCATCACCCCTATTAACTGAGTATAATATTTTTTTTTTATTGCGCACAGGTCAAAATCTACAAACACTATGAGCGAATGCAGCGACCCCATCCCGGAATACTCGGCTGCTGAAGAGATGAGCAACGAGCGAGCCTGGCTCAGTGTCCCCAGGAGTGGGGGGGGACATACTACCTGTGATATGAAGGTGGGGGACGTTTTGAGCCTGGGGTCTCCAGTGACCCCTTTAGAGTTTTTTATGTTTTAGCTAGCTTCCGCCCCGCGGTTTCTCCCGCGTTCCCAAGGGATAAAAAGTGTATGTGTTAATCCAGGGTGTCAGCTATCTCTATATCAAATTTCATCAAAATTGGTCCAGCCGTTTGAGGAACATGAACTACACTTTCGCTGACTTCAATATTATTTTATGCTTTTTAATGTTTTGAAATCCACCAAATGTCAGTTTAGTCTAGACATGCGCAAAATGTGTCAGTGAAAAGAAATGAATTTTGTATACCTTTGATTTTAGCTGAATGAAGTAGATCACTCATTTAGTTCAGTATATCTGAACGACTCCTATAAAGAGATATGAAGCTCGCGTAGTGTACACTCTATCACATCACTCTCTTTATGAGACTATCATAATATAATTTGTATTAATTTGTGTCTAATTGTTTGTTTGTTTGTTTGAATTGTTATTACTACTTACCTTTTTTTTTGTACTTAATGTGTTTTTTATAATATCAATTCAATGTAAATGTGTTATTGTTAGATGCTGTGTACAGTCATGATTGGACTCCAGGTTTATATTTGTAATTTGTTGTGATTTTTGTTTTCCTAAGTGTTTTTAAATCTGTTGTCTGTAACTGTGCCTATTAATAAATAAATCAATAAATAAAATCAAAGTAACAACGAATGAAACTTTATACTTATCTCGATTATTCTAAAGTGAATCTTAGCACGTTCTACTATCTCGTTTCGACTCGCGAAATGCACGCATTCATTTCTCTCGTGCATACGAGCGGCGAGCGAAGGAAGAGAACTATTGAACTAAAAGATATATTGAACTAAATGAAGTAGAGACACATTTGAAGTATTACTGAATGAGTGATAAGTTTATTTTGCGGACTGAAGTAGTTCATTTTCTTCAATCGTTCGAGAACTACCTATATCTACATTTTAGTCTATCTAACCAGTCGGGCGTCGCTGACAAATTAAAAAATAGGAAAATCTAGGAAAGTCGTGAAAAGCAACTCTTTTGCAGGCGAATCTTGTCCTTATTGACTTTAAAAACGTTATTATTATAATTCTTATATTTTCCTGTCAAGGTTGAAATATAAATAACATTTAAAAAATAATATTAGCGTAACGGAAACTACTTGTTATAAACAAAAGCCATATGACAACAAAATTGTTGGGCCAAATACGGACAGCGACGCCAGACTGGATAATTTAAAATGAGTCGTGTATGTACAGGTGATAGAGCCGTACAAACGCGTGTTATCACACGGCGGGTACGACTCCCGCGGCGCCGCCCTCATAGTGTTCAGCGCGTGCCATTTACCCGACTGCGCGAGGCAGGACTACACATACGTCATGGACAATCTATTCCTGTAAGTAAATATATATCCTGGGACATTGTTCACACACGGTTATCTGATCACAAACTAAGCAGAGCTTGTACTATGGACAACCAGATAACTGATATACTACATATACTACTTTTTTTTTGTAAATACATACTTATATAGATAATTACACCCAGACACAGGACAAACAGACATGTTCATGCACACAAAAGTTTGTCCTGGATAGGAATCGAACCCATGACCAGCGGCTTGATAGGTGGTGTCTTAACCAACTTAAGTATATTATATATTTGTGAATTATTGCCAGGACAATCGTTAAGGTGGAGGCTTCGGTTGGAGCGCGAAATTCAAATTTACTCACGTTTTTTGCTAATTGCAGCTCAGTTAAGGTAGTAAATTTGTCACCGTGTGATTTGCGACAAGAATGGTAGTATATTTACTGATTAATAACAAAATAAATCATCAATATATTCCTCCAAGGTATATTAGTAACATTTTCATGAAATAGTCGTATATGTCAGTAATATACCTTGAAGGAATATGTTGATGATTTCTTTTGTTATTAATCAGTAAATATACTACCATTCTTGTCGCAAATAACATGTTGATAACTTACGACCTATGAATGAACTGAGCTGCAATGAGGGTTTTCTGTAGTAAGCTCTAGCAGGTGGCAGCACTGTAGCGAGGGTCCAACCATCTATCAAAATACATGGGCGCCTTGTAGTTGACGATTTTTTTTTTTCATTAAATTATATTTTAAATCCCTTCAAAGACAAGAAAATACAATATTCTTTTATAAAATATTGTATTTTAGAGAGAATTGTGAAAACAATCAAAATTTTTAGATGATCTAAAAAAAAAAAAAAATGTACTGAATATTTGTAAAAATATCCGAAAAATCATTGTATTTGCACATAAAAAAAATTTGATTTGCTTTACCTACCTAGCGACATGTGGTGACAGAGAAAAAATTTAAACCCCTCATTAGCAAAAAACGAAATAAAATTTCTCGAGATTTTTGGCCCGTTAACCATGTTAAATGAGTTTAGAGTTTGAGCCTTGTTTGTGATGATTAGGTATGTGATATGGACCCTGGAGAGGCTGGTTACTGATGACTACATCCTGGTGTACCTGCACGGTAGTGCTGGCAGGAGGAAACTGCCCACGTTCCACTGGCTCCACGAGTGTTACAAGCTTATTGATAAGAGGTACGTTTAATTTTTATAACCTCCATCAAATAATAAGGGGGAGGCTGTATTTTTTTATGTAATCTAATAACCTTTTAGCTTATGAACCGATTTTAATAATTATTTTCGCTTTGGGTTCAGTATCTAATTATAACAATAAAAGAAAAAAAAAGAAAGTAAACATACATGTATCTAAGTACCAATGTACTATTCTACCCCTTAATTAAAAAATGCATTGTAAATTATTATACCACCTGTATTCCATCATGAAAATTTCTTTTTTTTTTAATTTATACCCGCTGAAATGTAAAGGTAAGGTTTCCTCCAAAAGCGGTGCCATCATGTAGCGACCGTAATACAGCGTTGAATGACGTCACTAGAACGTTGTCTATGTTAAGCAAATGACGCGTTTTCGTAACGTCAAAAAGCGGTACCGCCATCTGCATGACGGCCGTCTCGACGGTGCCGAATGGTGTGTGAAAGATGGCCGTCGAACTCTCGAACATTCCACGTGCCTACGGCCGTCTTTTTGCGGCCATCATATTGCGTTCGTTTAAAGACGGCACCGCTTTTGGAGGAAACCTTACCTTAAGTAACACCGTGTGTCGAAACTCGAAAAGCTAGTACCGATTAGAGGTGTTCCCAACGGCTAGATTTTTAAAATGTATTATAACGATATGCTACATGTAAATAACATATTTTTTATATGCGGTAATATTTTTTTTACAAGGTCAAATTTATTGAGCATATTGCCTAAATATCGCGCTATCTACTTTCGCTACAATAATTCGGAAAAATATTATGCTAATTACCTTCTCATTTTAATAACTAGCTGTTCCCCGCGGTTTCACTCGCGTTCTCGGGATAAAAAGTTGTAAAGAAAGAATTTTTCAAATCGGAATAGTAACTCCGAAGATTAGCGTGTTCAAACAAACAAACTCTTCAGCTTTATTAATAGTATATAGATAATACGCTATATAGCTATTTATAAATATTATTTTTTATATATTTCTTCATAATATAACTATATATATGTTAACGGAAAAGTATCTAATCCGACATTGTATACATTTCCTAGGAAATCCATACATTTCCTAAATATCTATCAGAGTACTACATTCGGTATATTTGTAAGGATGACGGTATTTGGGGGGTTGTAAGTGAAAGGTACTTTTGTGCGAATACTTGCTATTCTATGCAAAATAAAAAAAATAACCCCAACCTATTTTTTTCAATAGTTTCTATATATTTCCAAGTATCATTATTGTTATAATTTCCTAGGGGAAATACAAAGGAATTGTATACAATTCCTATATTTCATACTTTTCCGGTAACATATATATTCTTATTTTCAGATTAAGAAAAAGTCTGAAACATTTGTACCTGGTCCACCCCACCTTCTGGTTGAAATCATTCGTCATATTGACCAAGCCATTTGTCAGGTGAGATGCCTATATTTAATCAGAAAAAAAGCTAACCAATCGATCTGTAAAACAATATATATGTCATCGTATCATTGAAAGCGCCGTGAGTTCACAAAATATCTCGCGAAATTTCAAACTGGCGATTAACTGTCAACTGCACTATACCACCCACAATATGACGTATTCCTTTACAATAGTTCACAATATATCCACGTCAAACCGTCAAAATGTGAACGGACCTGCATTTACCAACAGGGTTACATTGTGATCTATACCATACTGCTTACAAAATTACGTATTGATTTTCTATAGTTCATAATCTATCCAAATCAAACCGTTAAATTATGAACAGGAATCATACTTGGGTGCGATGGAACGCGTCTTGTGCACTGATTGGTCGACCGGCATATGCCCCGCGCCGCGGATAATCGCTGTTTTTGTGTGTTTTAAATAATTTATTAAAAATTTATATTGATTAACATACTTGATCTCAAATGTGCAATCGCATTATTTGACGAACAATCAATGACGATTGACGGTCAAATTTTCCTATAAATAAATGAAGAGTGGCTACATTCCCGACGCTCATGTTTTTGTCTGTCACCCCGTTAGCACGCGGCGAGGTCTTGTGTTCCGTAGTATGCGACCGTGACCATGCGTTGCGTAATACTTTACTTAACTTTCGGTTAAGTTTACTAAGTAATCAATTAATATTTATTTTTAATGTAATTTTTTTTCTTCTTATATTATGATCGTCAAATATCACGTCCTCGAGTATCGTTGGTGACTCACCAGTCAGCCTGTATGATCTCGGTATTTCATAAACTAACGGTGTTCACAATGATACGGTGACATAATACATTGAATAAAACTGTATTTACTTTGTGTTTTTGTTAACTGACAGTTTATTTCCACAGTTCAAAATTCTTTCGCAAACTCAGTTATATTCGGAGTCTCTCAGAGTTAATGGAAAAAGTGCCCATAGAACCCAATGCTATACCGGAAATGGTGAAACAATTCGACGCTACCAAACGATAGGCACCGCAAATGAGCTACGCTTTGACAAACCTGAACGTACCTAATAAATGTGAAATTCAATCTCCTTTTGAAGTCACTGTACCGATTTTGATGAATTCTGGCCGAGATCTAATCTGAAACTTAGGGAGCACATCTCTTTGTCGAAAAATTTGTGACTGTTAAGTACAATACACTTCTTTTATCGCCGTAGTCGGGTAAAAGATAGCTTTAATAATGCACCTAGATTAATAATCTTCTAAATTATAGACTACTTCTCTGTCGAATTTCACTGAAATCGGTCGAGTGTTCAGATTGATTCAATGTGATAGCCAGATATATGAAAATGAACCTTATATCATCGCAATAATCATAGCAATAATCTATAATTCAGTATATAATATTCAAATGAACCTTATTGCAATGTCATATGGTTTTTCATATCTCTGGCTGCTGTCACCAGCACCAGGCTACAATGTAAATTGGGTAGCGTTCAACTAATCGTGCGATCAATCCATGTACAGTATGACACAACTTAGATGTAGCATCGGCAAATCGTTTTCGTACACTTCACTTCCGATTTACACAACAAATACAAATCATTCATTATCGCGCCATTCAACGTTCAACAAGATAATTTTCGCCTAAAGTACTAATAAACAAGGGTAATGTTGTAGGCGCACTCTTTTCGGAAACGATCGATTTTACGAATTTTGCCGATGCTTCATCTAAGTTGTGTCATACTGTACTGGTATTTTATGGCAAACACAATGGAGGCATTTTAGACGATTTCTAAAGCAGGTTGATTTTGGTATTTTTCATTAGTCAGTAACACTAAAATAGATGAACAGATATATCTCAGGTAAAATAGTTAAATAAGTACATTATAATAGAAATAATAGTATTTTATTTATATTTAAATAGTGGCACATATTTCTGTACAAAAACAAAAATAATCATATTATTAATTGAAATTATTTTAGGTCGAAATTTATTAAATTAAATTTTTATACCACTATTATGAATCTGAGGATATTTTTTTAGGCAAAGCGCGAAAATATATTTTTGTCGAGTAAAAATCAATATAAAGTTTTTTCTCGCGATTTCTGTGTTGATCCAAAATATCTCATGTAAAAAAATTGTCGTTATTATATTTTCTCAAAATATTTGAATCTCTAATAAGTATAATCTTTTCATACATTCCCCCATAAATCATTTTCGGGTCCATTCATCATCGTTTTAATTACCTGTGATACACAAATTAAGCAATAATAACGAAATGCTGATTATTAATAAATGTACAAATGATTATATCAGTTAAATGCGCGGTATTTACACGAAAAGCAAAATAGATGTTAGCTTGGGGATAACTCAGCATTAGTTTGATTTGGGGCCAAATTACACTGTCCCCAAATGACACCGTCCCCAAATGACACATTGTCCCCAAATGGTCATAAAATGCTATGCTTTAATTGTAATTAGGGTACTGAAAATGGGTTAAATATATATGACGCACATACCTAGATTATATATGAAAAAATTGAATTAATAAATAATTATAAAACAAATAAAAGCACGCTTTCATAATTTCTAAGTCGGTCATAATATTATTGTTGCCATGACAAACTTTACTAAGATATTGAAAATATTTTGTTAATATCACTTATCAAAATTATAGATAACTTTCTGCCCCGCGGTTTACCCCTGAAAATCCTATTGAAGCAACATGCTATAAAATAATAGCTGTCTGTATGCCAAATTTCAGCCCGATCCTTGGCTTAAGCTGTGAAGAGTCAGTAACGTTTTCCTTTTATAGATTTAGAAGATTAAAAATCTAAAAGGGAGCAGGAATAAACGGCCAAATGTTTCTCTAGGTAAATGACCAACAACTTGGGGACAATGTACAATGTTGCCCCAAACCCATTCAGTATCATTTGGCCCCAATGATACTGTTGTATCGCACATTACACATTGAATAGATATTGTTAAATCTAGCCATTATAAAAGAAAATATTTAGCCATTTCCGTATCTGTTTTAAGTATTTGCAAGTATTTTTTAGTTTTATAAATAAGTACAGATGCAACGAATATTGTAAATGTTAGCTTTGTATAATCATAGTTTAAACATGATCTGATGAAGAGGAAAGTCATGTCTACTTAATTATTACGACTCATATGTCCCCAAGATATATTTATTAATATTTTAATTTATATCTTGCCATTTAAGTTTTATTCTTAAGGCCAGTATAATTAAATTAAGATTGCAATTTTTGTAGAAGCTCTGAGCGAAAGACGTCACTCTCAAAAATAATTAACGATTACAAGATTAAAATATATAGAAAGGACATTGGTGTCGATTCTGTTGTTTACGAACTTAACTAATATTAGACAAGTCACCTCTCTTGCAAGTTAACCTTATTGGAAAAATATAGAACATTTTTAATGCTGTCAGTTTAATCCATGCCGTCGTAATGTACGGGTAAATAGTTGTGACCAATAAAGATCGCGCTTAAATTCACGTTGAAATGTGTGATTGGATTAAACTGACAGGACTAAAATATCTTGCATCCCTTTCTTATATTTACTATTAGAAAGAGATATAGTGAGATTAAATTTATTTAGTTCGTAAACAACAGAATCGGCACCATTATATTTTTTCTTCAGAGTCTCCTTTAAACACGTTTATTTCTTACGTTATTTTGTTGCAATCAATTTTATAATAAAGCAACCTTAAAATAATTAAAATTCAGTATATAAACAATGTCTGATTTCATGAGATCTGAATTGAAGAATCTTGTTTAGCTTTAAATTAGTTTGATTTGATTCGGTTGGAGCGCGAAATTCAAATTTTATCACGTTTTTTGCAATTTGCAGCTCAGTTATAGGTCGTAAGTTATCAACATGTTATTTGCGACAAGAATGGTAGTATATTTACTGATTAATAACAAAAGAAATCATCAACATATTCCTCCAAATGTTACTAATATACCTTGGAGGAATATGTTGATGATTTCTTTTGTTATTAATCAGTAAATATACTACCATTCTTGTCGCAAATAACATGTTGATTGAATTTCGCGCTCCAACCGAAAGTTTACCCTTAAAGTAAATCATAATAACACGTATTTTGCCATTACAGTACCTGTAAATTTTTAATTGCACGAATTGATAGTGATTTTTAGTCACCAGCAAAATTTTCAAAGTTATAAGTACTCATTAATCTTGAATTGGGGGGTCCCACAAGGATATCACTTTGAACATATACCGTCTTATTACAAAACGTGTTCTAAATATGTTACCTGGTTTAAAATTGAAATAAAACATGATCGAAAATAAACCGTATTACAAAAAGTGGTTTATCTCTAAATCATGAACTATTTATGGTACTAAAGATAAAACTCTGAGCCCCCTAGTTTATCTTTGGACTTAATACGGATTCATCGAACTTTACTGTCAAAAATTATGCTGGAACCGTTTTCACCTTGCGCCATCTAACGTACGTAATTGAAAAAATTTAGAGCAGAAGCTACAACATTTCAATAGCTTCTTATTTTTTCTTAATTACATCTAATACCTTTAAACGAGCCATTCTTGTATCTCTATTTATATCCGAATCTAGGAAACGGCACCATACACAACGTAGTAATTGTTGAGATATGTTTTGCATAATTTTTTTTATTACGAAATAATATCGAAAAGATTTCTAAACAGCGTACGGACAATTTTAAATAAAAAGTTGCCTTTATTATGTACCTATAGCCACATACATGTATATTTATATAGTACCATATAAAATATATAGGTATCTATAGGTATACCTATAGGTTACAAATAAGGTTCAACTATCAACACCAGGAGGAGCCACTTTGTAAGGCATAGTTTCTGACATGAGATGCCTGTCTATACCCTATATACATAATATGCACATAACTATATCACGAGTCCATAAAAGTACCTATATAAAATCAAAGAATACCATTGATTTGAATGCATACTCAGGAAACAATTTCATAATTTAATATATTAAATTGTGCTCCTGCCATGAGTACTTTTTTGTTGACTTAACCTTGTTTACAGTTTCATATTACGTGTGACAGCCTCATTTCCTTACGCGCTAAAGTTGTTAGTATGTAAAATATATTGAACGTGAATTAAACGTTTATAAATTCAAGATTTGCTGTAAATTGAGTTGTTTTAATTAAAACTTTTAAGAAATCAACATTTGCTTTTTTATCATCATTATATATTAAATTCTAAATATAAATAATGTGTTGAATATATCAACACTCTTGTTAAACGAAACGGTGCGACCGAATGACATAAGGTTGAACGAATGTTTTCTCTAAATAAGCTGTGGATCTATTATTACCACAGTACTATCTGCGGTAATAGCAGATCCACGATTGGTCAGCGTTTTGTAATAAGATCGAGTTTTAAACGTTATTACCGTAACAAACCCGGACCTTTTAGTTCTGGTTTGAATCGAGTTTTAAGAATATTTTTGTAATAAGACGGATATTCTTTAAATTGTATAACACTAGTCTAAGAATGTATTACTTTTTCAAATAGCTTTAAATATTGTGTTGAGTGCTTTTAGCTTTGAAAATTTTGCTTGTCTATAAAATCCAGTATAGGCATATTGTATAGGTGAAACGGTTTCAGTGATTTACTAATAAATACATGATTTATATAACAAAAGTACCTAATTGTAGAAGAATTTATATTTTTTGATTTCACTCTTGTAGGATAAATTGTACATCGTAAAGTAATTTAATGTTAGATCGTTGTAAAAAAAGTATGTAATATTTGTCAAAATTGATTGGACACTGTAAAATTAACTTTATTCCTTTGAATTATGACGCTTGACGCTGTGTATTGCGACTCTTTCTTGATATAAAGAGTAAATTTTCATCTCTCTGGCAACTGTCACTAGTGTAGACATTTTTTATTGAGTACTAGCTTCTGCCCCGCGGTTTCGCCCGCTTCTGTCCGATACAAATCACGTTGATACGTTTCTGCGTTAAATAAGACTAACCGACAAACACTTTCGCATTTATAATTAGTAAGGATTCTTAGCTATTATCTTTATTTTTTTAATCTCGCTCGACTATATATTTCCTATGGTTTTTACAATATTATTTAAAAAAAATCTAAATTAAATTAATTTTTGTGATCAATCAATTTTGACAATATATAAAAAGCACAATAAATTAAATACGTAGGTATATGTAGTTAAATAATGTAATTTAATAATCACATTCCGCCATTTTGTATTTATTTTTCTTAAAACTTAAATCTGGTGTACAAGGTCGCTCAATACTTCGCACTTATTGACAAATAATGTCTTACTTTTTTATACGAATTTAATAAGCATAGGCACTGATAACAGTTTAATATTGCTTAGAAATAGGAGTGAATTAGAAAAATAACGATATTCAAAAGTAAATTATTACGGCAACGGATGATACGATTTTGATAAAACTTTCACTAGACGATACCTACGTAAATACTGCATCTCATCAAGTCCCATCGCAATCGGATTAGCCGTTTCTTCGCTTACATACCAGTGTGTTCCCATTGAAACACTTGCCTTCTAGGCTTTTTACCACCTGGTACATAATACTAAAAAAATATCGTTATTTTTATATCCTATATTATAAATGATAGGCTATAGTTAGAAGCTATGTAGAATTCATTGCAAAACATACTATGTTATATATACTAAAAAGAGGTACCGTTTGTATTTCGTATGTATGAGGTAATATCCGGAGTTACTGGACGGATTTGAAAAATTCTTTCACTAATAGGAAGCTTTATATTATCCCAGAGTGCTATATGCTTTTTACTCCAAGAATGCGGGTGAAACCGCGGGAAACAGTAGGTTATAAAATAATTGCGATGATTTCTATATATCCAGTGTATGTATGTAGGTATATGGTTGTATGTAGATATGTGTGTAGTTGAAGGGTGGATTGTCGCTTTTTTCACAAAAAATTCTAGAATTCCTCAATTGATTCCTACTTAAATCCTAAAAATGCGTGTTGGAAACATTGTTAACAGAGATGGAGTAAGGTGTGGGCGTTAGGGCAAAAGTTCATTATTTGGGCCTTTATCTATAAAGCTAGTTGAATTTTTGGAAATACTGTCTAAACTATAAAAAAGGTAAAATACCTGAGATACTAAATTCATTTCTTGAATTTATAGCAGATTCGTCGTTAGAATTTTTTTTCTGGTTAAATATTAACTTATTTTAACTAATAATTTCAATTCATTAACAGTTTTGGATTGAATATATGTATAGGATCTGCAAAAAAATCGAGAAATTAATTGCATCTAGCAATATTGCCCAAGTTATCTTTTTAGAACTCCTGTTTGTTATTACTGTGAACTGTAATCATCTCTCGCCTCTAATATATATTTTATGAATATTAATATATTTATTACTTGCTCATAAAAAATATCTAACAAAAAATTTGACTCAGAATGTTCGTTGGTACTTAAAAACGTGAATTAATTTTAAATCTATACCTGAATTAAAAAGAGACGTACATAATGAAACAGGAAGACATTTAGGTTATCTAGTACAAATTCGCCGCTCAATTCCTTGATTTTTTTTTCTAAAGAGTCCCCTTCGTATATCTTTAACTAAATTGAAATTGGCGCAATTATGCTCTCGGCTACAGTCGCCATCTAACCAAAGAAGAATAAGACACTTCATGTTAAAATGACAGTCATTTTAACATGAAATGACTCTTAGGGTCTGTTGCTCGTACATTTTAGTTAAAGTTATAGTCAAAGTTAACTTAACTATTACCATGCTTTGACCGTAGAGTCACTTCGACGATGACCGATCTCCCTCTGTCGGTTATGGTTACGGTTAAAATTTTAGTTAAAGTGACACGAGCAACCCAGTTTGCTTTCTTTCGGCGGTTAAAGTTTACTATAACCGTAACCTAACTATAACCTTACTATGACCGCACTTTATGCAACCGACCTTTACTTTATGTTGCCCCCGTTGTCCCTAATTGCCCATACCTTAGTCCACCTCTGTATTACCCATTTATAAACACGCTTGAAAACAGAAAAGTTCCTCAAATTGTTAAAATTAAATTGACAATTGTTATGTATTATTTGGAATTTGTAAACTTGTTTCGCAGACTGATTTCCAAGGTTATTTTTTAATATAAGTTTATTACACTGAAATATTATTAAATTGTTTTATTTTAATTCCTTCTATTAACTTTCTTATGTTTTAAAAAAACCGGCCAACCTACCATTATCTTAAAAAATGGCAAAAAAGTCACGTTTGTTGTATGGGAGCTCCATTTAGGTGGACGCGTCGGTTGGAGCGCTAAATTCAAATTTTATCACGTTTTTTACTAATTGCAGCCCAGTTATAGGTCGTAAGTAGAGAATCCAATCCCGCATCAAAATCGCGATCCCGCAAGCCTGCGGGATTAAGATCATCAATCCCGCGGGATTTGCGGGATTGATTTTAATTATTATTGTTTTTGTTTCATGTAATTTAAAGAAAGAAAATACTCACAAATATTTTTAATTATTCTTATCAACATGAAGCAAAGTTATCACTTATATTATAAATTAAATATAATGATGTTTAAGACAATACAATATTCACAATATTTCACGTTTCATATTTAGATTTTTATTTGAAATAGAACATATTCATTGGTTTTAGAGGCATTTAAAATCAGCTTATTTTTTTTGAAAATACTTTCGAAGAAATGATAAAGTATCTAACGTTTCATCTTTTAGATTTGATCTTATCTTGTTGCATAAATAGCCAGCGACGGAAAAAGCAAAAGTCCTGTCGTACGTTACGTAATCTTTTCACATCACAAGTAAGACGCAAATGACGCATTAGCGGGATCCCGCGTTTGCGGGATTGGATTCCCTAGTCGTAAGTTATCAACATGTTATTTGCGACAAGAATGGTAGTATATTTACTGATTAATAACAAAAGAAATCATCAACATATTCCTCCAAGGTATATTACTGACATATACCACTATTTCATGAAAATGTTACTAATATACCTTGGAGGAATAGGTATGTTGATGATTTCTTTTGAATGAATTTCAATAGTGAATTTCAATAATGAATTTCTGAATTTAAATAGTATTAAAAGCATAATTAATACATACTATAATCAATTGACATACATCCTATAATCTAATCACAAAATTACTTTCAATAGGAACATAAAACGGTTGTAAGAAAATAAAACGCAAAAAATATTCTTAAATAATTTAATATCCACCTTAAATAATACAAGTTTTCGTAATAGGCTGGAAATCTTACTTCCTAGTAGCTGTTTTGTAATTATCATGAAATTAGGTATGTAGTAAAAAGAAAAAATATATTCATAAATAGTGGGTAGCGCGCATATGTCCTATGACACTTCCATTAAAATTAACCAATCGCTGAGCCTAATTTTGAATGGTGACACGCGCGAACCAATAGGAAGCCTGAACGCGGTGGATGCTTTTACCTCCAACCAACCACCATAGAGTGAATGCAGAGACAGATTCGCGCGTAGTGTGTAGCATGTAGTTATCGAACAGAAAATCTTAAAAATAATTTCGGACCTAAAATCAGTGAGTGAATACGTGTAAATTAATATTTTCCGTGCACGGATTGATATGTCAGCCGAAAGTCGTCCACTGTTGGACAAAGGCCTCCCCCAAGGATCTCCACGCTGGCCGGTCTTGCGCTACCCGCATCCAGCAGTTTCCCGCGACCCTCACAAGATCGTCGGTCCACCTTGTTGGGGGCACGCTGCCTGCCCGCCCACGCTGAGTTTCCAAATAGTGGGGTGGAACTGGTGACCCTTTGTCATCTGAGGTGAGTACCTAGCTCTTTAGTTGGTTTGGTGGTGGCAGATCCGGACTAAAGAATGAAAATATTTTTTACTAGCTTCCGCCCCGCGGTTTCACCCGTGTCAATCAAGGGTGTCAGCTACATCCACATCAAATTTCAATAAAATTGGTCCAGCCTTTTGAGCGTGAAGAAGTAACAAACATACACACTCACAAACTTTAGGTACACACCAACATGTTGCCGATTTTTAACATTCGCGTAGTTTAAGTTTCATTTGGTCGTACTCAGACACACATCCATACGATATATAATATTTTGCGTAATTTTTTGTCAAGTCAAGTTGTGGTGCCACATAGCTTTTTTATGTTCATAGTATGAATTGATGTGTTAATCAAACAGAAAGCTAGTACTTGCAGTAGTATAATAAAACTAAAAAAAATTAAGGGTACAGAACAAGTTTATTTTACTGGCAACACACAAGGAAATAGAAATGGTAGAATTTTGAAAAGAATAAAAGTGGACACATTTAGAAGTTACACTTGAAGTCGCAAATCAAAGAGTTGATGAAGTATCTTGCAAGCTGCTTGGCTCGGTAGAGGAACATCTCCCTTTCATATATTGGAAGCAGAGAGAGATCTTTTGACAAGAATTTTTTTGTTTGAGTATCTGAAATATAAGATATTATATATAGTTAGTTAATTTATACTGGTGACTCGTTGAAGACAAGAATACACGGTTGTAGTAGCTTCTCTTTGCACCCTTCTTATACGACTACGACATATTCGACTATTTCATGAAAATGTTACTAATATACCTTAGAGGAATATGTTGATGATTTCTTTTGTTATTAATCAGTAAATATACTACCATTCTTGTTGCAAATAACATTTTGATAACTTACGACCTATAACTGAGCTGCAATTAGCAAAAAACGTGATAAAATTTGAATTTCGCGCTCCAACTGAAGGTATCACCTTAATAAGAAAATTATACAACGCTTACTGAATGGATTCAATTTGAATATTGGCAGCGCTGTGACATCAGCGAATGTAAATGCAGAGCAAAGATCCAATTGCTTGACATGGTGCAGAGTAGTTGTGAGACGGACGAGAGCTGTAAAAATAATAATCGTTGATTGAATCGTTTTTGCACGGTGGAAGGATACTTTGTAGTTCCCGCCTGGCTGGCTACCATCCTCAAGTTTAAAATCTGCCGCCAAGCACCTTCCGGTGTGTTCCGACAGCTGCACTTGAGAGCCAGTTCCCTTCTAGGCTTTGTGTGCATACCACTATCTGCCACATCATCACTGACCACGGTGAGATTGTGGTCAAACACAGGCTTATACATAGTATAAAATAAAGAATACTTTGTAAATAGTCCACTGTTTAAGGTCACAAAATACGTAATATTGCTACCTTCGATTTTAATAAATTAAGGTCATGGAAAAGCTAATTTTGCATAAACGAATAAATATCACCAGGCATTATTGCTCATTGAAAAATTCTAAAAAGGTAGTTTTTCCGTCATTCTTGCAACCCCAATGACACACCAATTTTTGGCGGGAGCTTGCAAAGAAATCCTTCTGGTATTTGTTGGTAGTTAATTATAATGATGTAATATGGCACATAATTACGACATAAAGGAAAATTATGAAAAAAAAAACTTATAATTTTATGAAAGGAGTATGAAATCATGCGTGCGACATCATAATTTTACAGAATCAATTGAGCTACTCTGAATTGAGCTTGAACCACTATAACTGCTAATAAATAATAATTAAAAGCATTAAATGTAATATATATTTTCGAGTGTTTTATATGTATGTTAGTGTTACTTTCAAATAGCCTATTAATAATTAAAAAGCATAAAAGTACTTACGGTAGTATCCTCTAATATGATAGCTGTATGTTTCGTCCTCCTTCATCGAGTTATGCCGGTAGAGGAACCGGTCAGACTCCAGGTCGAGTCCAGGGCAGTCCAAGGACAGAACCACGTTTTGGGATTCTGTGTTGAAACTACAAAAACATATTATGTTTACATAATAAACCTGTCTATAAAACAGACCAGATTTGTCTACTGTTTGACAAGCGCTACCCTCAGTTCTTGAATATTTCCCATAAAAGTAGGGGAAAAAATATATTCTGAAGCATATTCGGCACAGAATTTGACAGAATACGTGTTTATAGCACAATGCCAACAGTTGGCTGATACTTTTTAGCGTTTAGACTCACGAACTCTCTATCTAGACAGGTTTATGATCTAAGACAATAAGTTCTATAGTTTTTTTTGTATGTTATTCCAGGGCTTACCTTAGCACAGATAGATCATAATCTATCTGTGCTATGATTCATTCATTGATTCACGTGAAAGAGTAACATCCATACATCCTCACAAACTTTCGCATTTATAATATTATTATTGGATGGATGGATTGGATTGGATCGGATTATTGGATTGGATTGGATTATTGGATAAATGACAATGGAGCCGGACATAGGTCTAGTTTATAATTTAGATACTTACAAGAATTCAGAAACGAAGCAGCGGTTATGGTTTCTTATAATAAGATTGTTATCAGTATAAGATGAGTTGAAGTATGGAGTTTCAAAATTGAAGTTCTGAAGAACGTATTGCGATGGTAGAGTGCCGCGGACCTCCTTGTTACATTGGGAGTTCGCTCCGAGATTGTCACCAATACATTTGTAGTCGTCAAGGCAGCAGGGCCTCACGTACTTCGATTGTACGGAGGATTGCTTAGTTGGGACTAAAAACAATTAATAGTTAATTTCATACAATTAAAAATATAATAGTATTATCATGTATTTATTACTTTTCGGAAAGCGATCGTAAAAACTTTTTGAAAGATCTCTGATTCTGAAGAAAAAAATATTGCTCAAACTCATAGTGTCGCTTAAAAATATTAAGTTCTGGGAAGTAATGTCACCTATATATAAAAGTAGCTATTCCCCGCGGTTTCACTCGCGTTCCCAGGATAAAAAAGAAGCCAATAACCTTCGGGGATAATGTATCTTTCTATTAGTGAAAGATTTTTTCAAATTAGATTAGCGCGTTCAAACAAATAAACTCTTCAGCTTTATTATTAGTATAGATAGCTAGATTAATGGAAAAATATTTTTATTTTATTCTACAATTTACGCAATAAAATAAAACCTATCAAATACAACAATTAAAATGGAAAAAGAAATTAGAAGGCAAGGCAAATATATTATTTGAAAATGATAAAAGTGATTTTGAAATAATGAAAATGGAGGACTGGGATTCCTAAAAGGTAAGCCGATGGAATACGGCTTGTATGGACCCTTCGCCACTGGTATACAGTTTTAGTTTTTATGGAAATAGGCCTCGAGACTCTATTCAGCATTTTTATTTTAGCATGATCCTCTATAAATCTAACAATAAAATTTACTTACCACTACCGACCACACAAAATGTGGTGGCTAGTACCAAAATCGTCGCCTGCACCAGCATCTTAACGCGTCCACCTCGCACAATAGTCAAAATAACTATTGCAATTACAATACAGTATTTACCGTAATTGAAAACAATACATAATCAAACGTCTCTAAAGACATCAATAATGTTAACACTTGTTTAAATCCAATTTAAGTTTAATTGTTGAAAACAAATTTAGTATTTACATGTAATAATTATTAAAATGCGAGTATTTGAAGTCAGTTGTTAAATTGACAAGCGCAGATTTAAGTTTGTATTATTTTGATGCTTGTTTTTCGATTATTAATAACAATAGATATATATTGACGTCCTAGTATTTACCGAGAAATTACTCTTAAATAATCCATTTTGACATCTAAATCTAAAAGTGCTTGTTTTCGACAAAGAACATTAATTTAAAGCTAACTTAAGCATTTTAGATGGATGGTCCGTATTTTAAATTTTTCGTACAATTATATTTATATAAAGAAAAGGGCAGAAAGATAGGCTAGGTAGGTAGGCGCAGCGTGGGCAGGCAGCCCCCCACAAGGTGGACCGTCAATCTTGTGAGGGTCACGGGAAACCGCTGGATGCGGGTAGCGCAAGACCGGCTATCGTGGAGATCCTTGGGGGAGGCCTTTGTCCAGCAGTGGACGTCTTTCGGCTGATATGATGATGATACCTATCTAGCCTTTTAATTTATTACGTCAATTAAGCGTCTATGAGTCACAATTTTGCTATCAGCGAATGACCGTCCTCTGGTAAAGCCCTGAGGCGAGGTTCGTACCCCGTTCGAGGGTACCCTCAGGCGTGGTTACCTAAATGTTGAGAGTCCTATTATAAGGATTAGACATGTTTTTTTTTTACTTGTCTGTATGATTTAGTTACTCAATAATAATAAAAAAATCTTAAGAAACCATAGATTCATGCGTCAAACAGATTTTATTAAAACATAATGCTAGGCAAAAACATTTGTTACAAAAATACCTATAGTTTGCATAAAAACTGGTGTCGTTAATGAATATTTGCATAATTTCATAATGGTTGAATAATGCAAAACAAATGTTTTAATACTTACGTGTGCCATGAGTCATATTTTGAACTTTGAAATTGTCATAATTAATATTAAAAAAAATTGTAATACCCAACTGGCTGGCTACCACACATGTGATGTTTTTTTCTTTTGAATTTCGGAACCGTAAAAAGTATATATAGGAGTTTCTAACTGACTGACTAACGCATCTCAACTCAAACCGCTGGGTTTATTAAACTTGAAATTAAAACATCTATAAAATTCCTTACATTATACGGATCTCTGATAAAGAAACAACACAATAAAGGCTTAAAAATCATTTTATTCATAACTATCGTACATTAATAATAATCAATAATAATAATATTAATCAATTAAATACAATTTTAATTACGGGTAATATTTGACACAGCAGCACTCGCTCAAGCGTTTTTATTTATTTATTCATTTATATAAATGCAGTTTTTAACATACATACATTCATACATACTATATAGCTTTGCACACAATTTTTATTTGATTGAACTACCTTTCAGATTAAAAAAAAACTTATTATAGAACAGCTATAGTTTTGAAACTGTCCAATAACGTCTAAAAGGCGATCATTCAATTCAAATCGTAAGCCAATTATATTGTTCTGTAACAAAGTAAAAAACTTGACGTTCCGCCTTTAATTACCTGTCAAATTTGACACTGACATATGTCATTGAAATGTCACTGTTACATGTGTTTTCAAATTATTTACCCTAACTATGGTATATTAGATATAAACACTTTGTTATGGAACAATATATTTATGAAAAAAATAACTATAGACAGATTTCAAAGTTACTATAAATTAAATTGATATTTTTAGATAGAAATTGATAAAATGTCATGCTTATATCATTGGGTGTAGGGTTGAACAAGGGACATACTCAAAAGATCAACTTTTATAGGACAAAGAAAAGATTGAGTCCTTTTTTAGTGTTTTAAGTCACCATATTGATCACTTTCAGTCACTCGTTCAACGCAAGTTAGTAAATAAATGATTGCTTATTAAAACCAAATAGTCATAGTAAATGCTAATAATATGCTAAATTATATATATTTGGAATGAAATTTAGCATTTCACTAACCTAGGGTCTGCATTCTGTATTGATTAATACTAATGTCTTATTGCCTATAAAAAAAGCACTTTCACATATTTTTTTGTATTAGTAAATAAGCATTTTTTTATGAAACGTATATTATGGGCATGGGACTGTAAAGCTAGGTTTCCACCGCGTAAGGATGTGAGAAATGGGTAAGCGGGAATATTCCCATTGAAGAATTTTCCTCCTAGAAGTCCCGTGACATCTAATACTACCAAAGCCATTCGGATATGCTTACCTATATGTAATATACAACATAGGACAAGAAGTTTTTATATGGGTACCTACTACCTATGTATTTAAAATAAAAATCATAAATAGTTTCTGTTTGTCACGGGACCGTAGGGATTATTTTCCGCTCGCGATGGAAACCCAGCTTAAACAGGGTTGAACATGAACAACTTTTAATGTGGGATGAAATGAAATTGCGAAAAAAATTCAATTTCGAAAATTTCACACTTTTGGAATGGTATATTAAGGGATTTTCCTACTTAGCACTGCATATGAATTAAGTAGGTTCGATTTCTATCTCAGTCGCACGTTATATCCAATAAACGAGAGATCCAAGTCACCAACCAAGACTGGGTTAAATAATTACCTTCAAGGATTTTAAGTGGCTGTTTCTGGATTTTAAGTGCCTATTTCTGGATTTTAAGTGACTGTTAGTGGATTTTCATTGCCTGTTTTTGGATTATAAGTGCCTGTTTCTGGATTTTAATAATAATATTACAAGGCTATCATTAAGATACTGAGTTTACAGATTTATCTATCGTATATATATATACGCTATCAGCGACTCATCGGGCTGTAAAACAGTCCAGTTAGTCTTTTACCTGATATAGTTATTGGAGTTAGGCATTTCCACTTTCTACATAATAAATAAAAGACGACATTTTCTTGCAAAGTTATTAAGTTTTAATAATAATGAGATTCATCATATAAAAACAGTGAAATCTGTCTACGTCGCAAAACACATAAAAAGAAATACAAAAAAAAATATTAGTCGCCTAATATGACAAGTTAAAGCGTTAAAAACTTAATGTGATGGGGGCGTGGTTAGAAACATGATGGGTGACCGAGGAGACCCTCGGTTACATTATAACTATAGATTTATATCTAAGAGTCTATATCGAGTTAGTGCATCATTTTGGTTTTATCATTTAATTAAGTTTAGTTTTTTTTTCATGAAATCTTTAAGTCACTTGTCTATGGTACATGATTGTAGCAAAAAGGTAATAACAGCGATGATAGCTCTGTACTGGTGACGAAGGTCGCAGGTTCGAATCCCACAAAAAATCGGTGATTGATAGAAGCGATTCCTATCAAATCTAGTTTTTTCCATACACCATAGACAAGTAACCATATTTATAAAGACAAACTTTCATAATGATAAATACGTTATTTTTAAGGCGAACTTCTACATATCGACATCTACATGATTGTGAAAAATATCTCTTTAATTTAGCATTTATCATAATTTCTGTTTATTTATATTGTACCTTTATTTTAATAGATCAAAATATTAAAGGAAATTTTACAACCAACATTTGGTTCGCTACAAATCTTCAAACACCATAACCAACGAAACTTTACTTAGCTCTATATACGGTACAATCTATGGTTTTTGGAGGAGTAAGTTCTTCCGGCAGGCTGGGTATCGCCCTACAACTGTATATGTTGGAATCTTCTATATCCATAGTCGAGAGAACTTTACTAGCGCAATGTAGATTCTTGTGGTGCCATCTTTCAATCGGCGTGAACTATTTGTGTCGCTTCTCATTATTCAAAATCCTTTGGCTTTAATGTATTTCAAATTTGCAAATAATAACGAAGATATGGTTGTTTCAAAATTCCTTTTTTTTAATAAATAGTGCAAGATTATGATCAGTTTAGGCACAAAATAACATGAAATTTTATATACGTAAAAACAATATGGTCTATAACTCTTTGCTTAAGCATTTAAATCAACCTAACATTTATATAAGAAAATAAAACTTTAGGCGACAAATGCCGTGCTTTCCCTATATTTTTCTTTCAGGTAGATATAACCTTTATTTCAACTACTTGTAAGACCATAATTGAGTGACTTTAATATCTTCGAATCGAAAAAAAAATGTTGCAAAAATCCAAAAATCATAGATTATTCCGTACATAGAGCTCATATTCATAACAATGTACAAGATATGGGAAGGCAAATAACCATAATATTAATAATTATTATAATATAAAAAAAAAATACAAAATACAGGAAATGTACAAACATCACAAGTAATTACCCTACGAACAAACATACAAACTGATGACAACGAATCAACTTTTAAAAATAACAAAAAAAACTTGCTGAAAATATAAAAAATGTTCCAAATTTTTACCGTTTAAATCTTAGCTTAGGATTTGTATAGCATAAAATCTTTTCTTTATTGGCTTTTTTTTATTTTTTCAGCAATTTTTTTACGGGTTCAAAGCTGGTAGCAGAGCTGCAACACATTGCATTGAAATTGGAATTATTTTTAGAAAATACAATGCACGTTACATGATTACCAGCACCTATATAGTCCGTCAATTAAGAATCTATTTTTAACGTTTAATAATGTCAAAGTAAAATAAACTTTATTACTTCATGGTAAAGATCTGTATCATCATAAAATGAGTCATAGTTAAGGTAGAGCCTTCGGTTGGGGCGTTATATTTACTGATTAATAACAAAATAAATCATCAACATATTACTCCAAGGTATATTACTGACATATACGACTATTTCATGAAAATGTTACTAATATACCTTGGAGGAATATGTTGATGATTTCTTTTGTTATTAATCAGTAAATATACTACCATTCTTGTCGCAAATAACATGTTGATAACTTACGACCTATAACTGAGCTGCAATTAGCAAAAAACGTGATAAAATTTGAATTTAACGCTCCTACCGAAGGTATACCCTTAACCTGTCTGGCGTCGCTGTCCGTATTTGGCCCAACAATTTTGTTGTCATATGGCTTTTGTTTATAACAAGTAGTTTCCGTTACGCTTTTATTATTTTTAAATGTTATTTAAATTTCAACCTTGATAGGAAAATATAAGAATTATAATAATAACGTTTTTAAAGTCAATAAGGACAAGATTCGCCTGCAAAAGAGTTGCTTTTCACGACTTTCCTAGATTTTCATTTTATTTGACAGCACCGGCAGACTGGTTATGAGAAATATTCTTGGTGCGATTCTGTTCGAACTAATATAATCACTTTTTTCGCGTGAATTTAGTCGATCTTTATTAGGTCATGACTATTTCTTCGTAAATGACAGACTAATTTGACTGCATTAAATATTTTCTACAATTTAAATTTGAATTAAGGTTGACTTTGACATTTATACGTCAAAAATACATCTTCACAGACTGAAACGAATTTAAAAGTTACGATTCGTGCCATCTAAATGCAACATTAAACCAAGCAGAGTATTTTTACATAACATTGTATTGTAACAAATACTTCCATTATTTTTTAGCAAAAAGGCACAAAAACATCGTCGCTACCTTAAAAACTGGATATAACGACTTTTATTTCAATGATTGCTTGACTTCTCATACTATCAAAGGACTGTATAGCTCGCAAAATTAATCACAAAGTGCGCACGTCCCATAATTAGGCCCCTAAGGCATCTGTCTCAACAACAACTATAGCTAGAAGCTGGTTAGTGGAGATTTCTAGCAGATAGTTTGAACAGTCGGCAATCAAATACATACAGGACGATTTTTTTTATCACCATCCAAATAATCTTTTTCATTTCCTGAATCTTTTTTTGTACTGCGACTCCCTTTACTTACACATTGTAATGTTTTATAGCTTTAGAACGTGACGTAAGCATACCGGTTCGTGACGCCCCTGGGACAGGTTCTGAGCAGCCCCCCGGCGTTATGACGCACAGTTTGGGAACCCCTGGTGACCACGCAACAGTGAGTAATGAAAATGTTATGTAATTAATCTTAGCTTGTTTTGTTAATAATAATTGCTGAGTTTATTGCCGGCTCTTCTCAGCAAATTCAAACTTCCTAACCCGTATTAGACTAAGATTTTGAAATCGATAGCTAGTCGTTTCCTTGCCGGCGGTAGGACAGAAACCTTAGGGGTTATCTTAGAATACTATGTAATAAATAAAAGCGAATTTTACATGAGTTTGTTGAAACATATTCTTAAAAAACAGTATAAGAAGTCACATAATCATTTATTAATTAAAATCCTTTTAAATGTTGCTACATTCGAGTAGCAAATCTGTTTCGTTTTGTCTAACTCATCCGATAGAACAGATTCTATGCCATAAACCATAGAAATAAAGTCCATTTTGCCAGTGGTAACTGTGAGCTCGTCTGGATCTCGTTTTTAGTATTTAAGTTAGGCAATAAACTATTTTGCGTTGTTTATTTATTATTAAAAGACAAAAAGTACGTAAATTGAATTAAAATGTAAAAAAATGCAATTATATTTCTAGACACAAACGCGTTAATGAATATTATAGGACGTCTCACTATGTCTCTTTCTAACAAAAACATAACAAAGAGATAGAAGAAATATAATTGTCAAATTAGTCCGATTCCTTGTTTAACATGAATTTAAGCGCCATCAAAATTGGTCACGAAAATTTCTGCGTAAATGACAATGGCATAGCATATTCTATCATTTTCCAATAAAATTTGTTAGAAAGAGACAGCGATACTAGTTTAGTTTGTAAACTATGGAATCAGCACTAAAATGTGTTTTTTTACTTGAAATTTAAATTTTAAAATGTAGTAAAGGATTTTAAATTAAAATAATAATATTGTAATATTTAATTTATTAATCATGGTCTACAATAAATTTACAAGCAAAATGTTATGATTACAATTTTGATTAAAAAAAAATATAATTGCAATTTTTCACGCATTACATAGCATGCGATTGATTTTAACTAACTACCCTCGAAAATGATAAAGGATTTGTTTGAACTTACTAATATTTTACTAGCTGTTCCCCACGGCTTCACTCGCGTTCCCGGGATAGAAAGTAGCCTATAACCTTCGGGGATAATGTAGCTTCCTACTAGTGAAATATTTTTTTGAATCGGACCATTAACTCCAGAGATTAGCGCGTTCAAATAAACAAACTCTTCAGCTTTATTATTAGTATAGATTGTTTGAACAGTGTTCAGAAAGAGACCCGTCGTGGAAATTGAGGGCGTTGCTGTACCTAAGGGTATACCTTCGGTTGGAGCGCGAAATTCAAATTTTATCAAGTTTTTTGCTAATTGCAGCTCAGTTATAGGTCGTAAGTTATCAACATGTTATTTGCGAGAAGAATGGTAGTATATTTACTGATTAATAACAAAAGAAATCATCAACATATTCCTAATGAAATTGTTCCGTTTTGATCCTATCACAACTGTAACTATTTCATTAGTTTATTATTTAAACAGTCGACAGAAAGAAACCAGCTTCTAATTATGGTTGTAATATAAAATCGGAACGTTAGTTAGTTCACAATTTGGCCACGACGGCGCACTTTCTGAACAGACTATACTAATTTTAAAGGGTAATTAATTAAAATAATCACAAATTAGGAGGCTGTTTGTTAATTTCACACATTTTAGCAATATTTATATAGTGTATTAAAAATCTGTCAAATTTATAGGTCATGACAGACTACAGTCTAGAAAAACATGGCGGATACCAGTGAAAAATATTTATATATGTGAGCGCCGTTGTTTTGTGATATATCTCGCGAGTTTGTAGACTGTCGATGCATTGTGAACTATACCATATTGTTTGCAATGTAGCGTGTTATTTTTTGTTAGTTCATGGTCCAACTATGTCAAACCGTTAAATTACGAATTGGCATTACCGACGGAACACGCCTTGCGCGCTGATTGGTCGAACGTGACGTGCCCACGCTTTGACTGTCGCCTAAGATGGCGGATGGTAAACAGCTGTTTTTGTGGGTTTTAAATAGTTTATTAAAAAAAAATATTGATTGACTTACTTGATTTTAAATGTGCAAATACATTATTTGACTCAGAGACCGACCAATCAGGGACGGTTCACAATTTAACGGTTTTTGATATGGATATATTATGGTCTTTTATCGTGAGGTATGGTACAATTCATAATGTATCGACGGTTTACAATCTCGCGAGATAGATTGTAATCTAGCGGTGTTCGCAATTATACGGCGAAGTTTTGTGTTCATAACGTTTGATCATATGACGGTGAGATTTAAAAAGTCGTATATAAATATTGCTAAAAGTGCTTGCAGAATTAGTTTTTTCGCACGTAATTTTCATTCAATAACGCTCATTCGAAGCTTAGCTTACCGTAATTTATAATTTTAAGCTGTTAGAAGTGCTATCAAAACGCTATTTAATACAACTACTCCATTTCAATGATTTTTGACTGTTATGTAGTTACATTGGCAAATATGGTAAGCTTACCACATTTTAAAATACACTGGATTTGCATTCGAATACCATAGACACGTATTTGATTGTACCATAAACTGGTATAGACCATTTGTGGTAAGTGTGGTAAACTTACCACAAATGTGGTAAGCTTACCACATTTTAAAATACAATGGATTTACGTTCAAATATCATAGACACGCATTAGATTGTACCATAAACTGGTTTAGACCATTTGGGGAAAGTGTGGTAAGCTTACCACAAATATGGTAACAACAAAACAGTCCGAAAACACGATATCTAATAAGAAAAAATCCGCGAATCAATACATAATACAAAAATTACCTGTACATACATACATACAGCGTTTTTTTTAAAGAATTTTTACAACACCGCACACATTGACTGACATTATCGTACTTATATCCATACCGTTAAGGTTGAAATTTGGATGGCTCTAAAATATAGCAAGGCTTTCGGTTTACGATCAATTTAGTAAGTGGAAGACGTGAAAACATTTATTTTATTTATTTTTCTCATTCTGGATTCATTTTCTTTTAACAATTCAAAAAAGTACTTTTTAAATCCTTCCAAATTTCACACCTAAATCTTACCTAAGTCTTGTAGGCAACATATTAGACGCGCGCATTTGCCTCCCATTCGACGTTTTATAAACAAAATTTAAAAAAACAATGTCTTTTCCGTTTCCTAATATACATTTTCAATACAAGTGTACATATACAGGATGTGTAAAATATTGCAACTCGACAAAGGGTAGTTGTTTTTGACACACCCTGTAAGATTGTGTCGCATTCGGGTTATATTCGAAATAATCTCTTAAACGCATAAATTATAAGGTTTAAAATACAATATTGTATTGCGATGGGCAAGTCGTGTTATGGAAATTTAATGGAAGATTTTAAAAATATTTAAAATGTGATTTAAAATGTAAATTTTATTACAAAATAAAAAAAATACAGAAAACCTACTGTTTTTAACGCAACCGCAAATAAACAGAGTCATTATTATTATGAAAATAAATATACTAAATGACTTAGGAGTAAAAAATAAACCAAAATCATCAATTTGCTTTTCAAATCACATTTTTTAACATTTGTCATTTTGTAGAAATATGTACTGTAAAAAAATAGCTTATGGAAAAGGCTTCGCTGTAAAATTTATTCGCTAGGATCGCTACTGGTGCCGATTCTGTTGTTTACGAACTTAACTAATATTAGATAAGTCACCTCTCTTTCATGTTAACCTTATTGAAAAAAGATAGAACATTTTTAATGCTGTCAGTTTAATCCATACCGTCGTAATGTACGGGTTAATAGTCGTGACCAATAAAGATCGCGCTTAAATTCACGTTGAAATGTGTGATCGGATTAAACTGACAGGACTAAAATATCTTGCATCCCTTTCTTATATTTACTATAAGAAAGAGATATAGTGAGATTAAATTTATTTAGTTCGTAAACAACAGAATCGGCACCACTGTCTCTTACAATATTGGCAAGACTTGTACAAAAAGGAGGAAATTTTGTGATATAATGAATAACGTTAAATAAATTAACTAAGATAACATGGCGCGCCCCTCCAAAGCTCAAAGCGTTTGAAATGTATCTGAGAAAGTATTTACAGACTCACAACGCGTACTGACAAACAAACACAAATGCTTGGATTAGTTGTCGACACGAGTAGCGGCCTCGTCATGAGTAGTACTCTATGTGCCTGCGACGTGCTGTATGGCAATGGCACGCGCCGAGTGTCGCGCCGTCGGCTACTTGCCACTACTTGCCACTACTTGTCACTACTTGCCACTACTTGTCACTACTTGACCGACGGCGCTGCTAGTGAGGGAGGTACTGAGGACGGCTGCTGCTCGACGAATACTTACTACTACATACTGACTGTTTGGCAACGATGTCACTACACACATTGAAACAGTAATTTGGAGAGCGCCATGTTAGAATAGTTTATCTCTACTTCAGACTTAGATTAAGAAATGCAATCAGTGGTTTCTCGATGCTTAAATGCTTATGGAATCATTTTCAACATTGTAAAATATCAAACTATTTAAAAAAAAAAATGATTGCGAGTGCGAGGCTTCGGTTTCGGCTTATTGTTGCCGAAGCCGAAAATGTTTTTTTGCCGAAGGTTCGATCGGACACTACTTTTATACGAGGCGAACACTACATAACCTTCCTTTTTCTACAAATCACAAGAAAAAAAAATAAGTAGTTTATTTTTAAATATGTAAACCTAACATCACATAGTAACCTTCCAAAACACGACCAATCGCAAACTGTATTTGCCGGTAATTAAAAGTGAACATACTGTGTACGGCACGGTTCGGCTCGGCTCGGTTACGTCACGTCACGTCACGCCAACTCCGTCTGCGTGGCGCGTGTGGTGACTCGCGCGCGTCGCCGCCGCCGCTACGTGGAGCTACCCGCGCTACCGGCACTACCGGCGCTACCGGTCGGTAGGCCGCGGGAAGTGTCCTCGCGGTGCTTGCTTATGTATACCTGGGGGGAGAAGGGGGAGGTTCATGTCAATATAACATTGTAAATAAGTCTTCAAAACAGCATAACATTACATTATTATGATTCTCTATCGATACGCATAAAATATCATGTCATTAAAAATTACAAAACAAACAAATATCACAAAATTATGTATGGCATAATTTTACTAATCCTAATAATGTGCAAGCATAAAAATAATCACGCATAAATGTTTAAGCATAATTTTAAAACAAAAAAAAGTTCCAAATCGCTGCCATATTAATATAATGCTATTAAAAGTTATGCCTAACTCATTATGCCAAAATAAATTAGTATCAAAAAAGTTATGCGAAACAAAGGGATCCCTAATATCATATTAATGCGAAAGTTTGTTAGTCTCACGCAAAAACTGATGAAAACTTGACACATAGATAGATATAAAATACTTTTTAATCACAGATTATATAGGTACCTGTAGCAATCGATACTTGCTGACGGACAGGTGCTTGAGATGCGGCTGCATCCTCTCCTCGCCGAGGCCGAACGTGAACGCGACCATGCAGAACACCGCCGCCTTGCGCACCGCCGAGTTCTGGTGGTCCGCCAACTGTGGGCATACCAAACTTTCTTTTATTTTTACCCGACTGCTGCGAAGCCAAAAGGAGGTATGTATGTCTATCTCAATGTTCCTTCGTAAATACTGAATGACTGAATCGATTTTGATGAATGATTCATCGTCGTTATTTTAGACTTTTTGCGCTTTATTATGTATTAAAATTAAATTAAAAAAAAAAAACAAAATGGCGGATTTCTGGCACCAAAATGTATGTTTTGAAAACTGTTATGGTTATTTTTTACAATCATTTTGTTATATCATTATGAATACCGAGCTTAAATATATTGTTCAAATGATACCTGCATGATTCGATTAAATAAAAAAATATATTGCATTAAAGAAAATATTGATGTAAAGACGAAGGAAGATCCCGGGTTCGAATCCCGCGTGTTATACCTGACTGACTCCCTCCATTAGCTGCGACACAATGTCGTCGGTTAGTTCATGGCTCCTCGCCTTGGCCACTTCTCCGGCCAGTTTGAGGGCACACAGCGACGTGGGGTACCCCCGGGTACGTATCACCGGTTTCAGGAGCGCTAACACCTGGAACAACAATTAATATCCTGTATACTAAAAATAAAGCTGAAGAGTTTGTTTGAATGCTTCAATCACGGCGATGATAGATCAGTAATAGTGCCCTGACGTTGGTCGATGGGATTTTTTTGTTTATACTACTAAGGTAGCAAGCAAGCATATGGCCCACCTGATGGTAAGTGGTTACCGTCGCCTATCGCCATTTGCAATACCAGAGATAGTGCCAATATGTTGCTGACCTGTTACAATACCGAGAATGCAAACTGGCTCTCAAGTGCAATTGCCGGAACACCCTACCGGTGCTTGGCGACAAATTTTCAACTTGTGCGTGGTAGCCAGCCAGGCGGGTACTACGAAGTACCCTACCACCGTGCTATGGTTTCCTCACGATATTTTCCTTCACCCAAAGCTCAAATTCATTGTAGGATTGAAACCCGCGACCTGAGGGTCTACTCCGAAAAACACGATAGTCCGATCATCCTTGTGAAATTATTAACCAATAGAATAGGCTAGTTGACAGTGTCAAAAATAAATGACCAAACACTAACCAATGCATAAAACATCTGAAAACACGCGGAAACATCAAATATGTTGTACATTTAATGCTTTCTATGATTTTTAATTACCAGTAGAACCACTAAGAGTAGATCATTTGATGCTGTGAAACTATGACGTCATAGCTTAGTTTTCATACAATATTCCATGTAACCGATCGTTTTGACAATTATTAAAAAGTTGCTGATTTGATATGCCAGGAAACTACCCTATTGCAGCAAACCGACGAGACGTAAATTTTGAGCAATTCTATTGGTTAATAATTTCACAAGGATGATCGGACTATCGTGTATCGTTTTTCGTAGTTGGCCCGCTGGTTGTTACCGACTTACTTGTTGTGCTGGTAACGCGCTAGCTATGTGCGGCATCCCGGCGTCGACTGCTCGCATCACCTCCTTGTTGAGGGACTCGTACGCGTGGATCAGCTTGAGGAGTATCAGGTCGAAGTAGTCCAGCCACTGCGGCCGGGTCTCGGCGCGACGACATAACCAGATCAGGACCTTGACAGCCTCAGCGGCCGCTCGCTCGTTCGCTGTTCCCCATCCTAGAAGTTAATTAAGTGGTAAGTAACTAACATTAAAAAAATTAAGAAACTACCGAAACTCACTAGAAATTTGGTGATAATTTCAATAACTAAGAACACTCGATTAAGACACCTTTCAAACCAAAAAAAATTATTGAAATCCGTCTATCCGTTCAGGAGCTGCGATGCCACAGACGTGGGTCATTCGATTCTCATCCAAGACATACATTTGTGTGCATGAACATGTCTGTTTGTCCTGAGTCTGGGTGTAATTGGTGCCGATTCTGTTGTTTACGAACTTAACTAATATTAGACAAGTCACCTCTCTTTCATTTCAACCTTATTGAAAAAAGATAGAACACTTTTAATGCTGTCAGTTTAATCCATATCGTCGTAATGTACGGGTAAATAGTCGTGACCGATAAAGATCGCGCTTAAATTCACGTTGAAATGTGTGATCGGATTAAACTGACAGGACTAAAATATCTTGCATCCCTTTCTTATATTTACTATTAGAAAGAAAGAAAGTGAGATCAGTTAACCATGTGTGAAGAATGTCCCAAGATATTTATTTATTTATTATTTATTTATTTAGTTCGTAAACAACAGAATCGACACCATTATCTATTTAAGTATGTATTTACAAAAATAAAGTAGTATATGTAGTATATCAGTTATCTGGTTGTCCATAGTACAAGCTCTGCTTAGTTTGGGATTAGATAACCGTGTGTGAACAATGTCCCAGGACATTTTATTATGATATCACTTACCAGAAGTCTGTTGGGCGTTGGAAGCGTTTTCTGTGTTCTCCTTGTCTCCAGAACTCTCGTCTATGGATAGTGCCGCTAACGCTATCCTCACTATATTCCTGGACATTAAATATACATCTAAATATATAAAAAGAAAACTTGACTGACTGACTGACTGATCTATCAACGTACAGCTGGACGGATCGGGTTGAAATTTGGCATTTGGCAAGTCAGTGTAGCGCCATACTAATAACTAGATTCCGACCCGCGCTTTCACCCGCGTTCCCGAGGGATCTTATGTTTTCCCGGGATAAAAAGTAGCCTATATGTTAATCTAGGTTATAAACTATATACGTTCTAAATTTCATCTAAATCCGTTCAGTAGTTTTTGCGTGAAAGAGTAACAAACATCCATCCATCCATACATACTCACAAACTTTCGCAGTGTAGGATATCGAGCGATTAATGACTAGTCGAAACATTTATTTACTGTTCCTAGCAAACCTAATCAAATAAATAAATAAACATACAAAAAAACATGCAGTTGAATTGAGTCCTCGTTTTTGAAGTCGGTTAAAAAATCTTACAATAAAAGCAGTAGACGGGTGTAATATTGTCATACTTACTTGAAGTACTCGCAAGGTTTTCTGCAGTCTCCGTACTTGAGTATCTCGTGGGTTGCCAGCAGAAGTCTCTCCCACTGTTCCGGGGGCGCTTGGGACACGTCCAGCTTGCACAGAGCCTCCAGGACTTCTTGCTCGCGGAGACCAGCTGGGGAAGGAAAACCAGGTTTTTAACCACCGACGAAAAAGAGGGGAAGCTCCTGAACGGATGGATCGATTCTGATTTTATTTTTTTTTGTTTGAAAGGTCTTTTAATTGAGTGTTATATAGCTATGTTTCAAGAAAATCCGCTCAGCCGTTTGGAAATTATCACCAATTTTCTAGTGAATTCCGGGGGTTTCTTTAAATTTAGTATTTATTTTAATATATAATCTTACAACTATCTATACTAATAATAAAGCTGAAAAGTTTGTTTGTTTGAACGCGCTAATCTCCGGAGTTACTGGTCCGATATAGGAAGCTACATTATCCCCGAAGGTTATAGGCTACTTTTCATCGCGGGAACGAAACAGCGAGCAATTAAAAGTTATCTGGTTGTCCATAGTACAAGCTCTGCTTAGTTCGATATTAGTATCTTAAAATATCTAATTCTTCGTGTACGTGTGTTTGTTATCTAACTCTTAAACGGCTGGACCGATTTCGATGAATATTTGTGTGTATATTTCAATGGGATGGTGTGAATACAATTGGACCCGGTAGGTGGCGCTGCTGTCGGTAAACACGTGTTTTCCAGGCAGAACGACGTCAGCCGGGTCCGTTAGTGTGTGTAATATAAAATCTTCTGCACTTGTGGTGTAAACTTTAGGTGATCAACACTCACATTTGGTGATGATGAACCCGTTCTCGTCAGTCTCGTATGGCCTGATCTTGTCTCTGCCGAGATGCCCCGAATTGTAGTCACTGTAACAAAACAACGTTTTAGTCGGACGTTCTTACTGCGAACCAATGAGCTCCCCATCACGGTTTTCCCTCAGCGCTACGACATGGGGTTCTTCAAAAGGGACGTGAAATAAGCTCTTCAAGGTCGGCAACACATCGGCAATCCCCCTGGTATTGCAAATGCCCATGCGGCGGTGACCACTTACCATCAGGTGGACCGTCAGCCTGCTTGTCAACCAGTTTTCATAAAAAAAATAACAAAAGTCGAGGGGGGGTTTGCATACTAATAAAAAAAGGTTTAAGTTTTAGACGAATCCATTTTTTAAAAGATTATGCTGAAGATCGAAACTTTGAATGCTGTGGGGTGGAGATTGTAAAGGAGAATATCGTAGTCATTTGTCTTTATAGAACGCCAAATTCGGACATAAATATATTTTTCTCGAAGCTTGAATCAATTTTGTTAAAGCTATCAAAAAATCCCAAGAGAAAGATTGTATTAGCAGGTGATCTCAATATTAACATACTAAAAACAACACGGAGTAGCATTGATCTAATTAATTTAACAAATAGTTACAACTTACATATGCACATAACTAAACCAACTAGACTTCAAACATGTATAGACCATCTCATAAGTAATATCAAGAATGCTACTGGAACTCTTCTAGAGCTTAACTTATCAGATCATAATACAGCTCAAATTTTAAGTATTCCAATTAAAAATAAATGTTCATTGCCATCAGTTTACTATGTTTTAAAAAAAGACTACTCCAAAGATAACTTAGAAAAATTTCGATATTGCTTATCAAGACTAACTTTTTCAGAGGTCTATAGCAAGTCAAATATACAGATAGCTATGAAGGAATTTTATGACCTGTTTTGTTTGTTTTACAAATTATGCTTTCCCCTTAAACGAATAAAAATCACAAATGTCTACAAAAGTCCAATTTGGATATCAAAAGGATTAAAAATAAGCTGTGGAACCAAACGACATTTAAGATATAATTTTTACAAAAATAGAAATATGCGAAATAAATTGAAATATGAACAATATTCCAAATTGCTCCGACGCTGTATTCAAACTTCCCAAAAAATTCAAAATGATAATTACCTGATTAAATCAAATAATACATGTAAAGCCTCGTGGAATTTAATCAACTCAGAACTAAATAAAAAATCGAATCATGATTTCATTAATGAAATAAAAATTGATAACAAAATGTTAAAGGATCCAGTTGACATCGCAAATGAATTTAATAAATACCTTATAGACCTAACAAATACAAACAAAAACACTAAACAATATAATAATACAAACAAATTGCACGTTACTAACAGTATTTTCCTAACACCATGTGATCAAATGGAATTAAATAGATTAATACAATCACTGAAAAATACTGCTGCTGAAGGATATGATCAAATAGCCACAAAAGTTATCAAACACTGTAGAGAAGAACTTAGTCCAGTTCTCACGTATTTGATAAACTTATCGTTTGAAATTGGTGAATTTCCAGACTTGTTGAAGGTTTCTGTTGTTAAACCAATGCATAAAAAAGGAGATAAATCAGATTTAAATAACTACAGACCAATAACTTTGGTACCTGTATTGTCTAAATTATTTGAAAAAGCCATGCAGAAAAGGATTGTTTCATTTGTTAATAAGTTAAATATTATCAAAGAGGAGCAATTTGGGTTTCAGAGCAAGAAATCCACAACATTAGCCGCATTTAAACTGGTACGTGAAATAACAGAATCTCTCAACTCAAGGCTGGCAACTTCTGTTATATTCTTTGATATGTCTCGAGCTTTTGATTTTGTATCACACGATCTCCTAATCGAAAAATTAAATAATATCGGCATTCGTGGTATAGCGCTAAAGTGGCTGCAGACATATTTAAGAAATCGAGTACAATATGTCGAGATAACAAAATTGAATACGGACTTGGCACTGGTTTCTCACAAATCAGTGAACAGAGTCAGCTGTTGTGGGGTGCCTCAAGGTAGCGTTCTAGGCCCGTTACTCTTCTTATTATATATAAACGATCTTCCAGATGTGACTACTAATAAATGTACTCTCTTCGCTGATGACATCTCCATAATGATAACCGGTAATAGAAATAAAATTAATAATTATGAAAAGGACATAAATAATACCATTGAATTAATTTCTAATTGGTTAAGTAATAATAATTTAAATTTAAATTTAACAAAAACACAATTTATTCAATTCAATAATTATGGATCTAATAATATAAAACTAAATATTAATAATAAAGGACAGGACGTATTAGAAACAGACAAAACAAAATTTTTAGGTTTGTTTATTGATAGGAACTTAAATTGGAAGTCGCATATTGATCATGTTTGTAAAAAAATAAGTAAGTTTATATATGTTTTAAACAGATTGAGACAGACATCCGCACGATCTACTGTCCTAGCAGCGTACCATGGTTATATAGCGTCAACACTAAAATATGGCCTATTGATTTGGGGGAATTCTACAGATCTAAATAAGGTATTCATTGCACAAAAAAAATGTATACGTGCAATATGCGGTGTTCCACCACATGCACCTTGCAGACCTCTGTTTGAAAGTCTAGGTATATTGTCTCTCCCATGTATGTATATATTAGAAGTTGCATTATTTGTAAAGACTCATTACAGTTATTTTAAAACAGCACAAGACATTTACCCGAGAAACACGAGGAATCCAGATCGATTGGTCTATGACATTCCGCCTCGAATGGCTCTTTATCAAAAACAATGTTATGCAATGAGTATAAAGGTGTTTAATGCAATACCAAATGATATTAAATCACTTTCACTGACACGTTTTAAATGTAAATTAATTAAATGGTTAAAAACTCAAATTTTCTACGACATTAATGAATTGTATAATTGTTTGACATAGGACTTTTTGTGTTTGTTTGTTATTTGCTTTGTTCGTTGACTAAATGACATGTATGTACGAGATCATAGACATTAATTTTGATATAGATTTTAATTTTGATATTTAGTAAGTGACATGATTCCCTATTCTTTCTTTATAATAATAAATAAATAATGTTTTTCATATTATAATATTATTATGTATTTGCATGCTTTTTTTTAAAGCTATTTGTGCTGAACTTTTATTATGTATAGATACTGTAAGACCTTGTAAACCACATTTATAGCAAATAAACTATTCTATTCTATTCTATTCTAAAAAAAAGGCAATGCGCAAGTGGTACCCGGGATTAGTAGATGGTCTCTGTCCCGGGTGTCGCTGGCGTCCATAGGCTACGGTAACCGCTTACCATCAGGCGGGCCGTATGCTTGTTTGCAGTCTTTGTTGTATAAAAAAAAAAAGAAAAAAGGTATGTAGGTCCCAGTTTTTTTTGTTCTCAGGACAGGACACCGTCTGCCGGGTCAGCTAGTACATCATTTTAATATGTACGAGGCATCTAGTCCTACGTACCCATGCAACGGCAGATCTAACCTCGCATGTGGAACTGGTGATGATTCCTTCGTGCTGTTCGCTTCCTCCGAACTGTCTGCTGATGCCGCCCTGCACGCTGCTTCACTGTAGTAACATAAAAATTGTATGTCAAATACTTTTGCTCTACTTTCCCAATGAGGAATAAAAACAAAAAAAATCTAATTAGTCCGTCAGTTGGATTATCAAAAAATATTGGATACGTATTTTTTATTTTATCAAATCAATAAGAAATTACAAAGATAAGTCCCATCAAAGTGCAGGATTGGGGCTTGTGACGTCATTGTACAACTACTTTTTAGTACACTTTTTGCAGACCGGAAAATCTTCGTTATTTTTTGTTTTCGGATCAAAATAAAAAATACGTATCCAATATTTTTTGATAATCTAACTGACGGACTAATTAGATTGTTTTGTTGTTATTCCTCATTGATCCCACCACGTTCCATTTCAGCTGTTTCTGAGTAATACGGAATATGCACGGTATATATTTTTTTTGCTACAAACTTATAATACTTCTTTTTTTCGTCGGAGGTTAAAAAGAAATTGCAAAAGGTGCCCCAAATATTGGAAAATTAGGGAAAATCTGAAAGTGCTTTATTCTACGGTACTTTTGTGTGAACTAGTATGTATATAAATATGTACTCACGCGTTATAATGCCCGTTGGGAACCCCGTTGTGTCCTTTATTGGAGAGTGTGACGTCAGACATCTGACTGATACCAGAGTCTTTACTCGACATGTGGTTACCGCACTCCGCTGAAACAAAATATAGGATATTTTCATTGTTTTTTCTTTTATAGCAGTGGTTCTTAATCTTTTGGTGCTGAGTTTGGTCGAGTTACTTCTTAACCAGTCTGGCGTGGCTGTCAAATAAAATGAAAATCTAGGAAAGTCGTGAAAAGCAACTCTCTTGCAGGCGAATCTTGTCCTTATTGACTTTAGAAACGTTATTATTATAATTCTTATATTTTCCTGTCAAGGTTGAAATTTAAATAACATTTAAAAATAATAAAAGCGTAACGGAAGTTAGACCCGAGAGTGTTATCTATACTATAGTATAGTTAAAATCTCGCTGCAGACTTGGTCATGAATCATAATCGGAGTAGGGATGTGCGCTAGTTGCGCGCGCTCAAGGCCATTATCGATAATCGTAAATTTGGTAGTAAAATTTAAAAAATGTGTATTTATTTCTATCACCCATTTATAAATATATAAAACTATCGATATCACTCATCGACTGCAGTAATGCACAGGACTACGTGTGGGCGTGGCCTGCCCATAAGACTAATAGGAAGCCAGATTATTCCAGAAGGTTATAGGCTAGGGTACGCGAGTGAAGCCGCGAGGAACAGCTAGTTGTAAATAAAAATGTTATTGTTATTGTTGTGAATTTTTGTATAAGTACCTAAAATATCGCTAGTTCATGACCAGACACACTGTATATGTATATTTAGGTTATGTCTATATGTGTGAACCACTGTTTTTAAACGACTTCAAAAAGGAGGAGATTATCAAATCGTCGGAATCTTTTTTTTTTATTATAGTGATGAATACATACCGTTAGAATGTTGCGCAGTGTATGTGTGTATTTCTGAAGTAGTTTTCCTAATACGCGAGTACACGTCCTCGGCGTTAGTTGAGTTGGACGCGCCACTCACTGTCCTCAGTGGGCTGTCGCTGCCCGCTGGAACAAATCATTGTACATATGTATAGGCTCATTACATAGAAGACAAGAATACATGGTTGTAGTAGCTTCTTTCTGCACTTGCAGCCTTCTAAAGTGACTATTGTATGAAGAAGGAAAGATCCACAAAAAAAGAAGCCTTGCTGAGTTTGTTGCCGGAGTGTTCTCAGTGTAAGTGTATGTGGAACCGGTGGTAGAGTCTATTGTAAAACTGTAACTATTGACATTCATAAGTGCCTTATTAGGGCCTCAACAGAATAAATGAGGTTCGAGTTTAAGGTCACCCAAAGAGCAATGGAGAGAGCTACGCTCGGAGTTTCCCTGCGAGATCGGATCTGAAATGATGAGATCCGCAGGCGAACCAAAGTAACCGACATGGCCCGAAGAATTGCCAGCACTGAAGTGGCAGTGGGCGGGTCACATCGCTCGTAGAACCGAAGGCCGCTGGGGCAGAAGGGTTCTCGAGTGGCGTCCATGAACCGGAAGACGCAGCGTGGGCAGGCCCCCCACAAGATGGACCGATGATCTTGTGAGGGTCGCGGGAAACCGCTGGATGCGGGTAGCACAAGACCGGCCATCGTGGAGATCCTTGGGGGAGGCCTTTGTCCAGCAGTGGACGTCTTTCGGCTGACATGATGATGATGAATGCGACTAGGTAGACTTACTGCTGGAAGTTCTGCGTACATGTTGCTGGACGACTCCATTGACCAGCGCCTGCGTCTCCGCCGGTAGTTCACCCATCAGCGTTGTGAACTGGGAACAATTAGATTAATATGAGCTTTCATCAGCCTTACGGAACTCTGTTACTAAGCTTCTAATGTTCGTCTGTCAGCGGGCTGTATCTCATGAACCGTAATTGGTAGACAGTTGTTTTTTTTACAGAATATGTTGCCGGTATAACAACATATAATAGAAATAAATGTTTTCTTTCTCTCTTTAATTAAAATAAGTTAAATATTAAAGCTTTTTACTATGTATAGGCCTGTGTTTGACCACAATCTCACCTTGGTCAGTGATCATGTGGCCGATGATGGTAAGCACACAAAGCCTAGAAGGGAACTGGCTCTGATGCGTTCTACTAAAAAGCTATCTTGCCCCGTTACCACATTTTTGATTACGAGCATAGAATAAATAATATACTAGATTACGAGTAAAGGCTTTTACATAGAGGTAATGCTGAAACTCCTGAAATTTTGTTGTATTATTGATAACTAGCTGTTCCCCGCAGTTCCAGTCGCGTTCCCGAAATAAAAATTAGCCTATAACCTTCGGGGATAATGTAGCTTCCTATTAGTGAAAGAATGTTTTGAATCGGACCAGTAACTAAGCCAGTAAAGAAGCCTTGCTGAGTTTCTTGTCGGAGTCTTCTCAGTTTGTGTGAGTCATCTTAGATGATGTGGCCGATGATGGTAAGCACACAAAGCCTAGAAAGGAACTGGCTCTCAGACAGACAGATTTTCAACTTTTGTGTGGTAGACAGCTAGGCGTTTTTTTAATAAGATTTTTTACTAATTGCAGCTCAGTTATAGGTCGTTGTCAACGTGTGATTCGCGACAAAAATAGTAGTACATAATAATATACTTACTGATCAACTAAAAACAATTCATCAAAATATTTCACCGAAGTATACTTGTTTCTAGTCACGTTTTCATGAAATTGTCGTATATCCCATAAATGCTTCATTATTTCTTGGGCGATTTCATTTTTGAAATATTTTTTACGGTATTTTCATATTTAGTTAAGAAATTTGATAAAAAAAAAACCGAACAAGGGCGGATCTGATTCGCGCACCGAGGGTTCCGGAATTTCCTATGGTTCTTTAAATACCATACCATATCATAGACTTCTTATAGGTTTTCCTGTAATCCATAGGTAAATAACTGTATTTTTTTCAAAATGTTTGGCCCAGTATTTTCGGAGATAAGGGGGGGGGGGGGGGGGGGGTTCAATTTTCGCTTACTTAAAATTATATTATTATATATTTGATATCCTCACAACGAGCCCTTACATTTTATATGACACACAATATAGTTTGCAAAGCTTTTTTTTAATTTTCTAATTTATCCCCCAAAAGTAAGACGGACAGATAGACGCACGAGTGATCCTATAAGGGTTCCGTTTTTTTTCTTTTGAATTTCGGAACCCTAAAAATGATGGTTCCCTGAGTATGTGCAGTGTACTTACCGGTACAGGGTTACAGTCATATAGTGCGGCGAGGGCTCGACGCGCACTGAGTCTAACGTCGGCGGCCCTGGGGTCAGCCGCCAGGCCAGACACCTTCACCAGCGCACGACCCGCCACGCCGTTAGCGCCACCTGACGGCCGGAATATGAAAAAAGTTACTTTTGTATTCCACTTATTTCCAGTCTTGGGATTTCCCAAGAAAGATATTTTATGTAACCTCTTCCGGTTGTTTAGGGAATTAGATTGATTTTTGCCTGTTGGGATTTTATTGAAGAAAACTATGTGTGAACAACTCTTTCTCAGCTCACTCAGCTTTATTATTAGTATAGATTAGATAGAGTAGAGTAATGTAGAGTAATAAGTATAGTAATGTAGAGTAGAGTAGAGTAATGTAGAGTAGAGTAGAGTAATGTAGGGTAGAGTAGAGTAATGTAGGGTAGAGTAGAGTAATGAGTAGTGTAGAGTAATGTAGTGTAGAGTAGTGTAGAGCGTGTACTGACCGTGCAGCGCGAGCGCGAGGCTGGCGGGCGTGCAGTAGTCGTGCGCGAGGTCCGCCAGTAGTGTAGAGTAGTGTAGAGTAATGTAGTGTAGAGTAGTGTAGAGTAGTGTAGAGCGTGTACTGACCGTGCAGCGCGAGCGCGAGGCTGGCGGGCGTGCAGTAGTCGTGCGCGAGGTCCGCCAGTAGTGTAGAGTAGTGTAGAGTAATGTAGTGTAGAGTAGTGTAGAGTAGTGTAGAGCGTGTACTGACCGTGCAGCGCGAGCGCGAGGCTGGCGGGCGTGCAGTAGTCGTGCGCGAGGTCCGCCAGTAGTGTAGAGTAGTGTAGAGTAATGTAGTGTAGAGTAGTGTAGAGTAGTGTAGAGCGTGTACTGACCGTGCAGCGCGAGCGCGAGGCTGGCGGGCGTGCAGTAGTCGTGCGCGAGGTCCGCCAGTAGTGTAGAGTAGTGTAGAGTAATGTAGTGTAGAGTAGTGTAGAGTAGTGTAGAGCGTGTACTGACCGTGCAGCGCGAGCGCGAGGCTGGCGGGCGTGCAGTAGTCGTGCGCGAGGTCCGCCAGTAGTGTAGAGTAATGTAGTGTAGAGTAGTGTAGAGTAGTGTAGAGCGTGTACTGACCGTGCAGCGCGAGCGCGAGGCTGGCGGGCGTGCAGTAGTCGTGCGCGAGGTCCGCCAGTAGTGTAGAGTAATGTAGTGTAGAGTAGTGTAGAGTAGTGTAGAGCGTGTACTGACCGTGCAGCGCGAGCGCGAGGCTGGCGGGCGTGCAGTAGTCGTGCGCGAGGTCCGCCAGTAGTGTAGAGTAGTGTAGAGTAATGTAGTGTAGAGTAGTGTAGAGTAGTGTAGAGCGTGTACTGACCGTGCAGCGCGAGCGCGAGGCTGGCGGGCGTGCAGTAGTCGTGCGCGAGGTCCGCCAGTAGTGTAGAGTAGTGTAGAGTAATGTAGTGTAGAGTAGTGTAGAGTAGTGTAGAGCGTGTACTGACCGTGCAGCGCGAGCGCGAGGCTGGCGGGCGTGCAGTAGTCGTGCGCGAGGTCCGCCAGTAGTGTAGAGTAGTGTAGAGTAATGTAGTGTAGAGTAGTGTAGAGTAGTGTAGAGCGTGTACTGACCGTGCAGCGCGAGCGCGAGGCTGGCGGGCGTGCAGTAGTCGTGCGCGAGGTCCGCCAGTAGTGTAGAGTAGTGTAGAGTAATGTAGTGTAGAGTAGTGTAGAGTAGTGTAGAGCGTGTACTGACCGTGCAGCGCGAGCGCGAGGCTGGCGGGCGTGCAGTAGTCGTGCGCGAGGTCCGCCAGTAGTGTAGAGTAGTGTAGAGTAATGTAGTGTAGAGTAGTGTAGAGTAGTGTAGAGCGTGTACTGACCGTGCAGCGCGAGCGCGAGGCTGGCGGGCGTGCAGTAGTCGTGCGCGAGGTCCGCCAGTAGTGTAGAGTAGTGTAGAGTAATGTAGTGTAGAGTAGTGTAGAGCGTGTACTGACCGTGCAGCGCGAGCGCGAGGCTGGCGGGCGTGCAGTAGTCGTGCGCGAGGTCCGCCAGTAGTGTAGAGTAGTGTAGAGTAATGTAGTGTAGAGTAGTGTAGAGTAGTGTAGAGCGTGTACTGACCGTGCAGCGCGAGCGCGAGGCTGGCGGGCGTGCAGTAGTCGTGCGCGAGGTCCGCCAGTAGTGTAGAGTAGTGTAGAGTAATGTAGTGTAGAGTAGTGTAGAGCGTGTACTGACCGTGCAGCGCGAGCGCGAGGCTGGCGGGCGTGCAGTAGTCGTGCGCGAGGTCCGCCAGTAGTGTAGAGTAGTGTAGAGTAATGTAGTGTAGAGTAGTGTAGAGTAGTGTAGAGCGTGTACTGACCGTGCAGCGCGAGCGCGAGGCTGGCGGGCGTGCAGTAGTCGTGCGCGAGGTCCGCCAGTAGTGTAGAGTAGTGTAGAGTAATGTAGTGTAGAGTAGTGTAGAGTAGTGTAGAGCGTGTACTGACCGTGCAGCGCGAGCGCGAGGCTGGCGGGCGTGCAGTAGTCGTGCGCGAGGTCCGCCAGTAGTGTAGAGTAGTGTAGAGTAATGTAGTGTAGAGTAGTGTAGAGTAGTGTAGAGCGTGTACTGACCGTGCAGCGCGAGCGCGAGGCTGGCGGGCGTGCAGTAGTCGTGCGCGAGGTCCGCCAGTAGTGTAGAGTAGTGTAGAGTAATGTAGTGTAGAGTAGTGTAGAGTAGTGTAGAGCGTGTACTGACCGTGCAGCGCGAGCGCGAGGCTGGCGGGCGTGCAGTAGTCGTGCGCGAGGTCCGCCAGTAGTGTAGAGTAGTGTAGAGTAATGTAGTGTAGAGTAGTGTAGAGTAGTGTAGAGCGTGTACTGACCGTGCAGCGCGAGCGCGAGGCTGGCGGGCGTGCAGTAGTCGTGCGCGAGGTCCGCCAGTAGTGTAGAGTAATGTAGTGTAGAGTAGTGTAGAGTAGTGTAGAGCGTGTACTGACCGTGCAGCGCGAGCGCGAGGCTGGCGGGCGTGCAGTAGTCGTGCGCGAGGTCCGCCAGTAGTGTAGAGTAGTGTAGAGTAATGTAGTGTAGAGTAGTGTAGAGTAGTGTAGAGCGTGTACTGACCGTGCAGCGCGAGCGCGAGGCTGGCGGGCGTGCAGTAGTCGTGCGCGAGGTCCGCCAGTAGTGTAGAGTAGTGTAGAGTAATGTAGTGTAGAGTAGTGTAGAGTAGTGTAGAGCGTGTACTGACCGTGCAGCGCGAGCGCGAGGCTGGCGGGCGTGCAGTAGTCGTGCGCGAGGTCCGCCAGTAGTGTAGAGTAGTGTAGAGTAATGTAGTGTAGAGTAGTGTAGAGTAGTGTAGAGCGTGTACTGACCGTGCAGCGCGAGCGCGAGGCTGGCGGGCGTGCAGTAGTCGTGCGCGAGGTCCGCCAGTAGTGTAGAGTAATGTAGTGTAGAGTAGTGTAGAGTAGTGTAGAGCGTGTACTGACCGTGCAGCGCGAGCGCGAGGCTGGCGGGCGTGCAGTAGTCGTGCGCGAGGTCCGCCAGTAGTGTAGAGTAATGTAGTGTAGAGTAGTGTAGAGTAGTGTAGAGCGTGTACTGACCGTGCAGCGCGAGCGCGAGGCTGGCGGGCGTGCAGTAGTCGTGCGCGAGGTCCGCCAGTAGTGTAGAGTAGTGTAGAGTAATGTAGTGTAGAGTAGTGTAGAGTAGTGTAGAGCGTGTACTGACCGTGCAGCGCGAGCGCGAGGCTGGCGGGCGTGCAGTAGTCGTGCGCGAGGTCCGCCAGTAGTGTAGAGTAGTGTAGAGTAATGTAGTGTAGAGTAGTGTAGAGCGTGTACTGACCGTGCAGCGCGAGCGCGAGGCTGGCGGGCGTGCAGTAGTCGTGCGCGAGGTCCGCCAGTAGTGTAGAGTAGTGTAGAGTAATGTAGTGTAGAGTAGTGTAGAGTAGTGTAGAGCGTGTACTGACCGTGCAGCGCGAGCGCGAGGCTGGCGGGCGTGCAGTAGTCGTGCGCGAGGTCCGCCAGTAGTGTAGAGTAGTGTAGAGTAATGTAGTGTAGAGTAGTGTAGAGCGTGTACTGACCGTGCAGCGCGAGCGCGAGGCTGGCGGGCGTGCAGTAGTCGTGCGCGAGGTCCGCCAGTAGTGTAGAGTAGTGTAGAGTAATGTAGTGTAGAGTAGTGTAGAGCGTGTACTGACCGTGCAGCGCGAGCGCGAGGCTGGCGGGCGTGCAGTAGTCGTGCGCGAGGTCCGCCAGTAGTGTAGAGTAGTGTAGAGTAATGTAGTGTAGAGTAGTGTAGAGTAGTGTAGAGCGTGTACTGACCGTGCAGCGCGAGCGCGAGGCTGGCGGGCGTGCAGTAGTCGTGCGCGAGGTCCGCCAGTAGTGTAGAGTAGTGTAGAGTAATGTAGTGTAGAGTAGTGTAGAGTAGTGTAGAGCGTGTACTGACCGTGCAGCGCGAGCGCGAGGCTGGCGGGCGTGCAGTAGTCGTGCGCGAGGTCCGCCAGTAGTGTAGAGTAGTGTAGAGTAATGTAGTGTAGAGTAGTGTAGAGTAGTGTAGAGCGTGTACTGACCGTGCAGCGCGAGCGCGAGGCTGGCGGGCGTGCAGTAGTCGTGCGCGAGGTCCGCCAGTAGTGTAGAGTAATGTAGTGTAGAGTAGTGTAGAGTAGTGTAGAGCGTGTACTGACCGTGCAGCGCGAGCGCGAGGCTGGCGGGCGTGCAGTAGTCGTGCGCGAGGTCCGCCAGTAGTGTAGAGTAGTGTAGAGTAATGTAGTGTAGAGTAGTGTAGAGTAGTGTAGAGCGTGTACTGACCGTGCAGCGCGAGCGCGAGGCTGGCGGGCGTGCAGTAGTCGTGCGCGAGGTCCGCCAGTAGTGTAGAGTAGTGTAGAGTAATGTAGTGTAGAGTAGTGTAGAGTAGTGTAGAGCGTGTACTGACCGTGCAGCGCGAGCGCGAGGCTGGCGGGCGTGCAGTAGTCGTGCGCGAGGTCCGCCAGTAGTGTAGAGTAATGTAGTGTAGAGTAGTGTAGAGTAGTGTAGAGCGTGTACTGACCGTGCAGCGCGAGCGCGAGGCTGGCGGGCGTGCAGTAGTCGTGCGCGAGGTCCGCCAGTAGTGTAGAGTAATGTAGTGTAGAGTAGTGTAGAGTAGTGTAGAGCGTGTACTGACCGTGCAGCGCGAGCGCGAGGCTGGCGGGCGTGCAGTAGTCGTGCGCGAGGTCCGCCAGTAGTGTAGAGTAATGTAGTGTAGAGTAGTGTAGAGTAGTGTAGAGCGTGTACTGACCGTGCAGCGCGAGCGCGAGGCTGGCGGGCGTGCAGTAGTCGTGCGCGAGGTCCGCCAGTAGTGTAGAGTAGTGTAGAGTAATGTAGTGTAGAGTAGTGTAGAGTAGTGTAGAGCGTGTACTGACCGTGCAGCGCGAGCGCGAGGCTGGCGGGCGTGCAGTAGTCGTGCGCGAGGTCCGCCAGTAGTGTAGAGTAGTGTAGAGTAATGTAGTGTAGAGTAGTGTAGAGTAGTGTAGAGCGTGTACTGACCGTGCAGCGCGAGCGCGAGGCTGGCGGGCGTGCAGTAGTCGTGCGCGAGGTCCGCCAGTAGTGTAGAGTAGTGTAGAGTAATGTAGTGTAGAGTAGTGTAGAGTAGTGTAGAGCGTGTACTGACCGTGCAGCGCGAGCGCGAGGCTGGCGGGCGTGCAGTAGTCGTGCGCGAGGTCCGCCAGTAGTGTAGAGTAGTGTAGAGTAATGTAGTGTAGAGTAGTGTAGAGTAGTGTAGAGCGTGTACTGACCGTGCAGCGCGAGCGCGAGGCTGGCGGGCGTGCAGTAGTCGTGCGCGAGGTCCGCCAGTAGTGTAGAGTAGTGTAGAGTAATGTAGTGTAGAGTAGTGTAGAGTAGTGTAGAGCGTGTACTGACCGTGCAGCGCGAGCGCGAGGCTGGCGGGCGTGCAGTAGTCGTGCGCGAGGTCCGCCAGTAGTGTAGAGTAGTGTAGAGTAATGTAGTGTAGAGTAGTGTAGAGTAGTGTAGAGCGTGTACTGACCGTGCAGCGCGAGCGCGAGGCTGGCGGGCGTGCAGTAGTCGTGCGCGAGGTCCGCCAGTAGTGTAGAGTAGTGTAGAGTAATGTAGTGTAGAGTAGTGTAGAGTAGTGTAGAGCGTGTACTGACCGTGCAGCGCGAGCGCGAGGCTGGCGGGCGTGCAGTAGTCGTGCGCGAGGTCCGCCAGTAGTGTAGAGTAGTGTAGAGTAATGTAGTGTAGAGTAGTGTAGAGTAGTGTAGAGCGTGTACTGACCGTGCAGCGCGAGCGCGAGGCTGGCGGGCGTGCAGTAGTCGTGCGCGAGGTCCGCCAGTAGTGTAGAGTAGTGTAGAGTAATGTAGTGTAGAGTAGTGTAGAGTAGTGTAGAGCGTGTACTGACCGTGCAGCGCGAGCGCGAGGCTGGCGGGCGTGCAGTAGTCGTGCGCGAGGTCCGCCAGTAGTGTAGAGTAGTGTAGAGTAATGTAGTGTAGAGTAGTGTAGAGTAGTGTAGAGCGTGTACTGACCGTGCAGCGCGAGCGCGAGGCTGGCGGGCGTGCAGTAGTCGTGCGCGAGGTCCGCCAGGAACCGCAGCGCCGCCGCCTTCGTCTTGGCCGTGGGGGCCGTCGCGCCGTCCGCCACGAACCTATACACATACATATACATTTATACAGGGTCATATGTGGCCCTTAACTTAAGGTGGAGGCTTCGGTTGGAGGACGAAATCCAAATTTTGTCACGTTTTTTGCAAAGTGCAGCTCAGTTATAGGTCGTAAGTTATCAACATATTATTGGCGACAAGAATGGTAGTATATTTACTGATTAGTAACAAACGAAATGATGAACATATTCCTCCAAGGTATATTAGTAACATTTTCATGAAATAGTCGTATATGTCAGTAATATACCTTGGAGGAATATGTTATTATTATTTTATCCAGTCTGGCGTCTCTGTCCGTATTTGGCCCAACAATTTTGTTGTCATATGGCTTTTGTTTATAACAAGTAGTTTCCTTTACGCTTTTATTATTTTTAAATGTTATTTAAATTTCAACCTTGACAGGAAAATATAAGAATTATAATAATAACGTTTTTAAAGTCAATAAGGACAAGATTCGCCTGCAAAAGAGTTGCTTTTCACGACTTTCCTAGATTTTCCTTTTTTTTTTATTTGTCAGCGACGCCAGACTGGATATGATTACTTGACCGACGACGCTGCTAGTAAGTGAGGTACTGAGGACGGCTGCTGCTCGACGAATACTTACTACTACATACTGACTGTTTGGTAACGATCTCACTACACACATTGAAACTGTGATCTGTAGGGGCGCGCCATGTTACAGTAGTTTACCTTTACAGTAAATAGGGTAGTTACCGGAATATGTTATGCAGCTGCAACTCGGCCGGGAAGCACTCGTGTATGACGTCTAGAGTCTTCATAATTTTGCTCTGCACCGAGCCGAGGATGTCTGTGCCGAGTTTCATCAGTAGCCTGCAGAAAAAAAAACATTCAAATTAAAATCTGTCTTTATTAAATAAATAAATAATTTATACTAATAATAAAGCTGAAGAGTTTGTTTGAACGCGCTAATCTCCGGAGTTACTGGTTCGATTTGAAAATTTATTTCACTAATAGGAAGCTTCATTATATATTTTAGGGTTCCGAAAAAAAAAACGGAACCCTTATAGGATCACTCGTGCGTCTGTCCGTCTGTCTGTCTGTCTGTCCGAAAATATTGGACTGGATTGAGTTGAAAGTTGGTACACATATGTAAGTCGGTGACCCAAACATGGACGTGTTACCTAAATAAATGAATTTCAAACATGGGGGCTAATTTTGGGGGGTAAATTAGAAATTTTAAAAAATAAGTTTTGCAGTCAATATTGTGTAACATATCAAATGAAAGGGCTTGTTGTGAGGATCTCAAATATATTTTTATTAGAATTTTAATATAAATGGTTTTGAAGTTATTTAAGAAAATAGGCGAAAAATTAGCGAAATTTGACCATTCCCCCCATTATTTCCAAAACTACTGGGCCAAACATTTTGAAAAAAAATTCAGATAATAGTTCTTTACCTAAAGATTACAGGAAAACCTATAAGAAGTCTATCTAATACCTTTAAACCTGCAATTTATGGATATATATATATAATCTGAATCTCGGAAACAGCGCGAACGATTTTCATGAAATTTGGTATGCAGGGGGTTTCCGGGGCGATAAATCGATGTAGCTAAGTTTCATTTTTAGAAAACACGATTTCTAAAAAAAAAAACAATTTATAGTTACCATCAACAAATTTGGGTCAGATTTAAAAATATTTATGGAACTTAGTTAAACATGTACGGAACCCTCTCCACGCGAGTTTAACTCGCATTTGTCCAATTTATTTTCTTTAGTTCCTAAAACAAGAAATAACGAGGATGTGAAATTTTAACTCAATAGTTAAAATTTCACGTGACGTCACGTCTTAGTACACTTTTTACAGAGAGATGACGTCACAAGCCCCCACTCCTGAACTTTGATGCGACTTATCTTTGTAATTTTTTATTGATACGGTAAAATAAAAAATACGTATCCAATATTGTTTGATAACCTAACTGACGGACTAAACAGAATTAATTATTTTTTACCCACTCATCATCCCTATTCAGAATACACGATTTACAACAATTATCCTACTAATATTCTAAATGCGAAAGTTTATGGATGTATGTATGTTTGTTACTCTTTCACGCAAAAACTACAGAACGGATTTGGATGAAATATGGAACACAGATAGTTTATAACCAAGATTAACACATAGGATACTTTTTATTCCGGGGAAACATAAGATCCCTCGGGAACGAGGGTGAAACCGCGCGGCAATTTTTTTTATTAAAACTAAACCACACAAACTTATATGTATATCAGATAAGAAAACTTCATAATCGCGATGGAGACTCACCTGAACATCAGCTGATAGAGCCAGTCCTTCAGCTGCTGCCAGTGGACGAGCAGCAGTTCGCAGACCGCGTCCAGCAGCAGCGAGAACACCTTCGTGTGCGCGTCCACGAACATCTTGTTTAGAAGCTCCGTTAGTCTTCGCAGTTGCTCGTCTGTTAGCAGCCGACCGCTGTTTAGGTAGTTGGCCTGTGGAAAAAAAGGTTTTGGCTTATCAAAAGGTACCTTATAGGATTATTTCGTTGTCCGCCTGTTTATCTGTATTTTTTTTTAATAAAATGAAACTTATTCAAGTTATATAATGTTACAAATAAACATAAATTGTTAACACAATTGCGAAAAAAACAAAATTATAGCTAAAAAGAATAAAAAACAGAAATGATATTTATTTGCATGGAAATAAAATATTAAGTCGCATCAAATTGGCTAGCGGCCGCAGCAAATTGGTTGAGTAGTTAAAAAGATCTGAGCGAACAGACAGCTGAACCGACTTCATTTCATAATATGTAAAGATAAAGTTAAGTAACATAGATGACGTACCAAGTGCGTGAGTCCGTCCTTCCGTTCGGTCCAGTGCGTGCAGGCGCACAGCGCGATGATGTCGTCCGGCGGCGGCGGAGGGGGGGGCGAGCCGCACTCCCATCCCAGCCCCAGCCGCGACGCTGAACCGCTCCACGACACGCTCTGTACAGTCACCAAGGAAAGTCCATGAACAGATTTAAATTGACAAAACAACTGAGCACTAAAACTGACATAAATAATTAAATAAATAAATAATAAATCATTTCAACATTACAAAAAGGGCTCAACACCAATCCTACTAATATTATAAACGTGAAAGTTTGTATGTATGTATGTATGTTTGATGCTCTTTCACGCAAAAACTACTGAACAGACCTGGATGAAACTTGGCACATAAATAGATCATACCCTGGAATAACAAATAGGCTATTTTTTATTCCGGGAACGCGGGTGAAACCGCAGGGGACAGCTAGTATTCCATACGCACATTCTCGCTCAGCTCAGGGATATAGTACTCGACTTTTACAAATGCTTGGATTAGTTGTCGACACGAGTAGCGGCCTCGTCATGAGTAGTACTCTATGTGTCTGCGACGTACTGTATGGCAATGGCACGCGCCGAGTGTCGCGCGGTCGGCTACTTGCCACTACTTGTCACTACTTGCCACTACTTGCCACTACTTGTCACTACTTGCCACTACTTGTCACTACTTGACCGACGGCGCTGCTAGTGAGGGAGGTACTGAGGACGGCTGCTGCTCGACGAATACTTACTACTACATACTGACTGTTTGGTAACGATGTCACTACACACATTGAAACTGTAATCTGTAGGGGCGCGACATGTTAGAGTAGTTTATCCCTAGGTAGGTTATTTTCAAGGCAGGACAAGGTCTGCCGGGCGAACTAGTATTAGTAGAAACAAGTTTCTGTCAAAAATTTCATTTTCGGTACAAGATTTTATTGCAGACTGTACTTTTTTTTTGCACAGTCTTCAACTGCTCGTTAAGACGATTCCAACGAGCCCAAACTAGATGAGATTGTGTCGTTTTATTGCGGAGTACCTATGGCCACCTTCCGGCTCCATCATCAGATCAGCTCCACGTCATCATAATATTGCATTGTCACGCGATTTGCATATTCGTGCAAAATTTCAGCTCAATCGGAAACCGGTCATCATCATCATCATCATGTCAGCCGAAAGACGTCCACTGCTGGACAAAGGCCTCCCCCAAGGATCTCCACGATGGCCGGTCTTGCGCTAGCCGCATCCAGCGGTTTCCCGCGACCCTCACAAGATCGTCGGTCCACCTTGTGGGGGGCCTGCCCACGCTGCGTCTTCCGGTTGGTGGTCGCCACTCGAGAACCTTTCTGCCCCAGCGGGCGTCGGTTCTACGAGCGATGTGCCCCGCCCACTGCCACTTAAGTTTGGCAATTCTTCGGGCTATGTCGGTAACTTTGGTTCGCCTGCGGATCTCATCATTTCTGATCCGATCCGGAAACCGGTAAGTGGGTCAAATTGAACTTGCAAAATTCCATTACAGACAACGGGACAGGTGAAGTAAATAAAAGCTTGTAAAATACTCACATCGTGTCGTCGGTACGAGTCCAGACTCCTCTCAGAACAGACGCTGGAAGCTTCCGAGTCATCATCCCGACCGCGGCCCTCACACGCTGAACTGTCTTCCGGACTCTATGGAAGATACTAGGTTTTAAGGGTAGCTAAAAGATTATCTAACTGGGAAAAAGAGATAGAGCTATATGATAGAAAGAGATGCAACAACTCAAAGGTAAAATTGAAAATAGTTGTATATTGCTTCGCAAAATATCCGCCTATTGATTTTGGACACTCGCGATATGAAGAATCTAACGACATATCATTAATGAAAATCGGTTCAGCCGTTTAATAGTTACGAGAGATCGTAAGGACAGACGTACAGTCATATAGATAGGACATAACCAAAATTAAAAATGTAAAGAATCCTCCGAGACACTGGAAAAGAGGTAGAGGGAGAGGACAAAGAAAACTCTCGATTAAGATGCCTTTCAAACGAAAAAAACAGCATCAAAATCGGTTCATCTGTTCAGGAGCTATGATGTCACAGAGACACACTACAAACTTATAACACCTCTTTTTTGTCAGGGGTTAAAAAATACAACACATAACCCTTATTTTTTGGCAGCAAGGGTAAGGGCAAGGGTTTCTTTTTAATTAAGTAACAGTAACTCACTCTCAAGACAGTCTCGGCGTCTCTGGTCTGCTGCAGGAGCCTCAAGGTGTTGGCCGGAGTCCTAGAGGGCGCTGTTCGCTCCATGGACTCGCGGCGTCTGAGGGCTGAACCCACTACACTGCTAGATCTGCCTGTCCTGGGGCCACGACATATTAAAACTTGGTTAACAAACATTGGAATTCTGGATCTGACAAATGCGAGTCTGACTCGCGCACCGAGGGTTCCGTAATTTCCTATGTTACTCTAAATACCATAGACTTCTTATAGGTTTTCCTGTAATCTATAGGTAAAGAAATATTTTCTGCTTTTCTCTCAACATTTTTGGTCCACTAGTTTCAGAGATAAGGAATTTCCTATTTTCTTGGATAACTTCAAAAATATACCTATGTAGTCAAAAAGTAGTTCAAAAATGTACCTACCAGTCAGATTCGAAAAATTATTTCACTAATAGGAAGCGACATTATCCCCGAAGGTTAGAGGCTTTTTATCTCGGGAACGCGAGTGAAAGCGCGGGAAAAACTAGCAAACTCATTGGCCGTCAAAAAAGACCCAAAAAATGCTTAAAAACAGGACGTCACACGGGGTAAACTAAACCTTAAATAAACTAACCTGGTAGGACTAGTTTCCCTGGAGCCAGCCAAAGACCGGGGTATACCCGAAGGTCTGCGCCGCGTGCTCACTAGCGACATTGGACCGCTGGACCGGGATGACGGTGATGATGACCTGGACGTCGCTGTTGGGAAGTTAACCTTATTATTAGTGACATTGGGGTGATATTAACGTATTGTTATGAACTAAATATCTTGTAGCAACATAGTTCAGACACCGATGGGTAGATGGCGCTGCAATATATCAACATTATCTACATACAACCTACATCGCGCTAGTGGAGCTTGTTCGCATAAATACAGGATTCCAACATCAACAGCTGGCTACCACCCTCAAGCTGAAAATCTATCACCAAGCACCTACCGGTGTGTTCCGGCAATTGCACTTGAGAGCCAGTAATTGCCTTCTCGGCATTGTAACAGGTCGGCAACACATTGGCATTCCCTCTGGTATTGCAAATGGCGATAGGCGACGGTAACCACTTACCATCAGATGGACCGCCTGTCTGCTTATCAACCTTCTGACATAAAAAGGGAATTTTCGATTCGACTTTAATAAGCACAGAATAAGAAATAGTTTTGATTAAATAGGAAATGGATATAATGTTCTATCCATTTCCTATTTGGGGATAGTGATGACTTACGCTGTGACTGGGAGACCCCGGGGCGGGATCTCGAGCGGCTGACGACGCGCTCGGGGCTCGGCGGTACCCCACTCGATGCACTAACTGGTGATCTCTTCGCACGCGCTACAATAATAAATTAATATCCTGGGACAATGTTCACACACGGTTATCTGATCCTAAATTAAGCAAAGCTTGTACTATGGACAACTTAAGCTGAGATCTATAGAGCATACTTAGACCTTGCTCAGACTTTAAAAAAGTTTAATCATTCTGAGTGTATTCTAAGCAAAGCCCAAATCGACGACTTACCAAAATCTTTGCTACAATTAATGGTCAAACAAAAATAGACTTTATTAAAACTCGTAAATAAGCTAAGTTTTACTTGAGTAAAGTCTAAGCAAAGTCCAAGCACTCTCTATAGATCTCAGCCTTAGTTTCTCGCAATCTTAGGCTGAGATCTATAGAGCGTACTTAGACTTTTCTTAGGGTATAAATCTACGTAATAAAGTAAATATTTGTGTGTTTTAATTTGTAGCCAAGTTTTTGGTAAGTCGTCGATTAGGTGCACTTAGGCTTTGCTTAGCACACACTCAGAGATTCGAAGATTGCATTTTAAATACCTACTTTGTACGGTAAAGTCTGAGAAAAGTCTAAGTACCTTCTATAGATGTCAGCCTTAGTGAAAAGTATAGAGATATACACACGTCGCTAAAAACCCATTACAGTGTTTCTATTTACTTTATGTAAGTACCTTGTATGAAATGGATCATTTTAGGCTCTTGTATAACAAAGTACTGGTGCCGATTCTGTTGTTTACGAACATAACTAATATTAGTCAAGTCACCTCTCTTTCATGTAAACCTTATTGAGAAAAGATAGAACATTTTTAATGCTGTCAGTTTAGTCCATGCCGTCTTAATATACGGGTAAATAGACAATAAAGATCGCGCTTAAATTCACGTTGAAATAAGTGATCGGACAGGACTAAAATATCTTGCATCCCTTTCTTATCTGAAAGAGATAGTGAGATTCAATCCGAATAGACTTGTGACGTCACACTTTCACGGTCTATTGAAGTCGATAATAGTCGTACTTAGCCATGATCAGTCAGGGAACTAACATTTTATATGTTTATAAGTAATTTACTAGTCTTCGCCCCATGGTTATGCCCACGTGGAACTCTGGTCAGGGCGTCATATATATATTTGGTAAACATCTCCATTGTAGAATTGTAGGTAGGTACTATATCGATCATGTTTTTTTTCTTTTTACTATGTATAGACCTGTGTTTGACCACAATCTCACCGTGGTCAGTAATGATGTGGCCGATGGTGGTAAGCACACAAAGCCTAGAAAGGAACTGGCTCTCAAGTGCAGCTGTCGGAACACACCGAAAGGTGCTTGGCGACAGATTTTCAACTTGAGGGTGGTAGCCAGCCAGGCGGGTACTACAAATACCCTACCACCATGCTATGGTTTCCTCACGATGTTTTCCTTCACCGAAAGCTCAAGCTAATTGTAGGATTTGAACCCGCGACCTTCGTCTCGGCGTTCGACGTCACTACCACTGAGCTATCATCGCCATAAAATGATTTGAGTTCATTCTCCGACTTGCACTTGGCTGATTTTCTGGTGGCAGTGACCACAACCTTGAGGGATGGATCCGCGGCTGGAGGTTCCTCAAATTTTGTTGTATTATTAATAACTAGCGACCCGGCTTCGCACGGCTTTTCTGTACATATATTATAAATATAAACCTTCCTCTTGAATCACTCTATTTTTTTTAAAATTATATTTACTTATAACTAACCAAGATCAATGGCTATGGAAGAGCGGCATCCTATCACAAGCAAACTCTTGCTTAAAGGGGGATTCCGAAACCAGTTGTATTATAGTGATAAGTTATCGAAATAAATCATTTTTATTATTATTATTAATTATCTATTTCTGAAAACTGAATTCAAATCCGTTGAGTAGTTTAAAAAATCTATGTAAAGATGATAGTCTAATAATATACCAATTCAAAATCACCCTGTACAACAAAATACACTCAAAATACTTTATTATTGGTCCAGTTATGTTTTTACCTGACTACGGCGAAGCAAAAAGGAGGGTTATGATTTTGACCGGTATGTATTATTTATGTATGTTCATTTGTTCCCTCATTCTCACCTACTTATCATAACTTGACAATAGGGAAGATGACTGGGTAAAAAATAATTAATTATATTTAGTCCGTCAGTTAGGTTATCAAAAAATATTGGATACGTATTTTTTATTTTATCAAATCAATAAAAACTTACAAAGATAGGTCGCATCAAAGTTCAGGAGTGGGGGTTTGTGACGTCATTTCTCTGTAAAAAGTGTACTAAAACGTGACGTCACGCGATATTTATACGCACTGTATCTTCGTTATTTTTTGTTTTCAGAACTAAAGAAAAAACATGTGTCCAATATTTTTTGGTAATCTAACTGACGGACAAATTTTTTTTTTAGTCATCACCCCTATTGGGGGATCGTAGTAAGCGTCTTGTTCGTCCGCTGGGTATAGGCTATGTGACGTCACATTACATTGAATATGGCGGCCTCTAGAGGAGATAAACTAGTCGGGTTTAAGATTTTGAACCTATTTTCTTGTTATATTCTTATGTATAAGGGATATAATTTAGAAAGCGACTACAAAACAAACATTTAAAGCTTTTTAAAATATAACTGAAAATGTGCTTCAAAACAGCAAATGAAAAAGTGCAAATATAATGACAAATGTGTCAAATATAAAATTTTATATTGACATTAAAAAATATCAAAGAAAAATATACTTTATTGCTACACTATAACGTTTATTTTGTTTCATCGCACAATTACACTACGTTGTATCTTGATGCGGGTGACAGCAGTCAGATAGATATGACAATGAACCATAAAATGAATGCAATAAGGTTCATTTGAATCTACGTATACTGAATCATATAGAAAATATGAAACAGATGACCTTTATTGCAAAGATATAAGGCTCATTTTTGTATCTGTGTAATTATTGATGAAACTTAGTACAATATCCTAGGTCATTGTTCACACACGGTTATCTGATCCCAAACTAAGCAGAGCTTGTACTATGGACAACCAGATAACTGATATACTACATATACTATATTTTTGCAAATACATACTTATATATATATACCTAGACTCAGGAAAAACATACACGTTCATTTTTGTCCAGGATGAGAATCGAACCTAACCAGCAGCGTAATAGGTGGTATCTTAACCAAATACGCTATCTAGACCGTCATATGTAGTATATCAGTTATCTGGTTGTCCATAGTACAAGCTCTGCTTAGTTTGGGATCAGATAACCGTGTGTGAACAATGGTGCGGATTCTGTTGTTTACGAACTTAACTAATATTAAACAAGTCAGAAAAAAGATAGAACATTTTTAATGCTGTCAGTTTAGTCCATGCCGTCGTAATATACGGGTAAATAGTGGTGACCAATAAAGATCGCACTTAAATTCACGTTGAAATATGTGATCGGACTAATCTGACAGGACTAAAATATCTTGCATCCCTTTCTTATATTGACTATTAGAAAGAGATATAGTGAGATTAAATTTATTTAGTTCGTAAACAACAGAATCGGCATTTATTTTTTGAATTGTGATAAAGTTCATTTTTCTTTGGCATTTTTAAATTTAAAAATATACCTTGCTGGGCCACTTCACCCTCTTCGGTGTCGCATACAAATAATTACATTTTGAATTAATCATTTATTCCTTATAATACAATTTTATACATATTATTGTTATAAATATTGTAATCTTCGTTATTTTTTTTTTTCTTATTTCAATATTCGGATATATCAAGGGGTCTTGAATCTTGAAACTGAAATTCAAAAACTTTACTAAGTTTTACAATTTTCCTTTTAATAAATTCAAAAAATTGTTATACCTAATAATAAAATTGAAAAACGAAATGTAATGTTTCTGAATTTCTTTTTCTATTATTATATTTTTACTATGTAATACTTAGAGGGAGATGGAAGACCTTGGAGGAGGTATGTATTCTCAAGGAGTTAATGCATAATAGGGTAGTTGACAGATAATATTTTTTATCTATATATTTAGATAAAAAAAATCAAAATTGGTCAAGAAATAAAAACTTATATATCCAGTCAGACGGCGCTGACAAATAAAAAAAAAATGAAAATCTAGGAAAGTCGTGAAAAGCAACTCTTTTGCAGGCGAATCTTGTCCTCATTGACTTTAAAAACGTTATTATTATAATTCTTATATTTTCCTGTCAAGGTTGAAATTTAAATAACATTTAAAAGTAATATTAGCGTAACGGAAACTACTTGTTATAAACAAAAGCCATATGCCTAAAATTGTTGGGCCAAATACGGACAGCGACGCCAGACTGGATATAGCCATTAAAGTTTCTTGATTATCGCTCTCTTACAAAACGAAGTTTTCGTGTAATTTATATGCCATGACGTCACTGCTTTGTATTTCCCTCTCTATCGAATTGAGATTTTCAAACGTTCATATTAAAAAAAAAACAACTTATACCAGGCTATTTGTAAGGTAAAAACACTTCAATTAAAAAAAAATTACATCTAGCCTTTTAGCGGGTGAGTTTTTATCATCATTTCATTTTTCTACGAATTAGGTACCATTAAAAAATATATGATGAGAAATTAAAGGCTATTATCATGTATAGTATTTGCTTGGAATATTCGGTATGTGATACTTACGTAGGCTAGCAGTACCGGGCGCCATCTTGGCTCGACTCATGTGCGAGTAGAGAGCGCGAGCCCGCGCGCGCTGCGCCGCCGCCGCGTCCACAGCCGAGACGGAGCGAGCCGCCGCACCGCTCGCACTCGGGGAACGATCTGACAACACACAGACACACTGTTTGTTCAGTTTTTTTTTTAAACAACAAAGTCGGCAAACATTATGGTAAGCGTATATTGTAACATTTACAAATGGACAAGTTGAAATATTATCTTTTTCAGTAATAAATAAATATTGTTCACACACGGTTCATCATCATCTGCCTATATTAGTCCACTGCTGGACATAGGCCTCTCCAATTGCACGCCACTGAGCACGATCCTCGGCTACTCTCGTCCAGCTCTTTCCAGCCGCCCTGCGAAGATCATCGCTCCACCTAGTCTGAGGGCGTCCTACTCTACGTTTGCCGATTCGCGGTCTCCACTCAAGAACTCGTTTACCCCAACGGTTGTCGGTTCTTCGGCTGATATGGCCGGCCCACTGCCACTTCAGTTTGCTAATCCGCTGAGCTATGTCGATGACTTTGGTCCTCTGTCGGATCACCTCATTTCTGATTCGATCCTTCAAAGAGACTCCGAGCATAGCCCTTTCCATAGCTCGCTGAGCGACTTTAAATCTGTGGACCAGCCCAACCGTGAGATCAGATAACCACACACGGTTATCTGATCCCAAACTAAGCAGAGCTTGTACTATGGACAACCAGTTATCTGATATAAGCCTTTTTTGTAAACAGATAGGTACTTATATAGATATTTACATACAGACACAGGAGAGACAATCTCTCAAGGCGATGATATCACAAATAAATGTCGCGGGCTCGAATCCTACAATGAGCTTGAGCTTTCGGTGAAGGAAAACATCGTGAGGAAACCATAGCATGGTGGTAGGGTACTTTGTAGTACCCGCCTGGCTGGCTACCACACATAAGTTGAAAATCTGTCGCCATGCACCTACCGGTGTGTTCCGACAGCTGCACTTGAGAGCCAGTTCCCTTCTAGGCTTTGTGTGCTTACCATCATCGACTACATCACCACGGTGAAAAACAGACATGTTCACACAAATGCTTGTCCCAAATGGGAATAGAACCCACTGTTTAAAATCAAAACTCATTTATTCTGTTGAGGCCCTAATAAGGCACTTATGAACGTCAATAGTTACAATCATTACAATAGACTCTACCACCGGTTCCACATACACTTACACTGAGAACACTTGCGCAACAAACTCAGCAAGGCTTCTTACTTTTGTGGATCTTTCTTTGAATTTATGTAATTACAGTTTTTGTTTTAAATATACATAAAATTCATACAATAGTCACTTGTGGAGGCTGCAAGTGCAGAGAGAAGCTACTACAACCATGTATTCTTGTCTTCTATGTAATGAGCCACCTTATAGTAGGCCTTGTCGATCAACTCATGTTTAACATACTCTTTGAATTTATTAAAAGGGAATGAATTTTGAAATGGATTAGAACCCGCACCTCTCCTAGCGACGGGTATATGTGATGCCGGCGGACGTTCCTGCGACATCCGACGTCGCCGCATCGACCCACTCCTACTCACACCCGATACTAGATTCTCAGTTGACGCTTTATTTTATAAGTCGGTTAAATTATGTTACCAGATTCCGTTGCAGCGTGTAAGGGAGACAGATATGTTATTATTATGTTATGCAGTAAAGTAAAAGAGCTGAAAACGTAGGTAAGAATTAAACTGGACAAGTGCGAGTCTGACTCGGGCACCGAGGGTTCCGTAATTTACTATGTTACTCTAAATACCTTAAACTTCTTATAGGTTTTCCTGTAATTTATACGTAAAGGACTATTACTGTACTGTATTTTTTTCAAAATTTTTGGTCCAGTAGTTTCGGAGATAAGAGGGGGGGGGGGAGGTCGATTTTCGGTTATTTTCCTAAATAACTTCAAAACTATTATACGATATCTTAAAATTATAAAAAATATATGTTTGAGATCCTCACAACGAGCCTTTTCATACAGTGTATTCACACAGTATATTTTGCAAAACTATTTTTAAAATGTTTCTATTTTACTCGCTAAAAGACAGACAGGCAGACACACAGGACTGATCCTATAAGCCTATAAGGGTTCCGTTCTTTTTCTTTTGACTTCCAGAACCCTAAAAAGATTTAGAACCTACTCTAAGGATTAAATACGGAAAAACAAGGTAAAACACATTGCAACAAACCTGAAACGCTAGCACTTGGACTCCGTGGACTGGTTATAGCTCTTCTCTCTGTAATAATAAATGAATGAATGAATGAACGATGAGTGAATGGTCCGGAGACAGGGGACAGGGGCCAGCCGGACCGCGCCCGCGGGGCAGGCCTAACTACCCCGGGGCGAGAGGCCCCCGGGATCAGCTCGGGATATGTGGCCTACGAATAAAAGTTTATCTTGAAGCTGTTTGGTACATTTCTTCTTCTGAGTAGTCAAATGTGAACCAAATTCTTTTTTAGTTCAAGTTATATACGATATAGCTACTCCTGTTTAAGGGTAGCTCCTTCCTAAAACGATAGTTTATATGGAATTTTGTATGAAATACTACACTATGACGTCATAGTTTCACAGCATCAAATGATCTACTCTTAGTGGTTCTACTGGTAATTAATGTTTGTAAAATTGCTTGTTGTTTTATGCATTGGTTAGCGCATGTTTGGTTAGTGTTTGATCATTTATTTTTGACACTGTCAACTAGCCAATTGAGAATAGGGGTGATGACTAAAAAAAAAAATTAGTCCGTCAGTTAGATTACCAAAAAATATTGGACACATGTTTTTTCTTTAGTTCTGAAAACAAAAAATAACGAAGATACAGTGCGTATAAATATCGCGTGACGTCACGTTTTAGTACACTTTTTACAGAGAAGTGACGTCACAAACCCCCACTCCTGAACTTTGATGCGACCTATCTTTGTAAGTTGTTATTGATTTGATAAAATAAAAAATACGTATCCAATATTGTTTGATAACCTAACTGACGGACTAAATAGAATTAATTATTTTTTACCCACTCATCATCCCTATTATATGAAAAACATTTTTGAAAAAAATAAATAGTGCAAAATTTTATGTAATGTAGCTTAATTTCTGGAAAAACGCCTACACATATAAACTTAAAAAAAAAAACATAACCGTACCTAAATTATAAAAATGTGTTAGTTACCAGTGATCCTGTATACTATAATTGCTCGTATAAAGATTTGTAACACATGACATTTTTTTTGTTTTTCTTTTATGTTTATAGCATTTCTAGTGACGTACCAGTTCCTAGGTGATGCAGACTATCGACGCTGCCCACGTTCCTCTCGCGTTCGATCTGTTTCTGAGCAGCCGCGTCCAGCCGCCCGAACAACTGCTCGGCCTCCGCCGGGAACTGCCGCTTGTACGCCATGAACGCTCTGTTCAAATAATAATTATAGACATAACATACAAAATATTTGTACTCTACCATCAGTTATAGGAGTTCTTTTTTTAACCCCCGACGTAAAAAGAGAGGGGTGTTATAAGTTGAACGTGTCTGTCTGTGTATCTGTCTGTAGTATCGTAGCTCCCAAACGGATGAACCGATTTTCGTTTAGATTTTAGGGTTTTGAAAAAAAAACGGAACCCTTATAGGTTAACTCGTGCGTCTGTCTGTCCGAAAATACTGGACTGGATTTAGTTGAAACTTGGTACACATATATGTAAGTCGGCAAATTAAAAATGACATAATATTATCAAATGAAAGGGCTCGTTTTGAGGCTCATAAATATATTTTTAAGATAAATCATTTTTAAGTTATTTAAGAAAATAGGGTTACTTTAAATTTTAATTTTGGACACACGGTTATCTGATCCCAAACTAAGCAGTTTGTACTATGGACAACCAGATAACTGAACAGAACTGTCGGGAATAGGGTAGTTTACTGACATATCAAATCAGCTACTTTTTAATTAATGTCAAAACGATAGTTTATATGGAATTTTGTATGAAATACTAACCTAATGACGTCATAGTTTCACAGCATCAAATGATCTACTCTTAGTGGTTCTACTGGTAATTAATAATCATAAAAAGCATTAAATGTACAACAGATTTGATGTTTCCACGTGTTTTTAGATGTTTTATGCATTGGTTAGTGTTTGGTCATTTATTTTTGACACTGTAAACTAGCCTATTAAGGTAGTCGTTTCAACATACCTCCGTCCATAAGTCCTGGCGGTACTATCGGCGTCGACGCAGGCTCGGCGGATGGCGTCGCGCACAGCTTGCTGCTGCCGCTCTAGGGAGTGCGGAGACCATTGCTCCAGCATCAGCACCACCACCTCGCTGTCCAACAACAATATCATTATCACTACACAGCTGTGGCGAGGGGTGAAATTATGGCGAGGGTAAGCCGTTCAAAAAACAACTGTAATTTTATAATTACGGTGTATTTTAAACATGATAAAAGTGGCTTTGAAATGATGAAAATGTGGGACTGGGATTCCTAAAAGGTAAGCCGATGGGAATCGGCTTGTATGGTCCCTTCGCCACTGGTACACAGTATAAAACAAAGTCGCTTCCCGTCTGTCTGTCCCTATGTATGATTAGATCTTTAAAACTACGCAACGGATTTTGTTGCGGTTTTTTTAATAGATAGAGTGATTCAAGAGGAAGGTTTATATGTATAATACATGCATATTATTATAATTTTTTTTTTTTTTTTCACTATGTGTAGGCCTGTTTTTGACCACATTCTCACCGTGGTCAGTGATGATGTGGCCGATGGTGGTAAGCACACAAAGCCCAGAAAGGAACTGGCTCTCAAGTGCAGCTGTCGGAACACACCGAAAGATGCTTGGCGCCAGATTTTCAACTTGAGGGTGGTAGCCAGCCAGGCGGGTACTACAAAGTACCCTACCACCGTGCTATGGTTTCTTCACGATGTTTTCCTTCACCGAAAGCTCAAGCTCATTGTAGGATTCGAACCCGGGACCTTCGTCTCAGCATCCAACGTCACTACCACTGAGCTATCATCGCCTTAAAATAATCTCAATATAAAGGAGTTGGGGAACAAAACCGAACATGTCCCATTACTTGTTTCTTAAACTAGGCAAAAAAAACTGAATTTGAATGTTACAGATTAACTGAAAATTGCACGAAACCAGACTTTTTGAACGGTGTTTTCTATCGGTTTAAACCATTAGTGAAGCAAAATATTTTAATTTGTGAGGATGCATGGATGGATGTTTGTTACTCTTTCAAGCAAAAACTACTAAACGGATTTGGATGAAATTTGGAACACATATAGTTTATAACCTGGATTAACACATAGGATATTTTTTATCCCGGGAAAACATAAGGTCCCTCGGGAACGCGGGTGAAACCGCGGGACGGAAGAAGGCGCGCCATGTTATCCTATTTGATCATCTTTGTTACCTGAGCGTAGATCGTATCTCCTTGGACTTGTTTGTGGTCAGATTGGTGACGATGACGGGGACTAGTCTCGGCGAGTGTACGTACGTCACTATGTAGCGGACGCAGACCGTACCCGCCGACGATATCACCTGTACGGACAAACAGACATTTTAAATCATTGACATCTAAATATTTAGTACCTGGGTTCTTTTTTAAAACGACGTTTTCTAAAAATTAATCCTAGCTAGATCGATTTATCTCCCCCGAAACCCACTGCACACAAAATTTCATGAAAGTCTTTGGAGCCGTTTCCGAGATTCAGATTATACCAGTCTGTCGTCGCTGTCCGTATTTGGCCCAAAATTTTTGTTGTCATATTGCTTTTGTTTATAACAAGTAGTTTCCGTTACGCTTTTATTATTTTTAAATGTTATTTAAATTTCAACCTTGACAGGAAAATATAAGAATTATAATAATAACGTTTTTAAAGTCAATAAGGACAAGATTCGCCTGCAAAAGAGTTGCTTTTCACGACTTTCCTAGATTTTCCTTTTTTTTTTATTTGTCAGCGCCGCCAGACTGGTTATTATACATATATACAAGAATTGCTCGTTTAAAGGTATAAGCTTTATGTACAAAAAACACCTCTCTTTTTAACGAATATTATTGAATAAGGACAGATGTTTAAAGCTGTCAATTCTATTTCATTACGTGACTGACATAGATCGCACCTAAATCCAAGTAAAAATAAGCAATCCCACTAATTTTACACAACAAAATTATCTTTTATCCCTTTCTCAGTTTCTCTCTGGTCATGTGACAATTATAATATTTAAATCAAAAACTGTAATTACATAAATTAAAAAAAAAAACATACACAATAGAATGAAGCCTTGCTGACTAGCCGGTGGTAGAGTCAATAGGGATGATGAGTGGGTAGAAAATAATTAATTCTGTTTATTCCGTCAGTTAGGTTATCAAACAATATTGGACATATTTTTTATTATCCTGTCTGGCGTCGCTGTCCGTATTTGGCCCAACAATTTTGTTGTCAACAAAAGCCTCACCTTAGCGGCGTTCTGTATGAGGTTGATCAGCTCCTGGAGTATGTACAAGCTGAACTGGTCCAGTTTATTCTTCAACACCTTCGCCATGTGGGCTATCGTTATGCAAGCCTCGCGAACCACCTGTCCAAAAAAACATTCATACAATTTAGGCGGACGGAAAACTGGAATCTCAAAAAAAAAATACTTTCCTTGTTCCCTCATAATGTAAGCAAAAATAATTTTATTTATGCTATTTTTTTATACTACTAAGGCAGCAAGCAAGCATACGGCGCACCTGATGGTAAGTGGTTACCGTCGCCTATTGCCGTGCCGTGTTGCCGACCTGTTACAATACCGAGAAGGCAACTCATGATGAGATCGATTTTGTATGAAACTTTTTATCCAGGGAAAATATATAATCCCTCGGGAACGCGGGTGAAACCGCGGAGCAGAAGCTACTCTACTTCCAACTAATATTATAAATGCTAAAGTTTGCTAGGATGTTTGTTACTCTATCACGTAAAAACTACTGAATATATTTGGATGAAACTTGGAACATATATAGATCATCCACTGGAATAACCGGTGGTAGATTTTAACAATTGTAACTGTTGACATTCATAAGTGCCTTATTAGGGCCTAAACTGAATAAATGAGTTTTGATTTTATCCCGGGAAAATATAAAATTCCTCGGGAACGCGGGTGACAGCTGTTAGCACATACCTGACTCCTCAGATCCTTAATGACGACTAGGAAGGGCACGGAGAGGTCCTTCAGGTGCGCCGCGAACTCTGTCGGGTACTGCACGTGGGCGTTAGCGGTCAACAACGAACGGATCTTTTTTAACTGTCATAATAACATTGATAAATTAGAAAAAATATAAAGTATACCCCGACACACTAGATAAGAGGTGATGATGATGATGCTTCCTACTACGGCCTGACTCCTGAATAGTCCTGATGATGCTTCGTGAAGAAGCAAAACACGTGTCGCTTTCCTAAGTTTCCTTGTGTGGAACTTGACAGAGAAGGAGATCCAGTGGAATTAGTTAATAAATATTTATTTACTGAGCGGATTTTTTGTCTGAGGCCTGTGTTTGACCACAGTCTCACCGTGGTCAGTGATGATGTGGCGGATGGTGGTAAGCACACAAAGCCTACAAGGGAACTGGCTCTCAAATGCACACTGGAACACATCGGAAGGTGCTTGACAGATTTTCAATTTGTGGTAGCCAGTCAGGCGGGTACTACAAAGTACCCTACCCCCGTGCTATGGTTTCCTCACAATGTTTTCCTTCACCGAAAGCTCAAGTTCATCGTAGGAGTCGAACCAGCGACCTTCGTCTCGGCATTCGACTTCACTACTAGTTTTTTCAAAATCACCCGGTATAGTAACCTGAGCGAATTCAACCTGGAATATACCTAGTCAGGTCATAAATTCTGTCACATGTTTAATATAAAATAATTGAAACAAGTTTATTCATTATGTAACCGTTTATATACCAAAATGAACTTAACAAAACATAGATTCTTATGACACTAAAGTTTTTACTGTGTGACAATACTTATGACCTGACTAGGTATTTATTATTTTATACTTTATTTGTTTTTTTACCTTTATTATTAGGGATTTTTTATATTTTCAAGGAAAAAAAAATATAATAATCTATTTTTATATATTATTACATTTTAGTAAAAATATATATTTTATTCACTTATGATTACCTACAGCTCATGTAGAAAGAAGCTCCTGTTTCAGGTTCTATAATTTTAGTGATTATATAAAAATTAGGAGGTTATGGATTATTAGATGTTATATTTAGGATTATTTGTATGATAAAGTGTACTGTACCGCATCGACCCGTTTCTCCCAGTCAGCGGCGCGGTCCCCCAGCAGCGCGGCGGAGTGCCGGCACAGGTCGTCGAGCCCCCGGCCGCCGTATATAGCGGCGGGGGCCGTGGACGAGAACGCCGCTTCAAACGCTTCGTTCGTCACGGCCCCCGCTTCACCAGCGCTTGAAGCGCTGCCCACCGTGCTTGATACTGTTAGACAACATTATTTTATTCAAAAAAAAGAGCTTGGTACTATGGAAACCAGATAACTGATATACTACATACATATATGTACTACTTTTTTTTTCGTAAATATAGATAATTAGACTTATATAGATAATTATAGATGATAGCTGTTCCCCGCGGCTTTACTCGCGTTCCGGGGATAAAAAGTATCCTATAACCTTAGGGGATAATGTAGCTTCCTATTAGTGAAAGAATTTTTCGTATCGGACCTGTAACTCCGGAGATTAGCGCGTTCAAACAAACAAACAAATTCTTCAGCTTTATTATTAGTATAGAATAGTATAGAATAGATAGATATAGATTACACCCAGACTCAGGACAAACAGACATGTTCATGCACACAAATGTTTGTCCTGGATGGGAATCGAACCCACGATCAGCGGCGGCCACTACAGGTGGTGTCTAAAGGTACAGGTCTCAAGGTCAAGGACTTGTACCTTTAACCAACTGCGCCAACTGGCTTGTCGATTTATGTAATGAAACATTATTAATGAAATCTTGTTACAATGTTACTTACCACTCCCGGCGCTGGTCAACTTGGCCATTGGTGGCGGTTTCCTATTGGCCGGGGGTTGGCCGTACAACCCGCCAATCGTACGCTTTGGTGGATCGCATGCTGTTGTATTACGTGTGTACCAATATTGGTAGTTGGTTGAGTATACCAACATTGGTGATAGGTTGAGTGTACCAACATTGGTGATAGGTTGAGTGTACCAACATTGGTGATAGGTTGAGTGTACCAACATTGGTGATAGGTTGAGTGTACCAACATTGGTGATAGGTTGAGTGTACCAACATTGGTGATAGGTTGAGTGTACCAACATTGTTCATAGGTTGAGTGTACCAACATTGGTGATAGGTTGAGTGTACCAACATTGGTAAATATTTTAAACGAGAATGGTTTACGAAAATTAGTAAATTAACGTGAATTATACCAATAAACGTTTGACAAGTGTACGAACAATGGTGAATGGTTGAAGAGTCAACCAACATTGGTTAATTTGGGATGTGAATAGTTGGGTATACAAATTATTGTGGAGTTCGTCATCAGTGGTGGTTTACCACAGTATTGGTGAATGGTTCAAGAGTGTACCAACATTGTTAAACAATTGATATGAGTATACCAACATTGTTGAATTTACAATATAGCCAATTAGTTAGAGATGTTAATTTAGGGATCAATTTTAGAATGATTGGTTATGAAGCCCAAATAATTAAAAATGTAGAAATAATTTTAATTAAATAATGGTGGAAAGTGATGTGTATTTTGAAAGGTGATTGGTCGAGCCGAGTGATGTGATTGGTTAACCAGTTGTTAACGGTGATTGAAGACCCCGATGATGGCAGGCACAGGCACATGGTGAAGAGAAGAATGTTAAGTTAGTTCATGTGATTATTATTCAGTGAGAAAATTATCGTTTTTCTTTTTTATATACATTTTATTTTTCGTGTGCAGCTTCGTACAAATTAAAATCAATTATTAGAAAACACATAACGTATGTAGTAATTATTATTCAAAATAAATATTTTTTATAAGCTTTTATTTAACTAATTGACTCAGGCGTGACCTTGCGGAAATCCATTATAAGATTAGATGGAAGACAAATATTTAGTAACTAATTCCGCTGGATATATCCTTCTCTGTCAAGTCCAAAAGTGTTTGTGTGAGTCAACACGTCTGCGGAGCTCAGTGTGTGTGTGTGCGTGCGCGTTCATACCAGTTCTGTGTTCGTGTGTTTGTTCGCGTTCCAAGAGTAGTCGACAGTGGGTCTACTACGTCCTGATGATGCTTCGTGAAGAAGCGAAACACGTGTCGATTTCCTGTTAAGTTCCCTTGTTTTGGACTTGACAGAGAAGGATATATCCAGCGGAATTAGTTACTAAATATTTGTCTTCCATCTAAGCTTTTATTTACATTCACCTGTACTATCTGTTCAATTTTGCAGTTAAATTTGACCCACTTTCCGATTGAGCTGAAATTATGCACGAATATGCAAATCGCGTGACAATGCAATATTATGATGACGAGGAGCTGATCTGATGATGGAGATGGAAGGGGGCCATAGGAACTCCGAAATAAAACGACACAACCCCGTCGTGTTTGGCCTCATTGGAACCGTCTTAACGAGTCGCATCTTGAGCGTCGCCACCATTTAATACAGCTTTAATAGATTTCGCTTTATAGTGGACAACCGTGTGACGGCATTTAAACGCTTTTGTTTCTGGGAACTTATTTTGAAAATGTCTTTTTTTTATTACGTATAGGCCTTGACGTGTTTGACCACAATCTCACCGTGGTCAGTGATGATGTGGCCGATGATGGTAAGCACACAAAGCCTAGAAAGGAACTGGCTCTCAAGTGCAGCTGTCGGAACACACCGAAAGGTGCTTGGCGATAGATTTTCAACTTGAGGGTGGTAGCCAGCCAGGCGGGTACTACAAAGTACCCTACCACCGTGCTATGGTTTCCTTGAGATATCATCGCCTTATCATCGTCATGTAGAAAAACAAAGTTAACTAGCTAGCTATCAGTGACCTCCGCTGTCAGATGATCGACGCCCAATTGGGTACTTGAAGACTGTGCAAAAAAAAGTTGTCGAAAATAAAAGCTTGTACCAAAAATGTTTTTTTTTTACACTTGTTTTAATTTTAACGAAGCTACACACGTGTTATGAGCAATAAAACACAAGTACATACCGGGTGTGGAGGCACCAGAATTGTCACCATCTCGAGCCCGCGCCGAGGGCGGAGCGGCAAGGGTACGCTTGACAGTACGAGATATAAAGTCCGGCTCGTCCGCGCCTTGCAATGCTGAACACAAAGTCAAAAGTCATTAATGTATTAACTAGCGATCGCGCTGGAATTTGACATACAGATACTTATTATGAAGCAGTCATCCGCTAAGAAAAGATTTTTGAAATTTCAATCCCTAAGAGGGTGAAACCGCGGGGCAGAAGCTAGTCCTCCATATTTACACTTAAGGCGCGTCCCAACTAGGCTCACAGGCTATTAAATAAATAAATATCCCGGGACATTTCTTCACACACGGTTATCTGATCCCAAACTAAGCAGAGCTTGTACTATGGACAACCAGATAACTGATATACTACATATACTACTTTTTTTTTGTAAATACATACTTATATAGATAATTACACCCAGACTCAGGACAAATAGACATGTTCATGCACACAAATGTTTGTCCTGGATGGGAATCGAACCCACGACCTGCGGCGCAATAGGTGTCTTAACCAACTGCGCCATCTGGCCCGTCATATTCCACACCGCCCGTAGTGTACGCAGTTTGCGGCGTTTCTGAGCGGCTGATTCACATATACGCTCAGTCTGTCAGCACATAGTTTACCAAACGAGGACGTGCCCATAGACTCATGTACATCCTAGGTAGGACCAATCAGCTTTCTTTTTTTAGGGTTCCGAAAAAAAAAAACGGAACCCTTATAGGATCACTCGTGCGTCTGTCCGTCCGAAAATGTTGGACTGGATTGAGTTGAAAGTTGGTACACATATGTAATTCGATGACCCAAACATGGACGTGTTACGTAAATAAATGATTTCAAACATGCTATGCTATGCTAATTTTGGGGGGTAAATTAGAAAATTATAAACAAAGTATTGCAGACAATATTGTGTAACATATCAAATGAAAGGGCTTCTTGTGAGGATCTCAAATATATTTTTATTAGAATTTTAATATAAATTGTTTTGAAGTTATTTAAGAAAATAGGCGAAAAATTGGCAAAAATTGACCATTCCTTACTGCCAAAACTACTGGGCCAATCATTTTGAAAAAAAATCAGATAATAGTTCTTTATCTAAAGATTTCAGGAAAACCTATAAGAAGTCTATCTAATACCTTTAAACCTGCAATTTATGGATATAAATATAATCTGAATCTCGGAAACGGCTCCAACGATTTTCATGAAATTTGGTATGCAGGGGGTTTCGGGGGCGATAAATCGATCTAGCTAGGTTTCATTTTTTAGAAAACACGATTAAAAAAAAAAAATATAGTTACCATCAACAAATTTGGGTCAGATTTAGAAATATTTATGGAACTTAGTTAAACATGTACGGAACCCTCTCCACACGAGTTTAACTCGCATTTGTCCGATTTATTTTTACTATGTATAGGCCTGTGTTTGACCACAATCTCACCGTGGTCAGTGATCATGTGGCCGATGATGGTAAGCACACAAAGCCTAGAAAGCTACTGGCTCTCAAAGCAGAAAGGCGCTGTCAGTAAAGTACGTAGAACGGACCTGTGGGCAGCAGTAGGCCAGCTTCCCTCGCTTCGTCGAACTTCTGTTCGAGTAGCGCCAACTTCTGTGCGGGCACCAACTCTTTCTTCTTGAGGTCCTGACGCAATCTTTCGCCTGAAAATACAATTTTATTATTAGACAGGTACATATTATCTATATCTATACTAATTATAAGTAGTTCTGTCCAGAAAACACATTGACAGGCCAGTTGGCGCAGTTGGTTAAGACGCCACCTATCACGCCGCTGGTCGTGGGTTCGATTCCCATCCAGGACAAACATTTGTGTGCATGAACATGTCTGTTTGTCCTGAGTCTGGGTGTAATTATCTATATAAGTATGTATTTACAAAAAAAAAGCAGTATATCAGTTATCTGGTTGTCCATAGTATGAGCTCTGCTTAGTTTGGGATCAGTTAACCATGTGTGAAGAATGTCCCAGGATATTTATTTAATACGGCAGCGCCACCTACCGGTCCAATTGTGTTTTCAAACTATCCAGGATTCCATTGAAATATACACACAAAATTACATCCAAATCGGTCAAGCCGTTTCGGAGGAGTTTGTTGATAAACATTGTTCTTAAACTGAGAAGAACAGACTAGAACTCAGCAAGGTTACATTTTTTTTTGACATTTTTTATAATTATAACAATCTGACTATATTGGCTTATTACAAAATATTAACAACTAGCTTTCCGCCCGCGGTTTCAACCGTCATCCCCTATTATACGCCTTAAGGTTTCCTCCAAAAGCGGTGCCGTCTTTAAACGAACGCAATATGATGGCCGCAAAAAGACGGTGAAATGTTCGAGAGTTCGACGGCCATCTTTCATACACCATTCGACACCGTCGAGACGGCCATCATGCAGATGGCGGCACCGCTTTTTGACGTTACGAAAACGCGTCATTTGGTTAACATAGACAACGTTCTAGTGACGTCATTCACCGCTGTATTACGGTCGCTACATGATGGCACCGCTTTTGGAGGAAACCTTACCTTTAGGGGTTGAATTTCGGTCGGATACCGTCCTAACAGCTACCAAATTTCAGTCAAATTGATAACCTTCTCCAATCTTTGAAGTCGGTTAAAAAAACCTAGGCATAAACCCAAAAAGTAGGCTTACAATGGTGGCAGTTAAAGTTGTTTATGAGTACATACCAACATGCCGGTATACGTCGACGAGCAGCTGCATGGCGGCGTCGCGCACGGCGCTGCTGGGGTCCCCCACCAGCGCCGCCAGCGTCGCCACCGCGCCGCGCAGCTGCAGTTCCGCCGCGCCGTGACTGTAAATACACCCTAAGATGGTCATGCTTCAACTTTGTCGATAGTACTTAGACACCAATCGCGCTGCGAAGTTTATTCGACACTGCGATTTTCAGCCGTCGGAAGATCTTCCCTTTTCACTGGAGAAGATGAAAAGAAGAGAAGTCATCACGGATCTAAATTCCAAGTCTGTCACTATTTTGTCATCGAATATCAGATTGTGACGCACCCTGGTTCAAAAGTTATAAGGGTTTTTAGGTGGCCCTGTCCCCCTTATAGAACATTAAATCATTAAACTTGCTTTTTCAATGAAATAATAGAAAAATATTTAACTAGTCCAACTTTTGTATAGAAAAAGTGACATAGCTCTTGGACTACTCCATACAAAAAAACAAATGTGCTATAACTTTTGTACCAGGACGCGACAAAATCTGATATTCGAGGACAAAATTGGACAAATTAGCGACAAATTCTGGAAGCAAATAGATCTTCGCTAGGTGCTCTAGGTTTTGAGATATGAGATGATAAAAACCCTTATAATCTTTGAACCAGGACGCGACAAAATCTGATATTCGAGGACAAAATAGGACAAATTAGGGACAAAATAGCGACAGACTTGGAATTCAGATCCGTGATGGTGGTCCCGCTAGGAAGTGCCACGCGAGTCATCCACATAGGTTAGTTTGAGAAAAATCGTTCAAAAACGATCAACGACGACGACGAAACAAAGTTCGATACGTATTGTTCGAAATAAGTCATTAACAACTTTGCCTTTTATACTAAAACTTTTTTTTTATAGTCCTTTCAAAAAAAAAAAAAAAAAGTTGGTAGCCTCAGATGGCTGCAACAACCTTACCGGACAAATCGGCGAGCGCAGAGGGCTCTCAGCCGGGTAATATTTAGGTAACAACGCCTGAGGGCACCCCCGAATGGGGAACGAACCTCGGCTCAGGGCGTTACCAGGGGAGGGGGAGGACTTTGTACGAGTAACGACTAATTGGGGGCGGTCGGATTACTAATGGCAGGTCGGGTCGCTTGAACGACACGAGAGTGAGTGGGACGTCGCGGCGGTCCTCGAGGCGGCCGTCGAGGACGGTAGCGTGATCGGTTGTGTGTACTGTGTTGTGTACTTTTACGAGCTTCGTCAACTTCGATCTGAGCTAATGTAATAGGGTCATCCGGCTCGCTGAGGGCTTGCCTTGGTCTATGGATACGGAGTGCTAAAACTGAATGTGATCAATATTAGATCCTGTGTGTGTAGTGTAGTGTAGTGTAGTGTAGGTACTCACGTGTCCAGCAGCTCCTGTATAGACCGCACGGCCTCCTCGCGGGTGTGCGGCGCCTTGTGGTGCAGCGCGGGGGTGAGGCGCGCGAGCAGCGACCGCGGCGGCGCGGCGCGGCACTCGCCCAGCGTCGACACGCACACGTGTGTAGTGTAGTGTAGTGTAGTGTAGTGTAGTGTAGTGTAGGTACTCACGTGTCCAGCAGCTCCTGTATAGACCGCACGGCCTCCTCGCGGGTGTGCGGCGCCTTGTGGTGCAGCGCGGGGGTGAGGCGCGCGAGCAGCGACCGCGGCGGCGCGGCGCGGCACTCGCCCAGCGTCGACACGCACACGTGTGTAGTGTAGTGTAGTGTAGTGTAGTGTAGTGTAGTGTAGTGTAGTGTAGTGTAGTGTAGTGTAGTGTAGGTACTCACGTGTCCAGCAGCTCCTGTATAGACCGCACGGCCTCCTCGCGGGTGTGCGGCGCCTTGTGGTGCAGCGCGGGGGTGAGGCGCGCGAGCAGCGACCGCGGCGGCGCGGCGCGGCACTCGCCCAGCGTCGACACGCACACGTGTGTAGTGTAGTGTAGTGTAGTGTAGTGTAGTGTAGTGTAGGTACTCACGTGTCCAGCAGCTCCTGTATAGACCGCACGGCCTCCTCGCGGGTGTGCGGCGCCTTGTGGTGCAGCGCGGGGGTGAGGCGCGCGAGCAGCGACCGCGGCGGCGCGGCGCGGCACTCGCCCAGCGTCGACACGCACACGTGTGTAGTGTAGTGTAGTGTAGTGTAGTGTAGTGTAGTGTAGGTACTCACGTGTCCAGCAGCTCCTGTATAGACCGCACGGCCTCCTCGCGGGTGTGCGGCGCCTTGTGGTGCAGCGCGGGGGTGAGGCGCGCGAGCAGCGACCGCGGCGGCGCGGCGCGGCACTCGCCCAGCGTCGACACGCACACGTGTGTAGTGTAGTGTAGTGTAGTGTAGTGTAGTGTAGTGTAGTGTAGTGTAGTGTAGTGTAGGTACTCACGTGTCCAGCAGCTCCTGTATAGACCGCACGGCCTCCTCGCGGGTGTGCGGCGCCTTGTGGTGCAGCGCGGGGGTGAGGCGCGCGAGCAGCGACCGCGGCGGCGCGGCGCGGCACTCGCCCAGCGTCGACACGCACACGCGCGCCGCCGCACGCACGCACTCCTTCGTATCCGCCAGTCTACATCACACGTAACATAACGCTTATTGACACCCCACTTGGCGCACTTGGCTAAGACACCACCTATAGAGCCGCTGCTCATGGGTTCGATTCCCATCCAGGAAAAACATTTGTGTGCATGAAGATGTCTGTTTGTCCCGAGTCTGGGTGTAATTTATCTATATAAGTATTATCTACAACAAAAAAAAAGTCCTAGTTATATGTAGTATATCAGTTATCTGGTTGTCCATAGTACCTCTGCTTAGTTTGGGATCAGATAACCGTGCGTGAACAATGTTCCAGGATATTTATTATTTAAATATTCTCTTGGCAGTTAAATGACATCGGTAGGAGGGCGCTCTTTAACTTTTAACACTATCTGACACCACTTCTTGTTACTTTCGCCATATTATTTGATTAAAATCATTATTTATCTTTACCGCCCCTATTCACAAAACCGGTGACCGAAGAGATGTTACAAATTATAAGCCTATTTCTAAGCTTTGTTTTCGCGAAAAATTTTGAGAGGCTTGTCTATCAACAAGTGTATTCTGCTCTCAGGACTAAGTTACCATCGGCCAAATCATCACTGACCACGGTGAGATTGTGGTCAAACACATGCTTATACATAGTAAAAAAATAAAAAAAAGTTTATTCCAGAGCAACATGGCTAAAGTTAAAAGTCTACAGTTACCAATCTTCTTCTGTCCAATGAATTCATCACTGCTTCTATGGATTCCGGTACGCAAGTGGATGCGATCTTTACGGACTATAGAAAAGCTTTCGATCGCATCGATCACCTGATGTTTCTCCGTAAACTCCAGGTAGCCGGAATCCATGGCAACCTATTTCACTGGTTTGCCTCCTACATTGCTAATAGCTAGATAATAGATCTCAAGTTGTCGTGTTGAAAAGATTCACGTCTAAATGGATGCCGATACCATCAGGCGTACCCCAGGGATCACTACTCGGACCTCTTCTCTTTGTTTTATTTGTAAATGATATTAATAGCTAAATATATTGTTTATTCATTCTAAATTCTTATTATTCGCCGATGATATGAAGATCCTAAAAGATATTAAATGCGTTCGTGATTCCATTGTACTCCAAGAGGATCTTGCAAGATAGGAAACATATTGTACCATAAATTAATTAGAACTAAATGTATCCAAATGTTTTTCAATTACGTTTTCAAGAAAAAAGACAGATTAACTTTAATTATAGTCTTAACAATTGTAAATGACCAAAAATCGGTGATATAAAGGACTTTGGGGTGATCCATGACTAAAATCTACTTTTTGATAGGCACATTGACCATATTGTTAAAAATGTCTACAAGGTCCTACGTTTTATAATCAGATGTAGTGTGAATTTTACTAAAGTGAAAACAATAAAAGAAAACTGTTTTTATTAGTAACTAGCTGACTCGGCAGGCGTTATCTTGCCCTTCATACCCCTACCTACCTACCTACCTTTTTTTTTCTCACCGTATAAACCTTCCTTGGACTTCCACGAATATTTCAAGACTAAAATTAGCCAAATCGGTTCAGCCGTTCTCGGGTTTTAGCGACACTAACGAACAGCAATTGATTTATATATATATATATATAGATTATTCATCCATCTAACTTATCTGTACGGAACTCTTGCGCGAATCAGACTCGCAATTAACCAATTTTTTGTTAATTATTTAATTAGTTTTCTGCTCTCAATGACATTTTCTAACAAAGTAAATCCTTAATTAAACATCTGACCTAGTAAGGTATATAAATAAATGCTTGCAAGACGTCTCCAGAGCTCGTATCCTGAGGATGTGACGTCACAATGCCGCATTACATTGCCGCCCGAACAAATGATCCTCGTACGTAGGTAATGCGTGTTTAATGGGTCGAAATAACAATGGGAGGTCGCCTGATTTGATTTAATGTGCGTCTTCGATACAAGGCATAAGGCATTCATCCTTGTACATTTATAATAGGGATTATGACTGGGTAAAAAATAATTAATTCTGTTTAGGCCATCAGTTAGGTTATCAAAAAATATTGGATACGTATTTTTTAATGAATAAATAGAAAATTACAAAGATAAGTCGCATCAAAGTTCGGGAGTGGGGACTTGTGATGTGACGTCATCTCTCTGTAAAAAGTGTACTAAGACGTGACGTCACGTGAAATTTAGCATCGTTTTTGTTTTCGGAACTAAAGAATAACGAATATGTATACCAGGGGCTGTAAAAAGACCGCACGAGCAATAATGCTGCATAGCATTATTGCTCGTGCGGTTCATATCTCGAAATTACAGCAGAGCCAAATATTTTTTTAATATTTTTTGGCGAAAATGTAAATCATTTTAGTCAATTCATTTCCAATTTAGACAAATTACACCATAATCTACTGTAAATTCCAGAAATGAATTGCATTGGCAATATTGCTCGAGCGGCCGTTTTAGCCCCCCAGTTGACCACTAAGAGTAGCTCAATTGATACAAAATTTCATATAAACGATCGTTTTGACGTTTAATAAAAAGCTTGCTGATTTGATGTCATCAAAGACTCTATTTATGAGGAGGTGCGATTTTGTGACGCCGAGTGTATTATTTAAATACCGGTTATAAAATATTTACGTCACTACTTGGCGTAACGAAGGTTAAACTGACCTGTCAATAATATGAGGCAGCACCGAAGGTACGTAGTGGGAGAACTCGGGACCCAGTCGCTCCACCAGAGCCGATAGTACTTCCAACCCGTTCTGGGCCACCTGTGGACAACGACAAAAATAACATACAAAAAATTATACAAGGCCTTATGACCAAGAGCCTCGACAAACACCTCAAGAGGCTCGCGTTAGGTGGCTGGCTCAAGGGCCTAATTCAGAAGGCAGTGCTCCTGGAGACGCATAGTGAGGAAGTTCCAGTGTCTGGAGCCTTAACCATCGGTATCTAGGACCCTGTTCCCGATGCCGGTTGGATTTGAAAAAGGAATTTATAAGATATTTAAGAAATAAATGAGATAATAATAATAAATATCCTGGGACATTGTTCACACACGGTTAACTGATGCCAAACTAAGCAGAGCTTATACTATGGACAATCAGATAACTGATATACTACATATACTACTTTTTTTTGTAAATACATACTTATATAGATAATTACACCCAGACACAGGACAAACAGACATGTTCATGCTGCTATGCTCGGAGTTACCGAACTTCAGGCGAGCCAAAATAACCGACATAGCCCGAAGAATTGCCAAACTGAAGTGGCAGTGGACGGGGCACATCGCTCGCAGAACCGACGAACGCTGGGGCAGAAGGGTTCTCGAGTGGCGACCACGAACTGGAAGACGCAGCGTGGGCAGGCCCTCTACAAGGTGGACCGACGATCTTGTGAGGGTCGCGGGAAACCGGGAAGCAGAATATGCCGAGCTTTATTACTTTAAAATACCATATTCAAGCAAAATATAATTTCATTTCATTTCCTTTCAACTAATATTAGTTACGTCACCTCTCTTTCTTATAAACTTATTTGAAAAATAAAAATAGGAGAAACATACATTACTCACTGACAACAATCGCGTGCCAACGGCGGCAGAACTACATAGGCTCTATTAATATTTAATAAGTAAATAATACATAAATAAAAAACAGGCGCTAGACTCATTCCTAACACCTGTTAAAAATGGGTTTAAGGCAGAAACTGATTGTCAGATTTAGACGTAAGTTTACGGGTAGGTTCGGTATTACATTAGGGATAGTTTACTGAAGATCTTTGCAGCTCAGTTATAGGTCTTAAGTATGTCAACATAGTGATTTGCGACAATAATGGTAGTATATTTTTTTGACATGAACACATTCTTCCAAGGTATATACGACTATTTCATGAAGACTTTTTACTACAAATTTAACTCAGTGAAATATGTTGAGACAAGAACCTTATTAGAGACGATAGAAAATAGGAGAGGAAAGATGTTAGGCCACCTTATACGTCACGACGAACCAGTAAAAAACATCATAGAAGGAAACAGAGGAAGAGGAAGACCTAGATTGAACTATATAGACCAAGTGAAGGCTAAATTGTACGTCGTGTCGTATGAGGTGCAGAAAGCAAACAACAGAGAGGAATGGAAGAAGTTACACCGACAAGAGCAAAGCTCTTAAATATAGTGTTGCATGTTGTTTTTGCAACCATGTTATTTTCGCAGAAAGATCCTAAACAGAGGTGGATTTCGTCTGCCATTCGTAGGACGTTCCGCAGGGTTCGTGTCGGTCGGTTCGCCGCTGATGATGCCGAGAATGGGAGACGGAATACATTTCCGTGACGGACTTTGTAGAAGAGAACTCCGATATACTTTCGTGTTATTTCACATTGTTTTCATCACTTCCTTTTAATCACAACGTAATGTAGGATACTGTTTCACAGGTCATGGTGCTTAGAATCGGGATCCTCATACAAATTGTGCTATTTTGGAATAGAATCTCATGAACGTTTTCATCATGTTTGTTTATTTTAGGTTATTGTTGTTTTGACACTTTTGACATTTCAAGGTGACAGATACAATAGACTTTGGGAGCGTTCCGAATATTAATCATAAATGTTTTGATATCGATCTCCTATTGATTTGTTAGATCGCGTGGTTGGAGGGGACTTTGGTTGTATCAAATAGTTGGTTGGTCATGAAAAATATTTTGTTTCAGGAAGAATATAGGTTCAGTTACAGGATAAATTGTAGTAATTTTTGATGCAGATAATTTAGCTGTCTTGGAGAAATGATAATATTAGTCGAATTAAATTCTAGAATTTTCTGACATGTTTGTCTTTGACATCTCATCATTTGAGTCTTTGGAACATCCTCTTTCCTTTTCCACTTCACATCTCCGACTCGTACGCAGCTAGTGATTTTGTTGTGTATAAGAATTTAGAAACAAGAATTGTAAGTGCATTCTTCATTAGAATACGAGGATCCTCCTCGCATCTCACGCTGTATTTCATTTCGTATTGTTCTGGTTGTCGTAGATTACTAGAAGATGTCATCTGAGCTGGGGACGCCATGTGGCCACCGTGCCGGTCAGCCTGGGCTCATCATAGGAGTGATCCTAAATAATTTAGAACGGAGCGGCTGGTAAGTTTCCTCTTATTCAGTCTTCCCGTGATCGATCGTTCCTTGCATACGTCATAATCTACAGCGTGGCTGTGTACTCTTTGTTTCAGAGTGCCGCTCCAAAGCTTTTCTCCAAAGCTTTTCTCCAAAGCTTTTCTCCAAAGCTTTTCTCCTAAGTTTTTTTTGTTATAATTAAATAAGAAGTTTTTATTTGCGTTCCAACGTCGACGTACCGATGCCACCGTCATCCACGAGTATGGTTTGATTCTTTATAGAACACGTGTGTTGCATACCACACATGCCACATGTAATGTAAGTGTCCACCTTTGCTACCTACTCTCCAAGGGGATTTCAGTCACCACAGTGTCAGTGTCCGTCCGCGTGATGTAGAAACATAGAACATTAACTTTTAGAATGTTTAAGAAGTGATTGAGTCCAATCTTTAGAAACTGTTTGTGGAAGGGCCCGTCCACAAACCAGTACACATGTATTATGTTAAATCTAAGAACAACTAACCTTAATTAAGGAAGAACAGAATATAAAAATAGAATTTGTACGACAGAAAGAACCTAAATGCAATTATAAACTTTGGAACGCATTGTCTGTGTTTAATTTAATCTTTTTTCCAGCGTTACTGCGCTGGTGGCGCCCTTTGTAAACCATAGAATAAGCACTAACCCCATTCCTGAGTGTAACAGCCACAGAGTGTAAACGGACTCCACCACCTCGTACCCTGAGCTAGCGCACCAGATGCATAAAATCACCACCCTGCATTTTGGTGCAACATAAATTGGCGTACCCAACGTGTGGCCGAGTGACACTGTGCTGACAGGATTCATAGTCGCAGGTAGATCGCTTGGTATCTCAGGACAGGTATCAAGGTTAGTGTTTACTTTGTTTTGTTTTTGGTTTCTTCTTGTCTTTAACAATGGCAAACTTTAGAAAGAAGTTTTATCACATATTGAGTGACGAGTTAGAATATGAACTCTTGTTACAGGTTCATAAGATTTTCAAGAATGTTGTTGAGATGATAGCTAAATTTTTCATATTATTATTGACAAAATCTTCCCGTCTGTCAGTGACCATTGATCCTGCAGATTTAGAAATTGGATTAGAATTAGAATGTGGTAGGAATTTAATCAGTGATATAGTTCCATCTATATCAACCGATTCGTTATTCCCCATTATTAAATAAAGAATTTAGAATGTAGGAAGCAGCGGTGTTGTCATCAACTGTAATAAAATTGTAGAAGAATTAATATTTTAGGAATTTTACAGAAAGAAAAGATTATTTTATATCTTTAAAAGAAATTAAAGAAATGTTTTTAAAAGTAAAACTATTAAATATTTTCAAAAGTAAAATAGAAATTATATTCCTTAAGAAAGAGGTAAAAGAATTTAGAATTTAAACGAAAAAGAAATATAGGGTAAAGAGTAAAGCAAATAATTTTGGTTAACAAACTAGCCCCTAGAAACCTCAGGTGTGTAGTCGAAGAAAGAGTTAGTCTCCTTGTCTATCGTTTATGGGCCATAAATGGTAGGAAGTTGGGTCTGACCCATATCAAAGGTATTATACATATACATCCTGAGTGAAGAATTATTAAGTAGAATAAAATGTTACTGTCTGTAAGTTAGGAATAGTAATAGGTTATTTAATTTCTTTATAGAGGTTTTCCAAAACAAACTGGAAAGAGATTAAATAATTTGTTTTCTTTTCACAGTTAGTTGTAGTGTTAGATAAGATGGTTGCATCTGGCAGCATAGGTAGTGAGTGTAGAATGGAGCTTGTATGTCAGTGAGGTGTGCAAGTATGAGTGTGAGAGAATGACAGGAGAAATATATATATGATATAATATTTATTAATAGGTATGCAAGTAATGAAAAAAAAGGATGTCTTTGTATGTGTGAAGATTGTCTGAGAATGTAGTTGTATGTAAGAACTTTAATCTGTACTTACTAGTTAGGCAGTTAGGTTAGTAACCAACCTAGTTATTTAATTATAGTTAGGATATTAGTAAGCATAGGTTAAACAAATCAATACAATACTCTTATGAGTTAGTAACGTTTTTCTTGCGTTGTATTCAATAACAGTCTTGTATATCAAGCTGTAAAAAGAAGAATTTATTTTCAAACTTGTTTATACACAAGCATATACCTACCATATTATAGTGGGTGAGTTTAGGGTTTAAGAAAAGAGTAGAATTGTGTGCCTAGTCATACTTAGAAGTGGAGACTTACCGTGAGTAGTCTTTTAGCATAATTTAGAAAGGGGGTTGTTTGAGAATCATTGACTTTCAACAAGTTGTATCAATAAACTTAAGAATAGAAGTATGGATGTTGTTCCTACGCATTAGAATAAGGAGTTTAGTTGGGATACTATCCCTAGGTTAGGTATATTCATACAGGAGTAGGATTACTTGAAGAGACATATACTTTGGTGATCTGTTGCTCATTTGTTTGTTTAGATTACAATATAATTTATTTGTTGTTTATTATTTAACATTGTTTCATAGTATAACATAAGAAATTTTATTTTAGAATATGGTTGTTGTCATCGCTGCTGCTGCCAACACTGTTGTTATCCAAATACTTCTTATGCTGTGGTAGTATTTGGTATTGCACTCTTTTCGTGTCGCGAAATAGATTTGTTTCACTCATCGTATTTTCGCTCTTAGCAGGGGGGTCTGTTGCATGTTGTTTTTGCAACCATGTTATTTTCGCAGAAAGATCCTAAACAGAGGTGGATTTCGTCTGCCATTCGTAGGACGTTCCGCAGGGTTCGTGTCGGTCGGTTCGCCGCTGATGATGCCGAGAATGGGAGACGGAATACATTTCCGTGACGGACTTTGTAGAAGAGAACTCCGATATACTTTCGTGTTATTTCACATTGTTTTCATCACTTCCTTTTAATCACAACGTAATGTAGGATACTGTTTCACAGGTCATGGTGCTTAGAATCGGGATCCTCATACAAATTGTGCTATTTTGGAATAGAATCTCATGAACGTTTTCATCATGTTTGTTTATTTTAGGTTATTGTTGTTTTGACACTTTTGACATTTCAAGGTGACAGATACAATAGACTTTGGGAGCGTTCCGAATATTAATCATAAATGTTTTGATATCGATCTCCTATTGATTTGTTAGATCGCGTGGTTGGAGGGGACTTTGGTTGTATCAAATAGTTGGTTGGTCATGAAAAATATTTTGTTTCAGGAAGAATATAGGTTCAGTTACAGGATAAATTGTAGTAATTTTTGATGCAGATAATTTAGCTGTCTTGGAGAAATGATAATATTAGTCGAATTAAATTCTAGAATTTTCTGACATGTTTGTCTTTGACATCTCATCATTTGAGTCTTTGGAACATCCTCTTTCCTTTTCCACTTCACATCTCCGACTCGTACGCAGCTAGTGATTTTGTTGTGTATAAGAATTTAGAAACAAGAATTGTAAGTGCATTCTTCATTAGAATACGAGGATCCTCCTCGCATCTCACGCTGTATTTCATTTCGTATTGTTCTGGTTGTCGTAGATTACTAGAAGATGTCATCTGAGCTGGGGACGCCATGTGGCCACCGTGCCGGTCAGCCTGGGCTCATCATAGGAGTGATCCTAAATAATTTAGAACGGAGCGGCTGGTAAGTTTCCTCTTATTCAGTCTTCCCGTGATCGATCGTTCCTTGCATACGTCATAATCTACAGCGTGGCTGTGTACTCTTTGTTTCAGAGTGCCGCTCCAAAGCTTTTCTCCAAAACTTTTCTCCTAAGTTTTTTTCGTTTTAATTAAATAAGAAGTTTTTATTTGTGTTCCAACGTCGACGTACCGATGCCACCGTCATCCACGAGTATGGTTTGATTCTTTATAGAACACGTGTGTTGCATACCACACATGCCACATGTAATGTAAGTGTCCACCTTTGCTACCTACTCTCCAAGGGGATTTCAGTCACCACAGTGTCAGTGTCCGTCCGCGTGATGTAGAAACATAGAACATTAACTTTTAGAATGTTTAAGAAGTGATTGAGTCCAATCTTTAGAAACTGTTTGTGGAAGGGCCCGTCCACAAACCAGTACACATGTATTATGTTAAATCTAAGAACAACTAACCTTAATTAAGGAAGAACAGAATATAAAAATAGAATTTGTACGTCAGAAAGAACCTAAATGCAATTATAAACTTTGGAACGCATTGTCTGTGTTTAATTTAATCTTTTTTCCAGCGTTACTGCGCTGGTGGCGCCCTTTGTAAACCATAGAATAAGCACTAACCCCATTCCTGAGTGTAACAGCCACAGAGTGTAAACGGACTCCACCACCTCGTACCCTGAGCTAGCGCACCAGATGCATAAAATCACCACCCTGCATTTTGGTGCAACAATAGAGAGAGAGAGAAATATGTTGATGATTTCTTTTTATATTAATCAGTAAATATACTACTGTTCTTGTCGCAAAACACACGTCGACAAACTTAAGGGTTATAACTGAACTGCAATTAGGAAAAAAACGTAATTAAATTTGAATCTCGCGGGTTGCCTTAAAGCATCTCCCTTACGTACCTTAGTCCAAAAGATCTATACAATGCAACTTCCAAACAATTAAGAGCAAGCCGTACTCATCTAGGCTACAACATATAAATAGAATAGTAAATAATAACGTTAAACTGGCCACTGATCACTGCGCGCGCGCCGGTACACTGATGCGAGTATGCTAATGTGAATCTAAACTGTGGACGCCTATTCCGGGATCGATTGCTTTTGCATCGAGACTATTCACTTTTTTAATGTCAATTTATGAATATGAAAGTTGATCCGTCAACTTACGGTAAGTGGAAGACCGAAAGAGAGATGGATGGATTGTGTGAAAGTTTTTTTTTGTTTTTTTACTACGTTTAGGCCTGTGTTTGACCACAATCTCACCGTGGTCAGTGATGATGTGGCCGATGATGGTAAGCACACAAAGCCTAGAAAGGAACTGGCTCTCAAATGCAGCTGTCGGAACACACCGAAAGGTGCTTGGCGACAGATTTTCAACTTGAGGGTGGTAGCCAGCCAGGCGGGTACTACAAAGTACCCTACCACCGTGCTATGGTTTCCTCACGATGTTTTCTTTCACCGAAAGCTCAAGCTCATTGTAGGATTCGAACCCGGTATCTTCGTCTCGGCATCCGACGTCACTACCACTGAGCTATCATCGCCTTAAAATAAATAAATATCTTAGGACATTGTTCACACACGGTTATCTGATCCCAAACTAAGCAGAGCTTGTACTATGGAAACCAGATAACTGATATACTACATATACTACTTTTTTTGTAAATATATACTTATACAGATAAGTACACCCAGACTCGGAACAAACAGACATGTTCATGCACACAAATGTTTGTCCTGGATGGGAATCAAACCCACGACCAGCGGTGCTACAGGTGGCTTGTCAAAGATGATATATATGAGCATATGAGTTAGAAAGGTCCAAATTCCAAATTAAGTTGTTCATATTAATGGGTCCACATACATACCACACCTAAAGCATTTCAGGTGCTTACAAATAGCCTTTGCAATAAGCTCAGTTATCTTTAAAAAGTTGTAGTCTCCTTGTCCATTTCTCAGCTTACTTCTTCTAAACCACGCAACGGATTTTGATACGGTTTTCACAAATAGAAAGAGCGATTAAGTCATTATCTCTCTTCCTTGTTCCCAATCACTTGAGGTCGGCGCAATATGTACTCTTCTACCATTCAGCCCTTCTATGCGTCATATCAGCATTCATTCCTTACTCATATCATATCATCATTCACATAATCCATCATCTTTTTCAGTCTTCCCCTTCCCGTATATTAACTACTACCTGTTCCGCGCGCTTACCCTCGCGTTCTCGGGATAAAAAGTAGCCTATAACCTTCCGGGATAATGTAACTTCCTATTAGTGAAAGAATGTTTCAAATCGGACCAGTAACTCCGGAGATTAGCGCGTTCAAACAAACAAACAAACAAACAAATAAACCTTTCAGCTTTATTATTAGTATAGATCTACTTTCAAACTTTATAAGTAGTAAATATTATAGAATAATACCGCAGTCGATCATGTGTGTCGCGCAGACGTAGTCGCGGCAAAATGTCACGCAATCAGACTGTGTATGAAACATGCGCGCGCGCACGCTTGCGTGTCTGTCTGTCTAACCTATATTATGGACTAGTTTTCCGCACCGCGGTTTCAACCGTGATCCCCAATTTTACCCTCTAGGGGTTGAATTTTCAATAATCTTTTCGTACCTGTCTGTAGACCTGAGTATTTGATATGAATTTCAGCTTGATACCTCCACGCGTTCCTGAGAAAAAGGGTCTTGACAGGCAGACAGACGGAAAACCAATGATCTTATAAGGTTTCCGTTTTTTCCTTTTGAGGTACGGAACCCTAAAGTGTCTTTCTCGGCCTCATCAGAACAGAACAGGCCTGAAAACCTTAAAGGGTATCAACTGACCTTAAAATTCCCTCCATTGAGCCAGGTGATGAGAGCGTCCATGAGTTGCGCGGCCACGTCCTGCGAGATCTCGGGCTCGCGTCGGACGAGCGCCACCAGCTGCTCGCCGAGCTGTTGCCGCAGCCGCAGGTCCGGCCGGCAGAGGAGCGGCAACGCCGCCTCCAACGACGACAGTTGGGGGTAGTGCGCCATCTATTGCAGATATGGTTTATTAGGTCAGGGTTCCCAAAGTGTGCGCCGCTCTTTGCTTAAGGGTATACCTTCGGTTGGAGCGCGAAATTCAAATTTTATCACGTTTTTTGCAAATTGCAGCTCAGTTACTAATATACCTTGGAGGAATATGTTGATGATTTCTTTTGTTATTAATCGGTAAATATACTACCATTCTTCTCGCAAATAACATGTTGATAACTTACGACCTATAACTGAGCTGCAATTTGCAAAAAACGTGATAAAATTTGAATTTCGCGCTCCAACCGAACGTTCCCCCTTAAGAGGGGCGCCGTGAGTCGATCCTCTATCATTATCCGAAAAGTCTTTCTTGTTGTTTTCTGTTTCTATTCTTTTATAATAAAAAAAACTCCATTTCATATTGTAGATATTTTAATATTTGTTCCTCTTTTTTTTTTTCTTTTTGAAAGGACTAAAGTTGGTAGCCTCTGATGGCTGCTACAACCTTACGGGACAATCGGCGAGCGCAGAGAGCTCTCAGCCGGGTAACATTTAGGTAACCATGCCTGAGGGCAGCCCAGAACCTCGGCTCAGGGCGTTACCGGGGGAAAGGCAGGACTTAGTACGAGTTACGACTAATTGGGGGCGGTCGGATTACTAATGGCAGCTCGGGCCGCTTGAACGGGACGAGACTGAGTGGGACGTCGCGGCGGTCCTCGTAATCGGATCGGCGGTAGCGTAATCGGTTTTGTGTAGTGTGTTGTGTACTTTTACGGGCTTCGTCAGCTTCGATCTGAGCTAATGTTATGGGGTCATCCGGCTCGCTGAGGGCTTGCCTTGGTCTAAGGATACGGAGTATACGGGAGGGCGTGTAGGTTGCGGCTTTCACTATAAGAGGGTTGCGGTGATTAACGGCGGTATTGAAAAATCTGCGTGAGGCGCGTTTTATAAATTGTTTTAACGTGGGGAGACCTAAATCAATGTGGAGATTTTCATTACGCATATACCACGGGGCGCCCGTGGCTTTGCGCATGAAACTGTTTTGAATCACCTTCAAATAGGTAGGGTAGGGCGCCAAGACATAATATTAAATTCTGCAATGAGCTTGAGCTTTCGGTGAAGGAAAACATCGTGAGGAAACCATAGCACGGTGCTAGGGTACTTTGTAGTACCCGCCTGGCTGGCTACCACCCTCAAGTTGAAAATCTGTCACCAAGCACCTTCCGGTGTGTTCCGACAGCTGCACTTGAGAGCCAGTTCCCTTCTAGGCTTTGTGTGCTTACCATCATCGGCCACATCATCACTGACCACGGTGAGATTGTGGTCAAACACAGGCCTAAACACAGTAAAAAATTATAAAGCCTTACCGTTTCAAAAGATTCCCTATCAGATATCAACTCAGTCCCACTTAAAATCCACAGTCCACTTCCACTTAATCACTGTCATTTCACAAGGGTCACTTTAACACTCGCAACACACATTTGCACACTGGTCACCGTGGAGACGCAGCCGGAGGGGGGAGGGAGGCAGCAGACTGTCACATACTTCTTGTGGCTGTGGACAGAATAAAATAAATTAATAAATATCCTGGGGCATATTTCACATTTTTTTTTGGGCGATCGAATGAGAAATGATGAGATCCGCAGGCGAACGCAAAGTAACCGACATAGCCCGAAGAATTGCCAAACTGAAGTGGCAGTGGGCGGGGCACATCGCTCGTAGAACCGAAGGCCGCTGGGGCAGAAGGGTTCTCGAGTGACGACCATGAACCGGAAGAAGCAGCGTGGGCTGGCCCCCTACAAGATGGACCGATGATCTTGTGAGGGTCGCGGGAAAGCGCTGGATGCAGGTAGCGCAAGACCGGCCATCGTGGAGATCCTTGGGGGAGGCCTTTGTCCAGCAGTGGACGTCTTTCAGCCGACATGATGATGATTTTTCACACACGGTTATATGAAGCAGAGCTTGTACACACGGCCACAGATCAAGCTACACATTTTTGTTGCAAAATAGCTCCTATTACAAGCGCATAAGGTGTCGCAGTGTGTAGCTTGATCTGTGGCCGTGTGTACTATGGACCACCAGCGGCCGTAAAAAGGCCGCACGAGCATACAATGCTATACAATTCATATCTCGAATTTACAGCAGTGTAAATATAGTATAGACAACTAACTAGCTTTCCGCCCCGCGGTTTCACCCGCGATCCCCTATTTTACCATAGGGATTGAGTTTTCAAAAATCCTTTCTTAGCGGACCGGATGCCTATATCATAATAGGTATCTGATGGTTTGAGCTGTGCGTTGATAGATCAGTCAGTGATTCACGCATTCCTTTTAAATATATTTAGATTACACCAAGACTCAGGACATACAGACATGTTCATGCACACAAATGTCTGTCCTGGATAGGAATCGAACCCACGACCAGAGTTGTGACATATTTGAAATACTTGTATTTAAAATACAAATATACAAAATACGTATTTTGGATTTTGTACTTAAGTACTTTTTTTAAAAAGTATTTTGTATTTTATTTGAAATACTATTCGAGACGTATTTTGTATTTCTAAAATGGTTTGTAAAATACAAAATACTTTTTTATTCTTAGCTTCATTTTTCTAAAGCATTCCGCGATTCAGTAAAAACAAAAAAATGGCCACTAGTGGCGCAGCAGCTTTGAAAGTCTATGCACAAAATGACAGATGAAACAAAACGCATATAAAACCTGACCAATAATATATGAGGGACCCCTCTTGACAATCCTCAAAGTCACTGTTACGTTTTGCAGTATTGGCAGCTATTTCATTATTTCTGTGTTGTTCGCTCGAAATGTCTTTAAAAAAAATGCAAAAACAAATTGTATTTAAACAATATGCCATGTAGGCAATAATAAGTTATTTTAACGATTCGTATTTAAGTGATTATGAATGTATAAATGACAAATAAAAATACAGAAATAGAAAAATATATTTATAAAAAACCGGTACGTAAACAGCACTACAAAAAAGATGTCATTGTGGGCATTGTGGCAAGTATGTAATATAAATATAATATATAATTGATATCCTGAAAGTCCAAGAAACCATCAATGAAGTTCTGAGAAAACTAGGATTGGCCGTCTTAAAAGAGATGGAAGTACAGTTTTTGATTGAGTATATTCGCACATCTAAGCCCATAGCTGAAGCCATTTGGAGCTTAGAAGGCGAAAAGGAGACTTTTTATGGATGACTGCAGTAATTTTACCATAAAGTATTTTATTTCAATAAAGTATTTTGAAAATACATATTTTGTATTTAGTATTTAAATACAAAAGGCAAAAGTATTTTGTATCTTGCATTTGAAATACTATATTAAAAAAGTATTTGCATTTTGTATTTAAATACTTTTTGAAAAGTATTTTGTACATCTCTGCCCACGACCAGCGGCGTGATAGGTTTTTTTTTTGTTTATTTATTTATTTATTTATTTAATTGCGTTCCACAATGGAATGGACATGTTTGGAATGGACATGAAGGTGCAGCCAGAGGTGGCTACGACACCCTTACGCGGACTTATCGGCGAGCGCTGAGGGCTTTCAACCGGCTAACATTTTTAGGTAACCACGCCTGAGGGCACACACCTCGGCTCAGAACGTTACCGGGGGCGTGATAGGTGTCTTAACCAACTGGCTTGCCATTAGTATAGGCAAGTATAGGTACGTTATCATACTACACCACATTATTGCAGCCAGTGCCAAAAATCGGCCAACTATTTAGAATTTAGATAATAGACAATATGCTTTTTTTTGCTTTAATAAAAGCCCATTCCTTTAATTAAGAAGCCATCAAATATTTATTCTTTAATCTTATTCTAGCAAAACAGAATTTAGCATGGAGTTTATTACCGTCACAATTGTGCCGATTCTGTTGTTTACGAACTTAACTAATATTAGTTATGTCACCTCTCTTTCATGTTAACCTTATTGAAAAATGATAGAACATTTTTAATGCTGTCAGTTTAGTCCATGCCGTCGTAATGTACGGGTAAATAGTCGTGACCAATAAAGATCGCGCTTAAATTCACGTTGAAATATGTGATCGGACTAATCTGACAGGACTAAAATATCTTGCATCCCTTTCTTAAGTTTACTAAATTATTAGAAAGAGATATAGTGAGATTAAATTTGTTTAGTTCGTAAACGACAGAATCGGCACCAATACCTATATGACGTCACATACTATGTCCCATCTCTGTCTAATTAGTAGTTTAAACTTATATATTTCGTGTTTCTTTGCCGATTTTGATTACACTTTTTGAATATTTTTTTACGGTATTTTCATATTTTGTTAAGAAATGCGACAAAGAAATAACATGCAGATTCCCTATTACACGCAGTAAGCAAGTGAGAAAATGTATGAAACCTGTTTGATGTTTTCTTGTCGGCAAATATTGGCCAAATACACCAACACGTATAACCAACGCCATATGAAGTACGGACAGAGTCTAAGTACTTATGGTGCCATTTGCTCGATCTATAAAAAGCCATCTAAAATTACTCCAGCCATTCGAGATGGAACCATCACATCAATAAACTCTTATCGTTACTGCCTAGATATTCCATGATTTATTATAACAACCCGTTTATTGATTGCTTTTAAAAATATTGTGTAGTGCCACTGAGGTATATTATTGTATAGAGAAGCTAGCAAAGCAATTTTGTTAAAATAGGCTAGATGACAGTGTCAAAAATAAATGACCAAACACTAACCAATGCATAAAACATCTAAAAACACGCGGAAACATCAAATATGTTGTACATTTAATGCTTTCTATGATTTTTAATTACCAGTAGAACTACTAAGAGTAGATCATTTGATGCTGTGAAACGATGACGTCATAGCTTAGTATTTCATGCAATATTCCATGTAACCGATCGTTTTGACATTTATTAAAAAGTTGCTGATTTGATATGCCAGGAAACTACCCTATTCACTGCAGCGCTGAAACAATAATTAGTCGTCTAGCCAGACAGTTTAAACAGGTAGCGCTAGAACGCTTCTAAGGTACTACACCTTTTTCGCGACCAAAAAGTCGAAATCGCTGTGATTTTCATGGCTATACACCTCAGTGCGTAGTGCAGAGTTTCTCAAACTTGTTTCTTCACTTTGAGAATCAAGATAGATTTCTATAGATCTCAGCCTTAGATTACAAAAAAATATTGGTCACATTTTTTCCTTAGTTCCGAAAATACAGTTCGTTAAAATTTCGCGTGACGTCACGTTTTGAGTACACTTTTTACAAATGACGTCACAAGCCCCTACTCCTGAACTTTGATGCGCCTTGCCTTATCTTTGTACTTTTTTATTGATTTGATGAAATAAAACACGTATTGCATGGCATTGGTGCCGATTCTGTTGTTTACGAACTAAATAAATTTAATCTCACTATATCTCTTTCTAATAGTAAATATAAGAAAAGGATGCAAGATATTTTAGTCCTGTCAGTTTCGACCGATCACATATTTCAACGTGAATTTAAGCGCGATCTTTATTGGTCACAACTATTTACCCGTACATTACGACGGCATGGATTAAACTGACAGCATTAAAAATGTTCTATCTTTTTTCAATAAGGTTAACATGAAAGAGAGGTGACTTGTCTAATATTAGTTAAGTTCGTAAACAACAGAATCGACACCATTGGGTAGTATTTATTAGTTACTAGATTCCGCCCCGCAGTTTCACCCGCGTTCCCGAGGGATCTTGTTTTCCCGGGATAAAAAGTATCCTATGTGTTAATCCAGATTATAAACTATCTGTGTTCCAAATTTCATTCGAATCCGTTCAGCAGTTTTTGCGTGGAAGAGTAACAAACATCCATACACAAACTTAGACAATTATAATATTTCTAGGATAAGGATATTTTACTCGCATCCGAGTAACCTAAATATAATTTATATGGTTTCCCTAAAATTATCGGATTAAGTCACTTCACGTAATTTGTCATGGACTCTCAGTTTGGTAAAGAAACCGGACAAGTGCGAGTCTGACTCGCGCACCGAGGGTTCCGTAATATCCTATGTTACTTTATATACCATAGACTAAAGAACTATTTTTGTTTTTAATATTTTGTTCCAGTAGTTTCGGAAATAAGCGGGTCAATTTACGCCTATTTTCTTAAACAACTCCAAAACTATTTATTTTAAAATTATAAAATAATATATTTAAGATCCTCACAATAAGGCCTTTTATTTGATGTATCACAAGATATAGTTTGAAAAACTTATTTTTTTTATCTAATTTGCCCCCCAAAAGTGGTAAGATGTTTAAAAATCTTTTATTTATATTACACGTCCGTGTTTGGGTCACCGACATACATATGTGTACCAAATTCCAACTAAATCGGTCCAGCACTAGTCCAAAATTGTTAGTGACAGACGGACAGACAGACACACGAGTGATCCTATAGGAGTTTCGTTTAAAAAGAGTAAAACCACCACCACCTTGAAACCGACGCAAAAAGAATTATTAAAATCGGTTCATAAGCAAAAAACAAGATTTAAAAAAAACCAACCGAATCGAAAACCTCTTTTTTTAAGTAGGTTAAAAATAGACTTGCTCCAAACCACACGTAATAACGACATCTAATCGAAATAACGACGGTCCCGTAGTCAAACAAGGAACCCTGTTTGACTACGGGACCTTACATCCATAAAGTTGTCAAGGTAGCAGACCGCCTGCCTGCCTGAGAGATCTTAGCCGTCTATGGTTATGTCGAAGGGAATCGCCATAAAATTGAATTCATATAATTATCAAGCGAAAAAACTCCTAGTACAGTTGGTACCATATAAGTCATGCATATGTAAGGTCAGGTTCATACGATAACCCTGGGTCGCGTACAAGGTAGTTGGGTATGACATCACCGTATGATAACGTGTATGGATGCATTTTATTTTACCTATCAATCATGACTTAATAATATATCCCATTCTTCACACACTATCTTCCCAAACTACGCAAGGTATCTACAATGTTCCAAATGTCCTGATTTTTTTTTTTTTTTTTTTTTTTTTTTTTTTTTTTTTTTTTTTTTTTTTTTTTTTGAAAGGACTAAAGTTGGTAGCCTCTGATGGCTGCTCCAACCTTACCGGACAATCGGCGAGCGCAGAGAGCTCTCAGCCGGGTAACATTTAGGTAACAACGCCTGAGGGCACCCCCGAGTGGGGTACGAACCTCGGCTCAGGGCGTTACCGGGGGAAGGGGAGGACTTTGTACGAGTTACGACTAATTGGGGGCGGTCGGATTACTAATGGCAGCTCGGGCCGCTTGAACGGGACGAGACTGAGTGGGACGTCGCGGCGGTCCTCGCCGTCGAGGACGGTAGCGTAATCGGTTTTGTGTAGTGTGTTGTGTACTTTTACGGGCTTCGTCAGCTTCGATCTGAGCTAATGTTATGGGGTCATCCGGCTCGCTGAGGGCTTGCCTTGGTCTAAGGATACGGAGTATACGAGAGGGCGTGTACGTTGCGGCTTTCACTATAAGAGGGTTGCGGTGATTAACGGCGGTATTGAAAAATCTGCGTGAGGCGCGTTTTATAAATTGTTTTAACGTGGGGAGACCTAAATCAATGTGGAGATTTTCATTACGCATGTACCACGGGGCGCCCGTGGCTTTGCGCATGAAAAGGTTTTGAATCACCTGAAGGCTATGGATCCGTGCAGGAGCTGCATGTGCGAACACAGTACTAGCATAGGTCATAATGGGGCGGATACACGTGGTATATAGTCTAACCTTGCTTTTGAGGGCAAGTTTAGACTTATGATTCAATAAAAAGTGGAGGCGCCCTAACACAAAGGCGGCGCGCGCGCGGACCGCTTTAATGTGGGCATCAAAGGTCAAACGATCATCAAGAATTACTCCGAGATATTTGGCTTGCCTTTCCCAGGGGATTGGTTCACCGAATAGAGTAACTGCCTTTGGAGGGGTGGGGGTACCTCGATGGTAGGGTCTGTAGAATAGGACCGCCTGGCTTTTGACAGGATTGATTTCGATCCTCCATTTCCGAAACCAGGCGCCTAGGGCGTTAGCCGCGGTTTGGAGGTTCTTAACAATGACTGAGGGGGACTTACTAGAGCAGTAGACCGCGGTGTCGTCCGCAAAAAGAGCTAGCTGCACTTTGTCGGTCTTTGGCATATCACTCGTGTAGAGTGAGAATAGCAAGGGAGATAGTACCGAGCCCTGAGGGACACCGGCACCAATGGGGTGAGGGGAGGAGAGTGCGCCTAGAATGCGATATCGAAAGTGGCGATTTGACAAATAATCTCGTAAGATAAGCACGAGTCTATGTGGAACACCTAAGGTGAATAGCTTAAAGATTAAGCCATTGTGCCACACTTTGTCAAATGCCTTCGCGACATCGAAGAATAAGACGCCTGTCATGTTACGCTCTTGGTACTGGGAAGAGATGTGTTCAACAATACGATGTACTTGTTGAACACAAGAATGTTTGGCTCGGAAGCCAAATTGTTCGTCAGGGATGAGATTATTGGCGTCGGCATATGTTTTGAGGCGGATATAGATCAGTCTCTCATACATCTTGCCCAAGACATTTAATAGACTTATGGGGCGGTAACTGGAGGGCTCGGACCTGGGTTTGCCGGGCTTATGGATTCCAATTACATGGGCCTCTTTCCACTGATGTGGAAAAATATTACAAGAGAGGGCAGCGTTAAATATAGATGTTAGCAGTATTATGAGGTGGGCGGGGAAGAGTTTGATCACTTTGTTAGTGATTTTGTCCGAGCCCGGGGCCTTCCGCGTGTGTAAGTTCCTGATGATCGATTTGACCTCGTCAGGGGTCGCGGGAGGAAGGGGGTCATCCTCTTCGCTGAGAGGAGGGGGTGGCAATGGGAGGGCGGCTCTCCGTTCAACTTCAGAGTTGACTTCCTCCAAATGACTCGGGTCTATCGGGAGGGTACTGGGCGTGCACTGAAACTCTAAGCTTTCAGCGAGGCATTCTGTTTTATCATCGTCATCGAAAGCGGGAGGGAGATTGGGCCTATTTAGTGGGGGCATGGGTGCTACCGTGTCCTTGGTAAGGGCACGAGAAAGCTGCCAAAAGGCTTGATGAGAGGGTCTAATGTCTGTAAGGGTCTGGTCCCAGCGAACCTGACGTAGCTCTTCAATGCGTGACTTGACGTCACGCTGGAGAGCACGCATACGGATGCGGTTGTCCTCTGAGGGGAAACTATCATAGGCAAATGTCCTGAGTCTGGGTGTAATATCTATAAATGAAACTGACTGGCTCACTGACTCACTCACATACTGATCAATCAACGCACAGCCCAAACCACTGGACGGATCTTGCTGAAAGGCATTTTTTAAAGGTTTTTTTTTAAATTTTCAGTTTTTTGCCATTTCCATCAACAGATCCTTAGACTTGGTGACAATGGGACCACCAGAGAAGTATACTCTCCTCCAATTTTGAAGTCAGTTAAAAATTTTATCCATAAGGAAAGTGCGGTTGAAAACACAGAGTGGAAAACTAGTTAACTATATGATATGACTATGTATTTCCTCTTTGAGCGAAACAATGCCTTTATGATAAACTAGCTGTTCCCAGAGGTTTCACTCACGTTCCCGGGATAGAAAGTAGCCTATAACCTTTGGGGATAATGTAACTTTCTATTAGTGAAATAATTTTTTGAATCCGACCAGCAACTTCAGAGATTAGCGCGTCACACAAGTATTTAGGTACCTACTCAACCCTAAAAACAGAACCTACATACAACAATGACCTCTTCCATCCCAGTGAAGTCAGGACAGACTAGCTAGCTATGTATATTTTTTCTCATAGCTTTCATTGAACACTCATACAATAATTGTGGGAAGTATTTGTTTGTAACTGTGACGTGTGAGAATTTAATGTAGATAATAATTTTCATGGTTATTGTAATGCACAAATATTAGAATGTTTAAAGGCAGCAGTGTTTTTAATTTTTGTATTAATTGCAACTTCAAGCCTGCTCTATGTGATTGGGCTGTCCCCCGCAATTTCACTTGCGGTCTCGAGAAAAATAAGTTGCCTATAGCCTTTAGGGATTAGTGAAAGAATTTTTCAAATCGGACTAGTAACTCCAGAGATTATCAATATCAAACAAACTCTTCAGCTTTATTATTAGTATATGTATATGTTAACAGAAAAGTATCTAATCCGTCATTGTATAAATTTCCTAGGAAATCCATACATTTCCTAAATATCTATAGGAGTATTATATTCGGGATATTTGTAAGGATACCGGTATTTGGGGGGTTGTAAGTGAAATTTATTTTTGTGCGAATACTTTCAAATTTATGCAAAATAAAAAAATAACCCCAACCTATTTTTTTCAATAGAATGTATATATTTCCTAGTATCATTATTGAAATAAAATTTCCTAGGAGAAATACACAGGAATTGTGTACAATTCCTATGTTTCATACATTTCCGGTGACATATAGACTTATTTAACCATATATTTGCACATGAAAATGTAGTATGTAGTACAGCCATGTCAAACTGACTGGTAGGCCAAAATCATAAAGACCAAACTAGGCTAGGTGGGCAGTAAAACCTAATATTAAAAAAGACAAAACTAAACTAACTACTTAAAATTAAAAAAAAAATGCACTGATATTGCACTAAAATCAATATAGAGATATGTTTATATACCTACCTACTTATTGATAACTATAAATAAAAACCTTATATCTTATTTTGAACCTTCATCACCTACATATAAGGAGGTAAGGTTGTATCCACCTACACAAAATACATGTTGATTTTTATTTCATATTTTTAACTCACTATTTTGCAAGTAACTTGTATTATTCTACTAATATCGTTAATGAGAGCTGAGTGAGTGTATTTGTCATAAATCCATATTAGGATGAAATTTGGTACTAAAGTATATCACAAACAGGAATAACATATAGTTCTAGCCATTTCCTGTAGTTTCACCTGCATTAAGGTGATTAAAAATAGCCGATAGTACTTGAGGATATAGTAGTTACCTATTACTGAAAGAACTTTCAAGCATCAGGGGCTCTACTTGTATATTTGGTGGTAAAAATGATGAACATCATTATTGGAATTCATCCAATGAGAGCTTACCACACCCACAAAATGGTCTTCATCATAGCATATCATTAAGGCGTTCATTACAATGATTCCAAAAGATACAAAATAGCCTGGCAGACCACAAATATTACGTCTTACATCCAATCTTGCAAATTTTATAATAAAGCTAAAGAGTTTTTTGGAACGTGCTAGTCTCTGGAATTAATGGTCTGATTTGAAAAATTCTTTCACTAATAGGAAGCTATTCCCAAAGGTTATAGTTTACTTTTTATCCTTGGAATGTGAGTGAAACCGTGGGGAACAGAAATAGAACATTCCTTTAGGAATATGGGTAAATCTGTGAAAGTACTAGCTGCTCTATTCACATATCCACAAGCTTCTAATTTTAAAGGAGCCATAGTGTTACCACCAGCCAAAGGTTAGGTACATACACTGGAACAAAATCAAACCAAATCTATATCCAATCGTCTTCTTATATTGAGACAAAGTTACAATTTTCAGAGTATCTAGTTATTAAACTAATACATGGTCTATGGTGACTAGATGCACTAAGGGCACTCTCAAATTAGAAGCTTTAGGATGTGGTGGCAATATAAATATTAGTGCAGTTTCTAGAAATAAAGGTAAGCCATAGGTAGTAATTATTGTAGTCTGTTTTTATTTTAACCAGTGAAAATGACTGTTAATTTAAGCCTTAGTAAGCAAGGATACGAATGTTTATATGTACAGTTTTCCTTTTTTATTGTGTGTCAAGCTAAAATGATGTCATCATACGACCAACCAATTGAGTGTAGTTGATTAAAATTGAATAATTCTAAAATTGTTTGTTGCTTAGGGTATTATTACTCTAAAACATCGATCCTTCAAATCTTACGACCTCGCATTACTCTCTGATCTAGAAAAAACACAATAGAAAGCTTAAAAAACGTTGTACCAAGCGTAATGTAAAATTCTTCAATGAACACAATAAAATATGTAAGAGTAATCTGTCAAGTGATGAGAAAACCGTTACGCACGACGCTTTTCTACTAATAAAATATGTATAAAATAAGCAACGATACCATAAAAGATCCGTACATACTCCTCTCGTGTAGAAACAAAGCACAAGATACGTAATTTGGACTAAAAAATATGTATGAGTTCTTACCATCTATGTACGACCTTATTGCACTTGATCTTCCTCGCACAATTAACCAATTATTCACGTTAATACACACTCACAGGTTATTTACAGTTTGTCATGGCTAAATGTAATCACAGTAATGAATTTGAGTTGGTTTTTTCGAGTGAAAAATGCCTCACAGTTTTCAAAATTTCTTGAAAATTCAGTAATGATACGCGCATGCCCGACAAAAATTTACATCACGTGACCTGTCATGGCGTCCTCAACTCACATTTTTTTTACGCAGTGTTGCCGTAAAAAAAATGTGACTTGGTATAAAAGTGAAACGGTTTTTGAAACTAATAATTTAAATAAAACAAAATATTTTTATATAAAAATCTAAATCTATGATTTATATCGCCTGTATACTATAGCCATAGAATAAATAATATACTACGTACAAACTATAGCTGACTGATTAAGTAGTGCAAATTATTGACACCAATGTTTCTTGGGTGTTAAACCTCGTGTGTGGAGGATGCTTTATAACATAAAGCTTATTTATTTATGTACACATACACAAGTAATAATAAAAAAACATAAAAGATACAAATGTACAAAGGGACTGCTTATTTCTAATAGAAATTTCTTCCAGCAACCCTGCGACTGGAAAAAATATAAATAAATGTAGACACAGTGTGTGAAAGTAGAAGAAAATACATAACTAGATACTTAGAACAAAATATAGAAATACTTAAAAGTAAATAAACTACACAAATATATAAAATATTAATACACTACATACTAATACACAAATACATCTAGTGCATAAACAAGATAGAATACATAAATAATATACAAATGGACAATCAAGGTAAAGTGGAGAAGTAATGCTCTTTGACGCGTTTCTTAAAAACAGAAATAGTTTTAGAGTCAAGTATGTTAGGCGGAAGCGAATTCCATAACCTTACAGCATGGACAGTGAAGGAATAGGAGTAGGAGTCAGTCTTATGGGAAGGAAATTTAAGAAGAGATTTGAGATGAGATCTGCAAATAGAATTAGGAGAGCGAGCAAAAGAAAAACGTTCTCGCAGGTACTGAGGATAGACAGGATTGTGTAGGATATTGACAAGATCCGAGTGTTCCTGCGAAGACGGATAGGGAGCCACTTGCTTGTAATCCTGTGTGTTAATATTTCCCAAATATTAAGGTTTTGCATGTATATATAATATTGTTAGATGCATAGACGTAAAAGTTAGATAGGTAGGTACACAAGCACAAGTTTATGAATTTTAATTAAATTTGCCAATATAATATTAATTATTATTGCCAATAGATGGCGCTATTGAAATAATATTTCTAGTCGACACAAGATGGCGTAAATGATTGTACCATCAACAAAGTTGAAGCATGATCAATTTTGAGACCTTTTCGCTTGCAGCCAGTAATCATAGTTCGCCCTGTCCATTGTTGACAATAAAACGGCCTCTTGTAAAATCTTTTGTCTAGATAATGATAATCTACTACTTTATGACAAGCGCATTGTCTGGTTATATTGTGTGAGACACAGGTAGCGGCTGGTCACTGCACACAAAATACACCCTTAAGGTGATCGTGCTTCAACTTTGTCGATAGTACCTTCACTTCCCAAAAAGGGTCCATAATGATCACAAATTACAATTCTAATGTTAAAAAAAAATAAACGAACACTCAAATAATTTATTTCGGCGTTTCAAAATGTCATTAATAAAAAAAACCAGGGCGAGACATACCCCACCACGGTGGCACCATATCATCACAATCATCACAATAACCTCTGGGGTAGTAAAAACGTGGTCGTTTCCTACGATTCCTTAATCTTCGATCGTCATATTCATCATCGCTTTCTTTAGATGAAGGCCTACTTCTCGGGTTGCCTTCTCTGCGTACTCCCGATCTCGTTTCTCTGAGCCTGTTTGATTCAGGAACTTCTGCCATCGGTTGCCTCTCATAAAAACGTGTAATTGGAGTAGTGCCAGTACTAGATGGCTGAACTGTACTTAAAAGTTGACCACACGGAAGAACTTGAGGCATAGCTTCTGGGATAGTGGGGTTCACCTCATTAATATTCGGAACTTGAATCGAACAAGGTTGCTGACATGCGGCAGGTTGAGAACCGACTTCAGCAAGTGGTATTTGCTGTGCAGCACCATAAAGCTGACCTGCCGTACTCAAAACTACACCAGCACTAGAACCTGGATAGTTGCCATCAAGAACTCTTAAGTTAGATGGAAGAGTGGTGTGTGAACATCGTGGAATATTAGCTTGTATCCCCTGACTTGGATTTGGCAAAGCACAAGCTTGAGAAGCGCTAGAAGCCTGTCCGCAGAGTGGAAAAGTTCTATTAATTATTGCTTGGTCAGTCTGAGAGGGATTCGTACCAACAGGCATGCTACAAGCGTGAATATCAGTAGTCTGACCACAAGATGGAACAGTTGGCAATACAGGAGGCGACGTCATTCTTGCGTCTCTTTCCAGCGGGACTTGCCGTTCATTTTGATCACTTTGTAATTTATTTATATAACCATTTATAACTTCTAGATTGGCTTCAATGTTTAGCAATTTCAAACATCTCTCGATTTTCCTTTTCATGTCGGCTTCGTTAGTATACTTGCGTCCACCTTTTTCTATATAATTGAGGATCATTTTACTTTTTGCCAATTGACAACATTTCATATTTCTAACATTTATGTAAACCTTATAAAAAAATTGACGTAATTTTTGGTCTCAATCTCTCATCATCTCTCTCATCAATCTCAAATCAAATCTAAATACTCTTTCAAGTACATTTTCCGGTAAGACACACGCGTCACTTATGTACCACAGAGTAATCATGACAAAGTTTTATCAGAATCGAATTAACGGTATGGCAGCAAACAAACATTGATTTCTATATATTAGAAAGAAGAATAATAGAATTTAGATTTTTGGTGTTAGACGCAATATAACATTGCACAAGATTGTTCACATCAATAGTGAGAAAAAGAACATAACAATGACAATGTCACCAGGGTCGCCGCTACTTGTTTAGTAGCCCGCGTGCAATACCCATTATGCCGCCCTACGACTACACACTGAGTTTTGTCAAAAAAAGGCTATTTAATGTTTTCTCCGATTGAATTTGGGGCGCCACCAAGCGGGGGCGGGCGGTCAACCTGCCGACAGACATGACAATGATTTTTAATTACGTGATGAATTGCTCGATTTGCCGCCCCCTCGGACGTGCTGCCCGCGTGCGGTGCACGCCTTGCACGCCCGCTTACGACGGGCCTGAACGGTACGGCGGGTCACAGAAGGTGACTATGAGCATAATAATAAATGCATTAGCTAAGAAAATATTGTCAATAATCCTGCTAATCCTATTAATCACCAGAATACCGCAATGAAACTCAAGCAGATAATAAATTAGTCAATTTTGTCAGAAAATGGATATCGGGTAATGAACGTACTGTGGATCTATGGAATGCAAAATGCAACAAAGGGTCTACAACAAACCATTTCAAATATTAACCAATAGAATAATTACGAGTTTTCTGTTCGCTACACGACAAATATGACGTCAATACGTAGGTATATCTAGTTCCCAAACTTTTTCTTCCCAAAAATCATACAGAATTTGAATTATGAAATGTTGTCAGTATTTTAATATTAATATAAGCAGGGATGCAGCATACCCCACCATGGTGGCATCATATCTTCACAACCTCCATAGTAATCTCTTGGGTAATAGCAAGGCGGTCGGTTTCTGTAAATCCTTGGTCTTTTTCGACTTTCGCAAATGCATTCTTCGTCTTCTTCGGAAGAAGGCCTACTTCTTGGTCTATCTTGTCTATGTCCTGGCCTCGTTTCTCTCGTAGCCTCTGGCCTGATATCTTTTCGCCATCTATTAGGTTCTGAAGCCTGAGCCATCGGCTGTCGCTCATAAATACCTGTAGTTGGAGCAGTATCAGAACGCTGACCAACACTTGAGGTTTGAACTGTACTAAGAAGTTGAGGAACAGGAGGAACATTAGGAATGGGTTGTGAACACGGCACAGTTTGCTGACATGGTACAGGTTGTGATACCTGGGGTACCACCACCTCATTTGCTGGAACCTGAACAGGTTGTAGAACACTGGTACTCAACATAGATCTATGGATAGAACCGCCTGCAACTATCGGTATTTGCTGTGAAGCTCCAAGCTGACCGACAGACGAGCTCAGAACTACTCCAGCACCAGAACCTCTGGAATTTGATGGAAGAGCGGCGCGTGTACATAGAGGAACATTTCCTTGTACTGCTTGACATGGGCTTAGTACTGTCTCACTTTCCTTCCTTGGTGGTGGAGCTTTCCTTTCAGTTTCATCATTTTTTAGTTTATTTACAAAAGCATTAATAACTTCTGGATCGACTTGAATTTTCAGTTTCATCAAACACCTTGATATTTCTTCTTTCATCTTGTTATCGTTGGAACAATTGTGTCCACCCTTTTCTATATCATTAAGCATCTTAGCCAAATTGTTTTTCGCTTGATCTCTTAGTGCCATGTTTTCTTTGCTTTCTTCTGGTAATGATAATTGATCGAAGAAGTCTCGTACTTCATTTTTCATTCGTATTTCTTCTACTTCTTCTTTGAGTACAGCTGTACTTGGTATGGGAATTTTTGATAGTTCACAAATTAGTTCATTACGCTTCATTAATATATCTGATGGATTATCCCATTTCTGTACTATTTCTGAGAAATATTTAAGTACGGCGTCATGTATTAACATCTTGTATGCTTGTTTACCTTCCTCATCATCTTTATTATAATTTAATTCAACAAAATTTTCAACTATTTCTTCTTTAATTTTGTCGAACATCGCAGCCATATCTGCAGTCGTATTGTGTGGACCACCTAAAATGCCAGACACGGTTTCACTAAGTTCTTCTTTATATTCTTGTCTAGCTTTTTCTTCAATAACTCGCGGTATATATTTCAGAATATCTTGTATCAGTTGAAACTTTCTTTCTTCTTTAGTTTGTTGAAGTTCACTATTCGGGGGCAATGTTGATAACAAATCTTCTAATGCATCATCAAACAACTCACTGTACGCAATATCATCTTTCAAAACGGCTGGGCTTGAGTTTAGTTCACTTATTTTCAACATTATTCTACTTTTAAGGTCATCCAATAAATTGCAAGCTTCTACTTGTTCTTGAATTGTGTTACCCTTTATTGGTAGATTGTCACACCATGCTTTGACTAGCGTGTGCATAATTTGAGCTGAATTCATCTGTCGTGGTGTCGACGGAGGTACTTGACAAGATATTTGACCAAATACATTTGATGAAGTTACCCATTTCCGTCCGGCTCTACTCGGCCATTCCATTTTACTCACCCCAATATTTCTACTCTTATTTACTCTATCCATATTGATTTTATTAGTTTTGGGTGGTATAAATAATTCATCTTTGGGCATCGGAACAAATTTTCTAGATTTAGTTGTTATTTTCAATAATTCTTGTAGATTATTTGTCAATTGGTCTACATTTGCTTCTTGTCCAGGCAATAAAGGTAACTGTATAAGCCACTTCTTTATTTCCTTGTGTACTTTTTCATCAGGTTCCGGTTCAGTTTTTTCTATTTCATGTATTCTTTTAGCTAAAATCGATAATATTTTATCCCATTCTAGAAGTTCTTCTGCTCCTGTGTTTGGTCTTAGAGGTAGTTGTTGGAACCATTTTTCGATTTCACATTTTGTTTTCACTTCTTCAACTTCTTCAGCTATGGAATTTTCATTAGGTATCGGTACTTTGAAGAGAGAACTGTAAAGTTCGTTATAAATTTGATCTTTACTCAGTGGTATTGCATTTTTGTTCTGAGCACTCTGAAAATATTTATCTATTTCATTTTTAATTCGTTTTACATAATTATTTTTTACAGCGTCGTTTCCATGGTCAAAGTTCTCTAGTATAAATTCCTCGGCTAATCGGTTTTTATATATTTCGAATGCTGGATCATGATTCTGATTTTGTACCGGATAAGGGATCGAAGATTCAATTGTTTTTTCAAGTTTGTGCCTATAAATATCACCAGCAGAAGTGGCTTTCATAATTTTCTTAGCTTCCATTACAGCTTCAAGCAATGTTGCTTTTAATTTATCTCTATTTTTTTGTAAATCTGTATTTTGAGGTAAATTTTCAAGTTGAATATCAATTTCATCTGCTACCATTTCTTGAAAAAGTAAATCATCATTATGTGATCTAGGATCAACATTCAGTTCGCCTATTTTTTGGTAAAGGTTTTTAGCAACATTATCTTTTATTGCTTTAGTTTCAATGTCATTTTCACCTTGTATTGGAAGACTATTACACCATTGCTCTACGGCATCAACAAGTAAGCTTTCGCCAGTTTTACCTGGTGGAAGATTCTTTGAGGAAATGGAAGCTTTAGACTTTCTTTGTGGAGTATTCCTAGTTTCATGAATGCTCTTATTAATTTTCTGTTGAATTTTTTCCAAATTTGTTTTCTCTCCTTGTAATTTCATATCAATTTTTTTCATTCTATTCGTTAGCTGCGATATTAGAATTGGGTATACTGTTTCTTCCTGTGGTTCGATAGGCAATTCCGATATCCATTTATTGAGAAAGTTAACTATTTCTTCGTCTACTTGTGTATTCATAGGATTCGCAGCTTTTTTGTAATGTCTTATCACCATTTTTTGAGCTAATGCAGATATCATGTAAAGTAATGCCTGTCGTTCTACTGGGTCGTTTACAACTTCCAGAAGTGGTAGATTTTTTATCCATTCAGAAATCTCATTCGCATAATCCAGTGCCAAATTGAAACGTATTATTGATTCATCTCGAGGCACCGGTACTTCATTTAAATTTTCATACACTTTTTCTTTGCTTAATATTTCAGGATCAGCTGTCTCTTGTACAATTTGTTTAATTTCTTTCAGCACTCGGGCCGAGCATGCCTTCGTTTTGATTTCATCTTCATTTAAGACTTTACTGTTTTCTTGGACGTAGTCTTCTATAAAGTTAGCTATTTCTTCTTTCTTGTATATTTTTTTTGTATCGGTGGCGGATGCTTTACAACATGGTTCAGATTGATTCGTCTGCCGTGTAGCGATTATTTTATACATTAGTTCTTCTAACATTTGATTACGCATTCTGTTTACGTCTATCGGTAATTCACATAAGTTAACCATTATTATTGAATGTAAATAAGCATCATGATCCATTTCGTCAGGAGCTATAACTCTTCGATCTTCTATCTCATATATCTCTTTTGCAAAGGTAGTTGTTAATTCCGCCAAAAAATTATTGTCTACTATATGGCCAGGAAGGAGAGGTATAGTTTTTAACCAATCGGCAACAATTTTTATATATTGAAGTTCTTTGTCTAATCTTTCGGTTGAAAAATAATCGCGCTGGCCAGTTTTCATGAAATTATCATAAACCTCTTTTCTAGTTGGAGGATTAAGTCTTATGATTTCTATTTTAAGTAAATTAGTAAATGCACCCCTAGCAAAAGGGTCATCGATATTGTAGTTATGCTCGATGTATTTTCCAATAAACTCCATTAAAGTTTTTTCAGTGTCGTCAACTGATGCGTTTGTATGGTGTACAGGTGGAGGTGAACCGTGTAATGGCATTCTACCTTGTTTTCTTTTTTCATTTGTTGCAGCTAATGTTTGGTCTTGTGGTAATTTTACTATTCTATCTTTCAGATTTTCAGACAGTTGCCTTACATTATTTTTCTGTCCCGGTTTCACAATTCTACTCAACCATTGTGCCACCTCATTTGATATTTCATTATGTGGTCTTTTGTTCGCTAAAGGTGTTCTTACTTTTGCTGCTAATTCTTGCACCATTTTTCCTCTTATACTTTTATCATTTGTGGAATATATATCTGACGGTTGTTCGTTCATCCAGATGGAAATTTCATCTTCTAAAATATGTGTTACATTTGGTACAAAAACAATGAATGGATCTTTTTCAATAGCTCCGAAATTTGCATTTTTCATGACTTTTCGTGTGCCATGTTGGGATCTAGTTAATAAAGGTACAGGTATTGTCAGTACCTTATCGACTAGCAAGTTTGTTTGTTCCGTTGACGCATCAATATCAGTACATATTTGAAATTTTTGCAACCATTGAAGAACATTATATGTTATGTATTTTCGTTGATCTGACATGCCATGTGGTACGCCAAGTTGAGCAAGTTTGGCTCCTTCTACAATATTACCTACTAGTTCTTCAATTATCGTTTCTTTAAAAGTCTTGTCTTTTGGCATATGGAATTGGCCGGGAAGCGTGTTTACCCATGCTTTTATCAAATTTAACAACTTGTCCCCATAAGATCTCTCTTCCGGATTAAGTTTTGGAATGTCTTTTTTTGTTTTAGCATTTTTAACTTTTAGAGTGGAGGAGGCAAGAGGTTTTGGTGACTTAGACTGCTTAGAATCATTTGCTGAAGCATAAACTGAAATTACTCCAGATAAGCATGGCCTAACTAAGCCTGTAGTAGAGGCTACTGCGTCATCATGAGAAACTATATCATTAGCAATGTCAACAATCTGTTGAGCTATATTTGAAGCTTGAAATATGGATATATCACATGATCTACGTAATAGGTTAGATATTTCGGCTTTTACAAAATTCTCTTTATTTGTTTTAAAACAATCGAGGTTTTTAACAATTATATCTGTTGTGTCTTCAACTATGTCAGAACAATTATTATCATCTCCGTTATCTAAGCATTCACTGACCACATCCTGTAATGTATGTTTCAAATCATTATTTTCACTATATCCATTTGCAATGTTCAGTATTTGCATATTGTTTCTTTTATTTATCACAGTATAGCTAGCACTCTTATTAATCTTAAAACTATTATTTTTAGTTTGTACAGTAACAATTTTATTGGTTAAACTTTCTGCAAATTTTTCAATGTCTATTTTTCTATTTTTTGGGTAGTACGAACAAATTTGCAATTCATTAAGAATGTCTACAATTCTTCTTTTCAAAACTGTTTTGTAGTTCGTTGTATTCGTCTGTTGGTCTAGCAAATCAGTGAGACAAGTTAAGACAAATTGCACCGTTTCTTTTTTATTAAGTTTAGCATTATTTATTTTATGCGTTTGCTTCAATTCCTTAAGCCATTTACGTATTTCATCTTCGACTCCATCTTTGCTTTCATTTAAAGAGAATCTCACGTCCCAATTTTTATGTCGGCTATAAACGTAGTTCAGATTTACTTCATTTTCGTTATTATTAGTTATGATTACATTATCGTCGCCTCTGTTATTCACAAATTGATTCTCATTTATTTCTATTATTGATTTCCAAAGATAATTTCTCAAAACATCTTTCATTAATATTTGATCATCCTTAGTTACATTTGGATACCACATTCCAGGCGTGTTAAGAAATTGGTCTACTACAATTTTAACGTTTATTTCATAGTCTATATGTTTAACGTCGTTTGCTAGATTATTAATATTATTAATGAGTGAATTTACATTATTATCTATTTCTTTTTTATCAGTAGTGTATGGATAAATAGGGACGAATTGTAGCCATTTCATTATAGTTTTATCTAGGTCTACTTTGTAAAGACTTGGGTCACGCAATACACATGTAGTGATTACGGGCGCATTCTCTGTACCTTCAGACTGATCTTGGAGACTGGATGTTTGGGTGCTATCACTTGTATTTGAAATACGTTTAGAAATCCTCACAGTTTTTGGTTTTGGCGTTACTGAGAGCTGAAAAATACATGATAGAGTTAGCGTTGGGAGTTCTAATCAATAAGAACAAATGTCGAGTGTCGGAACTGAATTATTGTAGTATTTTGAATAGCATTCGAAATATTGTGAGGATACCTACATGTGACACAAATAAAATTTAAAAACAAATCTCCGTTTTTTTTTACTATGTAGGTATAGGGCTATTTGACCACAATCTGACAGTGGTCAGTGATGATGTAGCCGATGATGGTAAGCACACAAAGCCTAGAAGGGAACTTCTGAGGCCTACATTGAATAAATGGCTTTGACTCTGACCAATACATGTTCAGCGGAGCAGAAAATAGTTGTATTTTGTTGACAGGCCAGTTGGCGCAGTTGGTTAAGCCACCATACATCGTGCGCCGCAGGTCGTGGGTTCGATTCCGATCCATTTGTGTGCATGAACATGTCTGTCATTTACAAAAAAAAGTAGTATATCAGTAATCTGGTTTCCAGAGATAGCTCTGCTTAGTTTGGGATCAGATATCCGTGTGTGAACAATGTCCCAGGATATTTATATAGCTAAAGATATGTATTTAGTTCTGATAAGTTAGAACATAGGTGAAAAAAAGCACTTACAGCATCGGCTAAACCTTCATAATGGTGTTCGCGTGTATGCAAGTCCAACCGTTGCTTCATAGATGGACATCGCTCCTGGTTACATCCCTGGAAGAAAAACAATTGGTGATGAAACGCCTCCAACTGAAACCCATGTAACTAAAAGAGTCGTGAATATGAAAGTTGATGGAGGGAAGGGGAAGACCGAAAAAGAGGATGGATGTGTGAAAGATCATATAGAGGAACAAGGTGGATGATTCCTCCATTGAAAAGGGAAGATCTTCCGCCAGCCTGGGTCATCGTGCCTGGGGACCGTCCTCTAACTGTTGATGTTGGGATCTTGTATATATGCGAATGCGCGAACAAACTCCACTAGCGCGATGTATAGTTTTTGATGTTTGATAGTTCTGTATGTAGTGTTGATATATTGCAACGCCATCTATCCATTCGGTGTCTGAACTATGTAGCTGACAGGGGTCGCTGCAATGATACAAGTACGAAAGGAGTGAATGTCGATATGACGGATAGAAGGGCTGAATGGAAGGCACATATTGCCCCGACCCAAATGATTGACAGGCAGGGAGATGATGATGATGAAATTGCTCACATAGCTACCGATGATAAATAACCCACAACAAAGATACAGGGGGCTTAAAATTGCCGTGAGTTGCTTCGAAAAAAGTTGGCTACGGCGGAACTTCAGAGCCTCAGTCACCGTCGCAAAGTAGCGTGTCTTTCGGTTTTTTACAGAATACACTTTGGGGAGTGTACGAGAGAACTGCACGACCTTGTTCCCGCAGCCCCTTTACACCATCGGGGGACCAGACGCAGGCTAGCTTATCACCCTTACGTTGTCGACACTCCACCTGTCCGCACTATCACCGTGGTATGGTTTCCTCACGATATTTCCAAACTCGCGACCATAGTCTCTATCATTTGTCACTATCATCGCCTTAAATCTTCCATTGATATCAATCTTTTATTAACAAGGAAGATTATGGCATACTTGGGCGGCTTCACTTCACTAATCTGGTGAAACTCCGTCCATTTTTTGCATGTTGATGACTCCATGATAGTTATTCTATAACGGCATGACTCTGCGCAATCCAAATTGTTAGTAGAACAATTTAGTGGTTCATTATGTGTTTAAAAATGGTGATAGGCTACTATTGCCTGTCGTAAATTGCGACTAAACAGGGTCTTTTGGGGTCTTGGGTCCTGAGGTTCCTAAAGGAGGATGATGAGTCGTGGTCGTTTCGCCTAATCGATAGCACAGTCAGGGTCAGGATCCTGGGGAAGGTTCACACTTCCCCCGGGATTCGCGACGGGCTATCTTACACCGCGCGTGGGGTATTTTGAAAGACTGAAGATAATTACTTTGGTACTTACGAATGGGTAAGTAAACTTTTCTTTTAAATCTTTTATGTTCTTCCAGTATCGAACATCGGCGTTTCTATTGGCACTCAGTTTCTTTCGAAAATATTCTCTGTCCTTGTCTATCGTGGGGGAATTGCTTCTTATGTTATTCCTATTTCTTTTTATATTGCAATTTTTCGCCATTGGTATCCGAATTACCTATGTTTATTATGATTTTGTAATAAAATTTATTGGTTTCAGAATTTTTATGTTTTTGCCGGGTGTTTTTAATGTTTTGTTTTGTGACATTTTAAACTGTCATTCTTTTTTAGGGTTCCGTACATTTAATGAAAAAAGAACTCTTATAAGATCACTCGCGCTGTGTCTTTTGTTGTTTTTTTTTAAGCTTGAATTTTTACACTTTATTAGGATAAGCCTTCCCTTATTAAAGGAAAATGAAATGTTATCTGATAATATTCTATTATAAATATTATATTCTAAACCATAGATGTAGAATGATGCTGGTTAATGCTGGCTAGCAGGTAAGTTTGTCTAAATGAAAAATAATTTTGTTATTTTTCAGAAAGTCACAGAAAGTTGACATCTAGCACGGTTGACAGAGCCAAAATTCCAAATTTTATATAGTTTTATAAATTCCAAATTATTTATTTACTGCAAATTTTAAATTGTATCCTCTATCAAGCAATGTAAGTAACATTCATTGCAATTCATGCTAACTTTTTTGTACTTTCGTCATTTATATGTGGATTGCCTTGAACAGTCCAACAACTATTTTGGGCTATATTCTTATACTAGCTGCCTCCCGCGGTTTCACCCGCGTTCCCGAGGTACCATCAACAAAGTTGAAGGATGATCAGTTTTGAGACCTTTTCGCTTGCAGCCAGTAATCATAGTTCGCCCTGTCCATTGTTGACAATAAAACGGCCTCTTGTAAAATCTTTTGTCTAAACAATTTACTGACAATGACAATCTACTATTCTATGACAAGCGCATTGACTGGTTATATTGTGTGAGACACAGGTAGCGGTTGTTCACTGCACACAAAATATACCCTTAAGGTGATCATGCTTCAACTTTGTCGATAGTACCTTATGTTTTCCCGGGATAAAAAGTAGCCTATATGTAATTCTAGGGTATGATCTATCTATGTTTCAAGTTTCATAATCCGTTTAGTAGTTTTTACGTGAAAGAGCAACAAAAATACATACATACTCACAAACTTTCGCATTTATAATGTTAGTAGAATTATTTCAGTAGTTACCAGCGTTCCTGAAATGAAAACTAGCACTCAGGGATAAGTTAGTTTCCTATTATTGAAATAATTTTTAGAATCGGACCAGTAACTCCGGATATTACCTCCTACATACGAATATACAAACTTTACCTCTTTATAATATTAGTGTAGATTGCCTGCTAACATAATGTTTAGATTTTTGTGTGTGATTCAATCAAGCTTCAAAGAAAGTTGGTAGCCTCTAATGGCTGCAGCAACCTTACCGGACAAATCGGCGAGTGCAGAGGGCTCTCAAACAACATTTAGGTAACCACGCCTGAGGGCACCCCCGAATGTGGTACAAACCTCGGCTCAGGGGGTTACCAGGGGAGGGGGAGGACATAGTACGAGTTACGACTAATTGGGGGCGGTCGGATTACTAAAGGCAGCTCGGGCCGCTTTAACGGGACGAGAGTGAGTGGGACGTCGCGGCGGTCCTCGCCGTCGAGGACGGTAGCGTGATCGCCGTTGTGTGTAGTGTGTTGTGTACTTTTACGAGCTTCGTCAACTTCGATCTGAGCTAATGTAATAGGGTCGTTACATAGACATTAAGAATATTTAATTATTTTTTGTAGGCCCACACCTAACTGCGACGATTGGCAGGCCTGTTATAGGCCTGATCTCTGCTACTCCTGTTTGAGGCTGCTCAAAATGACGGTAAAATTATGATGGCGATGGCTCCACTCTCAAATTTTTATCGCGATTAAAAGAGAGCATTAAATAATTGATATAAAGTTATTTTTTACATTTCACTTCTTTTAAATAAATAACTATCCTGGGACATTGTTCACACACGGTTATCTGATCCCAAACTAAGCAGAGCTTGTACTATGGACAACCAGATAACTGATATACTACTTTTTTTTGTAAATACATACTTATATAGATAATTACACCCAGACTCGGGACAAACAGACATGTTCATGTACACAAATGTTTGTCCTGGATGGCAATCGAACCCACAACCGGCGGCGCGATAGGTGGCGTCTTAACCAACTGCGCCAACTGGCCAGTCAAATAGAGTGAAGAAGAATTTCAAGGATCTCGTATAACAAACGACGTGTGAAACCCATAGAAATCCTTTCATGGCCTCGAAGACTGAAAGACTTTTTAACGCGATGATAGCTCAGAGGTAGTGACGTCGAATGCCGAGACGAAGGTCACGGGTTCGAATCCTACAATGAGCTTGAGCTTTCGGTGAAGGAAAACATCGTTAGGAAACCATATCACGGTGGTAAGGTACTTTACCTGCCTGGCTGGCTACCACCCTCAAGTTGAAAATCTGTCGCCAAGCACCTTCCGGTGTGTTCCGACAGTTGCACTTGAGAGCCAGTTCCCTTCTAGGCTTTGTGTGCTTACCACCATGGGCCACATCATCACTGACCACGGTGAGATTGTGGTCAAACAGGCCTATACATACATATAAAAAGACAATCCTTCCCCCAGCATATTCCTCTGGGCCACAATTGAAGCATACCAAATGGAGGGAGGCGAGGGTATGGTGGCTGTTGTCCGAGGACTTAGGGACGCTGGACTGGCTGTGACACTCCTGGATGGAAACAGACATTACACGCTGATGCCTAATACTGGTGACTGCTTGAAATCGATAGCTAGATTAAGGGATGGAGAGATTGAAAGAAAGAAAGATATAATAATATCCTGGGACATTGTTCACACACGGTTATCTGATCCCAAACTAAGCAGAGCTTGTACTATGGACAACCAGATAACTGATATACTACATATACTACTTACCTATAACTGAGCTGCCATTAACAAAAAACGTAATAAAATTTGAATTTCGCGGTCCAACCGAAGGAACCACCTTATAGTAGGCCTTGTCGATCAATATATGCTTTGAACCTCTTTTACTAGTAATACTTTTTAAACTCTCGCGAACACAATTCATGTTTATAGTAATGTAACGGGTCTGTTCGCGCATAGAATATTATCAAAATATAATTTTGACTAACCTCGACCAGTTCCACTCTAACATGGACTCTTTTACTAGTGACAAACACAACTACGTCAACGAGCACGGCGCCACTTTATAACCACGTGCAGCAGCGATCGCAGCAGACACAGCAGACCCAGTACCAGCAAGGTTACAACGTTAACATGTTCACTGATACCGATAGCAGAAACGAATGTGGTGCACAAGCTGTTGATGGGAGATATGCCAGCACTTATAAGGTAAGCTAAGCATCTTCCTGTCCCTTTCTAATGATTAAAGATACCTCTATCTCTCTCTTTCTGCATATGGTCTGGCACTGTGGTTCCAGAGGAGCTTCCTACCACGTAATCTCACGTTGTGGAATGAGCTCCCCGCCGTGGTTTTCCCAAGAGACTACAGCATGAGGGTCTGCAAGAAGGGTGTGAAAAGATTCATGCAGGGTCGGCGACGCGTGAGTGATACCCCTGGTGTTGCTCACACAGTTTGTCACCAAACTCCTCCGAAACGGCTTGACCGATTTTTATGTATTTTTTTTGTATATTCGGTAGGTCCGAGAATAGGTCGTAAACTATTTTTTATACCCCTAAGTGATAAGGGTCACTAGAAACTACAATAAAAAATCTTGTAGGCTGATACAGTCAGCGTCAAAAATAAAATAACACTTTAGTACCCTTTCACAATAAATCTGTTGACATTCTTTTGATAGTTAGTTTAAAAACTGTGTGTGCGTTAATTTGACTAGTTCAAAACTGTTCAGATATTTATGACGCTGGCTGTACATAGTAAAAAATAATAATTACATATAATTTCCAGACGACGCATTGCAATGTGAGTCCTACATCACCTCCGGAGCACCTGTCAGAGTTTCCACCCCAACGCTCTCACGTACACCGAGGTAAGCATTTGTAGCGACATCACAGCTAAATTATTATAGTTCACACGCCGATGGATAGATGGCACCACAAGACCCCACATTGCGCTAGCGAAGTTTACTCGACCTTTTCGACGACACAATTTTTTTTTAAAGGACTAAATTGATGACTAAGGTAGATGACTTTACCGGACAAATCGGCGAGCGCAGAGGGCTCTCAGCCGGGGAACAATTACGTAAGCACGACTGAGGGCACCCCCGAATGGGGTACGAACCTCGGCTCAGGGCGTTACCGGGGGAGGGGGAGGGCTTAATACGAGTTACGACTAACTGGGGGCGGTCGGATTACTAGTGGCACAGCTCGGGCCGCTTGAACGGGACGAGACTGAGTGGGACGTCGCAGCGGTCCTCGCCGTTTGCTTGCTGTTTGAGCGTGAAGAAGTAACAAACATACTCACAAACTTACGCATTTATAATATTAGTAGTATAGAGTTATTATTAACGTTGTAATTTATTTACCTGCTGTTTTTGTTTTGTAGTTATTTAATAAATAATTCTCTCTTTCCAGGACATGGGAATTTCCAAGTGGGGGGGACGGGAAGCGGAGACACGACTCATCGTCTCCCAAAACATACTGGTTCCTTCAGAGGAGGCATGTGTTGGCCTGACAGAGGTACCATGCTGATTAAGAGTATCTTATGACACCACAATCTCTCCGTGGTCAGTGATGCTGTGACCGATGGTGGTGAGCACATAAAGCCTAGAAGGGAACTGGCTCTCAAATGCACATATCGGAATACTTGACGAAAGATTTTCAACCTGTTTGTGGTAGCCAGCCAGGCGGGTACTACAAAGTACATTACCGCACTATGGTTCCTCGCTCGCAACCATCGAAAGTATGTTTTTAATCCCCGACGCAAAAACGACTACGTGTTATAAATTTTACGTGTGTGTGTCTGTCTGTGGCCTCAGCTCCTGAACGGATGGACCGATTTTGATTTAGTTTTTTTTGTTTGAAAGGTGACTTAATCGAGAGTGTTTTTTGTGTTGACTTAATCGAGAATGTTTTAACAAAATCCGCTCAGCCGTTTGGAAATTATCACCAATTTTCTTATCAGTTTCGGGGGTTTCTTTAATTTTTTTAAATTTCGCCAGGTCTTTAATTTATTTCTATTCGCCTCTCGGTAGAGCTTGCTTTGCCTTTAGGGGAAAAAAGACCGATCAATCTCTTTTCTCGTCAGGTTCCGTTTGCACCCCTCGACCCTCGCAAGAAATGGACGCCTTCGCAAGTTCCCTGAGGAAGTACCCGAGCGTGTCGCCCGACCGGTCTACGGAGATCGTCGAAAGACTTATTTCTTACACGCAGCATAAAAATGGTACAGTTTCTTGATCATCTGTATCATCATCTTCGGTTTGAGCTTCATAAATAGCATTACCATATGCCTCGCTATCCTCATTCTCTGGAATTCCATCACTTCTCTGGTGGATGGGGACATGAATGTTCGCTTAAAACGCGGCATTCCGGTTGTTCGTCTATCTAAACAAAGGTTCCTTGAGCTGTATAAAGCTGTATAAAAATCAAGCTTCTAAGTCATTGCAATATTTTTCAAATATGGGGGTTACTTTTGGGGGGTAAATGATTACAAAATATATTGTGTGTCATATCAAAAAGCTCGTTGTGAGAATCTAAAATACCTATATATTTTTTTATAATTTTACGATAAATAGTTATTAAGAAATTAGATGAAAATTCACTATCCCCTCCCCCCTTATCTCCGAAACTACTGGGCCCAATAAAAAAAAAATACAGAAAATAGTTCTTTACCTATAGATTACATCGATGTCGATGGTATTTAGAGTAACATAGAAAATTACGGAACCCTCGGTGCACGAGTCAGACTCGCACTTGTCCGCTTTATTTTGAAATATCTCCTCCTAAATTCAAACCACTATCATTTCACAGCTTCAAAATACCTGCAATCAAGGACCCATCAGTCTCCCAGCCGAGTCTCCGACATGTACTCGTCGAGCCAAAACCTAGACCGGTCATCCAGGAACTCTACCAAATCCCTAAGATATTACGAGAACTATGTGCCAGATGTGCGAGTGAGACAGAGAACTGAGGAAGCTCCAACCAGAGACATCCGATTTAGACCTTCCGAGAGCCCAACAAGAGCTATTTTAGAGAAATCCTACGATATTAGATATATGAGGGATAATATGGCGAAAAGAGTCAGAGAGATTAAGTGGAGTTCTTCTCATGTAAGTACTTTTATGATAAATATCTTGGGACATTTCTTCACTCACGGTTATCTGATCCCAAACTAAGCAGAGATTGTGCTATGGACAACCAGATAACTGATATACTACATTTATTACTTTTTGTCGAGTAACATACTTACATAAATAACTAGCTGTTCCCCGCGGTTTCACTCGCGTTCCCGGGATAAAAAGTAGCCTATAACTTTCGGGGATAATGTAGCTTTCTATTGGTGAAACAATTTTTCTAATCCTACCAGTAACTCCGGAGATAAGCGCGTTCAAACAAACTCTTCAGATTTATTAGAATGTGTGAAAAAATGTCCCAGGTTAATACTATATTAATTGTACAGGTACAGTGTTTGACCACAATCTCACTATCATCAGTGATGATATAAGCATAGGTGGTAGGCCACAAAGCCTAAAAGGGGACTCTCAAGTGTAGCTGTCGGAACACTACTGATGTAGGTGCTTGGCGACAGATTTTCAACTTGAGGGTGGTAGCCAGCCAGGCGGGTACTACGAAGTAACCTACCCTATACATAATGAACCTTTATAATTTCAGCCGAATCCAAATTTGACAAGAGACAGAGATAACTCCTCTTTAGAGCACAAAAGACTACAGGTATGGAATGCTTTTTCTTATCGTCACCCACACCTTACGCACACCTCACACACATCTCACTCACACCCCATCCACACCACACTCAACCATACCTCACACACACTTTCACAATCTTAATTTTTATAAGTTCTTTCATGGCATTATAGAGTGAACCGATTTCAATGCGGTTTTATTTAATCGAAAGCTAGTTTAATCATGATGGTCCTACTATTTTCCGAATCGCCAACAAAAAGTAGGTATTAGCGGTACTACGTCCTCGGGGTCTTTAGTTAAAACAGGCGTACCGCAAGGATCAATTCTAGGCCCATTTTTGTTTTTGGCGTATATCAATGATCTGCCCTATATGGTTAATGAATTGTGCGATATAGTTTTATTTGCAGATGATACTTCCTTAATTTTTAAAGTGGATAGAAAAGACACAGAGCTTACACAACTTAATGACACGTTATCAACTATATCAAAATGGTTTGCGGCCAATAATCTGATGCTTAACTCCTCTAAAACTAAATATATAAGATTTTCGCTCCCCAATGTTGCTAAGAGTGACAGTCGTGTCCTAGTCGATGATGTTAGTCTCGAACTGGTTGATACGACAGTTTTTCTCGGCATAACACTAGACAGTAAAATTCAATGGGGCCCTCATATAGAAAACTTAGCTAGCAAATTGAGTTCCGCCGCTTTCGCAGTCAGAAAAATTAGACAAATAACAGATGTGGCTACAGCTAGGTTGGTTTACTTTGCGTATTTCCATAGTCTAATGTCCTACAGTCTTCTGTTATGGGGCTCAGCTGCGGATTTGGAATCTATCTTTATCTTGCAGAAAAGGGCCGTTCGTGCAATTTATTGCTTGGGTCCTCGCGAATCCCTACGGAAACGGTTTATGGAATTTGAGATATTAACCTTACCGTCGCTATACATCTTTGAAAATATTATGTTTGTCCGTAAAAATTTAAATTTATTTGACACTAACAGTAGTCGCCATAACCTAAACACAAGAAACAAAGATAAAATTGTTACACCTAGATTCAGGCTAGCAAAAGTCAATAAGTCTTTTCTCGGGAACTGCATTCGTTTTTATAATAAAATCCCATATGAAGTAACTAAGATGTCGTACAATAAATTCAAACAGTATGTAAAACAGAAATTAATCGACAAGGCCTACTATAAGGTGGCTCATTACGTTGAAGACAAGAATACATGGTTGTAGTAGCTTCTCTCTGCACTTGCGGCCCCCTGGCCAAGTGACAATTGTATGAACTTTATGTATATTTGGAACAGGAATAACATAAATATAAAAAAGAACGATCCACAAAAAAAAAAAATGTAGCCTTGCTGAGTTTCTTGCCGGAGTCTTCTCAGTTCAAGTGTATTCCGAACCGGTGGTAGAGTCTATTGTAATGTTTGTAACTATTGACGTTCATAAGTGCCTTACCAGGGCCTAAATTGAATAAATGAGTTTTTGATTTTGATTTTGATTTTGAATTGGGAATATCCTAATTAATTTTTGATCGACTTCAAAAAAGGAGGAGGTTCTGAAGGTGTTAACCAATAGAAATGCACAAAATTTACATCTCGTCAGTTTGATGCAATTCTATTGGTTAATAATTTGATAACGATGATCGAACAATCGTGTATCGTTTTTCGGAGTAGGCCCTCTGAGTTCGACTGTGATTGTTTTGTGAATACTCAAAAAATCTTGTTGTAAAAAATCTGCGGTACCTACGATACATTTGATAGAATTTGATATGAATGGAAAACGAGCTACACTTTCGCTATCTTCAAAACTGTGTGAGATTAGAGTTCCTACGTCGTTATTATTATACTTTTTAGTGTTCTTGAAAGTCGCGCTTTCAAGAATGAAATAAATCTATGCACGCTTATTATAGACACACGCTAAAAAGGCTATCATTGTCTTGACAGACATATAATATGGAATCAATCAAGTTTAATTAATATATGTTTACTTACAGAACACTTTGGTGAACATCGAAATTCAAGGTAATATTATTATTAACACTATTTCACCCCGCGTTTTCACCCGTATTCCCGGGATAAAAGTTATCCTATCGATGCCAAAGATAACGTTAAGGGGGATCGGCCAAAAAGCTCGCGAAATTCAGATTTTATTAGGTTTTTTCAAATTGCAGCTCAATAATAAGTCGTTTATTTGTCAAAATGTGATACGCGACACTGAGTTATGGCTATAAATCTATCTATGTATTAATTTTGCATTCAAAATATTATAGAACTGTACATTGGTTCCTGCGCGTTATTTATTGAAAAGGAACCAATGTATGGATTTAAATAGTTTAAAAAGCATAATGTATACATACAGGAATTAATTGGCATATTTATAAGGCGCAAATTACATTTTGACAAATATACGACCTATTACCGAGCAGCAATTTGAAAAAAACCTAATAAAATTTGAATGTCGCAGACTTTTCGGCCGATTCACCTTAAAGCTAAAGAGTTCGTTTGTTTGAACTGGTAATTGTTACAGCTGATGTGAAGATGGTGTCCAGAGAAACGGCGACGGTACCACGAGTGGATCCTCCTAAAAGAACTGTAAGGAACGATTATCAAAACGGTGTCAGATTAGTTACTACATAGTTATTTTATACTTTTTAGTGGCATTGAAGGCGGTTCTCTTTTTTTCTTTGAATAGAACAGAATGAAAAAGCCTGTAATTATATTAACCACATTAACATAAACCTACAACTTGTAAACTGATCCAACGGTGGTGAAACAGTATCTTTATTATTTATGTATCTATAGTCAGATTTAAGGCAATGAGTAGACGTAGTTTACTTACCAGAAAACTATGAAATTCAGCCATATTAAGATGAGTCAGATATGTTCTGACGAGTCTGCCACGTTGTTATGAGTCAGCCATGTTCTCCCATATTGTTGAGTCAGCCTGTTCTGACGAGCTAGCCATATTGTGACGAGTCAGCCCTCCACCATACCCGACGGCCCGGTACTCTCATTTCGATAACCTGTCACAATTTTCTGATCAGTCTTTACCATAGATTATTATGATTTTCTGTACCAATCACTTGTTCTAGGTAGCTGTCTCCCACTCGACGCCAGAATCAGCTGACAACCGAACTTCTGAAGGTGCAGTATCCCAAATCAACAACAAACAAACCCAACCCGAATCGACTGATTTGTTCAAAACTATACCAACCACCCTTTATCCCGTAAAACAGTACAATTTACGTAAGCCTATTCATACCACACTAAGTTTCACCGATTTGGATAGTAGATGGCGTTGTATTGAAAATGTTAGAAAAAGTAGATCGGAAGAGGAATTAAGAGTCAACGAAGATATATATTTAATCAGAAATGTAGTGTTAAATGCTCATAATAATATGGTTGCATCTTCTGAATTAGGGAATATGTTTAAAGATTATGATTTTAATACAAATAAGGGAGAAAGGTTTAGATTTCATATTGGTAGGTGTGATAATAAATGGTCAGAATGTTGTCACACTCATCAGTGTAAACATTTGAATGATGTTAATGACAAACCTAGGCAAAAAATACGTGGTGATAATTCTATCTGTGTTTATAGAGCCGAAATAACACCATTTCGAGTACCTAAAAAAGATGATGAATTAGAAAATATAATTCATGATTGGATTAACATGCTTGAAATGAAATCACATGATTTTTTAGGCAGATCAGTTGACAGAGCAAATATTTTCAATACAGTTACAAATAGACTTAAATTTTTGATAAACGGTAAACCAAAATATGATGTATTAAATAATCTAAGGTCTGAAATAATGGACATAGTTAAAGATATTCCTATAGAGATGAGAGGATACAGTAACAAATGGATTTACAGAAAAAATAATGTTGTTGATTCATTATTTAACAAAGTAAAAGGTATCCTTAGCGAAGATATTACTCGTAGTAATGAAACACGAGAAATTGAATTTAGTAATATGTTTTTCAATCAAGATCTAGATAGAGGTCAACCCTTACATCAATTCAGGAAATATATTCAACTAACCGAAGAAGAAATAAAAGAATTCATTACTGCTGAAATGATGGAGCTTCTCGAGAAATTTCATTTAACGATTGATAGCTGGAATGACATTGAAGTTGAAATTACAGATATCTTGCTAGATTCCATAGAAGCAATTTGTCGGAATGACGACAGTGAAGTAAAAATCAAAATTATCAATGTATTAATTGAAATCGGTGGACTAGCAGAATACCAGTCTATACGTATCGCTTATATTCTTATCGAACATTTAAGGGATTTGGTCGATAAAGAACAGATCAAAAATAACTTTTTAACCCAAACGTTTGTGGTAATGCCAGGTCTAAATTATTCGCGGCAGAATCATGATCATAATAATAAAACATCCGATTTTAGTATTAGAGGTACATCAGAGGGTGAAATTGAAGCCAATTTCAATGCGTACACGAATCAAATAGTACAAAATGTTGATGATTGGTTAATTAACTTGCAATTACAAGGAGCAGATGACAAAAGTAAACAAGTTGTAGTACAAGATCTTGCTGGCGATATAGTAGATAGACAAAAATATTTAGAGCTGAATCCTGGCAGTAGGGGTTCAGATGATGATGAATTAAATTATCTGAAGTATCAAATATTTAAATACATCAATACATCACCATACATAAATTGCTCTTTAGCTATTGAAAGCGCACCAGAATTAATGCAAAGAATTCAAAATGTACCTATTCCTTTGCTGACAAGACCTGAAGGCAATACTAGTCGACAAATATCTAGTCCAAAAGGTGCTAGAAGAATGAATACAAGTCAAATGTCAATGTTTGGCCCCGCTGGACCTGGAGGCAGCATGATAGAAACAGGTGGAAGAAGAACAGTTAATAGACGATTGAGCAGCCCTGGTGCTATAGCTAGTGGGCCTATGTTTTTCGGTAATCCTTATATGGATATAGATTCAATGCCTATGTTTGGACCTGCAGGACTGGGAGGTAGTATGATACAATCCTCAAGAGACGTAATAACAAATCGTAGGCAAAGTAGCCCTGGAGCAATGCCTTATAGACGCAATGCAATGCAAGTTATTACTGAAGCTACAGACAATCTCGGCGGACAAAGAGTTGGAACTAGTGCTGCTGTCCCAGAATCACAAATGAATGTTACAAAAACATTTAAACAAACAAACGAGGAATATGAGGAATTTCTTAATAATTGGGTGCAAGAAATTCCTATCCCTGCAGCAACACCCCAAGAAAAAGATTTTGCCAATAAATTGCGACAAGGCATCTCTAATGGTGTATGGAAATCTCTAGCTAAAGTGAAAGCAAATCCAGATAAATATTACGATACGTTTCACATTCAAGATTTTTTAGAAGATGACATTGAAGAGTTATTAGATTTGTTACCACCATCACAAGAATTGGAGGAAAAAAAATTCAATTTAAAAAATAAATTTATAGCTCAAACGACAGGTACAACCAAAAAGTTAAAATTATTGCTCCATCCGTCTTGGTACAAAGAGGAACTAATTGATAAGTTTTTAAGAGTTTGGCCGAGGCGAACTGTCACAAAAACGGATGACGAAGATCCTATAAAACTATTTGAAGAGCTTCAAGCGTTAAAACTTGTTGAAGATTTCATACTTTATATACGATATAAAGATGATGATAAAGTAAAGTCCAATGTATACAGAAATAAGTTGTTGAAAAATGTAAAGGATTTGGTAGTGAAAATTAAAGAAACGCACGGAAAAGAACTACAAGATATTGATTCTGAAAAATATGTTAACGATATTTTTACAGCGTTACATTTAGTTCCTATCCCTGATAATGAAACTATTCATGAAGAGGCTGACGAAATATTGCTTGGAATTGAAGTAGATCAATGGTATACTGACTTGCCTTTAATTGAATCCGATGACCCTGAAGAACACTTAAAGCGGAGGAGGTTAAGAGATGCCTTGGTTAAGAAAATTCATACCATGGAAAAAGAGGCGAGTCTATCTAACAGTATTGTAGAAGAAGAACTAAAGCAAGAAACGTCTAGATTTTTAAACAAACTGCCTATCCCACAAGATGAAAGTCTAAATATAAACTTCATGGTCGAGGAACTAGCGAACCGGGTGAAAAATAGGCCAAAAAGTCCGTCACCAAAACAACTGCCCGACAGAAGAAAGTCTGTTGCTTTTGATGAGTCCGTTGCTTACGATGACTTTAGCAGAGTTATGCCATGTTGTTCTAGCTTTTCAGAATTACCTGGAACGCGACGGGCACAAGTTAATGAGACGCCACACACTCTTTACATGCGTGATTCAACAAGATCCTCAATTAATTATAGCGATGAAGCAGGTACTAGGAGACCTGCAGTTCCTGCTCTATTTCCAGCTCCAGTACAACCTCGCTACGGAATTAATAAATATGTGGATGATCCTTCTATTCATGAATCACAACAGCAATGGCTTACGTTAGACGAAAGCGGAGCGCCCGTGAAAGCCACAGTAGCACCAGCTAACCAACTACCTAGTTGCACAAATCGAGACAGCCCTTCTCAAATACAAGTTAATCAATCTGGTCAATGTGCTGGCCAACTGTCTGTTCAAATTCCACAGGAAATCATTGCGAGTATTAGACAAGATCCGGCTTCGATGCGACAAGCAACATGTAATCAAGTTCCTTTAGAAGCTCAGAACGTTTCCCAGCAAGTGAATCAAAGTCTAAGATTAGATCAGGTAGGACAGCAAGCTACCTGTGGATCTAGAATAGCTTATCAAGGTCCTATTCAGAAAAATCCTAATCATTTGTCCATGCAAGTTCAAAATCGTTCCCAGCTTTACAATCAAAATATAATTCCCCAACGATTGAACCAGAGTCTACCATTAAATCTGCTGACACATCAAGCTACTTGCTCACAATTACCTCTTCAAAGTCAGCAACTTCCAAACCAACTTTCCATGCAAGTTCAAAGTATTCCTCAACAAGTAAATCAAAGTGTTAGATTAGATCAACCTGTACAAGCTAGCTGTGGAACTCAATTACCTTGTCAAGTTCCTGTTCAGCAAGAAACCCCCAACCAACTTTCCATGCGAAGTCTGTCTGCTCAAATTCCACAGGAAATCATTGCGATTATTAGACAAGATCCGGCTTCGATGCAACAAGCAACATGTAATCAAGTTCCTTTAGAAGCTCAGAACGTTTCCCAGCAAGTGAATCAAAGTGTTAGATTAGATCAACCTATACAAGCTAGCTGTGGAACTCAATTACCTGGTCAAGATCCTGTTCAGATTGTAGTACAGATTCCGAATCAATCGATAGCCAATCAAACGCAACAGCCATGTGGTGCAATACCAAGAACACCTCTTCCGCAAACGCCAATCACAAGACATCAAACCAACAGAGGTATTTTAAACACGAGTCAAATAGCTGGTCCTAGTGGGATACCTTGTAACCAAATTGGACCAGTAAACCAAAATGGTCCTTGTGCCCCACCAATAAACCTCCCAATACCATGCAATCAAAATTTGCCAATTATCACTAGTCAAAATGTACCATGTAATGTGCCAGGTGCAACACAACCTCTATCAGCATTTGGACTTCCTATGGGACATTCTACTCCACAAAATGCGATACCACGAGAAGGCCTTCCCAGGGTTATTAGGAAAAGACCCCGTGAACCTCAAAGACAACGTGACCGTGCTAGAAGACAAATAGATATAGAGCAACCAGACGATGAAGATACTGATTCCGATACAGATGATATGTGTCGGTGTATGGAAAGATTCCGGTGTAGAAGAAGACCTATGTGTAGTCCATATGATAACTATAATATGAATTTTCCACCATTCCCAATGCGGTTCCCACATCCCTACTATTTCTAATAAATTAATGGTATTTTATAATGTGCATCAAACAAATAGATTTGTAATCCTCTGTTTTATGTCAATAGACTTGTGTATCGTAGGGATCTATGACGAAATTGCCCCATCTCTTATCTAATATGCCCATTTACACATAATTTAATTTTTTACGTACACTTTTTACAAATGTAAGTTTTATAAATTTTCTTTAATCTTTCTATGTGTTTATCATAATCATAATAAATGTTCCGTTTGTTTCATTTAATGTTTTGTTTGTTTTTGAGTGAGTTAATAAATTATTTAAAAAATACTGCAATATCGCTGTTATCATTCAATGAAATTTTAGAACTGGAATTAGGACTCATTGTCCTTAACATAAGAAGTTTCTAAAGCTCATATTAATTTTACAGAAACAACTGTAGCCGACAACCCCACAAAATGCTTTTCCCCTGTGAGTATTAACTTCTTACGAGGTGAAATTTTAAAATAAGCATCATCCGTGAGAATTCATATTAGATTCTTACGTTTCAGATTCCTGAAGAAACTGTTCATGATGATTATATAAAGTCTGTTGAAAAAGCGTTTAGTTCAGTTGATTTAAAATTATCAAATCAACATTATGGGAAAGAACTAACTGTGAGTAAATCTCAAGACTTGAATACAAACAATTCAGATATAAAACTACAAGAGGATATTCTAGAATGGTTTCAAGTTCCCAGCAATAAATTACAAGTAAAAATGTGGGATAAGAAATTGAAAAGAATAGCACAGAAGTTACATATACCAGGCGAAGAAGAGAAACTGAAGAATAAAATGGAAAAATATTTAAAGCGAGTGCCGAGTCAATTTTCTGACTGTGACGAGGACAGGAAAGACTTAAGACAGCAGTTACCCAATATTTTCATAAGGAAATTAAAGAAATTTTATTTAAATCGAGAATTTGTAAGTCCAGTTACTGTTTATCATGTTAAAACCCCGAAATGTTACAATAGAACTGAAAACGAACTGAGAAATGTTATTAAAATGTGGCTGAAAGGTATTTCCTTCAAAAAACGAGATTATCTTGGTAGAATCGTCAAAAGAAATGACATGCTTGAATTTATAAATAAGAAATTACAACATTTTGTTGTACAACAAGATAGACAAAAACCTGCTGAAGAATATGAAACATCTTTGAAATGTGAAATCAATGATATAATTAATGAAATGCCGATCCTTTTCGAAGGCCACAATAAAACTGATTTTGTAAGTACACAAACTAATAATTTGGTTAATGAATTGCTGAAAAGTGACATTATGAAAAGAAACATTAATAAAATAGAAAATGAAGAATTAAGGTTTCAAAATACACAGAAGTCTGATCAGCCATCGGCTAATGAACTTAAAGATTTTGTAACAGATAAAATTACAGTTTATCTTCAGAAATCTCACATAGGTATAAGTACAAATAGAATAATTTGTCTTGAGACTGATTTGACTAATATATTATTGGATGCAACGAATTCTTTAGATGATGACATCGGATGTAAATTTAAAGACAAAGTTTATATTGTTTTGAAAAACGTGGGAAAATTTACAAATCCTCAAGCAAAACAATTTGCAACCTCACTTTTGAAAGACTTCCAAAATATGTTGATTGCTAAAAATGAAAAAAGCAGTCTTTTTAAGTCACTATTGAGTTTAAATAATTCTGAACCATATCTAGTTTATCAAGTTCATGATTCAAATCAAAATGAGACTGCAAATCCTAATATGACAAGAGTGACAGAGAGTGATTTAAATGCAAATAAGGAGCTATATATGACGGAAATTGTTAATCAAATACAAGAATGGTTAACAGATATAAAAATATCAACTTCACAGGATGAAGGGTTTCTCCAAGTCGCTATCAAAGATCTAGCTGGTGATATAGTTGACAGGCATAAATATTTAGAGCTAAATCCAGGTACCAGAGGTTCTGATGAAGAAGAGCTAGAATATCTTAAATATCAGATTTTTAAATGGATCTATCACTTAGTTGGTGATGAAACACATATTGTACAACATGCACCTGAATTAATGCAACGGATACAGAATACGTTTGATCCACTTTTTAAGGAGCCTCAAGAGAATCCAGAAAGGCCAAACCAAACAAATACCCCACTGATAAGAGAAGAAGAAGACCAACCAGTCATTGATCCCAAGCAAGAGAATTTACGTATTATTAGATACGAGGATTTGATAGATAATTGGATGGACAAAGTTTCTAAACCAAAGAAGAGTGGATCAATATTTATTAATACTAAAAATGAAAATGTTCATGAATTAGCTGTTAATATTAACAACATTAAACACAGAATTGGTAACGTAACAGCTGATGAAGTTGCTTATAAACTTAAAGAAGCAGTTTTAGAATGGATGAAAACAATACCTTTACATGGCCAAGCAACTACTAATCGTGATGATATAGCCGATAATTTGGTTCAACGCATACAGCAATGTGATATAGATGAGTATGTAGTGAAAGGGAAGAAGATTGTTCGTCACCTTCCAACCTCTCAAACAAATAATCCACCAGAAAGTTCAGGTCTAAGTTCAGATATAGTTCGTGATGTGATAACAGATTGGAGTAGAAATCTACCTCTTAAACCTGCGTATTGTCCGATGGAGTTCAGTTCCTTAATTGATCGAATGGCAGCAGAGATTACAAATTTACTTGCGCATCCCAAATACGGCAGCTTACCAGAAAATGGTAAAGAGATAATGAGAACAATATTCTTATACTTACGTGAGTTTCCATTACAAAATGAACATCAGGTTCAAAATCAACTCTCTAAAATGTCATACCTTCTATGGCGACAATTTATAGACATGGATTTGTGCAGGGATCATAGCGTTAATTCATCTACAATAATGTTTAAGGGACCTAGAAGGGTTAAGACCTGTGATAAGCCGCTAACTTTTCTGCCTCAAAGTTCAGATCCAGATCCTCACACAAGTCAGTTGGCTGGTCCATCGTCTATAAATATCTCATGTCGGGAAACTGCGGTCACAGAAAGTCAAAATCAATACCCTGGAGCATTTGGAGCAGCTGACATAAATGCCGATAAAGTGAGGCAGCTGCGTATGTTTGGGCCAACAGGACCCGGTGGGAGTATGATTGAACATCGTCCCAATATTGTATCTAATAGAAGAATGAGTTATCCTGACAATCTAAAATATGGACCAATAACTAGTGAAAGACCTTTTTCTGGTGCAGGGAATATATATCAAGGCCCAACAATTTCAAAACCTAGAGATCCTGTTGATCTTTTGGACTACTCTGATATACCTCAAGGCATGAAAATTGAAGAACTACAATCATATTTTAAATCCATGGTCACAGAAATGTGTAAGCAGCTTCCGTTACCGAAGAATGTATCAGAGGGTGATGCCAATATTTTACGCGATATAATGGGGACTTGTATTACAACTACGTTCAATTCTATAGCTGCAGATAATGTTATAGGAAATGATTATGCGTATGCTGAATATATATTTGAACATAAAATTAATGAACTTTTCAAAGAGTACCCACAATCACCCGAATCAAATAGTGCTAGGGAAGCATGGATAAGTAAAGTGATAGCACACGCAATGAATTCAATTAGCTATCTACAAAGTCTGACAGACAGAGATTCATTTAGAAATATGTTAAGACAAGGAAAAAAGAGAGAAAATATTATGGCAACTCTAAAAAAAGAAAGCGAAAAGTCTCTACAAAGCTTTGTGGCGCTTGCTATAGATAGATTTCTTCAGGAATCCGGGCATAAAGAAGATGATATAATAAAAGCAAACATTTACAGGCGCCGACTTACAAAATCATTGGAAGGACATTGTAGAGATGTAGCAAAGCGCTATTTTAATAATAATTTTTGTAAGGTAAATACTGATAATTTTTTGTCATTCGCTTTACAATATCTAAGAGAACTGCCAAAAACGGACACTAATGTTTCAATCGATGAAGCACAAGAAATTTTATTAAATGAAGAGGTGGATAAATGGTATCACGCTTTGCCTTTACGGGATATGGACTCAGGTGAAATTCCTGCTATGCGGCGAAGGAACATAGAACTATTGTCTAAAAACATTCATTCCTTAGAAAAGAGAATACATGTAGATGCTTCGTTGTTAGAAAGAAAAATTAGGCATGAAGTTTCAGTATTTTTGGAAAATCAAGGACAGTTACATGTTAACGAAGATTTAAATATAAATGTTATGGTGGATGACCTGATAAATAGACTTAAAAATATTGAAAACAATCGGATGTTAGGTTATATGTCATTTGGGAGAAAGAAACCACCATGTTCAAGTCCCTATCAACTTGGTCCATCAGCAGTTCAGCAAACAAACCTATCTTATCAACCATGTACAGGTGAAATTCCAGCAGCGGCTCCTGGTCCTAGTTTAACTGCAGCAGGACCTACAACTCAAGATACAAGCCATATCGCAGGTTCAAGTGGCCTGCCCTATCAACCATGTTCAAGTCAAGTTCAGCCAACAGTCGGTCAACGATTGACCGCTGAATCGGGCACTCAAATACCCAAGCCTTGTAGTCGTAGCGTTATAGGTCAAGTTGGTGCTTGTACTCAAGCACCACCAAGTGAACAAAGTGGTAGAACGACGCCTTCGACTGCTAGGATTGGTACAACTAAACCTGTAGGATCTCAAAGACTCGATGATGAGTCAGAAGATACAGATGAGAGGAGACGACGCTGTCGTTGCAAGTATAGGTATCGAAAAAGGAGACCTTATTACTACCCGGATCATGATGATAAAGATCCAAGGTGTTATCCTATGCCGATGCCTTATTATTACAGATGCTTCTATTGAATTAATTTATATGTTTTTGTGATCCATAGTTATTAATGTGAAGATCTATGATAAATAAAGTGTTACGAAAAGTATTGGATTTTTTAATAAAATCACTAAAGCAACCTTTAAAAGGCTAAGGGTTCTCATTAGGTCCTCACAGTTAGCGGCAGACTCTCCGCTGACTGACTGAGCGGCGGCGCCGGCGTATCGGTCGCTAACTCAATGTATTGCGCGCATAATTTTCTGTGAATCAGCCGCTGACTGAAATTGTCTGCAAGCGAAACGCCGCAAACTGCGTCGGTACACTATGCACCGTATCATCATGTCAGCCGAAAGACGTCAACTGCTAGACAAAGGCCTCGCCCAAGAATCTCAACGGTGGCTGGTCTTGCGCTACCCGCATCCATCTTCCCACGACCCTCACAAGATCGTCGGTACAACTTATGCGCTGCTCCCATTTAAAAATTATAGTCAGGCAAACTGGAAGCAGTCTTCCGCTGACTGTGAGCCTAATGAGTACAAGTATATAAAATCTCATTTGAAACAAATTTACGTGATACTTTGTTCAGTTTGCGATTGTGGCAGGGTCACAAAGCATTACACAAAATTACACTCGATAGAATAAACAAAACTTTTATTAAAATATAACATGACACGATGGACAACACGAAAATATCAAGTAACGAGCACAATAAATCACTTTCTAAAATACAAAAAGCTCGGGTGTGGACAGCGATGAGAGCAATTCTTGACTTCATTACCACCCATGCGAGGACATGTTTGGCTTTTTCGACAGGCACATTTTGTGTTACTATGCCTACACCCGGACCTAACATTCTCATGATTATTCTCATGTTCCCTACCCATGGATTCCAATTCCTCATCACTGGTAACAGGACTGATACGAGATCTACAAGAACCATCCAATAAATCGTCTTCTTCAGTAAAATGAACTGAGTCTATTAGTGTTCTCGGTTTGTTTCTCCTATTTCGAGTACATTCTTCTTCTATAGCAGTAGAATTTGCAGAAGGTTCGAAGCTGAAACATGGTTGAGGAAACGAATTTCTTTTTCGTCTCATTCCGGGACGTTTTGGTGTCGATGTCAAAGGTAGTTTTTCATGTGAAATTCTTGGTCCTGTATTTTGGATCGATGACCGGGGTGAGAGGCATGGTTGAAACGACGTACAAGGATTGGGCCGCACGTAATTCTCTCCAACATTATGTTTACAAACTGGCTGAACGTAATCACGAACGCATTGATTTTGATTTGGACAAATCTTAGAGTCTTCAGTCGAGTCCCAGTGGTATTCTCTGATAATAACTTTTGGTGATACTTCGAATTTTTTACTTTGCACGCATGAATCTGACGCTTTTGATTTCTGTGTTTGCTGATCTGTCTTACAAGATTGAGATTCATTTTTATCATTGCAAATTATGTCGCACCAAGGCCTGGTGCGTGTTTGAGTGTAAGAGTCTACTGGACAAGGGCTGACAGCCACGTCCATACAATTACGTTGAGGCTTACAAATTGATATTGATGGTCTTCGCACTCTAATCCTTTGAAGATAAGCACTGTCCTCATTACTAAGTGTGCAGGGTGGTATTATTGAACAATCCTCGCAATCGTTATTATTATTCTTATAAGAAGAATCCATAAAATCTGATCTCATTTGTAATCCGCTAAACCTTCTAGAATTTTCAGTATTTCTAATATCATTTACTAGTTTTGCAGCGTAATTTTCAATCTTATCATCACTTACAGGTTTTAATGGAAGTTTTTTTATCCATTTGACAATTTCTTTTTGGATTCTTTCATCGTTATTAATTTCTGGATTGAATGATTCTTCTTTTTCTAAATCATTTAATCGTTTCGCTAGAATCGAAACCATTTTGCTTTGCTGCAATTGTTCAGCTTGTGTTTGCTCTATAAGTGGTAAATCTTTTGTCCATTCATCGATTGTGTCTTTTATTCTAGCTTGTCCTACTTCAGATTTCATTGATGCTTCATTGGGTAGTGTAACATTACATAGGGCTTTATATAAATCCTGATTTAATTGTGTACTATTCATTGGTATATTGGGATGACGTTTCATAAAATCTTTACAGAATTTTTTAACCTCATCCTTTATCTTTTTTTCATATTTATTTTTTAAGGCTTCATCGTTACCGACATAATGCAAGTTAATAAAAGCATCAGCAACGCAATCTTTTAAAAGCTCAAAAGAAACTTGTTCTTCAGAGGATATATTTGACGGTAAAGGTAATGTCTTTGATATAGAATCTTTTAATTGTTGTTTGTATACTTGTCCTGTAAGCTCATCTCGAGCTTTATGATTAGCCTCTTTCACATTTTTGGTTAGGTTCCTTATTAATTTCGGTAAACTTCTCTCTAATTCAGGATTTGTAGGAATGGAACTTACTATAATCTCTATTTCGTCTTGCAGTACATCTTCATACAGTAAATCGTCATTGAATATTTCTGGATTCATATTTAATTCACCGACTTTCTTTATAAGTTTGCTTGCAATGTTTTGTTTGATTGTTTGGACTTTTTCAATGTCAGCAGGAGAATCTCCCAAATAAATTGGTAAATTATTGCACCAATCTTCAATATTATCATACAATATATCGGTAGGTTTCTTATATCCTGGCTTTGAATCAGTATTAGTTAGACTTTTACGAGATAAATCTTTAATAATATCAAATATTTGGTCCTTAAGTATACCTTTTTTAGGTTCTCTTTCGGACACGTGTTCTCTTGAAACTTCCTGAAGATTTCTTAACAACTCCTCAACCTTATCATTTAAAAACTTCTGATCATGTTTTTTCGAGGGATCCATGGGAAGTAATAATAAATACTCTTTTATTTCTTTCCTCAACATCTGGTCATTGTCTGCTGTAGAGTGTTGCTGGTGTAATTCTTTAAAACGCGTGATAAACTCTTCTTGTATGGCAGCAAACAGATTTGCTTCAGTTATGCTGCTTCGTGGATTTACAGGTATAGAATTTAGCCAATCTTTTATCACCGCAGTAAAATATTCATCAGTAAGTCTCGATTGACTATGCGAAATTTCTTGAAATGTTTTTAATCCTTTTATATAATGTAAAAGTTGTGTTGCAGTATTTTTATGGAACTGATCATCGTACTTTTGCTCTGGATTCATGGGAAATTGTTTTAATTGTCTTAATATTTCATTCATAAATAACTCATCCGTATTTTCACCTGGTTGAGCGTTTTCAGCTATTCTTTTTAAATCATTTGCAAGCACATTTATTAACTGTTCTTGCATTCTCTTTTCTTTTGGGTTTCGTTGCTGATACAATGGCAGATCTTTAAACCAATCTGTTATGTCTCCTTCAAAGCTTTCTCCTATAAATTGGCTGGTGTTATCTAAAGTCGACCAACCTGTATCATCTATAAATCCTTTATAGCTTAATCTATTTTTGAGACATTGCACTATGTGATTTAACTTTTGTTTATCTTTTACCACTTCATTCAAACACTGTTCAATTTCACGGTTCAGATCCATGTTTCTATTATTTCTTTGCTGCTGAATTATGTCAGCTAGTCTTTTGACCATTTGCTTATGGTTATATGAATCGGGCAACTTTAGGAGACAAGGCGGGATCTCTTTTAGCCATGTTGATATTTCATTTTCCAGTGCGTTTGATTCCATGCTTATGCCAGAATGCTGAACTAAATGTGGTATATCAACTTGTTTCAAACGATCCATTAAAGCTTGAGTTTTTGGTAAAATCGGGTACAAATCATTTGCAGGTACCAATTTATTTAGCCATCTGAAAATTTGATATTTGAAATGTTCTAGTTCTTCCTGATCCGTCGTTTTCAAACCTGGATTCAATTGTAGATACTTCAGCCTGTCCATAAAATCATTAGCTAGATCTTTGATCATAGTTTCTTTAAACATTTTATCTTCCGTTGCGTTTAAATCTATCAGTAAGTCATCAATCCAGTTGTTTATTATGTCTGAAAACTCATCTAGAATTTCTTTTTCCAAATCCAAATCTTGGTTTTCTTCGGTAGATATTCTAGTTGATTCTGCTTCTGGATTAAAAGATATTCTTCTCTTTTCTTTTTTTCTTTCAGATGTTAAACTCCGTATTCTGTTTATGAGTTCGCTGGTAAATTGTTCTTTTGATACTCCAAGTGGAAAAGAAATATTTCTCAAGTATTGCATTGCTTCATTAATCTTATTATCTTCCGATAGATTTGAATCATATATTATATCACCAATCCTACAAAATAATTCGCAAAATGCAACTTTTCTTTTGTTTCTTAAATCAACACTATCTTCACCTGTTATTTCTGCGAGTAAATCAAGAATTTCTTTTTCAACAATATATTGAAATGCTTCCGATTCAATATCAATAGAATTCCTTGATTTAATTAAACTCTTTGAGTCTTCTCTGCTAGATCTGGATTTATTATTACTTATATTATTTCCCAATACATTTGCAATTCTATCTTTTAAGTTTTGCTTCTTATTCGCACTTAGCTCTGCATGTTCTTGGTCAATTATTGAAGAAATTTCTCTTGCGATTGCATTTGGTAAATTATTATGATGATCCCAGCGCTTACGATTCGATTTCAGTTTATCTCCATTAAAATCCAATAAATCATCTTCTTCATGATTCTTATTTCCTGATTTATTTTTATTTGGACATGGCCAATTTTCAATATTTTTACGGTTGCGTGATTCATTCATTAGTGTGTCGACAAGCGATCTCGCCATTTGACTTAACTCCTGTTTTCTATCACCCTCAACTTTAGTTAGCAAATGTTCTAAGGTATCAAGTAATTCTGCCCCCAATTTAGGCTTGTCCACACACGCACGGCTGTGACAGCATTCTTTATCTTTTTTAGGTGAAAGATTTAGTTTAAGAAGTAGTTTATCAGCTAATTGTTCCTTAAATTTATTTTGTTCACATTTATCACCCGGAAACCACATGGGTAAAGAATCTATACATTTTCTTATTTCTTCTATACCTCTTTCGTTTAATTCATCATCATTGAAACCTTTTAATGTATCGGTCAGTTGTTTTATCTTTGCATTTCTCGTTGCTTTTTCTTCATTACTCTCATTAGCGGATACAGGTATCTCATGGAGCCACTCATGGATTCCACCTTCAATTTTATTACCTTTATTCGCTTCAAAGGCTGTTTTGGATCCATTTTGTAATTTTGAAGTTCTTTGTTCACAATCGCAAGGTTTAGGCTTATTGCAGAAGCATGTTTTGCGCAAAGTACTTTGATTCTGAAAGAATATTTGATAATTAGAAGTAATTAGGTCCACTTGAGGTCACTAGTCCACCTCTGACCATCACCATCATCGGCCACATCATCATTGACCACGTTGAGATTGTTTGACCACAATCTCAACGCACAGGCCTATACTTACATAGTAAAAAAAAAGTAAGTGGGTATCGTAGTTAAAAGACATTAGAAACACCAGGGGGTTTACCTAAAGCCTAGCTTAGAAAGGCAACTATAATAATTCCTTTAAGGCGATGATAGCTCAGTGGTACTGACGTCGAATGCCGAGACGAAGGTCACGGGCTCGCATCCTACAATGAGCTTGAGCTTTTGGCGAAGGAAAACATCGTGAGATATTCATAGCACGGTGGTAGGGTACTTTTTAGTACCCACCTGGCTGGCTACCACACACAAGTTGAAGATCTGTCATCAAGCACCTACCGGTGTGATCCGAGGTTCCGACATATGCACATAAGAGCCAGTTGTTTTCTAGGCTTTGTGTGCATACCACCATCTATACCTGTGCTATGGACAACCAGATAACTGTATACTATATATACCTACATCTTTTTTTGTGACTTATTTAGATAATTACACCCAGACTCAGGGCAAACAGACATGTTCATGCACACAAATGTTTATCCTGGATGGGAATCAAATCCACTGTGGAGCAGTCAGGGTATATAACCGGTCTATCATTTACTATGGATGCGTTAGACTTTCATACCTTAGGCATAGAGCACCGTCTCTGAGTGGATGCATCATGTTCTTCAATATCTGTGGAATAGTAAATGCTAATACCATGTACTAAAGAAAGAACTACTAACTAATGAAAGAATAACTAATAGGTACAAATATTAAAATAGCTAGATACTAATATGTTTTAATATTAGTACATAATTATTAAGAGGTAGAGCATAGCGATTTTTCGCTTGAAGAGCAGCTCGACAGGGGAAGTACCACCTTACAGAATACCGCAGCCAAATAACCTGGTTATGTTCCTGCGCGTGAGTAAGGTCGCCAGACCTCATCGGGGTGGGGGAAGGGTCGGCAATACGCGAGTGTCTCTGGTCCCGGTTATCACTAGCGTCCATAGGCTACGGTAACCGCTTACCATCAGGCCGTATGCTTGTTTGCCGACTTTGTTGTATAAAAAAAAACAAACGTTAAAAAAACAGACTGGGTATGAATGGATTTTTGAAATTTCAAGGCCTAGTATAGGGGATCGCGGGTGAGACCACTGGAAAGCTAGTATTTAAAAAAGAAGCTAAGAAGATTTTTCAATGAATATGAAGATGAAATTATTGACACTTACTTTGGTTTGCTTTGGAGACAGTACACTGCAAAGAAATGTTTCTTTATCACTAATAAGATCATCATCTCCCTGCCGAGTTCCCAATCATTAGTGGTCGGCGCAATATTATTATGTACCCTTCTTCTATTCAGCCCTTCTATCCGTCATATCGGCATTCACTCCTTTTTACTCATATCATCTTTCACACAATCCATCTCTTTTTCAGTCTTCCCGTATATCCATAAATTTTCATAATCATGACTCTTTTAGTCACATGGGTTTCTAATAAGGCACCTTAAATAGTTTCAAATTCGAATTTACTCTTCATTTTTTATAAAGCTTCAAATACTTTGGGGATTATTCTAGATGCACGGTCATTTTTTGGTCACGGCATCACGCTCGAACGGCTGGACCGAATTCGATAATTCTTTTTTTGTTGTGTTTGTTATTGTCAGGAGAAGGTTCTTATGTAAGAAAAAAAAGTGTAGGTAGGTAAGTGCAGGACATATGTCTGCCGGGCCAGCTAGACGAACCATTTTGACGTTTAGATTTCAGCTATGTTTCAAGAAAATCCGCTCTGCCGTTTGAGGATCATCACCTCTTTTCTAGTGTCGGGGGTTTCTTTACATTTTTTTGTCATATCCCTACGACGGCAGGGTTGCACAATAGACGCAGATTATCAGTCTACTTGCTCCCCGGCCAAGTTGCGAAGGTGCGTTCCTCCTACATACAATATCTATGCATCATGTCCATAACTCACCGGCTTCAGTGTCCCTGTCCCACACGAATGATGCTCTTTCAAGTGCTCCTCATACCGTCGTTTGATCTTGGGACATATACGGAGCGTGGTCTGTCGGAAGAACTTAATTTATATATTTTTTACTAGCTCTTTCCCTAGTATATAAAGTAGCCTATACGTGTAGCTTAATATTATTGAAAGAATTTTTAGAATCGGACCGATAACTCTGGAGATAACCGAAACTTTGTTTAAGCCTTTTGACCACAATCACACCGTGAAAGCAGAAGATGGTAAGCACACAAAGCCTAGAAGGGACGGCTCTAAAGTTCAGCTGCCGGAACACACCGGTAGATGCTTAGCGACTGTAGCGACTCCTGTCAGCTACATAGTTCAGACACCGATGGAAAGATGGCGCTGCAATATAACAATTCAATCTACATACAACCTACATCACGCTAGTGGAGTTTGTTCGGGTATTCGCATATATACAAGATTCCAACATCGACGGTTGGAGGGCGGTCTCCAGCCACGATGACCCAGCCTGCCGGAAGATCTTCCCTTTTCAATGGAGGAATCATCCACCTTGTTCCTCCATAGCGACTTTTCAACTTGAAGGTGGTAGCCAGCCAGGTGGGTAATAAATCGTGCTATTGTTTCCTCATGATGTTTTACTTCACCGAAAGCCCATGTTTAAATAATGGCGTAAAATTTTTCATCGAATCATTAGACATTTCTTATTCTTTATAGCCTGGGGTATTCTTCATACACGCCATTTGATCCCAGAGCGATACTCACAGTTGTGACGTGCTTGTACGTCGTTCGCCGATCCACATTTCCAAAATATAAGCCTATTCAAATCTATCTATACATAACACACACAAATAGTACTTTTACACTTTTGAATCGTAACGGATTAGCAAGATTTTAATCGATTAAATAAACCTGGCGAGTACACGCGCGACAACCACAGCCTTTCAATGTTCTTCGGTAAGTGACGTTTCAGTATTTTGACAGGTACTGTACGCAGGATTAGGAAAAAGAGGGTAGGAAATTACCTTATACAAGAGTAGTAAGAGTACCCTCAATCTAATTTATAAAACGCGGTAGATTAAAAATAAACAATACGTTGGGTGATTCGATTTTCTGTCTCACTCCAACGCCAGAAGAACTTTCTTGGAGGCAATAAGCGAGAGAAACGCGCTTACCTCGGGCCTCGGCCCACCCGATATATGTATAATCACCGTAGTTTACGCTGGCAGAATAATTTTCATTTTTAACAACCTACCCACCCAGCTCAGCTACATTGTGGAATGACGAGATGGATATGACGTATTGAATATTTATTAGACCCACTGAGGTACAGTACTACGTATAGAGAAGACGCCACATACATATAAGAATATAACCACTATGTTCCGTTCAAGTGCAGCCATCCGGCCGCACTTCACTTAGTTAACACGAAACGCTTAAATGACTTTTTGGTCGCGCGAAAAAACGACACCTTATAAGCGTTCTAGCGCACTGTCTGGTTAGACGACTAATTATTGTTTCAGCGCTGCAGCGAATATTAACAAAATGGAGCATGACCTTTGTTTAGGATAGGTAATATACCTCAGTGATTAGACCACGCATTTCTAGTATACTTACCATAGGCTTGGAATTATAAATCTGCTTTAAAGTTTCCTTGACGTGTTTGGTCATGGTCCTCACTTCGCATGTCTTCGGGTGACGACATGGGATGTTGCTTTTTAGATAGTCGTAGGTTTCATCTAATACATTATCTATGTATCTGAGGAATATGTACAAGAATTTTATATGAGGATTTTTTTTTTACGATTTTATAGGCCTGTTTTTGACCACAACGTCACCGTGGTCACTGATGATGTGGCCGATGATGGTAAGCACGTCATTCTAGGATTCGAGCCCGCGACCTTCGTCTCCGGATTCGATTAAATCGAATAATATCGGTGGCATTTTAAACAATGTTGTATTCATACAATATTAGGTACACGTAAAATGGATTTACCCTATATCTCGATTTACTGTAACATTATACAGTTAGGATCGATTAATTTCTACAACAATACGATTAGTAACTTTAACTACTAGATATTAAAAATAATAAGCTATCACCGAACTAATGCTATTTGAAACGAATTTATAGTCTGTATTAAACGTTCACCTTGTATTTCTTTTATCATTCTTAAAATCAGACGTTACATTGTTTGATTTAAGACTCTCATTAATTTGTCCACTGTCATTATAATTATTATCGTCTTTAGTCGGTGTTTCATGATCAGTGCGCATTTGTATGTGTCTATTTGATATGGTTTCCTGTTTTCTCTCGTGGAGGAGAGATCGCATGCTTTGTGATCGTCGGGAACTTTTTGAATCTGTAAAATTCACTAGCTGTATCAAGTAGATAAAAACACTAAAATATTTCCACACTTTCAATGCGACTTTACAAAATAACTGACAGCCATGACATGGTTCTCGAGTGGCTACCACGAACCGGAAGACGCAGCCGGGACAGGCCCCCCACAAGCTGGACCGACGATCTTGTGAGGGTCGCGGGAAACCGCTGGATGCGGGTAACGCAAGACCGGCCATCGTGGAGATCCTTGGGGGAGGCCTTTGTCCTGCAGTGGACGTCTTTCAGCTGACATGATGATGATGATGATAAATACAATTTTGCTGATAAACTTAAAGGTAAAAATAATACTAACGATGCTTAGTTTGCGTGAACGTTATCAACTTTTGAATGAACTCTGTGGACATGTTTAATTCCGGAGATAGACACGGGTACCTCCGCAGAGAGTGTGCAAAAGAGTCCATCCAAGTCGAGCGGCTGGCATATATCGGTGAACCTAAATTGAATTAAGGAAGATATATTTATTAAATTAGGGGAAAATATTGTTTTCTAAGGTAAAGTCAATATCCATTTTCTTAGATCAGACTCTGCAAGAGACATGTCATTGATATATACTAGAAAAGGGAACGGCCCTAGAATTGAACCCTGTGGTACTCCATTTTTACTGTAGTGGTACAATATTCAAAGGGGATTAGTACTAATAAAATTCCTACCTTTTGTTGGCTATAACTTAAATAAGAAAAAACATGATCATAAATGTTACCACGAACACCATAATAGCTTTAGCAGTACTGAGGTCAACGTAGTCAAAGGCTTTGGAAAAAACTCAAAAATTAATCCGATTTCATAAAGAATATTTCAGGATTAAGGCGATGATAGCAGTGGTAGTGACGTCGGATGCCGAGACGAAGGTTCGGGGTTCGAATCCTACAATGAGCTTGAGCTTTCGGTGAAGGAAAAAATCGTGAGGACACCACGCACGGTGGTAGGGTACTTTGTAGTACCCGCCTGGCTGGCTACCACCCTCAAGTTGAAAATCTGTCGCCAAGCACCTTTCGGTGTGTTCCCATAGCTGCACTTGAGAGCCAGTTCCTTTCTAAGCTTTGTGTGCTTACCACTATCAGCCACATCGTCACTGACCACGGAGAGATTGTGGTCAAACACAGGCCTATACATAGTAAAAAAAAAAGGTTTTTTAAAGCGATTACTGCCTTGCTTTAAAGACTAGAATAAGTTTAACTCTACCAGCTAATATCTTTCCATTTCTAAGGGAATGAAGCGGCGAGACAGATCTATGTGAACGTCGGTAGCTTTCCTCGTGTCCATATCCACGTAATTCGAAGTTGCCTTGAGCTGGAATATGTAGTAATGATAGTGAATAATTTAAACCGTTGGAACCGAGTTCCGAGAAATCTATAAAAGTTTATAGAGATTCACATGACAAGGATGATGACTGGGTAAAAAATAATTAATTCTGTATAGTCCTGTCAGTTAGGTTATAAAAAAATATTGGATAAGGCGCATCAAAGTTCAGGAGTGGGGGGTTGTGACGTCATCTCTCTGTAAAAAGTGTACTAAGACGTGACGTCGCGTGAAATTTTAATCTTCGTTATTTTTTTTTATGAACTAAAGAAAAAACATGTGTCCAATATTTGGTAATCGAACTGACGGCCTAATTACATTTTTTTAGTCATCACCCCTATTCCCAGGTAAAACAAGGATCTGATTAACGTCTCTGCTCGACACTGGATGAATGTGCAAAGGGGACATTTATTGTGGAAATGCAAGGTCTATATTTGAAGAGTACATACTTCGACATGGTTCAGCTCTCTGTGGTGGAAATTCTGGTACGACAACTGTTGGTGATGTAGGAACCTTGTGACAGTGAGCTAGCTGTAATTAAATAATACCAAAATCTATAGACATAGATTAACTATTCCCTAACAGTTGGGAATCGCGCGTAGACGTGCCAGGATTGTCACAAAATGGAAAATAAAATAAACGTGCAATTTAAAAGTACCAACCTAATATACTTTCATTTATATGACATAATATTATTATCAATATTTACTAAAGGTATATCATAGGTACTACTCCGTGCAAAGATGTTTTTTTTGACGAAGTCTCGTAAAACACGCTTACGCCATCCCTCAACGTTCGAGCCTGCAAACTAAGCGTGTTTGCAGGCAGCGAGCGGTCCGCGCCGACCGCGAGCCCGCAAGACCTCCGCCGTTGCCCTGCGCAAGTACATTCGATACCCAACTGGTAGGGAATAGTTAAACTGTGCTATAGAGTAGTTAATCTAGAATTTCTGGTTGTTTCTGTTTTCTGTTGAATGTCATGGTGATTTAGTGGTAAATACACCATCAACTTAGACGTTCCAGTCGTAGGTTTGCTTGAATCTACTTTGGTTCTCATCAAAAGGGCAGCTGTCGGAACATCTCGAAACACAACAGCAGGTGGTTGACGCAAGTTTTTTAACATGAGGGTGGTAACCAACCACGCGAGTACTACCCTACCACCGTACTATTGTATTTTCTTGTTGTATTCCTACGCCGACCATGGCGAGATTGTGGTCAAACACAGGCAGACAGTTAAAGTTAAAATATGTCAAAATACCTGGTAACTGCTGGCATATCTTCCATCACATATCTGTGCGCCTTTATTTACTCTATTAAAAGATTCTGTACTCGTTTCCACTGAGGCTTTAGTCTTTGGTGCGAATGGTTTCCTCGTACCTGGGGGAGTTAAGTTTATTAATTTGGCTTATCAGCGCTCATGTTCACAAACCTATTTTCCCTTTTTTAGTGGACGCCTAAAGGATGAGACACTCACGTTTTCCTTTTACACCTATACTAGCGGTACCCCGCGATTTCACTCGCGTTCCTGGGATAAAAAGTAGCCTATAACCTTCAGGGATAATATAACTTCCTATTAGTGAAAGAATTTTTCAAATCGGCCCAGTAACTCGCGTTTAATCAAACAAACTCTTCAGCTTTATTATTAGTATATACTATAACCATAAGGTCGTGGTCTCTGGCGGTTGTAACGGCGATTGTTCATCACGGTGATGGCAATTGCAGAGTCTTGCAGGCCTTCGATGATGGCCACCATGCCTTCTCCATCACCCTCCATTGTGCTCACCATGGGGTTGTTGGGGATGCTGAAAAAACATCATCAGTGGTAGCAGTGGCGAGGGGTGAAATTATGGCGAGGGTGAGCCGTTCAAAAAACACCGATAATTATATAATTACAGTATATTTTAAGCATGATAAAAGTAGCTTTGAAATAATGAAAATGTTTAGTAAAAGAACTTAAATGATGAATCTGTGGGACTGGGATTTCTAAAAGGTAAGCCGATCGTAATCGGCTTGTATGGACCCTTCGCCACTGGTAGGTAAAGAAAGAAAGATATATTTATTAGATCAAATTAGTACACTAAATAAAACTATTAAAATCAAATACTGCACAGAATAAAATAAATGAAGTAGTCCCATCATAGGTACCAAGATGGTCCAAAAGGCCCCAGCTCAGCATGTGCTGCAAGTTAGTGCAGCGCTGATTTTCGGCTGAAGCCATGGGTGATGCACGAACAGATGAGCGGTCAAATAATTAAACAAATACCAACATTTTACTAAAAAAAACATATTATTAATAATTACTTTTTTTTTATGCACATACTTAATGTTAGTTTAGATTTAAGGTTTATTTAGTTTACAGTTTATTATTTTAGTTTAATTTAATGTTTTGTTGTACATAGAAATTAGTGTTCGGACTAATTTGACAGTATTTACATTTGGTACGCACGGAAACAGATCAAGCTACACACGGCGGCACCTTATGCGGTTGTAATAGGAGCTATTTTGCAACAAAAATGTGTAGCTTGATCTGTGGCCGTGTGTACCTATATCGTTAAATAACTTTCAGGCTTCGCATATAGCATTTTTTTAGGGTTCCGTGTCTCAGAGGGATAAATCGGAACCGAATAAAAATAAATACTTACATTTTAAACATGAGGTATAATGTATAACTAGCTTTACTAATGCCCGCTGTTTCACACGCGTTTCCAGGATAAAAATTAGCCTGTGTCCTTCGCCATAACATAGGCTATCAGCGTGCCAAATTTCATCGTAATAGATTCAGAGGTTTAGTCGTAAAACAAAACAAACAGAGTTACATTAAAAAAAAATAAGAACCTGTAAAAACGTTTCTATGTCTTTCCCAGAAGATAAAACAGTCATTTCAATGTTTCAGAACAGGGTGTATAATAGATATAATCTAAAACAGTACTGCCAGGGTTCCGATGGAAGAATGAACCTGAAAATTTTAAAAATATATTAACACCACCTTTTCCCCGGTTTCACTCGAGATCCCTTATTTTAAAATCCTTTCTTAGCGGATGCCCACGTCATAATAGTTATCAGGGGATTTAAAAGGCCATCTGACCATATGCATTGATAGATCAGTCAGTCAGTCACGTAATCAGTTCAGGCTAGCGAAAGTCAATAAGTCTTTTCTCGGGAACTGCATTCGCTTTTATAATAAAATCCCATATGAAGTAACTAAGATGTCTTATAATAAATTCAAAGAGTATGTTAAACATAAGTTGATCGACAAGGCCTATTATAAGGTGGCTCATTACATAGAAGACAAGAATACATGGTTGTAGTAGCTTCCCTCTGCACTTGCAGCCTCCACAAGTGATAATTGTATGAAGTTTATGTATATTTAAAACAACAACTGTAATTACATAAATTAAAAAAAAAAGATCCACAAAAAAAGAAGCCTTGCTGAGTTTGTTGCCGGAGTGTTCTCAGTTCAAGTGTATTCATAACCGGTAGTAGAGTCTAAAAATTGTAACTGTTGACATTCATAAGTGCCTTATTAGGGCCTAAACTGAATAAATGAGTTTTTGATTTGATTTTGATTTGATTTGAATCCTTTTATATATTTAGAAGATTAGCTTTCCGCTCGCGGTTGCACCCGCGATCCTCTATTTTACCCTCTTAAGGTGTTTAAAGGCTGAATTTTCAAAAATACTTTCTTAACTGAAGCTTATTTTTTTTTTATACTACTAAGGTAGCAAGCAAGCATACGGCCCACCTGATGGTAAGTGGATACCGTCGCCTATCGCCATTGGCAATACCAGAGATATTGCCAATGTGTTGCTGACCTGTTACAAAGCCGAGAAGGCAAACTGGCTATCAAGTGCAATAGCCGGACTACACCGGTAGGTGTAGGGTTTTCAACTTGAGGGTGGTAGCCAGCCAGGCGGGTACTACAAAGTACCCTACCACAGTGCTATGGTTTCCTCACGATGTTTTCCTTCACCGAAAGCTTAAGCTCATTGTAGGATTCGAACCCACGACCTTCGTCGCCGCATCCGACGTCACTACCATAAACTTACGTCATACGTTACGTAAACATTACGTCATAACATAAATAGCTATCTGTACCTATGTCTGTTTAGGCGGAGGTCACTTTCTTAGGTTATTCTCTGCCCGATCCGTCCAGGCCACAAAGACGTGCAGACTCTTATTATTATTTATCATCGAAACTGCTTGTCCGATTTCAATGAGACTTTCACGTGGAGATCCAGTATCTTCTAAGGCATAATTTAGTGAAAGTCCCATCGAAATCGGTTAAACAATTTCGATATTAAAGTCATATATACCAGGTGTCGGAAAGAAACGCCGATACAATGGCAGTCGTATTATATTATGTAACTTATACTGGCTGTTTCACTCGCGTTCCCGGGATAAAAAGTAGCCTATAACCTTTGGGGATAATGTAGCTTCCTATTAGTGAAAGAATTTTTAGAATCAGACCAGTAACTCTGGAGATTATCTCCTACATCTGAACTTACAAACTTTCGCAATATGTTTGTTACTCTTTCACGTAAAAACTACTGAACGGATTTGGATCATACATGGCATATAGATAGATCATACCCTGAAATAACATATAGGCTAATTTTATCCCGGGAAAAACATAAGATCCCTCGGAAATGGGGGTGAAACCGCGGGGCGGAAGCTAGTTAACAAATATAGAATAGTATAGATATGACCATGAAACTTACATTATAAAATTTAATAACGTTTAAAATGTATACAAATAAAATTTATCGAAAAACTATTAAAAGTGTTGACTTCCAATTTCTATGACATCTTTATTGACATCTGTCTGGATCTAATCTTCTATCAAAGATTTCATCTTTCTTAACTTTATGGTTTTATTCTAGAAGGTAACCTATTTTGTTAGATTATCTATATTATTTTAGTGGGGAGATAATCTTTTAGGCCAAAACTACTAACTAACTGACGAATAGTTACTTATTTGTGTAGCTGTTTCCCCCGGTTTCACCCACGTTCCCGGGATAAAGCTGCTTTTCCACTGGAGTGCAAACAAGGCAAAAAACTGACGGTAAATTTTTCTTCCTACCGCAATCGTGATTGATTTTTAATCATTTCTGATTTCAAATTACATTTAAACTTATAATGTGCATATATACCTTTTAAAAATCTTCATTTTGATACCCCACTCCTTAGGTTTGGGAGTTTTTTGACATACCTACATATTGGCGCCAAAAATTCGCCATTATGATTTTTTATAATTTTTATATACCTACACAGGCACGTAAATACATAACCCCTTTTCGCCGCAGTCAGATAAAAACACGTGCAATAAAATAAACCAGTACACGCACGGATATGCTAAATAAATAACAATTTGGACCGTTAGCACTTACGTAGTTAAATAAAATCGCACTGTTGTTATGTTATTTGATAACTAGAACGGTTGGCGACCGTTGACACGTGACACACTGATAAATATGTTTGGAAACATTCGTTTTCACCTGTCCCACTGCCGGCGAAGCGATTTGCTATCGACTATTATATCGCTCAAAAAAAATACAATAGGGAATATTCATGATTTTTTTTGCTTTAATAAAAGCTCATTCTAATATAACTAATTGACTCAGGCGTGACCTTGCGGAAATCCATTATAACATTAGATGGAAGACAAATATTTAGTAACTAATTCCGCTGGATATATCCTTCTCTGTCAAGTCCAAAACAAGGGAACTTAACAGGAAATCGACACGTGTTTCGCTTCTTCACGAAGCATCATCAACACGTAGTAGACCCACTGTCGACTACTCGACGAACGCGAACAAACACACGAACACAGAACCCGTATGAACGCGCACAAGCACACACACACTGAGCTCCGCAGACGTGTTGACTCGTCAACCGCCGAACAGAAAGTCAACAGAGTGACAGAGAAGGATATATCCAGCGGAATTAGTTACTAAATATTTGTCTTCCATCAAATCTTAAAAGCTCATTCATAACAAACAGTAGGAAAAAAATATTTCTATTCGTATCTCTTTCTAGCAAAACCGAATTTAGCTTGGAGTTTTTACGGCCGTCATAGCATATGACGTCACATACTCTGTCTCTAAATAAGTAATTTCTTGGCCGATTTTAATTTCACTTTTAGACATCTTTTTCACGGTATTTTCATATTTTGTTAAGAAATGCGCTAAAAAAATCATATTCGGCATCCATTTTCTGTAATTCTGTTATAATTATGGGACTCGTCTGATGTTCCACTCCACATGGGTCTAAATAATTTAGAAATCCAGGTAACGGGAGCCAAATTCAACGAAATCAATCACTATTTTGTTACGCGACCGTTCTTGTCGGTAAAACTCGCTTAGTGACACTCGGTTCTGGTTGCTAGCCGTTTGTGGGTGGGGCAGGTGCCTTAGTAGAGACCGGTAACTTTAAAATTTTGTATCTATTTGCGATATTAGAAAGAGCTCGCACTTGAATGCTTCCATTGATAATCCATTTCTGTTAATAATGAGTTACTCATAAAAGGCTAATCTATACTAATAATAAAGCTGAAGAGTTTGTTTCTTTGAAAGCGCTAATATCCGGAGTAACTGGTCCGATTCGATTAATTCTTTCACTAATAGGAAGCTACATTTTCCCCGAAGGTTATAGGCTACTTTTTATCCCGGGAACGCGAGTGAAGCCGCGGGGAACAGCTAGTTTCTCATATAGGTGTCGAAACGTATTACTCAGCGGCCGCACATCAGTTATGATTAATTTAGTTTTCCTATTTCATCTAATAATTCACTTTGAACAACCATGAACTAATTTAGCATGGGTTGTCTCAATATACGGATGGCGTAAAGGTACCTACACCATAGAATAATGGTCGGTTGATATTCCGAATCGTAATGTAATAGTGGTAGGGTTCAGTGTCGTTTGTTTTGAGCTTGTACTGATTTACACATATAGTACCTATCGGAATCTTAAATTAAGGCGGATGGTGGTTGGTCAATTCATGATCAATTTTAAGTACGGTAGGTACCTCTTGTTGTATAGAATTGTGTGTTTGCGCCTGAGACGTATGTCAATTGATTATTGTATGTATTAATTATGCTTTTGAACATAGTACATATAAAATAAAATATTATTAGTACTATAATATTTTTTTTCAATAATTTTTGAGTTTATTTACAAATAGCAATATTCACAATATTGGCAAGCCCTTCCTAAACCAAGATTCAGCATCTTCTACCACTTTTGCTTCACTTTCGGACTCTGTCTCGATGATTTTTGCATGTCTATGTGTCCATAGCACATTATGAGACAGACACTCAATTAAAATTGTTATTGTTTGATAGAACGTAATTACAAGAAAAATCCGTGCGAACCGACCGGCCTTGTCATCTTTGTAGTCGCCTTGAAATGGAATACGGACAGAAATCACGGCTTTTTAGCTATGAAGCTGTTTATTATATACTAGCTGTTCCGCGCGGTTTCACTCGCGTTCCCGGGATAAAAAGTAGCCTATAACCTTCGGGGATAATGTAGCTTCCAGTTAGTGAAAGAATTTTCAAATCGGTTCAGTTGTTTCGGAGCCTATTCAATGCAAACAAACAATCAAATCTTTCCTCTTTATAATATTATGTATATATAAGTATAGATAGTATAGTAATACTATTGTAAGTGCCTTATAAACTGAATAAATGAGTTTTGAGTTATTCATGTAATTTAGTTTATTTTTATTTCATATTTCATACTAGCTGTTCCCTGCGGCTTTACTCGCGTTCTCGGGATAAAAAGTAGCCTATAACCTTAAGGAATGAGGTAGCTTCCTATAATTGAAAGAATTTTTCGAATCGGACCATTAACACCAGAGATTAGCGCGTTCAAGCAAACAAACTTTTCAGATCTATTATTAGTATTGATTTTAAATTATAGTTTACTGGAATTTAATAAATGAAACAGTAAACAAATAGGCAAAAGAAATCTAGACAAGCCTGTTGGCGCAATTGGTTAAGACACCACCTATCACACCGCTGGTCAAGGGTTCGATTCCCATCCTGGACAAACATTTGTGTGCATGAACATGTCTGTTTGTCCTGTGTCTGGGTGTAATTATCTATATAAGTATCTATATAAATACATAATTTACTAAAAAAAAGTAGTATATGTAGTATATCAGTTATCTGGTTTCCAAAGTACAAGCTCTGCTTAGTTTGTGATCAGATAACCATGTGTGAGGAATGTCCCAGGATATTATTATTATTAAGTGCCATTATAGAATCGGCGCCAATAAACAAAATGGCGTAATTTATAAATTAAATGGTGATAAGGAAAGCTTGTCCGCAAATGAAGATCACGGTCGAAGCAGATACGTCTTGTAGGTCAAGTATAGAACTCTGAAAATTATTTTAAGGTGAATGCTTTGGTTGGAGCGCGAAATTCAAATTTTAATACGTTTTTTGCAAATTGCAGCTCAGTTAAAGGTCGTAAGTTTGTCCACGTGTGATTTGCGACAAGAATGGTAGTATATTTACTGATTAATAACAAAATAAATCATCAACATATTCCTTCAAGGTATATTAGCAGGGCCGGCCCGATCATTCTTGGCGCCCTAGGCGAAAGACTGGAACGGCGCCCTTCTAAGAATATAATAAAAATACCTTTATAACCGAGGTTCTCAATTCGGCTATATTTTTTTTTTATTTTTAGGGTTCCGGAACTCTAAAGAAAAAAAAAACGGAACTCTTATAGGATCACTTGTGCGTCTGTCCAAAAATATTTTTCAAAAATCGGCGATTTCTCGCTGATTAGGGATAAGTAAATTTTTTTCAAAATGTGTAAATGCCGATAGGAATAACTCAAAAAATAAGGGATCGTCTCCTAAGACCATATTCGCGGAGGTCACCGATTGCCGCTCCCCTAATACGGGGGCCCTAGGCGGTCGCCTAGTTCGCCTATATGGACGGGCCGGCCCTGTATATTAGTGTAGTATATACGACTTGGAAACGTGACTTTTTACTTCTTTGTAAACATTAAAAATACATACAACTGTATTGAGAATCTCCTTCTTTTTTGAAGTCGGTTAAAAAGTACCCTACGACTTTCTCCATGCCATATCCTATCTGCGAGCCAAATTTCATCTAGATTGGTTGAGCTATTGAGGCGTCAAGTAACAATCAAAGTAGATAATTATTTGTATGTTGGCAACGCAACGAAAATATTATTATTTCGTGGTTATTAATTTTTGCGAGTTGATTTGACACCGACCATTGACTGCTTGTGTCCAAATATAGGCACTTATTTAAATTGTTCACCAAATTGGTTTTAATCAGCGTAGCACGAACAACATTTGACGTTTTGAATCGATAACGTAAGGTATTTGAATAAATACCTAACGAAAATTTAAAAAATTGAATAGAAAAGAGGTGACGATTCATTCTCAAAAGGCTGAGCGGATTTTCTTGAAACATAGCTAAGAATTGGCTAAGAACACTCACCTAGTAAATATCACGTAAATGATAAATTCATAATTTTAGCCTATACGATTTTGGTGAAATTGGGCCTAAGTAAAATAGGATTGCGGGTGAAACCGCGGCGGAAAGCTTATATCAAATATTAGCTAGGATACATAAATCTATGTTATATGTAACTCGTAATATATCTTCCTACTGTTACACAAAAATACGTCAGCCATATTTGAAAAAAAAAAAAAAAAAAAATGTAAAAATAAAATGTATGAATGTTGCCATCGATGTACCTAAGCGAAATCTATCAACTTACCACGGGTCATTGACCTAGGTTACAGCAAAAAATGAAGCAATTTCATATTCTTTGCAGCCAAGTTTGTTTAATACTAGGTGCGCTCCGCGGTTTTACTCGCGATCTCAGGATGAAGAGGGTTTTGCATTTAATTTACGACGGGTACTGAGGTTTAATAGTGTAAAGGCAATAGACAGAGTAACTTTCAGATTAATATTGGTTCGATTTCTAGGGTTCCGTACCCAAAGGTTAAAACGGGACCCTATCCAACAAACCTAAGACTCCGTTGTCTATCTGTCTGTCACCAGGCTGTATCTCATGAACAGTGATAGTTAGAAAGTTCAAATTTTCACAGATGATGTATTTCTGTTGCAGCTATAACAACAAATACTAAAAAACAGAATAAAATAAATATTTAAGGGGGATCCTATACAACGTGATTTTTTTGCCGAGAACTCTTCGTGCGCGAGTCCGACTCGCACCTACCAAAAACATAAAAAAAATTAAAATATAGTTAATAAATTACAAGTACTTATAGAACAATAATATACACAAATAAATTAAAACTAAATTAAAAAAAATATATATACATAAAATGTCACAATAAAAAAAACCGCGTTTACCTAGTTATAACGCCGCCTGCAGTCAGGGCAGGTAAAACCTCCTTCAAAGCTCAAAAATTAAAATTAATATATGGGGCTCCACCTTGGAGCTATAAGTTTTATTAAAATCGGTTCATAAGCATGTTCACATGCCTAAAAAACATAAAAAAATACAACCGAATTGAGAACCTCCGCTTTTTTCATTGTTTAAAAAGAAAATTTGTTTATTTGTTTGTTACAATTAGCTCTGTGACGATATAATAGATCATATCCTGGAATAAAAAATAGGATGCTTTTGTTCCGTGGAAACAAGATCCTCCAGGATCGCCGGTAACGCTGCGGGACGAAAGTTTATTAAAAAACTTTCAGAAAAATCCTCACACCCTCATGTACCTAAAAAAAGTAGTTAGATATAAAAAGTATAATCAATTGTTATTGTAGACATTTTGTCATTGTTTTCACCCACAATGCATCACTGCATCTAACGCACTATACACGCCCTTATTTAAAAAATAAAAATCATTGTTGCACATAAACGTAAACCAACACTACAATCATAAAAACCGGTTAAATTCAGTTGGTAAAACCGCTTTTTCACATTACATAACCCGTACTCCATTGCAATAAGGATTCAATTTAAACTAATATAGTAGAAGGGGCATTATTCCCACCACATCCTATCGAAACGCATCTAACTTCAGTATGCTCGCCGACGCCATACGTGCGGGCCGCGCCGTTAATTCACGCGTGAAATAATAAAAAAACGAACAAAAATTCTTATTTCAAACAAACAACCGTCAAAAACCCGTGCAAATTTAACTTTATAACCGTGTCACGTCCCAAATACATAACTAACCGTTTTAGTGAACTGTGAAATCTGTGGAACAAAACACAAGGCCGCGCGAGTTTCAACAAACTATTGTTTGATTACGTTCAAAAACTTAACCTAACCATATAATGTCGTAACATAACAAAGATGGAAGACGTTTATACCATTAAAATAAAAACCAAGCCTGATACGAGGAACTTGTATCCATCAGAGCGTCGGTATTCAGCTTCTACAGTGTCCGGTTTAGCATGGGTACACATAGCTCTTGCTGCGACGTCGCTGCTCCTAGCCTGTCTAGCGCTTGTAAATCCTACTACAGAAGCCAGCGCAACTTTCAACAAAACGGAGACTGACTTAAACGCAACAGAATACGAATTCGAAAACGTAACATCTACAGACTTAAAAAACAATGACAGTACTTACATTTTAATTTTAGCTCCTACTTTAATAGCTGTTTTTGGACTGGCAGCGGGCGCTGCTAGTATCATGGCCTCAGTCAGGTGGTATATAGACCATAACATTACATGGCTATTTATTATATCTCTCTTATGTACAGTTGTGTCGCTTGTTTCATTCGTTATGGTCGCCGTATGGTTTATAACGACATCTGAGGGAGATATATCGGAGTTTTACAAGGATAAAGTACCTTTCGAAGATTATTTAGTAGTAAAAAACAGCGATGTGGTTGATAAAAATGAATCTCATATCTTGGTTGCTTTAAACACATCTAACAACGAGGCAGACACATCACACTTATTCACGAAACGTGTTTTATCAATTAATATACTGATTGCAGCATTTCTAGAACTACTCTGGTCGATTTTGAGCGTTAAAATATCATATAAAGGTATGAAAAATACTTACAGAGAAGACGATAACGAACGTCGAGGAAACTGCGTTTCGGTTGTAACAACAATAAAAGGAAATAACACGAAAAAATTGCCGCGGAATGTTAAACTTCTTGCACCGAAACCTGACCTGATAGATCACTACCCGAACAAAAAGATAAAGAGAATATTTCTGGCGCAAAATGACAACGGATTTTATTTGAAAAACCAGAATAATAAAGTTAAACAGAACACTGAAACGAGTTCAGAATTTTATAAAGAAAGAATGATGAGTTTCTTGAATCGTTGTGCTTCTTTGGAAGGTGTCTCAAATCCAGAACAGACTCCCAGTGTCCAATCGGAAACCTTAAATACCATTCCAGAGATAACATTGACGAAAGTTGAAATAAATCAAGATAACCCGACCAATTCAAATGATAACATGACCACGTTAAGTTGGGGCGATACGCCGGACCACACTATTTACAATCAGAATACGTTGAATTTGGAGAAGATATTTAAATTCGTAAAAAAACAAGATGGTGAGAAGAAAATCGAAAGCGAAATAAGTGAAAATTTAAAAGCATAATTAATTGAGCGTGGAACTGTGTCTACAATTGCTCAATATGTCTCTATTATGAGAGAAAGTGTTGTTGCATTATCGACAAAAAAACTCTATTATTGGATTGTATTTTTTTAATAAAACGTGTTAGTGGATGCATATTTTTTTGTGTGAAAAATATTTGGTATCTGATGTTGAGATTATAAGTAGAATTAAGTTTTTATACTCGAATATATAATTATATACGAAAATAAGAAGTGATTGTATGCAAATGTATGTATATTTATGCAACGTAAGATGTTTATCTCATTTTTCAAGTTCAAGTAGAAACTTGTTTTAAAAATCTGAATTTGAAAAGTCTGCGCAAAATGGCGGCATTACAATAATGCAATATATCTTAGTAGTGACTTCGTAATGGAAACTCGTAATTCAGGGCATGATCCTGAATCCCTCACGGTTAGAATTTGGCGTGACATATAATGTATTTGACGAATATTAAATATTTTTTTTGTATTCTAAAACGTAATTTTCAATTACGGCGATTGAAAATGAAAGTTTTTAACATGACAATGAGCGACACATTTTGCAAGTGAGCGATCAGCATGCATTTCAGTTTTATTCTCCCAGTATAGGTATGCCTTAATCTATAAGCGTTATTTCAAATATTTACCGGTTTTTCCGTCTTTTTGAATCTATATAGTTGGTTACATCACTACACGTTTAAGAAAAAAGCGCTTTACCTTCTTTATTTTCAATATGGTGACCAAACCTTCACTTATTTTTTGCTAGTGTCATAATATATTTTTGGTTCTAGTAAAGTGCAAACCGTCACAGACTAAAACTTTTCACGGACTTGACTTTTAACATAAATATTGCTCAGAGCTCAGAATTTTTATTTATCCATTTGTTTCACACGAGGCAAAAAGCGGGAACTAATTGATTAAGCACCTATAATACGTAAATATTTTTTTTTAAATTTCTGTACCATATATATATTTCAAAAGTTTAAAAAAAGAACGTATAACATAATAATATGGCGTAATGAACTAATGAGCATGCAATAGACAATTATGTTTTTTATAAACATCCAGTTTTTTTTAATATTCTCGCCACAGCGCAGCCGCCAATAGCGCATTGTTCACGATTTTTCCATTGAGTTGTGATCTATCATAAATATAAGAAATTGAAATGATTACTGAAGTATGTCAAGTTAATAGCGGTTCGCACGCGCTCGCACTTCACTATACACTAGATGGGTATGAATAGCTTAAATTGATTACATTATTATAATATTACATTACATCACACGCATTATTCATAATAATAACTTTACATAATAATTTACTTCTAGATCCTTGGCATTAATACACTCGACTTTGATCCAATATTTAAAAAAAACCGGATAAGTGCAGTCCGACAAGATAAGTTGAAGGAGTTTGTAGTTGAGGAAATATTTTTCATACTTACATCGATATATACGTCACACACACAATCCTCCGAGTGCAAATGTTGTAATCGACAGACGGACAACCAAGTGATTCTATAAGGGTTCCGTTTTTCTTTTGAGGCTACGGAACCATAAAAAGTGCAAGGCGAACTTGATTTGAAATATGTACAATTAATGATTATTTTTTGCTTTTTAATTTGTTGTGTCAAATTTTAAGCCTGCCGGTGTCATTTTGTTTTTTTAATTATGTCCTTGTATTTAATTATGCATGAGACATAAGTCTAGCAAGCAATAGATTTATGTATTCAATTTGGATTCAAAATGCCACAGATGTTTTTTACAACATATTTAATTAATACCTAAACGAAAAATAAAAAAGTTAAATTTTGAATAAATTCATAAAGTAGGTATACATACCTCAGAATACTTGTCTTGCTTTTAGGCGGGAACTTGTAACATTTTGTATGCATATACGGCGTTTTATCCAATAAAATCACATGTGCACCAGCGTGGTGAATGTTATCAATTTGTCTAAAAAAACTGTGATGTTTTCCTTCACCTAAAACTCAAGGTCATTGTAGGATTCCAGCCTATACCTTCGCTTCAGAGTTCGACGTCACTACCACTGGCTCAACAGCTATCCCGCGCCACGCCCCGACTTCGCACGGATGCAATTTAGATTAAAAAAATTGCGAGCCACTTAATAACTACGTTCTTGTTGATAAAATAAATCTACCATTTTCATTGAAATTAATCTCTTTTTTTCATTGTGGCATCACACTTTGTGTATTTTGCCAGTTTCAAGTGTAGTAAGTAATGTATTTCATATTCCTCATGTATTTAATCCTCGTTATGTTAAGTTCAAGTCATGCAAAATCATCCTCAAGCCACAGTCAGTCAGTTCAAGCTAGGTTTTAGTAATGGTAGCTGTTTTACAAAAACTTCACAGACTTTTTGAGTCAATTTGAAAAGCCACTATACACGTAATCATTTCATTTCACTTCACTGGTGCACTTGTATTGATCTTTATTGGACAAAATACCACCGTTAATATTCAATAAAACTCAAAATACACGATTTTATGAAAATAAAACGAAAACGCAACGCGCAAGTTCCCGCCAAAAAGTCCACCAATCTCTTTTTTAAACAATGTTCACACCTGACACACAATATGCAAGCAATATGCAAAGTGAAAGACAATAATTTATAATCTATGATATGTATTATTTTTAAAATTAGTTTGTTTCGTAGGGGCGTTGCATAGATGGCAGTGTTTTACATTTGTCGCATTTATATCATCTTCATTATTATTCTTCTAGTTATCACTAGTTATAGTGTTGACTTTATTCTTTTATGTGTAAATATAGACATTGTAACAAATTGGAAGCGCTCAAAATCGATTTAGAACCGTATCTCGTAAACTTAAACTTATAATCTCTAGGAGTAAGAGACTGATGATTTGTATACCCAAGTTTTGTAATAAACACTTTTAAAGCATAATGGTAGTACTTATTTTATCTATTTGTTTTTTGTTTGCTCTCGTCCCGAGAGGGGGGCATCTAAATCACCTGCCTCCCATACATGTAACTAGTATAATGTAGGATAGCATGTATAGACACGAGTTTTCTTCCGCAATTTTTTTTTTTGGATAACTATTCCACCTCGCGGTTTCATATTGGGTAGCATCGTTCGAATGTTCAAAATCAGTTTGTCCATGAGTGTTTTCGTCTATGACTATCACATTTATAATATTAGCAGGGTAGTCGCTACTTAAATTTTTTATGAATGAAACAAATTAGAATATTCAATAAAATATATTTATTTGGCGACAATGCAAGGAACAAGTCTTAACTTTGACAAAATTACAAAAATATTATTTCAATATTTATTATGTATTACAATAATTATAAAATTAAGCGGAAACATCCTTAAACTTACGTTTCTAAAATTACTCGCAAGATGGCGTTAGTAACACCATTAACATATCATTCTCTATAATAACTCTTGTAAAAGTTTATTTTTTTAGCTCAAAAAGCTGCCTTAATTAGAGGTGGTAAATGTGATTGTAGCACCAATATCTTAATTGTATTATTAATCTGTACTAGTAAAGTTGTCTGTCCATCAGAAGCATTGATATGAAGATCAGAAGATTTTTGACGTATAGCTAAACAAATTTAATCACACTATCTCTTTTTAACAAAAATATAAGAAAGGGATGAAAGATATTTTAGTACTGCTAAGTATTTTTAAGAAAATTATTAACGGTGTATAGGTTTCATTATTTTAGTAAACTAATATACATATAAAACAACTCATGTGCTCATTAGGACTATATATTTTTCTTGTTCCATCGATGCTTTTTTTCTTTTTTATCATTTGATTCACGATGCAGCCATAGACAAAAAAAAAACAATATACCTACTCTTTAAAACATAGTAGTAAAGAGAAAGACCTTGAATTCGAGAATGAACAGGAGCAAGCTGTATAAGGTGGGTAAATATAAAAGTACTTATAATATTAACTACGTAAGAGGTTCCTCTGTGAAGTATGGATGGTCCAAGCAGTCCGAGGCAGTCAGTCGTTTGGCTGGGTCGAATACAAGCATACGCTGGAAATATTAATAATAAAGATTCCAAATAACTATCGTATTTATTTGTTACTTGCTGGCCCCGCAGACGTTGTCCTGCTCTAAGAATAAAATAAACTTGGACCTACCTACCCTACCTACACCTATCTACCCTACCCTACCTACCTACACCCACCTACCATTTTTTTTCATACAACAAAAAAACCGACAAAGACAAGCCAGTTGGCGCAGTTGGTTAAGACACCACCTATCACGCCGCGCTGGTCATGGGTTCGATTGTCCTGTGTCTGGGTGACATGTCTGTTTGTCCTGTGTCTCGGTGCAATTATCTATATAAGTATGTATTTATAAAAAAAAAGTAGTATTTTGTAGTATATCAGTTATCTGGTTGTCCATAGTATAAGCTCTGCTTAGTTTGGGATCAGATAACCGTGTGTGAACAATGTCCCAGAATATTTTTTATTTATTTATTCTATTACAGACTCGCTCTTGGTCGGTTTTTTAAGTAGATTTTACTCTTTTTGTTAAAAGTTAATTATTGTTTGTAATTAATAAACTCAAAAATACTTAACTTATTTTCTAAATTCTTTCACAAGTAGATTGCTATATTATCACCGAGTAACATTCATACTAATATTATATATGCGAAAGTAACTGTTTGTTTGTCTTATCGACTAAAAGGCTGAACCGATCACGATGAAATTTGGCACATAGATAGCCTATATTATGGAGAAGGATTTAAGCTACTTTTATCCCCGGAACAGGATACCGCGGGTAATAGCTAGAAGACTATATTTTATTTAAAAAAAAATTAAAAATTTAAAGAAACCCCCGACACACTTGACAAAAGAGGTGATATCTTCAAACGGCTCTCGATTAAGACACCTTTCAAACGAAAAAATCAAAATCGGTTCATCCATTCTATGATGCCACAGACAGACACACTACCAGCTTATATGTCCACTTTTTCGTCGGGGGTTAAAAATTCTTTACATCAGGCGGATCGCGTATGAAACTGTGATGAGGAAAGCTTTACTCACTTTAATAAGATCCAAAGCTTGCGGGTGTACCCTGGGTATCACATCACCTAAATCCCGAGGCGGGTAATCAGGGAAGTTGTCTATAACCACCGATACATTGTCAGGCCATTCTCTTCGCGGCGGGCGGCCGATTAATCTGAAATTATAATTTTTGGGTATTTGGTGATGATTTTAGGGTTGTGGTCGTTGCTTGGGATTGTGAAGGGGATACTTCAAGTAGAATTTTGATATGATGAAGTTTGTTTAAGAGACTGGTGAAAAATTTAAGTGAAACATGGAGTTCAACATAGAAACACTACAAATGGTCGTGGGTTCGAATCCTACAATGAGCTTGAGCTTTCAGTGAAGGAAAACATCGTGAGGAAACCATAGCACGATGGTAGAGTACTTTGTAGTACCCGCCTGGCTGGCTACCACCCTCAAGTTGTAAATCTGTCGCCAAGCACCTTTCGGTGTGTTCCGGCAATTGCACTTGAGAACCAGTTTGCCTTCTCGGCATTGTAACAGGTCCGCAACACATTGGCAATATCTCTGGTATTGCAAATGGCGATAGGCGACGGTAACCACTTACCATCAGTATCCGTATGCTTGCTTGCTACCTTAGTGGTATAAAAAATAATAATGTAGCAGTACGGTTTTTGTAGTCAACCCCCGCCTCTACGCTGCACAATTCCCCCAAAGAAAAGAATCAAAGAACTAACCTGAAAATAGTGTGTAACTGATCATTATCGCTGGCACCGGGCAGTAACGGCGCGTGCGTGTGGAGCTGCGCCAGTACGCATGCGCACGACCACACGTCCACGCCCGTGTTGTACGCCGCGCCCAGCAGCACCTCCGGGGGACGGTACCAGAGGGTTACCACCTGACCATTAAATACGGTTACTTTTAAATTTTCAGGGATTATTTTACATCATTATGAATAACGTTTACTAACAAAAAGTACCAATAATTAAATAAAAAAAAAACATACATTTTGACCCAGCAATATTAATTTGATAGGCCAGTTGGGGCAGTTGGTTAAGATTTTTTATCTACTCTCATATCGTAATGTTCTTATTATGAAATCAAAATCAGTACTTTAATGACCCACTTTAGGCACACCCGTGTATAATGATTCATTATAGTACAGTTGTGTTCCCAAGATAATGCTATAAAATAACTTTTTTTCTATTAAAGTACACTTTGGACCTATCAATAGTATAATAAATTCAATTTGACGATGACAATGTGACAAATTTTTGACTTGAACTTTAGAGGTAAGAATTTTTGGGAGTTGGCAACACGGATTTGATTAGGTATATGATTATTGTGTCTGTTTATTTTATTGTTTTTGCCTACATATATCATTTTGACCAAAAATGTCACAAAAATAGCAATTTTTTTTTTTAAAGTTGGTAGAAAAATACTATCGATTTTTCTATTTTTTTAAATTACATTATTTATATGAGTTTAGATAAAGTACTGTATGATACTGCACATAATTAGGTATTAAAAACTCGTGTGATACTATTAAGAACCTCGCCTACGGCTCGGTACTTAAACTCACACTCGTAGTTAATAACACCTATTATGCAACAGTATCATAAACTACTATTTTTTGTAGTATGTATAGACACAATACCGAGAAGGCAAACTGGCTCTCAAGTGTAATTGCGGGAACACACCGGTCGGTGCTTGGCGACAGATTTTCAACTTGTGTGTGGTAGCCAGTCAGCCGGAAAGTACCCTACCACCATGCTATGGTGTCCTCACCGTGTTTTCCTTCACCTCAAGCTCAATGTAGGATTTAAACCTAGCTATCATCGCCTCAAAACCAGATACCACCTATTGTGCCGCCGGTCGTGGGTTCGATTCTCATCCAGGACAAACATTTGTGCATGAACATGTCTATTTGTCCTGTGTCTGGCTGTAATTATCTATATAAGTATGTATTTACAAAATAAAGTAGCATATGTAGTATATCAGTTATCTGGTTTCCATAGTACAAGCTGTGCTTAGTTATTATGTGAATGTGAACAATGTCCCAGGATATTATTACTTACAACGCTAGTTAGCTTCATATCCGTGTCGTAGGTCTTGGCGAGACCGAAGTCGGCCAGTTTCACCCGTCCCGATGAGGTCACGAGCAGGTTATGCGGTTTCAAGTCGCGGTGCACGATGCGATGGGAGTGCAGAAAGTCAATGCCTGATAAAATGTCGTAAGACATGCTCTGGAAATAAGAGATTAAATTATTAACAAAATATGTATACAACGAGTAATTGAAATGACTCAAAACCTCTGCCATTGCAACTTATTGCGATTACGATGTCTTTTTCCTAAGAAAATTCATGATAAATGCCTGATTATAATTTATCAATCTTTCAAAACTCATTTATTCAGTTTAGGCCCTGATAAGGCACTTATGAATGTCGATAGTTACAATCATTACAATAGACTCTACCACCGGTTCCACATACACTTGAACTGAGAACACTCTGGCAACAAACTCAGCAAGGCTTAATTTTTTTTGCGGATCTTTCTTTTGAATTGATGTAATTACAGGTTTTGTTTTAAATATACATAAAGTTCATACAATTATCATTTGGAGGGGGCTGCAAGTGCAGAGAGAAGCTACTATAACCAAGTATTCTTTCTTGTCTTCAACATAATGAGCCACTTTATAGTAGGCCATGTCGATTAATCTCTGTTTAACATACTGTTTGAATTTATTGTAATCAGACATACGCTTATCAGACTGTTTTCTAGTTGGAGAACATTGAATAGGGTAGTTGACACTGTCAAAAATAAATGACCAAACACTGACCAATGCATAAAACATCTAAAAACACGTGGAGATATCAAATATGTTGTACATTTAATGCTTTTTATGATTTTGAATTATCAGTGGAACCACTAAGAGTAGATGATTTGATGCTGTGAAACTATGACGTCATAATGTAATATTTCATACAAAATTCCTTATAAACTATCGTTTTGACATTTATTAAAAAGTAGCTGATTTGATAAGTCAGTCAACTACCCTATTAAGAGTAGCTCAATTGATACTGTAAAATTATGACGCACACATAAGTATTTCATAAAAAACGAATGCTTTTATGTTTAATTAAACCTCTGATTTTACATGTCATCGAAGTTGCTGATTTGATGTCATTGAATACCCTATTTCACATACCCTTATTCTATTCTCCGACAACGGTCCAGGTGCTCTCTTCAGGTACGACTCCAGATCCTGCTCAACATGTTCGAAGACCAAGAACAACACCAGCTGTTGATCTCTATCCAATGATTGTCCACCGTGGCAGACGTCTAGCAGTCTGAAATTAAACATTTAATTACATAATATTATGCAATGGCCAATGGTAGCGCAAGACCGGCCATCGTGGAGATTTTTGGGGGAGGCCTTTGTCCAGCAGTGGACGTCTTTCGGCTGACATGATGATGCTATGGCCAGCCAGGCAGGCATAGATATAGAAAAAACTCCAGGGGGCCAGGGATAATAATCCTACTAATATTAATGTGAAAGTTTGCGAGTATGGATGTATAGATGGATGTTTGTTACTCTTTCACACATAAACCACTGAACGGATTTGGATGAAATTTGGAACACAGATAGTTTATACCCTGGATTAACACATAGGATACTTTTTATCCCGGGAAAACATAAGATCCCGATCGGGAACGCGAGACGGAAGCTAGTATAATAATAATTTAGTGGCACCTTTACAGAGACAACATCTTTTGTAAAGGTAGAAAAGGTTAAGTTTTAGTGTAACTACTGATATCTAAACTAAGATAGTGATATCCTGTATGATAAGCATCAGTGCCCATACCCAGGAATGGTTTTATTTTTTACAATACATAAACCAGTGTTTGACCACAATCTCACCATGGTCAATGATGATGTGGATGGTGGTAAGCACACAAAGCTTAGAAGGGAACCGGCTCTGAAGTGAAGCTGTCAGAACACACGTCCCAGAGCTTTTAATGAAAAAATAAAAATTCCAGAAACTGCAATTCAAATAGTTAAATTAACATTAACTGTAATCAAGAAAAAAGTATTGACGACAAGATTTTACCTCACCTAACAATATTAGGATGTCTGTAGGCTTCCAGCTGCCTCAGTAAAGCAATCTCCCTCAATGTGGACAATGGTATTCCATCTTCAGTTAGAGCTACCTTCACTTTCTTCATTGCTACTATTTGCCCGCTGTTATGGAGGTCTCTAGCTTTGTAAACTGTACCGTATGCCCCTGGAAATTAAATGAAAGTCATCGAAATGTTATAGTAACTTTAAAAAAAATACATAAGTTATTGGCATCATAGGTAAAATACCATTGCAATTTTATTGAACCTATTTTTTAAAGTATAAAAAATTAATTATTATGGAAATATTAACTCTATTGCAATAAAAATAAAGACCATTTTGCTTTCCCTTCACATAGTTCCGTTTCTAAGCATGTTTAGCATTCTAAAATTGAAAATTAGGACACCAGTTTAATTCCATTTAACGTTAACGTACTTTTATTTATAAAATTTATCCAAAAAGCACAATTATTTTTTTAAAAACAAGCATATTTATTCGTAAAACATTAATCGAATATTTTCGACGGAGGAAAATGCGCGAAATTAATGTTAACCGGCACATGGGGTTAAAATGAGGTTATTTTACATGTAAAGAATGAAAATACCTGTTCCAATAACGTTTAATTCCTCGTATTTCTTCGCATTTTGAAATAAAGCACTAACATCGCTAATTGATGCCATTGCAGGAGGATTTGTGGATGTGCTCGCTCCAGACATGATAAAGAAAGTTAATTTAAAACTTTATTCGACCTTATTTTCAACTTTTCCACGGACAAATACCACACCAATACTATTTCAATACACTTTTCCAGCACTAAAACCACTTGAATAACATTATTTCTTTATAAAACACGAGTTTTAAACAAAAAAAAGTTAGGACTCTAACCGGAGTTGTTTTGTCAACTTTTGTAAGGAGGGGAGGGCAACGAACTAAAACACCTGGCGTAAAAACAGACGAAATAAAAAAGTGTTTTTACTACCTGTGAATTAGTAGGGTAATATCTAAACTTGTTTTGGTCGGATAATGAACATCTGTTTTGAGGTTAGCGCCATCTAACGTGGAGTAGTTAAACTATTTCAATCAATAACGAACGATGTGTGTTCGTTGTCGTTCTCATACTAGACTAGGGAAAGCTTTCTTGTTTTAAAAAAAAATATGATTACGTAATTTGCATGTAAAATAAGTAAAAAAAAAAGTTATGAACAAAAAATTTAATATGAAATGACTAGGACCTAGTCTAGTACTGCGGAAAAAGGAGCGGGCCACTTATTTCCCATTCATTATTGCGATTCTATACAATTTATTATTGTAGTGATGGATGCTATTAAGCTATTGATTATTTATGTTCGTTCTAAAATAAATGGTGATGTGATTGTAAAAAACTATCATCGTACGGGCTCGTCCGGGATTTGAACCCGGGACCTCTCGCACCCGAAGCGAGAATCATACCCCTAGACCAACGAGCCTTGCGTAACTGAGTTGAATTTATATGTGTGGTATCACGAGTAATACGTCATCACTTATAAAATGTATTTTCTATTTTTTTTCAAATAAGACTGACTGCTTCAGTTGACTTTTAGATTAAAGTTGTTGCGTAATCAATCAACTGGCATAAATATTTTAAATTATTTGAAATTTATATTAAATCGAATTGGATTCACATATTCTACGAATAAAATAAACATACGAAAATCAAACAATTTCAGCACCAAAACAAGATTGAACACCTCAAGGCGTTTTAGAAAGTTGACGCGCGAAAGGGGAAAAAAATTACCGCTAGACGACACCCTATACATATCTCTTTCTTCCTTGAGCTTTACATATCTGCCATCACGCTCTATCGCATGAATGTGAGTGAATTCATTTCGAATCGCGGCAGTCGGCTGAAGACGGTACTGCGCGCGCATGTTCGAATTTTATGGCGGTATTTTCGAGACTAAAAATAAATATCATATCTTTTTAATTGGTTAAAAGCATTTATGTCAAATATTAATGGTAAATTGGTTTGTAATTAATAATATTAGTGCGATATTGTATTTTTTTTAATTGTGTGGAGACGGAAACGTGTGTGACAGTGTGTGACAAAATGTGAAAGTTTACGTTCGGAAGAAAAGTGTTGTTTCTTTTTGCAAGTTTTATCCTACATTATTTTGTGTTTGGACAGCTGTTTCATCACATTTATATTGATTGGTAAGTTGCTTTTATTTATATAGGATATCCTGTGTATACCTACGAAATGATACACCAGCAGTTATGCATCTTTTTTTACTTTTTATTATTTCTTCGATGAAGGTTGGAGGCACGATGCAAGTTTTTAAGGATTTTATCCAAGGATTGGTAATCCCATCGCATCGTAGGTAGGTATTCACCTACTTACCTACCTCGTTCTATTTATGTTAGATAAGTATACGTATTTAAATTGAAACATATTTTTTTACTTTCGAGAAAACGGGAAAAAGAATATAATTAACATTTGAAACAGATAAAAAAAACCGTAAATTATAGAAAAATAAGAAATGGTAAGTATTTATCTTCAAACCATATTTTAAAATTCAATTAAAAATATATTTCTAATTGGTTTTTAAATCAATAAACATCATTTGAATCCCTTTACAAAACATAACAAAACTAAACCAAAATAAAGAAAATAAACTCATCTACAATTTCATAACTATATTTCTAGATAAAAATAAATCTAAAACAACAATATCTTAATTTTGTAACTGGATAGAAAATTATGTGTAACGCACGACTTCACTCCATTAATTGCTCGTAACTGAATCTTCACGCTAGCACACTCAAGTGGGTGACCAGAGATCTCATCCGTTTTGGAGATGCATCTAATTAAACAGGATCTTTACTGTTTGGAAACCATAGCACAGTAGGGTACTTTGTAATAGATATTACCTATCGGCATGGCGGATTTGCAGTCTTAGCCGCCCTAAGCCCTTATAGTACCAGCCGCCCCTTTAACTAGGCCGTCCTCTGAAATCTGCCGCCCCTAGGCCGCGGCCTATACGGCCTATTTACAAATCCAGGACTGCCGCCTTGACCGGCGGTTAGATACCGCCCTGTGCCGCCCTCAAGATAAAAATCTGTCGCCAAGCACCTACCGATGTGTACCAACAGCTGCAATTGGGAGAGCTGTTCTCTTATAGGCTTCGTGTGCTTACCACCATCGGCCACATCATCACTGACTACGGTGAGATTGTGCTCCAAAGACAGGCCTATCTTTACATAGTAGAAAATGAAGTCGATTCCTCTGTCTGTTCGCTTAAATCTTTTAAACTACGCAACGGATTTTAATGCAGCTTTCAGCAATAGAAAGAGTGATTCAAGAGGAAGGTTTATATATATAATACATGCATGTAGTACAGAAAAGCTATGCGAAGCCGAGGCGGGTCGCTAGTACAGAATAAAATAAAACTAGGCTACTTTTTATCCCGGGAATAGTCGGTATAATCGGGAACAGCTATAGGCTAGTATTATCTACATATTATAAAACTAGTTGTTCCCCGCGGTTACACTCGCGTTCCCGAGATAAAATGTAGCCTATAACCTTCGGGGATAATGTAGCTTCCTATTAGTGAAATAATTTTTCAAATCGGACCAGTAACTCCGGAGATTAGCGCGTACAAACAAACTCTTCAGCTTTATTATAAGTATAGTTATAGATATAAAAAAGTATCGATAAAAATTCAAAGTATAGCCAATTGACCATACAATTATTATAAGACGCAATGATAAGCTGCACAAAACAATCTGAAAGAGCAATGAGGTTGTAAAACTAAAAGTAGGTATGTAAGCAAGGGCCACCACAGGTTCCACTGACCTAAATGAAAGTACTGTCCAAACCGGTTGGGGCGGTCTCGGACAGTCAGTCGAGACCTGACTTAAGGGTAAGACACTTACAATTTGTTCTTGATGACCTTCAGATCTTATATCTTAGAGAAAAGAATAAGCCTTTTATAGAATCACTTCGTTTTTTGTCTGTTTATGTGTCAAGTCAAGGCCCTTTTTCTCAGGATTTAATTCTATAGTTCTGTTATTAAATCTATAAGTAGTTTTTAATTAATGTATTTTGACTTTTGTTGTGACGTAATAATTATTTTAATATTTTTTATTTTTTGACATTATAATGTTTATTGTTTAATCAGGATAAAAATGAACATGTACTAGACTACAATTTAATGTTGTTAAGAATGTGTACGCCTAGCGGCAGAACTTAGCTCAGTACTCACTCAGATATTTGTTTTGTAACATCTCATCTATACCTATGTTCAGCAAATAAATATATTCTATTCTATTCTAGGAACGCGTAGAGGTAACAAGTCGAAATTAATATCAAATATTTGGAACTATGATTTGTTGGAGCTCTAAGTCAATGCCTATTTTGATATAAATAAGTACAAAACTTGATATGTAATTATATAAAAAAAAAAATTACACTAGCTGTTCCCCGCGACTGCACTCGCTTTCCCGGGATATAATGATATGATATATAGAAAACATAATGTAGCTCCCTATTAGTGGAATATTTTTTCGAATCGTACAGTAACACCAGAATTAGCGCGTTCAACAAACAAACAAACAAACTCTTCAGCTTTTACATTTGCATTTAGATACCCTCGGTCGAGTCAGACTCGCACTTGACCGGTTTTATTTAAACCAGATCTGCGTTCTGCCCCTTAATCTAACAAGATTCCAAGCGTTCGTTTTTTGTCTGTTTGTCCTGAGTCTGGGTGTAATTATGTATAAGTATAAGTAAGTATTTACAAAAAAAATTAGTATGTAGTACCTATATCAGTTATCTGGTTGTCCATAGTACAAGCTCTGCTTAGTTTGGGATCAGATAACCGTGTGTGAACAATGTCCCAGGATATTTATTTAACCTACCAATGCCACTTTAGTTACTGTCACCCGCACCAAGCAATAACGTAAACAGTGTAGTACAAAATATTGTTAAATATGTACGCTTACCCGCATTTAACTGTCATATTTTTATGTCTAAAAGTGAAATCGGCGATAACAGCCGCAGCGCATGCGCGAGTGCAGAAATTCTGTTAAAGATAAAGCTTTTTTATGTCAGAAAGCTGAAGATCAAATTCGAGTTCACCTTGTTCAATCGCCTATGAACAAAAGAATAAAAAAGGAAAAGGGGTTACTTGTTATTTGACTGATCTATCAACGCACAGCTCAAACCACTGAACGCCACTCTGGCGTCGCTGTCCGTATTTGGCCCAACAATTTTGTTGGCATATGGCTTTTGTTTATAACAAGTAGTTTCCGTTACGCTTTTATTATTTTTAAATGTTATTTAAATTTCAACCTTGACAGGAAAATATAAGAATTATAATAATAACGTTTTTAAAATCAATAAGGACAAGATTCGCCTGCAATAGAGTTGCTTTTCACGACTTTCCTAGATTTTCATTTTCATTTTATTTGACAGCCACGCCAGGCTGGCTAATCATGCCGAAATTTGGCATAAGTACATGTGACATAGCTACACATGAGTGTAGCCATCCGCTAAGAAAGGATTTTTTATTTGACCCCTAAACTAGGGGATCGCGGGTGAAACGCGCGGCGCGGAAAAATAGTAGATAAGTTTCGAATCTTGAAAATGGTGTCTTGATATTTACCCGACTGCGGCGAACCAAAAAAAGGGTCATGTGTGTATTTCCGACCTATGTTCCTTCGTATCTACTAAACGGCTGATATGTCATTAGATTTGTCTTTATTGCGCGAGTGTAGGTAGATTTAAATTATAAAAAAACTAAATGGCTGATTTTTGACGACAAAATGTATGTTTTTAAAAAACCTATCGAGTTGGGTTATCAAAATGAACGGCTCTAAAAGGTGTAATACAAACTTTTTAATCAACATATGCGGTGTCTAGCATACTCTAAAACTATGGCACACACGCACAAAGACAATTCGTCAAGCTGTTAGTACATTAATAGCTCAAGTTTACAATGTAATTTCACAGAAACGGACATTAGAAATTTAAGAAACCAGTTTCTGAACGCACAGTTACAGTTTAGAACTTTGTTGGAGTCTTGGGTACAGTTTTCGGGTCGGTGTTTGACTACAATCTCACCGTGGTCAGTGGTGATGTGGCTGATTAATACACGCAAAGTCTAGAAAGAAACTGGCTCTCAAGTGCAGCTGTCGGAACACCGCGCAATTTGAGTGTGGTAGCTAGGCAGTAGCGGGTACTACAAAGTACCCTACCACCGTGCTATGGTTTCCTCATGAGGTTTCCTTACCGAAAGCTCAAGTTAATGAGGAATAACAACAAAAAAATCTAATTAGTCCGTCAGTTAGATTATCAAAAAATATTGGATACGTATTTTTTAATTTATCAAATCAAAGATAAGTCCCATCAAAGTGCAGGATTGGGGCTTGTGACGTCATTGTACAACTACTTTTTAGTACACTTTTTGCAGACCGGAAAATTTTAACGTACTGTATCTTCGTTATTTTTTCTTTTTGGATCAAAATAAAAAATACGTATCCAATATTTTTTGATAATCTAACTGACGGACTAATTAGATTTTTTTGTTGTTATTCCTCATTGTTGGATTCGAACCAGCTATCATCTATCATCGCACAAAACATTAATGAAGTTTTCAGTTATGCCTTAATTTGCCTATGTATTTGTCCGGTAACGTTGCTGCAGCCATCAGAGGCTTACCAACTATAGTCCTTTAAAAAAAAATTGCCAATATAGGTATAACTCAGTAATACAGCATTCTACTGGTAATAGATTTAAACGGTCCATTCGTTTTTAGGCTTATTCATTACAAACAAAAATACCAAAAAAATATATCTTTATAATATTAACTAGCGATCCGCCCCGGCTTCGCATGGCTTTTCTGTACTATAATATGCATTGCATGTATTATACATATAAACCTTCCTCTTGAATCACTCTATTTATTTCTGAAAAATGCATTAAAATCCGTTGGGTAGTTTAAAAGATCTAAGCGAACAGACAGCGGAAGCGACTTAATTTTATATACTACTAGCTGTTCCCCGCAGCTTCACTCGCGTTCCCGGGATAAAAAAGTAGCATATAACCTTCGGGGATAATGTACCAGTAACTCCGGAGATCAGCGCGTTCAAACAAACTCTTCAGCATTATTATTAGAATAGAAGATTTAGAAATCTTTTTAACTAACTTCGACGTTAAAATACCTGGGTATACCTATCACCTTACCACCAATATCAAATCTATACTAATAATAAAGCTGAAGAGTTTGTTTGAACGCGCTGATCTCCGGAGTTACTGGTCCGATTCGAAAAATTCTTTCACTAATAGGAAGCTACATTATCCCCGAAGGTTATAGGCTACTTTATATCCCAGGAACGCGAGTGAAGCCGCGGGGAACAGCTAGTAGTTAAATAACAGGAAATAGATTATACCTAAATATGCAAAAACAGTTATCTGTATAACAGTAAAAGTTATGTTTGGATTCTATGTTTGCAGTCACATATTTTATTTTGAATATTAGTAGGTCTGTTGGATTAAAACTACCGTAACGAGGCTTATGGGCCCGAAGATGATGAAACACGAAGATTCTAACTAAAATATGAAGAAACTCCTGACACACTGGAAAAGAGGATGATCTTATGATGATAGTTAAGAACATTCTTTTTTTCTTTTTTTTTTCCTATGTATAGGCCTGTGTTTGACCACAATCTCACCGTGGTCAGTGATGATGTGGCCGATGGTGGTAAGCACACAAAGCCTAGAAAGGAACTGGCTCTCAAGTGCAGCTGTCGGAACACACCGAAAGGTGCTTGGCGACAGATTTACAACTTGAGGGTAGTAGCCGGCCACGCGGGTATTACAAAGTATCACCGTGCTATGGTTTCCTCACTATGTTTTCTTTCTCCGACAGTTTTCTTCACTTTTCAATCTTAATCGGTTCATCTGTTCAGGAGGTAATGCCACAGACAGACACACAGATGTACATATTACCGACTTACAGTACCGGCGTTACGGTAGGGCGCGGTAGGGCGATCGCCCAGGGCGCCAGATGTAAAGGGGCGCCAGGCCCACCTTTATTTCCGGTCGCTCATGAGCGAGTCCTGCTATCTCAAGTCTAAATAAATAAATAAATTCTCAAGTCTAAAGATGGCTTAAAATCCCTTTTGTTGGCGGGAGAAGGGGAGGGGGGGTATCACATCTCGCCCAGGGTGCTGGTAGAGCTAAAACCGGCACTGCCGACTTATCACCTCTTTTTCGTCGGGGATTTAAAGGGGACAAATCTATAGGTGTCTTAGGGTTCCGTAATACAAAAGAAAAAAACGGAACCCTTATAGGATAACTCGTACGTCTGTCTGTCTGTCCGAAAATACTGGACTGGATTGGGTCAATTTGATAACAATTAAAAAAAGTTTTGCACACTATTGTGTGACATATCAAATGAAAGGTCTCGTTGTGAGGATCACAAATCATATATTTTTTATAATTTTAAAATAAATAGTTTTGAAAAAAATACAGAAAATAGTTCTTTAGGTATAGATACAGGAAAACCTATAAGAAGTCTATGGTACTTAGAGTAACATAGGAAATTATGGGTGCACCACTGCTGGGAGCTCATTCCACAACTTGAGCGGTATTTACAGTCAGTGCCGGTTTTAGCTCTACCAGCACCCTGGGCGAGATGTGATAACCCCCGCCAACAAAAGGGATTTTAAGCCATTATAGCCATTTTATCTTAAGACTTGAGAATTTATTTATTTATTTAGACTCGAGGTAGCAGGACTCGCTCATGAGCGACCGGAAATAAAGGTGGGCCTGGCGCCCTGGGCGATCGCCCTACCGCGCCCTACCCTAACGCCGGTACTGTTTACTGTCGGTTTTCCCCTTTCTTGTACTCTGTCCCCAACCTTTAACTTAAGTAACAGTATTAAAATCATTATAGTAATATAAAAAACCAGTCGTTTCCGAAAACGACCGATCCAAGTTCAACAGACTGAACGGTATTTTATTATCATTTCTAAATGAAAACATATGGCGTAGATGCAAATGTGAGAATGTTACTAGTTTGGTGCTATGGTTTCGCTCGGTTGGGTTGTACTGACGTAGATTTTGGATTTCTAAGATTTGTATAGGCAGGCGCAATAATGTTCAGGAGTTGGGGCTTGTGACGTCACGTCTCTGTAAAAAGTGTACTAAGACGTGACGTCACACGAAATGTTATCGCACTGTATCTTCGTTATTTTTTGTCTTTGGAACTAAAGAAAAAATATGTCTGTATACTGACGGACTAATTCGATTGTTTTAGTCAACATGCCTATTATAAAAATATGCGACGTCATTTTGTAAGTTCTGCCAAAAATTAGAGTTAAAAATCCAAAATGTGGCCAACCTACCCACAGGTCGAAGCTACTGAAGCGATAGAAAACTTGCTGATTCCCGTGGTTTCACCCGCGTTCCTGGGATATAAAGTATCCTACAGCACTCCGGGTTAATGTAGCTTCCTATTAGTGAAAGAATTTTTAGAATCGGACCAGTAACTCCGGAGATTACCTCCTACATACGAACTTACAAACATTACCTCCTTATCTCAGATTACAAAACAATAGCTTTGTAATCTTTTAGAACCTAAGGGGCTGGTACGTGACGATGGCAAGCGACCGGACAGTAAGTCATTGGGGCCTTGGAACACGGGTAGACCCCTGTGTGTCCCACACCCTAGCGCGCGTCCCACACCCTAGCGCCTTTCCACCTTCCAGATACGTCTGTAGTCGCCGGCGCTGCCTCAAGAGCCTTAAATACGCTGCTCTACAGGAGTCCAACGTATTTTCGGCGTTTGGGGTTGAAATTCTAGGGTCCTGGGGACCGGAGGCTCGGCGATTGTTCAAAGAGATCTTCTTCCGACATCTTCAATAATCATCATCGTATTTCAGACAATTTACACCCAAGCCTTCCTAAGGTGAAAACCGTATGAAAATCCATTCAGTAGTTTTTGTTTTTATCAGGTTCTGACAGACAGAGACGACAACTTTGTTTGATAACACATATTTCACAATAGTGATAACAAGTATTCACTACAAATTATACAAACTACAATTTACATTGCTCCTGCCGATCATCAAAATTGTCCTTGGTACCCATAATGTTGGCAAGTTACCCCTGTGAATAGTCAAGCTTAGCCTCTGGGTGAAAAAGTCCTTGGCTTTTAGTCTCCAGAGACCAAGGCCAAGCGTCCCCCTCCCCCGTTAACACCCTGAGCCGAGGTTCGTACCCCATTCGGGGTTGACCTCAGACGTTGTTACCAAAATTTTTACCGGTTGAGAGCCCTCTGCGCTCGCCGATTTGTCCGGTAAGGTTGCTGCAGCCATAAGAGACTACAAATTATAGTCTTTAAAAAAAAAAGGCCAAGCGTTTGCCTATATCTTCCACCGTTGATTTTGTGTATAGAAATATAGTTACTTATGGATAGTATATCCCAAATGAACCCATGTACACAATATAAAAGGCGACATCCGTGTGTCGTCATGTCATGTCGACGTAACGGTTAGGTCGCCAGCGGCAGGTGGAGCCGCGTGACCTACATAGCTAGGTACCGGTGTATCTTGTTTGACGTTTGTATTTCAGACTTTTAATTGGTGCCTCATTGACCTATGATTTATTTTTAACCGACTTCAAAAAAGGAGGATCTCAATTTTGTTTTTCGTAAGAGTATACTCCTGAGGTGGTCCCATTGTCACCAAGTCTCACGATCTGTTGATGGAAATGGCAAAAAAGGGCATTACAAGGCAGTACTCTTTTTTAAAAAGTTAAATATTATAATAGGGTAGTTGACTGACACACATCAAATCAGCTACTTTTTAATAAATGTCAAAACGATAGTTTATAAGGAATTTTGTATGAAATATTACATTATGACGTCATAGTTTCACAGCATCAAGTCATGTACTCTTAGTGGTTCTACTGGTCATTAAAAATCATAGAAAGCATTAAATGTACAACATATTTGATATTTCCACGTGTTTTTAGATGTTTTATGCATTGGTTAGTGTTTGGTCATTTATTTTTGACACTGTCATCTAGCCTATTACTGAAAAAAAAATCATTATGAAAAAATTAATATATTTTTAAAAAAAATATTAGTTTAATTCCCCGCGGTTTCACTCACGTTCTAGGATAAAAAGTATCCCTTCTCCATATATATAGACTATCTGCGTGGCAAAATTAATCGCGATCGGTTCAGCGGTTTAGACGTGAGAAGGTGACAAACAAACAGTTACTTTCGCATTTATAATATTAGTTTGGATGATAAAAAATCAAAATATTTTGTTTTTCTGACGTCATCGCTTCAAATCTTTGATAAGTTTAAAATAAAGTTATCTGGTCCATGTCGTTCGTTATTGCGAAATGATTATTCACTCGGAATAAAATGTAAAGTCACGCGAAAGTCATACGTGATGTTAACCACTTTCCATTGCTTTTATATACTATATTATAACTAAAATTATTATTTCAAGAGCCAGTTTTAAAAGTAAGGGAGTACCTATACTCAAAAATATGTTTTATAGTATGTAGGTAGCAGTGGCGAGGGGTGAAATTATGGCGAGGGTAAGCCGTTCAAAAAACACCGATAATTTTAGAATTACAGTGTATTTTAAGCATGATAAAAGTGACTTTGAAATTATGAAACTGTGGGACTGGGATTTCTAAAAGGTAAGCCGATGGGAATCGGCTTGTATGGACCCTTCGCCACTGGTAGGTATATATCGACGGTGAAGTGACAAGAACTCCTAACTGTCATTTTGGAGATTTCGAGTTTTTTACATAGATAGACATTAAAAAATCGTTTGCGTGAGCTGGCAAGAACAGCCAAATTTATTTTCTATTTTTTTAACGAATTATTGATTACCGACAATAACTATTATGCAATTGTGCATAAAATTTTCTGGTAATAGCTCCTATTAAACTAATAGCAATGTAAAGTTTTTTTAGTTTCCTGTAAAATTCTGTTTATGCACATAGGAGTTCTTGTCACTTCAACGTCGATATATTATATAGGCCTGTGTTTGACTACAATCTCACCGTGGTCAGTGATGATGTGGCCAATGGTGGTAAGCACACAAAGCGTAGAAGGGAACTGGCTTTCAAGTGCAACTGTCAGAACACACCAGTAGGTGCTTGGCGACAGATTTTCAACCTGACGGTGGTAGCCCGCTGGGGGGTACTACAAAGTTCCCTACCACCGTGCTATGGTTTCCTCACGATGTTTTCCTTCACCGAAAGCTCAAGCTCATTGTAACATGAACCTAAGACCTTCGTCTCGTCACTACCACTGCTATCGCCTGTAATTTTTCAAACTCAAAACTCATTTATTCAGTTTAGGCCCTGGTAAGGCACTTATGAATGTCAACAGTTACAATTATTACAATAGACTCTACCACCGGCTCCACATACACTTGAACTGAGAAGACTCCGATAAGAAACTCAGCAAGGCTTCTTTCTTTTGAATTTACTCAGTTTAGGCCTTGAAAAGGCACTTATGAACGTCGATAGTTAACCTCGGTCCTGCAAAGTACTCTACCATCGTGCTATGGATTCCTCATGTTTTCCTTCACCCAAAATTAAAAAAAAAACCCCAGCTTAATCAGAATTTTGCAAGCAAACTTACGTATACCAACGGATCTAGTAATTCAGTTCACCATGATTCATCAGGATGTACTGCGCAAGCGCACCACTAGCGACACAAAGACAACAGTTGCGCAACTTGTTAGTTACGTCGTCTTCACTTGTGTGCGTCATAATGGGTTTTCGGTGTTACAAAAGGTTATGATTGAGTTTTGTTTTTTTTTTTCTGTTTTTAGTTTTAACACAAAATAGATTGGATTTCTGAGAGAAAGTGAATTTGGTGGTGCTGGTTCTGTCGTTTACAAACCCGCAGTCGGGTAAAAAGTATGTAGTTTTTAAAGCGAACTATCCTACTATATACAGGTTGTTTTTTTTTGTTTGTTTGAACGCGCTAATCTCTAGTGTTACTGGTCCGATTAAAAAAAATGTTTCACTAATAAGCTACATTATCCGCCGAGGTTATAGGCTACTTTTTATCCCGGGAACGCGAGTGAAACCGCGGGGGACAGCTAAGTAGTATAATTTAATATATAATTTATTTTAATTACCTATAATTATAATAATTATTATGTGAGTATGGATGAATGTTTGTTACTCTTTCAGGTAAAAACTACTAGGTAAGGATGAAACTTGGCACATAGATAGATCATACCCGGGAATAAAATCTAGGCTACTTTTTATCCAGGGAAAACATAAGATACCTCAGGAATGCGGGTGAAACCGCAGGGCGGAAGCTAGTTTAAAAATATTTCCCGAATTCGGATTTATGCGGCCAAAATAGTCTTTGAAAAAAAAGTTATTAAAACAAATTACAGAAACAAACTAGCCATTGGACTAAACGAGGACAATGCAAATGTCAGACATTGGCCTAAATATTTGATCAAAACAAAGCCAAGATCCGCTATGTGTGAATTACGCACGCTTGTCGTGAATTAACAATTAACTATGGCACACAATAAGAGGCCACATCGCTCGTAGAACCGACGACCGCTGGGGCAGGAAGCTCCGGAAGACGCAGCGTGGGCAGGCAGCGTGCCCCCACAAGGTGGACCGTCGATCTTGTGAGGGTCGCGGGAAACCGCTGGATGCGGGTAGCGCAACCGGCCAGCGTGGAGATCCTTGGGGCCTTTGTCCAGCAGTGGACGTCTTTCGGATGACATGATGATACAATCAGATATATGTACTTGAATAGGATCATATAGGATAGTCTATAATTACTTACAACAAATATACAAATCGAGAAAAAAAACATCTTCCATTATTTGCTAGCTTTCCCCCGCGGTTTTACCCGTGTTCCCGGAGGATCTAGTGTTTTCCCGGGATAAAAAGTAGGTATCCTACGTCTTAATCCAGGTTATAATAAACTATCTGTGTTGCAAATTTCATCTAAATCCGTTCAGTAGTTTTCACATGAAAAATAACATAGGACATACATCCATACTCACAAACTTTCGCAATTATAATATTAATAGGATATTTATTATATCCTTAGGATACTATAGTATAATCTATAGTAGGTTAATAATCTATACTAATAATAAAGCTGAAGAGTTTGTTTGAACGCGATAATCTCTGGATCAGACTGGATCTACCAGTCGGATTCTTTTTTTTTTTTTTTTAAGACTAACGTTGGTAGCCTCTGATTGCTGCTCCAACCTTACCGGACAATCGGCGAGCGCAGAGGGCTCTCACTAATTAAAAGCTACATGAACCCAAAGTGCTTTAGCCTACTTTTTATCCCAGGAACGCGACTGAAACCGCGAGAAACAGCTAGTCTTGTTTAAACATCTCAATATTCAAGAAAACTTTGATATCGCGATGTAAAATTTTGTGGCGCCATCTATCCATTAGTGCGTGAACCACTTGTCTCACTAGATACATTCTTCTATAGAATTTCCTTCACGTACCTAAGTAACGATTCGTATTTGACCGTATTACCCGGTATTGATGCCAAATGCGTGTAACTGTTATACTATGTATTATTCAACACGTGTCCGTGTGTCCTAATAAGTGTTATGAATGTTGTATAATTATGTCTGGTGATGGGCTGGGTACAAATAGAAGGTGGGTTAAGAGTCGAACTCAAACTCAAAACTCATTTATTTCAGTTTTGGCCGTAATAAGGTACTTATGAATGTCAATAGGCCAGGCCAGTTGGCGCAGTTGGTTAAGACGCCACCTATCGTACCGCTGGTCGTGGGTTCGATTCCCATGCAGAACAAACATTTGTGTGCATGAACATGTCTGTTTGTCCTGAGTCTGGGTGTAATAATCTCTGTATTAATAAAAAAAATGTAGTATATGTAGTATATCAGTTATCTGGTTGCCCATAGTACAAGCTCTGCTTAGTTTGGGATCAGATAACCGTGTGTGAACAATGTCCCAGGAAAAAAATTGATAGAATTTTTACAAGACTCTACCACCGGTTTGGAATACACTTAAACTGAGAAGACTCCGGCAAGAAACTCAGCAAGGCTTCTTTTTTTGTTGTTAGTTCTTGTAATAGTAGTCTGCAAGTCGTAGAACCGACGGTCGCTGGGGTAGAAAGTTTCTCGAGTAAAGACGCAGCGTGGACAGGCAGCGTGCCCCCCACAAGGTGGACGATCTTGAGATGGTCGCGGGAAACCGCTGGATGCGGGTAGCGCAAGACCGGCCATCTTTTTGACAAACATACGACTTATAACTGAATTGCAATTATCAAGAAACGTATTGTTTTTCGCGGATTAATAAGTTAACACAAAATTTGAATCAACTAATATTTTTTAATAGATGTTACGTGACGAGGAGTAAAATTAAAGCGAGGGTATGCCATTCAAAAAACATCCATAATTTTATATTTAATTACAGTGTATTTTATATAAAAGTCGCTTTGAAATAATGAATCTGTGGGACTGGCATTTCGAAAAGGTAAGCCGATGGGAATCGGCTTGTATGGACCCTTCGCCACTGATAGGTATTGACTGACTCAGCATACATTAAAGTCAGAAGACTTCTTTTACCTACTGATTTTCAGTAAAAAGAGCTATAAAGAGGTAATCATTTTTATTTTGTTTCAGGTAAAAACCAACAGATATGATTTTAAAAACTTAGAACTCAGATAGTGATGTGATTGAATTGAACAAAATAATGTGAAGTGACCGCACGGATGGACAAGAGTGAAGTGTCAAATTTGCCGCCAAATCAAGATGGCTGCCGGCACGACAAAATGGCGGACGAGGGGGTGCCTCGGCGCAGTTTTGTTCGCTATATTTATACAAGTTATTAATGGTGAGTTATCTAAAATACTAACCTAAACCTAACCTAGGAAATTATCGTTTGTTATTTTAACGTTAACTCAAACACTCAAATTTAATCAAGATAAAATTCTATAAAATACAAAATGGCGGTGGAATACAAAAATGTTCGTTAATATATTACAAGAGACGAAGCGCACTCGATCGCTCGAGCAAAAGTGCCCGACCCGTGGCTCGTCCCCACTCATCAAAACCACCCGTCAATGTTGCCAGTCATAGGTTCATAGACAGACGTAACCATAGAGTACACCAAACCAATAATCGGATAACTCAGAATTTTTCACCTGTCCCGATGTTTGTCATGGAATCTTGCAAGTTCAATTTGAACCATTTACCACTTCCAATAGAGCTGAAATTTTGCATACACATGTATATCGCGTGACAATGCAATATTATGATGACATGTAGCTGATCTGATGCTGGAGCTGGAAGGTGGCCATAGGAACTCCGCAATAAAACGACACAAGCCCGTCGTGTTTGGGCTCATTGGAACCGTCTTAACGAGTAGTTGAAGACTGTGCAAAAAAGTACAGTCGGCAATGAAAGCTTGTACTAAAAATTAAATTTTTGACAGAAACTTGTTTTCTATATTTGTAGGCTATCATAACGATCAAATCTTTTTAATAAACATGGTAAATTCGTTGTTAATTACTTAGGTACTAACATAATAAATCTGATGGTACTTTGAGTAAAAGTGCTTTATCTTGTCCGGGTAAATGGTTGTGACCAATAAAAATAAACATCTGACAGGACAAAAATATCTTTCATCCTATATTTTTTGTTAGAAAGAGATAAAGTGACTTTCCATCCAGGTGCGGTTATAAATATCCTGGGACATTCTTGACACTCGGTTATCTGATCCCAAATTAAGCAGAGCTTGTACTATGGACAACCAGATAACTGATATACTACTGAAACTACTTTTTTTTCGTAAATACATAATTATATAGATAATTACACCCAGACACAGGACAAACAGACATGTTCATGCACACAAATGTTTGTCCTGGATAGGTCAGAACCCATGACCAGCAGCGTGATAGGTGTTCCTTAACCAAAAGCGCCAACTGGCTTGGTTATAAAATTCCTTCAAATAAGTATATTATTATGAACCCTGCTTTTCAAATCACGATATGAAACTTACACCATACAATCGATTCAAATTCATCGATACCTTGACCATGTATCGATCGAGACTAACAACGCTTGCGCAACCATCCGTGGCGGTATCCTTGATTGCGGTCGTTTACCCTGGTTCCGAAGATTTAGCTGTTTTTTCCGCTAATATAAACTTTTTGTGCGTCTCATTCTGCCAGATCCGGAATATTAAAAAGAGAAAATAATTTATGTAGACTAAGAACGAAGTTTCTAAGGCTGAGATCTATAGAGAGTGCTTTGACTTTGCCTAGACTTTACTTACGTAAAACTTGGCTCATTTACGAGTTGTAATCCTACTAATACTTATAAATGCGAAAGTTTGTGTGTATGTATACATCTTTGTTGCTCTTTCACGTAAAACCTAATGAACGGATTTGGATGAAACTTGGCACATAGATAGATCATTCCCTGGAATAACATATAGGCTAATTTTTATCCCGAAAAAACATGAGATACCTCGGGAACGCGGGTGAAACCGCGGGGAACAACTATAAAGTATATTTTTGTTTGACCATTAAGTGTAGCAAAATCTTCGATTTGGTGCACTTAGGCTTTGCTTAGAATACACTCAGAAGGATTAAACTTTATCTTAACTAAAAGTAAAGTTGAGGAAAGTCTAAATACGCTCTATAGATCTCAGCCTAAGTGAAAATAAAATCTATCAACCAGCTTTCAGTCCTGTGGTTTCACTCTAGATCTTTATTTTATCTTTGTTGAGATAATCGGGCGGTTTGTTAAAGCTATGGCGGATGCCATGGGAGATTAGAGGACTAATAAAAAATCCGGTCAAGTGCGAGTTGGACTCGCGCACGAAGGGTTCCCTTCATTATCTATAAAAACGGCAAAAAAATCCTAAAAAGATACAGCCTGGTGAAAGACGGACAGACAGCGGAGTCTTAGTAATAGGGTCCCGTTTTACCCCTTTGGTACGGAACCCTCAAAAGTGAATTTCAAAGGTACAAACTTCTAAGGGGGTTTGCCCCCTTAGAAAACTCTAGCTCATTGTAGGATTCGAAGCCGCGACCTTAAATGAAAGCGTATGACCGAATCGTGTCGTGATCAGTGAAAGTACCTACAATAAAATCAAATGGGTGCACTTGAAACGATACCTTATATAACGTTATTAAGGATCAAATTTAACTGGTGTAAGTTATAATCATTGAATAAATTTAAACACAAGTAACATTTAATCATTTAATATCTATTATTTAACATATAGTCTAATAATTCAATGAACACAACTCAGAGATCAAATCGCGGGCTTAATACAGACCAAACACAAGTGACGTTGACAGCGTGTGTAGTGTTGCCCTGACATCCCCCTTTTTATGCTGTGTTTAATCTTGGTATCGCTGCGGCAACTTGATGACGCGGCCGTGACGCGTCGTAATAGGTGATGCTGGAATGACCGGCGGTGACATCGCTGTTGCGGCCGGTTCCGGGTCCGATGTGGCAGGCGACTCCAGAGCCGGCTTTACCACTGATTGCCCGCCGTCTGGGGTGCTTGGTGGCTCTTGACTGTGGCCAGGGCAAGCGGCTTTTAAATGCCATGAATTTCGTACATATTGTGCTCCATCTCTCGTTTCCACCATAAAAGACCGAGGCCGTTCCGGCATCCGTGCCATAATTTCGGCTGGTATCCAGTTAGCGTGGTCTTTCCTCAGCACAACACTTTCTCCCACATTGAAGTCTTTATTATTTTTTTTTCCTTTATCTGCGTAATTCTTTTCTTTTTCTTTTAATTTTTTTAGAGTTTTTGTTACATTCCTCACTATTCTGGGTATGAGTAATTTCTTATTGGTTGGCAGAAGTGTTTTTGTACGTCTGTTCATTAATCTTTGCACTGGAGAGCCTAAGTCTTGTCTGGGTGTATTACGGTGGTGAAGGAGTGCTAATAATGTATCAGTATTATCTTCTGTGCATTTTTTCATTAAGTTCTTAGCCTCCTGGACATAGCGCTCCGCTAATCCATTTGAACGTGGAAAGTTCGGACTCGACATTCGATGCTCAAAGTTCCATTCTTTGGTGAATTGTCTGAAATCATGACTGTCATACTGTTTACCTCCATCAGACATTAATACGTCTGGGATCCCAAAGGTAGCAAACCAAACTTTCAAGCTTCTTATGATAGCTGTACTTGTGATGTTAGGCAATTCCTTGAAATCAAAGTATCCTGAGTATGCATCTGCTATAAGTATATAATCATTCCCTTTTAGGTGGAACAAATCTGAAGCTACCACACTCCATGGGCGTTCCGGGGCAGGTTGTAGTAGAATAGATTCCATTGGGTTGTCTTTTTGTACTTTCGCACAAGCTTTGCATGCCTTAACAAAGTCAGTTAGGTCACTAGTCATATTAGGCCAAAACACATTGTCTCTGGCTAGTTGCAAAGTACCTTTTACTCCTTTATGGCTCATGTGACAATGTTTCATTACTAGTGGTACCATTGATTGAGGTATAAAAACTCTATTGTTCTTAAAAATTAAATCATTATAAACACTTAGTGTTTCTCTATAGTACCAATATTTTTTTAAATTCTGTGGTAGGTATTCTATTTTTTCTGGCCATCCTTCTAGTATTACCTTTTTCAAATCATTTAACTCTTGACACTTCTCTGTCTCTTCTTTTAACTCTATAGTGCGAGGTTTTGAGAATGGCAACACTGTACATATTTGCAATTCTCCACTGTCTATTTCTTCACATGATAAATCACGACAGTCTCTACTGAGAGTGTCAGCGACATACATTTCTGTCCCTTTTTTGTATACTATTGTAGCATTGTATGGTAGGATTTGAAAAAACATTCGTTGCAATCTGGCTGGAGCCTCTACTAGAGGTTTTTTAAATATAGCTTCAAGAGGCTTATGGTCAGATTCAATTGTAAGGTTCTTACAGCCCCATATATATGTGTGGAACTTTTTACATGCTACTAGAATGGCATTAGCTTCTTTTTCTAGTTGACTATAATTTTGTTCCGTTTTTGTGAAGGCCTTAGCGCAGTAAGCTATTGGTTTATCATTCTGTATAAGTACTCCTCCACATGCATAGCTACTGGCATCTACTGAAACTAAAATAGGGGCTCTAGGATCATAGAACCCAAGGACTGGTGGGCTTTTTAATAACTTCTTAAGTCTGTTAAAGGCTTCCTCCTGATCCTGATCCCAATACCATTCAACATTCTTGTGTAGGAGCTGTCGCAACGGTTTTGTTATATCAGCTAGGTCTTTTATAAATTTAGACAGGTAAGTGATGAGTCCCAAAAACCGTTGTAGTTCTTTGACATTTTCTGGCTTTTTTATTTTATTAATAGTATCCAGTTTCTCCGGGTCTGGTTTCAATCCTTCATGAGTCACCATATGTCCGAGGAATTTTACTTCTTGTGTATTGAAGATACACTTTTCTTTATTTAGTTTTAGCCCAGAGTAAAAAGAAAAAAGATTTTCAGAACTTTTTCTGTGGTCTTTTCTAATTCTTTTTTATTTGTAGCATGTAGAAGTACATCGTCCATTGATACTTCTGCGTTTTTTACATTCGATAGCAGAGAACTCATAACTTGTTGGAAAACTTCTGTTGCTGATGCTAATCCGAATGGCATTCTTAAGCAGGAAAATCTTCCAAATGGTGTGCTAAATGTCAGGTAATCTGATGTGCGCTCCGTGACTTTCAGTTGCCAAAATCCTTTTTTACAGTCAAGGAGAGTGTACCATTTTGAACCATTCAAGCGTGCTGTTATCTCTTCAACAGTGTTCAGAGGGTAAAATCTTCGTTTTAAATTTTTATTGATGGCTGATGGGTCAATGCATAATCTGATTTTATTGTTTTTTCTTACTACAACCATAGGCGAAACAGCTGGGGTTGGCTTGGTCACAGGTTTTATTATTTTTTGTGCTACCATACTATCTAGTTCTTCTTTGACTTGTTGTCTTAAAATATGTGGTATCTTTCTTGCTGGACAAATTGGTAATTTAGGGTCCTCAACTAAGTCAATATCATAGCAAAATTGTTTTAAACAACCAATACCTTCAAATAAGTCTTGATATGTTGAAAGAGCATCTACTTTTTTTATTAGATTTAATTTGACACATGAAGCCTTTCCCAAAATAGGTGCTATTTCTTCATCCACTATTATGAACTTTAATACACTTGTTTGACCTTTAATTGTTGTGTTAATTCTTGCTTCCCCAACCACAGGTATCTTATGATTTGAGAAGGATGTGAGATATCTTGTTGTTGACTGTTCGATATGTGTGTTAGATCTGTCGGCTATATTTTTACTTATTACATTACACTGACTTCCAGAATCTAATTTAAATTTCACTGCAATGTTACCTGGTAGTACAGCAGTCTCATACCAGTCTTGGATATCATTATCTTTGCCATTTGCTACGGTTGAAACATATAAATTAGTAGAATTATCTTCATCTGAGCTATCATTCTGAGTGATTGTCTCTACTTTCCTTGATTTACAGCATTTTGTGAGATGTTTTTTTTTGTTACATATTTTACAGATCTTCTTAAATGCTGGACAAGCTCGCCGTCCATGTGTGGTATTACATCTTTCACAGAAAAAGGTGTCTTCACAGGTTCTGTTACAGGTCACCATGTCTACTGCTGCTGCCTGCTTCATGTTATTCACCTGCATTTTTACCTGCTCTGCTGAATGACAGATATCTATAGTTCTTTGCAGTGTGAGATTGGGTTCCGCTAGCAACTTTTCACGGGTGGTGTTGCTTTCCACACCAACCACTATGCGGTCTCTGATGATACTGTTTTCTAATGTTCCATAGTCACAGCTTTTTACTTTACTTTTAAGAGTTGTTAAGAATTCATCAAACACTTGGCCTTCTTTTTGACTAATTAGGTTAAACATGTACCTTTCATAAGTTTCATTGGTTTGTGGAGTAAAATGACTCGTAAACTTTTGTTTAACTGTTGCGAAGTCTTTGGATTCTTCGTCTGTTAGGTTAAAGGTGTTGAAAATTACAGCTGCATCCGGGCCGAGGCATGTCATTAGCACGGCGACTTGGACTTCTGGTTTTTTATTTTTCAGATTGGATGCTGTGGCGTACCATTCGAACTGCTGCATCCATAATTTCCAAGCAACCGCAGTGTTTTTGTTTTCGTTGACTAAGAAATACTTCGGTGGCTTTAGATTGCCTACTGAATCTTTGGTTGTTTCTTCGCTCATTTTGGACGGGTTTCGGCACCATGTAAGTTATAATCATTGAATAACTTTAAACACAAGTAACATTTAATCATTTAATATCTATTATTTAACATATAGTCTAATAATTCAATGAACACAACTCAGAGATCAAATCGCGGGCTTAATACAGACCAAACACAAGTGACGTTGACAGCGTGTGTAGTGTTGCCCTGACAACTGGGAACGATAAATTCATATTTAAATCTTATTTATTCAGTTTGAGCCCGGATAAGACACTCATGAATAACGAGCTGGTCCTTGCGGATTCATCCCCTTAGCAAGGAAGATGTTGGAATACACCAGTAGATGCTTAGCGACAGATTTTCAATGTCCAGCCAGGTGGGTACTACAAAGTACACCACCACCGTGCTATGGTTTCCTCACAATGTTTTCCTTCACAAAAAGCTCAAGCTCATTGATGTAGGATTGTATCCCGCGACCTTCGTCTCGGCATTCGTCATCACTACGACTGAGCTATCATCGTCGTCAAACACAAGCTTACGTAGAAAAATAAAGCTTCAAACCCCTTCCTGGGTTTCAAACTTTTTCTACGGGTTTAGCTTTGCTGCAGTCGGATAAAAAATGTGCCTTTATCTACTCTCATATCTGTTATATATCTATGTGTAAGTACGTAATAAGGTGCGCGTGGGGTCTACAAGCAAACGACTTGGTAGTTGAATACACCCTGATTTATTTAATCGTACATCGGGAGCGGTGCAGCCGCTGCACGCATACATACATCTATGTAGGTAGGTTCTACATACATAACATTCCCTCCACCTTATAGCTTAAATTAGTAATTTAAATCTAAAAAAATCTTCTAAAACTAAGCAAAGCGTTTTGCTGGCTTGGCTCATCATCGCTACTCAAGCACGTCTCACTTGGTGAGTCGAGGCGCAGCGGTGTCAGTTCTCGTCTGCGAGCGAGCACGGGCACCGCTGGGGGTGTCGCGGGACTCGCGGGGGTCATGTCATTACTCGCGCTGGTGCCCTCATTCTCCTCCCCCTCCGATTCTCTAACCTCTATCGGAATTGGCGATGACACGCTGGTGCCCTCGTCCCCAATGGAGTCGAAAGTGTCGTCGACATGATTGCTTGACGTTGGCTGTATGTCGGGAACGACATCGGGATTCCAGTCAGGACGATAATCTGGTTCCAGTGTAGAGGTGCGAACCCTTAACTGGTCTACATGTCGAGTTACCTCACAGTCAAATTGTGGTACATATATAGTAAACATAACATTTCCTAATTTTTTCTTAATTTTGCCTTCAAGCCAGCAAATTTTCTTATTATCAACATTTTTTGTTATCCATACTAAATCATTTATTTTAAATTCTTGTCTTTGTCTACCTTTATAATTTTTAACCTGTAAGCACTGTTTTCTTTCTACTGTTTGAGTAAGGTTTGTGGATGAGGAAGATGACTTTATTTCAGTAAAAGGTTTAATGAGATCTAATCGTGAGCGCAAAGGCTTGCCATACAAAAGTTCCGCTGGTGATTTATCGGTGGTGCTATTTTTAGAATTCCTATAATCAAATAAAAACTTTGAAATCTGTTCTTGTAGTATTTTTTTATTATTATTATCTAAAATGATTGATTTAAGACCTTTTTTTACTATTTTTACCAAACTTTCGGCTTGGCCATTGCTAGACGGATGATACGCTGGAGAAAAAATATGTTTAATGCCATTAATAGTACAGAATTCCTGAAAATCCTGAGACGCGAATGAAGTGCCATTATCAGTCACCAATACCTGCGGTATTCCTACCCTTGCCATAAAATCATACAATTTTCCAATGACTGCCTTAGATCCATATGAATTTGTCATCGTATAACATTCCACCCACTTACTGTAGGCGTCCACAATAATAAGAAACATTTGATTATTAAAAGGCCCCAAAAAATCTAAATGAACACGATAGAATGGTTCAGGAGGGAACGGCCAGGGGGCAAGTGGCGCATGCGGCGGCCGGGGCCGTAATGTGGCGCACACTGTACACCTCGCTGCCAGTCGCTCCAGTGCCTCGTCCACGCCGGGAAACCATAACCGTCTGCGTGCTTCGGCTTTCATCTTGATTATGCCAAAATGTGAACTATGCAGTTCCCTACAAATCGATTCATGTAACGAATATGGTATGACCACCTTATGACCCCGCATCAAACAACCGTTTTCATATGACAATTGCAATCTGACATTATAGTATGGTTTAATTTGTAAATCACTAACTTTTTTAGGCCACCCGTTAATTATATAAAATTTTACTTTACTTAGAATAGGGTCGTTATCGGTTTCACGGCGCAGATCATGTGACGTCACCGGTAGGCTCCCGTCGATTACAAAATGTACATACGCCGCGCGGTCCTCAAAACTAGTTTCGTCCTCACAGTGCGATACACGATTGCGCGCGCGCGCCCCCTCCTCCTCCCCATCATCGTTAGTGTTCACATCGCGCATCGCTCGCGATAAATAGTCTGCACAGTTATCGCTACTTTTAACATATTCAATGTTATAATTATATGCAGACAAAAAAATCGCGTAGCGTTGAAGTCTGTTTGCGGACACTTCGGGAATACCCCGATGAGGGCCAAAGATGGTTAGGAGTGGTTTATGATCTGTTCGCAGTATAAAGGGGACGGATCTTCCATACAAATATTGGTGAAACCGGCGGACGCCGAATATTATAGCGGTCGCCTCTTTCTGTATCTGTGCGTAATTTTTCTCTGCTGAATTGAGAGTCCGAGAAGCATATGACACCGGTCTCTCGACCCCGTCTTTACAAATTTGTGATAGCACGGCGCCTAATCCCGTTGGTGATGCATCGACGGTTAATATTAAACTTGCGTCCGAATCAAAATGTGCTAAATATTCATCTGTAGCCATCACTTTTTTTATTTTATCAAACGCGTCGTCATGTATTGACGTCCATTCCCATTTAACATTTTTGCGCAGTAAGTTATATAATGGGTGTAAAATTGACGCTGCTTCAGGTATAAAATTCCGGTAATAATTGGTTAACCCTAAAAAAGACTGTAATTGTGTGACGTTTATAGGCTTGGAAACTTGAAGAATAGCTTTAACTTTATCTGGTGATTTCCTAACCCCGTTTCTATCAATAATATGGCCCAGATAACAAAGCTCATCTTTAAAATATTCACATTTGGAAGCTTGTACTGTTAACCCAGCGTTCTGTAGACGCTGCAAAACCGCTTCCAGGTGCTGTTTATGAAGACCTCGGTTTGGTCCTGTAATTAAAACATCATCCAGAAAGAAGACGATCCCTTCCAACCCTGCTAACACACATTCCATGGCGCGTTGAAATATTGCCGGTGCTGATGATAGTCCAAATACCAGTCTGGTGTAGTTGAACAACCCGCGATGTGTATTAATACATGTGAGGCTCTGCGACGACTCACTCAATATAAATTGGTTATAGGCCATTGATAAATCCAATTTACTAAACTGTACACCACCATTAAGCTTAGCAAACAAGTCTTTAATCGTCGGTAATGGGTACTTGTCCACAATTAACTGCTTATTAATTGTAACGGAGTAATCTGCACATAGTCGAAGTCCCCCGTCCTTTTTTAAGGCTGGAACGATTGGAGATGCATATTCGGAGTGCTGTACCGGTTTTAGCACCCCAATAGCAACCAGTCGATCTAATTCTTTATCGATTTTTTGTTTTAAGGCATATGGTACCGGCCTAGCTTTGAAAAAAATTGGTTTTGAATCTGGCTTTAAACGTAATTCTACTGTATTTTTATTATATGCCCCTAAGCTACCGGAAAACACTTTCGGATATTTGGCTATTAAATCCTGTACTATCTTATTATTTCCCGTCGAGCTATCGTCATACAATGCATGCACAGTGGGAGCGAACTCTAACTGAAAACAACGTATAAAATCTCGGCCTAGAAGAGACGGTCCTCCATTGCGTACAACAAACATGTCTAGGTTATGGGTACTCCCGCTGTATGTAACCGGTACACGCACGAGCCCGCACGTTTCGATCTTTGTACCAGTATAACCCAATAGTTTTTTATTAGTGACTGACAATGGCAATTTATAAAAATACTTTTTGTAAGTTCCCTCAGAAATTACGCTAACTGCTGAACCACTATCTATCTCGAATTCGAAAAACAGATCACCGATACCCACTTTTTCCGTCATTGGCTGACCTCTGTCACACCTAATATTATTAAAAAACTCACCGTCATCGTCATCTCCGTCATCCACATTACCTTCGTCTATTTTTTTTATTTTATCTAGAACCGCGCACATTCGACCTAAATGACCCTTTTGGTTACACTTCTTACACTTATAGTTTTTGAACCGACACTGGTTTGACTTATGATTGGTAAATCCGCACACACTACACTTTTCTTTTTTGGATATAGTAAACACGCTGTCTTGGCCCACTGCAGTCGCGCCGACGCCAATGCCGCCAGGCACCACCGTCGCCGCCGAGGCGTGCTTGCGTGCACACCGCACGCTTTCCGCCAAATCCACTGCCTTTGCCAAAGTTAGTTCCCGCTGATCTTGGGCAAATAACTTATCTCGTTCGTGTCCCGGTGCCATGCCCATTATGAATTTATCCAAAAGGGCCTCTTCCAAATTCTTAAAACCGCAGTGTGCGGCCAATCCTCTGATCCTGGCCGCCCATTGAGTGTGACTCTCACCCGTCCGTTGCGTAGCCGAATAAAAAATCGACTTTTCCGAGAACCCAACGCGTTTAGGTATGAAATGATTGTCGAGCAATTTCAGTATTTCTTCGTATTCACTCTCTTCCACTTTCTTAGGTAGTGCTAAATCACTAGCAAGCTTGTAAGATGATTCACTGAGCGCGCTCAGTAAGATAGCCCGCCGCTTGACCTTGGCTTTGTCCTTTTCGTCGGTGAAATCGTTCGCGATGAACCACTGGTTTAATCGCGATTTGTAGCTGTACCAATCTTGTGAAACATGGTCAAACGATGATAAAATACCGAAAGATACTCCTGATGACATTTTTTTTTTTTTTTTTTTAGTTATACGCGTGTAATCCGTACGTCGCCACTGTTATATATCTATGTGTAAGTACGTAATAAGGTGCGCGTGGGGTCTACAAGCAAACGACTTGGTAGTTGAATACACCCTGATTTATTTAATCGTACATCGGGAGCGGTGCAGCCGCTGCACGCATACATACATCTATGTAGGTAGGTTCTACATACATAACAATATCGTAATGTTCTTATTATGAAATCAAAATCAGTACTTTAATGACCCACTTTAGGCACACCCGTGTATAATGATTAATTATAGTACAGTTGTGTTCCCAAGATAATGCTATAAAATAACTTTTTTTCTATTAAAGTACACTTTGGACCTATCAATAGTATAATCAATCAGTATCAATTCAATTTGACTATGACAATATGTGACAAATTTGTTGACTTGAAATTTAGAGGTAAGAATTTTTGGGAGTTGGCAACACGGATTTGATTAGGTATATGATTATTGTGTCTGTTTACTTTATTGTTTTTGCCTACATATATAATTTTGACCAAAAATGACACCTTTTTTTTTTTTTTTTGCAAAGTCAATTTTAAATTATTGATCACCTGGCCGTTTATTATGATCCAATCGAGCGTCGACCTCTGGATAGTCTAATTTCGCGTCGATGTCAGCTATCAAAATGCCGACAGCAGGCATACCGACGCTTTTGTTTTTTTGGAATGTTATTTCAATTCCTTGATAGGTAAGAAATAAGATAACCATAATAATAACGTTTAATTCAATAAAAGCGAGAATCGCCTGCGAAATGCTGTGAAAAGCGTCTCCTCGCGATTCCCGTCAGAGCCTTATGGACACAATAACTGATATACCACTTTATTTGTAAATACATACTTATATAGATAATTACACCCAGACTCAGGAGAAACAGACATGTTCATGCACACAATTGTTTGTCCTGGAAGGGCACCGAACCCATGACCTGCAGCGCGATAGGTGGTGTCTTAACCAACTGCGCCAACTGGTCTGTATTTTGTGTTTCCATCGACACTCAACCAGGGCCGCGCCGACCCCGCCAGCGCCTGTGTACGAAACCTACGAAGCGCCTCTTTTTGGGGTTCCGTACCCGAAGGGTCTAAACGGAGCCCTATTTCTGTCACTCAAGTGTCTCTACAATCTTCAAAATTATGATATTTCATCCGGCGCCTCTACTGCCTTGGCGCCTGTGTGTGCTGCACATTCGCACATAGGGGCGGCGCGGCCCTGCTCTCGACTGGTTATAACGATTCTATTGACACCGATTGTAGGTAGTTAAGGCGCTAACGATGGAGCATGCGTAGACTGCTAAAATATCACTTTTACCGTAGTCGGGTAAAAAAGCAATCCAACCATTGACCTATCCGCATTTCATATTGAAACCTAGGCATTAGAAATGCAGTTTACAAAACTAAAGCCTCAAGTTAAAACAGATCGAAGAAACCACATAATCAAACTGTTGTTATCAACATCTAGCCGATACAAAACAAGTTAAGAGCTTAGAAAACTTAGATTAAAATAAAGGGAAGATACAGTCACCACCTTCGTTACATAAATCGCTTATTGTAGTTGGATTGCGGTCAAAACACAAGCTTATTGAAATAAAAAAAATAAAACACTCACTGGGTGTAAAGTCAAATACGTCCACCGAGAGAATGCATTTCTTAAATCTGGAAAAGCTAGGGATATTGCAGATTGAGAAAGAAGAAAAAAAAAAAAAAAATATTTGTCACACAAACCATAATGTGGTATTATTTACCATAATTTTAAAAGTAAGCTATTCTAGCTATGTAAAACAATACATAGGTAAACTTTATTTGTTCCTGGTACTTACATTTCTACAAAATAAAAGGCGGCATTTCATTACTTTTTTTTTTTTTTTTTTCTAATACGATATGATAAATTTCTCTGAATGTATTAAAGACTAATGCATTTTGATATACCTACTTAAGGATATTTCCAGAAATTCTTAGTATGTTCTTTTCAATACTAAAATATCCCTAGATTGTGTGTACCGTATCTTCCCTTTTGTTGTTTTAGTCTAAGTCTGTAAGTGGGAGTGTCGACGACGAGCGGCCTCGTCGCGGTATGTAGGTCCGTCCGTTATGTAGTACGCATGTATAGTGTCTCGGCCCTTGGTTATTGTATGTAGGATTGGTGAAGCATGTGTTCTTAATTGGGCACAAGTTAATATCCTGGGACATTCTTCACACTTACTTTGGAATCCAGATAACTTAAATGACATACTGACAAGCCAGTTGGTTGGTTAAGACACCATCTATTACGCCGCTGGGTTCGATTCCCATCCAGGACAAACATTTTTTTTTTTTTTTTTTTTTTTTTTTTTTTCCTTATCCCAGGGTACACATTAGGTGTAGTTCCCTATTGTTATTACAATCTAGCCTTAATATTAGGCTAATAAGTAATTTATTTTTAACTTAAACTTCTAAATTCACTATTACTAAGAATGTGTCCATTAACACTTTTCTTATTGTCTCTATTAAGGGGAAGACACTTTGTTCTTGTGTTCTTTATAAGTAGCACTTTAATTATGTTACACTATTATAACGAAAACTACACTAACTCAAATGGTTTAGTTCTTTTGAGTCGTCTCACTATATTTGTGTGATCAAGAAGCTGGATTGCCTCAACGTTCACGTGATGATGAAGTCGGTTTTGATGAGCTTCTGCATATTTTTTTATAACTTTGTCAACCATCTCTACTTTAAGGTCCCGATGGAGGTCGACGTTTCTAATGTACCAAGGAGCATTAACTATTTCCCTCAGCACCTTATTCTGGAGGCGTTGGATTGTCAGAATATTGCTTGGTTTGGCGCAGCCCCATAGCTGAATGCCATAAGTCCATATTGGCACAAGGACTTGTTTATATAGTAGTAGTTTGTTGTGTATTGAAAGTTTAGAGTGTTTTCCAAGCAGCCAATACATTCTTTTATACCGTAGTTCTAATTCATCCTTTTTTTTCTTGACGTGAGCTTTCCAGCGTAGCTTTACATCAAGCGTCATGCCGAGATATTTAGCTGTATTCTCATATGGGATTGGTTTGTCATTAATATAGACTGGAGAATACTGGGGTTTCTTATTGCTGAAGTCTATGTGAATAGATTTGGATTCATTAAGTTTAATTCTCCATTTTTTTGTCCAGTTGTAGACTTGATTGACAGCTATTTGGACATTCTCAGTTGCCTCTTTGTGGGTATTTCCTGTAGCCATTATAGCTGTATCATCAGCAAAGGTCGCAATGGTGTTATTTTCGAGTTCAGGAATATCATAGGTGTATAATAAGTACAGGACCGGACCTAAAACACTACCTTGTGGTACACCAGCCTTTATTTCTTTCAGTTCAGAGTAGGCATCTTCTTGCCTTATTCTAAATACTCTATCTGAAATATACGATTCTAGGATATCAGCGAACTGTTTTGGTAGGTTTTTTCTCAGTTTATAGATGAGACCTTCATGCCATACCTTGTCAAATGCTTGTGCAACATCTAAAAATATAGTAGAGCACACTTTTTTATCTTCAAGAGTATGTTCGATGATGTTTATAATTCTGTGCACTTGATCTAATGTCGAGTGCTTTTCTCGAAACCCAAATTGGTGATCTGGTATGAGTGTCTTACTTTCTATAATAGTTTTCATTCTCTTTAGCAACAGCTTTTCAAATAATTTTGACATGATGGGCAGCAGGGAGATCGGTCTGTAGGATGTAGCTTCATGGGATGGTTTTCCAGGCTTTGCTATCATTATCACTTCAGCCACTTTCCATAGGTCTGGTACATATTTTAATCTAAATGAGGCATTAATAAGAGTTGTTAGTCTAACAATGGCTTTTTTCGGGAGATTTCGAAGTATTTCTCCTGATATTAGATCATAACCAGGAGATTTTCGTGGGCTAATATGTTGCTTAATTTCTTGTACAACTTCTCTTGGTGTAACTAGTTTTATATCTACATTATCACGCGACATCATATTTTCATCCAGAGAAAGAGCTTCATATGTTTCACCCTCGTTTGGTTGAAATATGGCTTCGAGATGTTCTGCAAACCTTTTAGCTTTTTGTTCGTTATTCACTGCCCATTTACCATTTCCATCTTTGATTGGTGGGATTTGGGTTATTGACTTTTTAAGATTTTTAGTAACCTTCCAAAGGGAATAATCAGTGATGCGATCACTAGTTAGATTCTGTAGAAATTTATCAGTCGTTTCATTGTTAAAATCTTGTATTTGCCTATTTACTTTTTTGGTTAAGTTATTAAGCTTTCTTTTGTCCTCAGGGCATCTAGATCGGTGCCAGATTTTCCTTTGTCTTCTCTTATCAGCGATTAGATCTATGATTCTACTAGGATACGTATTTCCTTTGGTTTTCTTATCCCTAAGTGGAGTATTTTTCCAAGCTGCTTGTTGAATGTGCTCAATAAAGCTTTGGACTTCAATGTTTAAATGTTCAGGTGTCTTAAGTGGAATCTTTAGATCTATAAGCTTATCTAGGTCTATCTTAAAGCTTTCCCAGTCTGTAAATTTATTGACTAACGTCAAAGCTCTTTTTTTATAGAGGATGTTTTCGCTTAATTCTAAATATATTGCGGAGTGATCTGAGTTCATATCATAGCTATGTTTTGTTCTTATATACTTAGATGATAAATTTTTAATGATAAAAAAATCTATGATGTCTGGAATTTTATGGGGATCTGTAGGCCAGTATGTAGGCATTCCAGTAGACGTCACGTCACATTTCATGTCTTTTATGGCGCTTAATAATTCTTTGCCTTTAGTTGTAGTTAGTCTGGAGCCCCAATACGTATTTTTAGCATTGAAGTCACCTCCTAGAACAAATCTATTTCCAAGGCTCTTTAGAAAAGTCATATACTGTTCTTTTCTGATCATATATCGAGGTGGACAATAAATGGCTGATACTGTTAAAGAGTATCTCTTGGTTTTGATGGATATCGCCACTGACTGTATCTCTTTCTCTTCGAATTTTATTTCTTCGTAGTGATGTATGTTTTGTTTTACAATGACAGCACTACCGCCTCTTGCAGTATTATCAGGATGTAATGCATGATATACTTTGTAGCCTTTAAACTTAATGTGACATTGCTTTGTGAAGTGTGTTTCAGATATTAGACACACATCAACATTTTCTATGTCTAGGATTACTTGTAGTTCGTTTTTATGCTTTTGTAAACCATTTGAGTTCCATGTCATAATTTTGAGTGTGGTATTCATTTTTTAGGCTTAGACATAGCTGTTTTGGTGCTATTTTCAATTTTTTTCAATCTGTCATCAAATGTTAACATCAGTTTTAGAATTTCGTCTAATTTATTGTCACTGCTAACATTTGCTGGAGGGCCTTGAGGTGCTTTGGTACCTCTTGCGGCTACTTGGGAGAAAGATATATCTTTACTTGTATAGTTATACACTTTTCTTTGAATAGGCTTACCTTGTACTGGATCACCTTGTTTTCCACTAGTTACCTTTTGTTGTCGGGTCAATGGTGATTTTTTTGTGTTCTTGTTTCGTAGAAGTTGTATTTCTTTAGCTACGGCACATCCCCTGTAGTTAGCTGGATGTGGAGCTCCACAGTGAACGCATTTTGGCTTCTCTTCGCTAGTTTTTTTGCAGTCTTTGGTTAGATGTTTACCTGTGCATTTTACGCACCTCGGTTCTTTTGAGCAATACCTTTGTGTATGTCCATAAGCCTGACACCTTTTGCATTGAGGTACTAGATTGGTGGTTTTAATAGCCTGTATCTCCACTTTATAACCCATAATAGTTTTAATATTATGTATCTTGGTAATTTGTTCTTCATTTTTGAATGTTAGCATGAACATATTAAGTGGTTCTTTTGTTTTCCAGCTTAATTTGTTTACTGCCTCTAGAATCATGTAACCTTTGTTTTTGAGGTCATCCACTATTCTCTCCGGTTTACATGAAGAGTGAAGTTTTTTGACCATCACTCTTATCGGTCTCTCTTGTTTATTTTCATAAGAATGCCAGTGACAATTATTGTCGGCAAGAGATTTGGTTATTTTTCTATATGATTCTTCATTGGTTGTGTTAACTTTGACAGTATCACCACTCATCATTTTAATTGTGAATGTATCAGCTGCCTGAGTTTCTGATAGAAAGTCGAAGAAATTCTGATAATCTTGAATGCCATCCACTATAATGGGTGGTGGCATTTGAGCTTTGTTGCTTTTTTCGTTACTCTTATTTTCTTCATTAGTTGTTGTTTTGATTTGAGTGGGTGTGGTGTTCAATTTTCTTTTTTTTCGTGTTTTAGTACGAATCCACTCCGTTTCTCGAGCAAGTTCTTCTTCGTCTGTGTTATATTCAACGCAAGGGGACGTAGAAGTTTCCATGGTGGTAGTTTCTGGTTTAGAGTTCTCCGCAAAGCATTTTAGCTGCTGTTGGAGAATCTCAATTTGGCTTTGCAAATCCTTTACGAGACTTTGCAGTTTTTCACGCTCTGCTCGCTCCTCGCTAAAATGTTTATACAACAGATGTTCAGTTTCTGTTGTAAGTCTGATCGAACACTTGCTTGGGGATTCCTTACTTTTCGAAGCCATTATTATAGCAAGTGCTAGCTTCGCCTTAACAAAATTATAATAATATGCTGACGAGCGTGCGCCACGGTAACTGGGTCATCGTGGTACGGCCGCCTCGCGCCGGCTTTATTATGATACGTTAGCAGTTTACACTATTTGGACCGCGCGGTCGCGTCTTCGCGAGCTACACAACTGATCTCAGCGAAAATCGAACGATCACTGGAGGACAAACATGAACATGTCTGTTTGTAAAAAATAGTAGGTATATGTATTATATCAGTTATCTGGTTGTCCATAGTACAAGCTCTGCTTAGTTTGGGATCAGATAACCGTGCGTGAACAATGTCCCAGGATATTTATTATTATTTACTATCTGTCCCCCGTGGTTTCACCCGCGTTCTTGAGGTTCATGATTTCCCAGGATAAAAAGTAGCCTATGTTCTTCTCCATAACATATACTATCTGCGTGCCAAATTTCATCGCGATCGGTTGAGAGGTTTAAGCGGGAAGCTTTGGAACCCAAATAACTGTTAAATTACATACATACTAGCCACGCCCCGGCTTCACACGGGTGCAATTTATACAACTTTCGTTTTAATTTTCGATACAAAATAATTCGATAAAGTTAACTACTTATCAAACCTAGAAAATTGGTCATAATTTTCAAACGGCTGAGTGGATTTTCTTTAAACACAGCTAAGAACAGTCTCGATTAAGACACCTATAAAAAAAACAATAAGGAGCCATGAGACCACAAACACACATAGACAGACAGACGTCGTTTTTGCGTCGGGGATTAAAAACCCTTTCTTCGACAGTTGTCTCTTCATCATCATACATAAATTAAAAAAAAAAAAGGTCCACCAAAAAAAAGAAGCCTTGCTGAGTTCCTTGCCGGAATCTTCTCAGTTCAAGTGTATTCGAACCGGTAGTAGAGTCTATTGTAAAACTGTAACTGTTGACATTCATAAGTGCCTTATTAGGGCCTAAACTGAGTAAATGAGTTTAGATTTGATTTTGATTTTGATTGAATAATAAGGTAACTGAAATTTATGAACAATACTTAGATGCATTCTGTTTACGGTCGAGCGACTCTTACGGTATTCTCTCATACGGCTTACCTACTGGACCATAGACACCCATAGACTAACTGAAAAGTACAGAATGTCCTTAGGAGGTAGAACATGCGTTTTTTCGGTCAAAAAGTACTTCCTACATAAAGCTACCGTAGCGTTATGGTCAGCCTTACTCTCCAGAAATTGATCTTTATTTATAAGCGATACTATGAGATGGAGCAATACAGGTTGTGTTTTTTATTCAAAGTGAATGAGTTCGATTCCCGGCAAGGCAATTTTAGTTTTTGAAAATCCAAGATGGACGGTCTTGCGCTACCCGCATCCAGCGATATCGCGCGGTTTAAGGCTTGGTAGTGACGTCGAATGCCGAGACGAAGGTCGCAGGTTGGAATCCTACAATGAGCTTCAGCTTTCGGTGTAGGAAATCATCGTGAGGCAACCATAGCACGGTGGTAGAGTACTTTATAGTACCCGCCTGGTTGGCTACCACCCTCAAGTTAAAAATCTGTCACCACCACCATTTGGTGTGTGCCGATAGCTGCACTTGAGAGCCAGTTCCCTGGGCTTTGTGTGCTTACCATCGGTCACATCATCACTGACCACGATGAAATTGTGGTCAATCAAAACCCTCGCAAAATGGTCGTTTATTTGAATATATTTCAATGATATTCGAAACTAACGATCATCAGAAAAAACACACACTTTAAAGTCAGTATTTTTTTTTTATTTGGTTGTGTTTTGATCTCCAAGCTCTCATATAGTTCTTCGAACATGTCTGGGGCATGTTTGTTTGATCGAGGAGTATTGAAGCGTTGTAGCATGGCGGAGTCATCGTACCATAACGTTTAAGTATGTTACTGCGCGCGCACAGTTTACTATACCGTTGGCAGTCGATAGTACCTATTGTGGAAATTATATGTGCATCTCGAATGCTGTTCCGGGATAGCCCATAAGCACTTAATTTGCTTATGGGCTATCCCGGAACAGCATTCGATTTCGCATTCTATACAAAACCCAAAACTCATTTATTCAGTTTAGGCCCTAATAAGGCACTTATGAATGTCAACAGTTACAATTTTACAATAGACTCTACCACCGGTTTAATACACTTGAACTGAGAACACTCCGGCAAGAAACTCAGCAAGGCTTCTTTTTTTGTGGATTAAGCTATCACGTCTCGAGGGGCCCCATAAATAGGACGGATTTTTTTAAGTCCACCTGATGGTAAGTGGTTACCGCCATTATACCATATTTCCAATGTGTTGCCGACCTGTTATAATGCCGAGAAGGCAACTGGCTCTGAAGTGCAGCTCTGCTGTCGGAACACACCGGTATGTGTTTGGCGACAGATTTTCAACTTGAAGGTAGCCAGCCAGGCGGGTACAGTACACTATACTCCCGATTTACACAACTAATAAAAATCATTATCACGCCATTTAACGTTCAACAATATCATTTTCGCCTAAAGTACTAATAAACATGGGTAATGTTGTAGGCGCACTCTTTTCGGAAATGATCGATTTTACGAATTTTGGCGATGCTTCATCTAAGTTGTGTAATACTGTACTACAAATGTTAAGTGCCGAAGTGAAATTAGCTTCACGCACAAACGACATACCAGTAATCAATCTTATCTGTACTGTAAACGTTGAAGCAAAAATGTCGAGTCAAGTGAAAGTACCTGTCATACATTTTGAAGGACTGTTCACTGTTCGCCATTGTTCGTGGGAGCCAAGCGTGACTTCATGGCTTGTCTTATGTCACCTTGAAATATCTTGTTACATCAGTGTACGTGATAATGATAATCATGGTGATTATCGATATGAAGCTTTGAGAGGATGTTATCGCTAGGGATTTTAGAAAATATCCAAGAAATGATGATTCTAGATTCAGTTTTACTCGGCATTCTTTGTTTCAAGAGAATTGGAGAATATATGACGAGGAATAGTATTTTTAAAGATTTGAGTTTTTCATTAGTACCTAACGTCAGAAAAAATCGTGAATATGTCCCTTTTTAAAACTAAGAATGTATTTTTCTCTTATTTGACCCATCTAAATAATTTGAAATTATTGACATACATCCAGAAAGGGAATAGTTTTCATACTTTAAAAAAAGGCTTCCTTTTTTATTTATTTGGGGTTCATTATTGCTTACTCGAGCGGAGCGCGCGCACCAAGGTGTGTCCGAAAATAACGCACTAGATAATAAATTTCGTGGAGATCTTTGGGGGAGGCCTTTGTCCAGCAGTGGACGTCTTTCGGCTGACAGGATGATGATAATAAATTTGCTGGCACACTTCTAATGTTGGGAAGTGGGTAAGTTTCAAAACATTATATAGAACTAAACATCATTTTCTTTTCATTTCAGGTTACGAAGAAATCTACACAATATCACAATTGTCACCAAAATCAGCCTCAGACCACAGTTTAATAGAAGACACTGTACTAAAAACCAGTAATGTAGAAAACGTTGCATTTAGAATAGAACCTAGCGCTAAATTCGATGATCAAGAAACCTTAGAACCCGAAGACATAATCACAGATGAAGAATATGACAAACACTTCATTGTAGCTAGATCTATCGATCCAGTCAGAGAATCTAGATCGATAAACATAGAAGAAATACCAACATCTAATAATGAAATTGATAACGAATTAGAACTGCATAACAAAAGGAAATATTACGATATACATCCTACAAAGACTGTTGATTATTTACATAGCATTAACGATGAAGTAATTCTACCATCAGATGGCTTTGGTGATAGATTAGAGTTCAAGTTTCCGGGGGAAGCCAAGAGGGTCCCAAAGGCTCGTGCACTAGCGCCTATGGGGCCCAAAATACGGCCTACTGCAGTGCAACCGATATTTGCAACAATCAACCCTAGAGACGAAGGCAGACAGAATTCTGAAATACAGAACATTATCACTGGTATTGTTAAGTTATTGAATGGTAATGTCAACGTACAAGCTAATACGCAGTTGCTGAACGGTCGTCCAGGGCGTCCGATGGCTTCCAGGATCAATAACCGAGGACCGCCGAAGATTTCCGATGTGCCACCGGACTTCGATAAGCCAGTGACTCCGCCACATCCATATATTCCGATGAAGACTCCCCCTCCCTATCCATTCGATCGACCTCCACTTCATGGTGTCAATTTACCCGAGCAAATTGTACCACCACTGACGCACAGACCAGGTTTCCATAGGCCAATGCCTCCTTGGCAGAGACCACGGCCAAGACCACCACCTCGGAGACCCAATCCTGGTCTTCCGATGTATAAACCTAGTCAATCTCCTATAGGGTTACCAGATATACCTGAAATAGATGACCATAGACATGAAGATGATTTAAATATCAATGAAAATGAAACGACTAATTCAGAAAATAACTTGCATTCAGATAAAGAAACGGTTTCAATAACTAATCTTCCTGAAGTTAATGTTACTGAAGATAAGGAAGAGAAAACCACTGTTGCTGATACAACTACTACTTCTACTACAACTTCAACAACTACTACTACTACAACGACAACTACTACTACTGAACCGCCAACAACTACCTCAACGACTACAACTGAAAAACCAACAGAAAAAACCACAGTCACAACAGAAAAACCGACTACAACTACTGATAAACCAAAGACTGAGAAGCCAGTAAAACCAGAGAAAGATAAGAAAACTCAACTTACCAATGAAAAAGAGAAACCTAATAAATTTAAAATTGATGATAAACCAGTTAATAAAACAGTTAAGAATGAAACGGCAACAGAAACTGTTCTAGAACCTTCTATTTCTGAAAGTAAAACATCTACTCCGGTATTTGAAGCTAGTCCTACACCCACCGAGGGTCTGATGTCTTTTGCACCTCCCATTGTTGAGACTTCAAGCGTGAGCATAGAGTCATCTTCCATAAATTCTCTGCCCTTACCTAGTAAGTATCTATCTATCAATATTTTTACAATAAATCTGAGTGTGGATGAACAAGTCTGAGTGAAAGAAGATAATTATGCGTCAGAAAGTCCACGTGATTTTTAAGTAATAGGAGAACTTGTACTTGTAGGAAAACAGTTACTTTGTCACCATTAAATTTCCTGACCTGTTGTTGTAACTTAGTGCTTGGAATAGCGCGCAGTGTCAAAAATATGCCATGCTTTTGGCCTCTCTTTCTACGTGTTCGTTCACCACCAAAGAGTTTAAGAAGGCCTCCATTCTCATCATGATCATAAAATCAAGGTGATGATAGCTCAGTGGTGAAGGTAGTGTCTTCGAATTCTACAATGAGCTTGAACTTTCTGTGAAGGAAAACATCGTGAGGAAACCATAGCACGGTGGTAGGGTAGGGTACTTTGTAGTCTTCCCTGGCTACCACCCTCAAGTCGCCAAGCATCTATAGGAGTTCTGACAGCTGAATTTGAGAGCCAGTTCCTTTAGGCTTTGTGTGCTTAACATCATCGGCCACATCATCACTGACCACGGTGAGATTGTGGTTAAACACTCCTAATTCACTTTTGATCTCTTACAGCATCTCAAGACATGCCCTACCAGCCATACCGTCCTCGACCGGGTATAGTTCTAGATGACACTGACTTCAAACCCCACGGACACGGGTCCCGGTTCAGACCCGAGGCATCAGTGATCACCGCCCCGGAGACCAGGCTGCCGGGGTACGGGGAGATATTCGACGTCACTGTATCTGCTATACAGGGGCCGGGGGAGAAGGGGGGTGCTGGTAAGTCAAGTTTTTAGCTTTTATTTCTGTATTAACTTCCGCCTCGCGGTTGCTTTCGCCTCGCGGTTTTACCCGCGTTCCCGAAGGATCTTACGTTTTCCCGGGATAAAAAGTAGCCTATATGTTAATCCAGGGTATGATCTATCTGTGTGCCAAGTTTCATCAAAATCCGTTCAGTAGTTGTTGCGTGAAAGAGTAACAAACATACATCCATACTCACAAACTTTCGCATTTATAATATTAGTACCTAGAACGGTCTTGTCTATGCTGATCATTAAGTGAGGCGCTTGTAGCAACCCTTATCATCTACGTAGTTCACACGCCGATGGATAGATGGCGCCACTGTAAGCTACATACAACCTACATCACGCTGGTGAAGTTTATCCGTACATTGACATATATACCAGGTTACGGTTATGGTTTTTTTATACATCTAAGGCAGCATACGGCCCACCTAATGGTAAGTGGTCACCGTACCCTATGGGCGCTTGCAACACCAGGAGTATCACTCACACCCTGCAAGAATCTCTTCACACCCTTCTTGAAGAACCCCATGCTGTAGCCTCTTGGGAAAACCACGGCGGCTCATTCCACAACTTGAGCGTCCGTGGTAGAAAGCTCAAAAAAATAAATTTATTTCGGATATCCGATAGTTTCGGTTACGGATTACGGAGCTCCATAACATCGTAATCGTAATGTGTTTCAGTGCACATACAAAATGTGAACCCCCTATCCGGGGGAGGGGAACATGACGACATCATCGTCTCAGCGACAGGGGAACAAGGGTTCGTCTCCATTGACGGGAAGAGAACTTACCTGAACTTGTTCGACACTTCCACTGAAGCTCCGAGTATCAGGCCAACACATGTGCAGGCCCCACAACATACTGGTAACACTTATTATTTTTAGAGAAAGAAATAAAGAATATTTAATGGTGCAGATTCTGTTGTTTACGAACTAAATAAATTTAATCTCCCTATCTCTTTCTATAGTAAATATAAGAAAGAGCAAGATATTTTAGTTCTGTCAGTTTAATCCGATCACATATTTCAACGTGAATTTAAGCGCGATCTTTATTGGTCACGACTATTTACCCGTACATTACGACGGCATGGACTAAACTGACAGCATTAAAAATGTTCTATCTTTTTTCAATCATGTTAACATGAAAGAGAGGTGACTCGTCTTATTTTAGTTAAGTTCGTAAACAACAGGATCGGCACCATTGACTCATTAATCAATGCCTAAATACTTATAATAACAATACGCCCATATAAACTCCATGCTATATTCTGTTTTGCTAGAAAGAGATAGGAATAAAAAAATTATGGCTATATCTTGTTTATTTTTATAGTTACCCGAATTTTTTTTTCTTAATGTTTCTTATATGAATGAGCTTTTATTTTAGTAAAGCAAAAAAGCTCAGTGGTAGTGACGTACATTTAGCTTGAGCTTTCAGTGAAGGAAAACATGGTGAGGAAACCATAGCACGTGCTAAGTAAGCTTTTTATCAGCTTTCAAAAACAAGACGAGGTTCTCAGTTCTCATGAAAATATTTTTCTTTTTTATTTCTTTTTGAACCGATTTCAATAATTCTTTTTGAGTTGTGTTCAGTATAGCTCCAAGGTGGTCCCATATTAATTATGTTGTCTAGTTTCGATCATTTACGAAGATCTTTAATTCCAGTTCCACCAGCACAGCACCAACACCACCCTCCACTAGGTACAGGAGTGGCCATACCAGCTGATGATATCCCCCAACCCCCAGTGCGAAGACCTGTACACCCATCTACACATCCTCATCCTCATGGAAGACCACAGCAGGGTTACAGAAGACCGCAGCCTACTGTCAGGTAAGCTGTTAAGGCGATGCTATACGTGAAATGATGATTTTAAAATGCGTTTTTCTCTGTATTCTTTGTTCTAAGAGATTTGGAAAAAATATATGTTAAACTAGAGAATATGTGACGGGAAATAGTTTTTTTTTTAAATTAGGATTTTTCATTTGTAACGACAGAAAAAAATCGTAAATATGCCCCTTTTTAAAACTAAGAATGCATTCTTCTCTTATTTGGACTATCCAAATAACTTGAAAAATATTAACATACATTCTGAAATCCATTAGAAAGGGAATCGTTTTCTTCCTTTTTTTAAAAAAAGGCTTCATTTCTTTTTAAATAACATAAAACCATATTTTTTACTAAAATTACGTCTCTCCTGTCTCGCTTGTCTCTGCCAGTTTAGTAAGGGACGGTGACATACACAGATAGCCTCCTCTTATAAATTGACAATGCGTCTGACAATCTTAGAGATAAACTACTCTAACATGGCGCGCACCTCCTAATGACAGTTTCAATGTGTGTAGTGACATCGTTACCAAACAGTCAGTATGTAGTAGTAAGTATTCGTCGAGCAGCAGCCGTCCTCAGTACCTCCCTCACTAGCAGCGCCGTCGGTCAAGTAGTGTCAAGTAGTGACAAGTAGCCGACGGCGCGACACTCCGCGCGTGCCATTGCCATACAGTACGTCGCAGGCACATAGAGTACTACTCATGACGAGGCCGCTACTCGTGTCGACAACTAATCCAAGCATTTGTGTTTGTTTGTCAGTACGCGTTGTGAATACTTTCACAAATACATTTCAAACGTTTTAAGCTTTTATAAGAAAGCTGTCGTTTCCTTTCGTCTAGATTATTTTTAATCTGTGTACTGATTGCAGGATCGATACTTGCATTGTGGGCGACGACTCCACTTGTGATCAGGCGCAGAACGAGAAATGCAGGACTGAAGCAGGTATATGAATTCTCATCTCATTTGGAAAGAGTAATTGCTGAGTTTCTTGCCGGCTCTTCTCAGGAAAATGTACTTTCCGATATGGTAGCCAAACTATAACATTTAAATGTTTAAATAAATATCTAATAAATAAATAAATATCCTGAGACATTGTTCACTCACGGTTATCTGATCCCAAACTAAGCAGAGCTTGTACTATGGACAACCAGATAACTGATATACTACATATACTACTTTTTTTTGTAAATACATACTTATATAGATAATTGCACCCAGACACAGGACAAACAGACATGTTCATGCACACAAATGTTTGTCCTGGATGGGAATCGAAACCACGACCAGCGGCGCGATGGGTAGCGTCAACTGGCCTGTCTGTTTGAGAGAAAAGTCTAACTGACTGACTGATCTATCAACGCTCGCTCAAACTACTAGACGGATCGGACTGATATTTAGAATACATAGCAATTATTGGCGTCGCTGACAAATTAAAAAAAGGAAAATCTAAGAAAGTCTTGAAAAGCAACTCTTTTGCAGGCGAATCTTGTCCTTATTGACTTTAAAAATGTTATTATTATAATTCTTATATTTTCCTGTCAAGGTTGAAATTTAAATAACATTTAAAAATAATAAAAGCGTAACGGAAACTACTTTTTATAAACAAAAGCCATATGACAACAAAATTGTTGGGCCAAACACGGACAGCGACGCCCTGGATATGAAGAAGGCATCCGCTTTAAAAAAAATCGCCCTGTACATTTCTGTTTTTTAACCCTTTACTAGCTACTTTTACCTCAAATGAACTCTAACAATCTTGTAATAAAGTTGATTGTTCTATCTAGGTATATCAAGCTGCCAATGCCGTCCGGGCTATGCAAGAAGGAGCCACCGCGACCCGTGCCGCCGCGTCGTCTCATTGCTAATGAACCTGAGGGTCGACAGACTCTATGATAGGAAGGTAATGTTCATCATCATGATCATTATGGCTCATTAGCTCAGTGGTAGTGACGTCGGATGCCGAGACGAAGGTCCCGGGTTTATCCTACAATGAGCTTGAGCTTTCGGTGAAGGAAAACATCGTGAGGAAACCATAGCACGGTGGTAGGGTACTTTGTAGTACCCGCCTGGCTGGCTACCACCCTCAAGTTGAAAATCTGTCGCCAAGCACCTTTCGGTGTGTTCCGACAGCTGCACTTGAGAGCCAGTTCCTTTCTAGGCTTTGTGTGCTTACCATCATCGGCCACATCATCACTGACCACGGTGAGATTGTGGTCAAACACAGGCCTATACATAGGAAAATGTTACTAGGGATGGAAAGGGCCAACAAAGACTGATAAGGGGGGATTATAGCTTCGTGACGTTACATATATAAATCTAAATAAATACTTCAACAAAATAAATCATCAACATATTCCTCCAAGGTATATTAGTAACATTTTCATGAAATAGTCGTATATGTCAGTAATATACTTTGGAGGAATATGTTGATGATTTCTTTTGTTATTAATCAGTAAATATACTACCATTCTTGTCGCAAATAACATGTTGATAACTTACGACCTATAACTGAGCTGCAATTTACAAAAAACGTGATAAAATTTGAATTTCCAACCGACGCATCCACCTTAAAATTACCAACTGTTGTTTAGACCCCACGCCTACCTAGCGACAGCAAAAAAATTGAAAACCCTCTTTGCATATTTTTTTTTTTTATTTCAGGTGGCTTGGGACGCAAAATTAGCTGATAAAGAGTCCGAACCATATCAGCAGCTAAGCTATGAGGCTTTAAGAGCTGTAAGTAGTCCTCTTTGTAACTAGCGACTGCAATTTATAATTTATATTAAAAAAGTATTTTTTTTGGTTCCGAAATATTGTTTCCTTTTATACAACTAAATCGGCAAACAAGCATACGGCCTGCCTGATGGTAAGCGGTTACCGTAACCTATGGACGCTAGCGACACCCGGGACAGAGACCATATTCTATCCTTTCCTCCCCCCCCCCAACCCGATGAGGTCTGGCGACCTTACTCCCGCGCAGGAACCCAACCAGGTTATTTGGCTGCGGTATTCTGTAAGGTGGAGGTACTTCCTCAGTCGAGCTGCTCTTCAAGTGAAAAATCGCTATGCTTTACCTCTTATTTATGACCAACTACCTACTTGTACCTTTCGAACAGATCGACTCAGCATTTTCCATGACTCCATTTTCTGATGACTTCGTCAGCGGCGCTGTCAACACGGTACATAAGGGGGACATTGATAACCAAGGAGTCTTCGTCAACTTTACTATATTGGTGAGTTTACGATCATGTTTTTATTTTTATTTTGGCATCACACTTCGTATATTTTGCCAGTGTCAAGTTGAGCAATGTAGGTATTTTTATATTCTTCATGTATTAAATTCTCGTCAATCGTCAAGTTTCAAAGTTCATGTTAAATCTTCTTCGAGTCATAGTCAGTCAGTTTAGTTAGGTTTTAGTACGATGGTAGCCGTTCTACTAAAACTGTTCATGGACTTCTTGAGACAACTTGAAAAGCCACTATACACGTAATCATTTCATTTCACTTAACTGGTGCACTTGTATTGATCTTTATTGGACAAAATACAACCGATAATATTCAATAAAACTCAAAATACACGATTTTATGAAAATAAAACGAAAACGCAACGTCACTTCGCAAGTTCCCGCCAAAAAAAGTCCTACGATCATGTTATTTATTACGATTACGTTACTACACTCGAGAGCAATGAATCCGGGTCACATAAGAAACCTATAAATCTCGGAAACAAAGAATGATAGCTTAATTAAATAAATTGTGTTTAATAAATAAGACATTGGTGCCGATTCTGTTGTTTACGAACTTAACTAATATTAGACAAGTCATCTCTCTTTCATTTTAACCTTATTGAAAAAAGATAGAAGATTTTTAATGCTGTCAGTTTAATCCATACCGTCGTAATGTACGGGTAAATAGTCGTGACCAATAAAGATCGCGCTTAAATTCACGTTGAAATGTGTGATCGGATTAAACTGACAGGACTAAAATATCTTGCATCCCTTTCTTATATTTACTATTAGAAAGAAATATAGTGAGATTAAATTTATTTAGTTCGTAAACAACAGAATCGACACCTATATAATACGAACAATATAGACCTTAAATGAAAGTAACAACATTTATAAGTCACGACTATAAATTACATAAAGAAAAATAACTGCTGATCTCGCCTTAAAACAAGAATAGGAAACATGAGTTTTTTGAACTACATTACGATTTCATTTAATTTGAGTACTTTGTATTACCTCCTCGTGCTTCCATTACTGCGTTTACGCGGTTTGGCATGCTACCAAGTGACTTAAACGATTTTGAGGAATATTCTCCCATTCCTCTGTGAGAGCAATTTCGAGCTCACGAAGCGTGATTGGGGGAGGCATTCGGTCAAAAAAAAAAAACAAGAACTCATTTATTCAGTTTAGGCCCTAATAAGGCACTTATGAATGTCAACAGTTACAGTTTTACAATAGACTCTACTACCGGTTCGTTGTTTTACGCATCTCCCTAGCTCGTCCCAAGTATGCTCGATCGGGTTGATATTCGGGCTGCGTACTGGCCCACTCCATACGAGTATGCAGTTTAAGTGACCCAGTTTCATTGCTCTCGAGTGTATTTACGATTATGTTACAAGTTACGATTACGTTACAAGTAACGATTACGTTACAAGTTACGATTACGTTACAAGTAACGATTACGTTACTAGTTACGATTACGTTACAAGTAACGATTACGTTACAAGTTACGATTACGTTACAAGTAACGATTACGTTACAAGTTACGATTATGTTACAAGTTACGATTACGTTACAAGTAACGATTACGTTACTAGTTACGATTACGTTACAAGTTACGATTACGTTACTAGTTACGATTACGTTACAAGTTACGATTACGTTACTAGTTACGATTACGTTACAAGTTACGATTACGTTACAAGTTACGATTACGTTACTAGTTACGATTACGTTACAAGTAACGATTACGTTACTAGTTACGATTACGTTACAAGTTACGATTACGTTACTAGTTACGATTACGTTACTAGTTAGGATTACGTTACTAGGTAGTTAAGATTACGTTACTTGATACGAGTTTTTTTTCAATCTAGATGCAAGAAACAGCCGAGACCGTCCGTTCGTCAATAGCAACAGACATACAGAAACACATACTGGGTGTGATACGACGCAGGTCTAACAATGTTGGAGCTTCTGCTCTATGGGTCGACACGCCGGCTGGTAGCGTACTACCACTCAGAGGTAAGTAGTACATACATTTTTACAAGCTTTATATATGTATTTTTTTTTATGTCAGAAGGTTGACAAGCAGGCAGGTGGTCCACCTGATGGTAAGTGGTTGCCTTCGCCTATCGTCATTTGCAATTCCAGAGTTATTGCAAATGTGTTGCCGACCTGTTATAATACCGAGAAGGCAACAGGCTTTTACCAAAAGCTCAAGCTCATTTTAGGATTCGAACTCACGACCTTCGTTGCGGCATCCGACGTCACTACCACTGAGCTATCATCTACTTGAAAGTATTGTAATTAACTAGCTTTTCGTCCCGGTTTCCCACGTTCTTGAGCAAAAAGTAGCCTATGTGTTAATCCAGACTGTTAGCTACCTCCATACCAAATTTCATCATAATTGGCCCAGCCGTTTGAGCGTGATGAAGTAACAAACATATTTTCTCACAAACTTTCGCATTTATAATCTACTAGCTTCCGCCCGCGGTTTCACCCGCGTTCCCGAGGTATCTCATGTTTTCCCGGGATAAAAAGTATCCTATGTGTTAATCCAGGTTATAAAGTACTTGTGTTCCAAATATCATCCAAATCCGTTCAGTCGTTTTTGCGTGAAAGTGTAACAAACATACAAACTTTCGCATTTATAATATTAAGTAGGATATCTATACTAATAATAAAGCTTAAGGGGGAACGTTCGGTTGGAGCGCGAAATTCAAATTATATCACGTTTTTTGCAAATTGCAGCTCAGTTATAGGTCGTAAGTTATCAACATGTTATTTGCGAGAAGAATGGTAGTATATTTACTGATTAATAACAAAAGAAATCATCAACATATTCCTCCAAGGTATATTACTGACATATACGACTATTTCATGAAAATGTTACTAATATACCTTGGAGGAATATGTTGATGATTTATTTTGTTATTAATCAGTAAATATACTATACATTATCCCCGAAGGTTATAGGCTACTTTTATCTCGGGAACGCGAGTGAAGCCGCGGGGAACAGCTTGTTTAATAATTTGTTTTTGTCGGCAGATGTGGACGAGTGCGCCTCGTCGGACCTCAATGACTGTCATCAGTTAGCGACGTGCACTAACACTTGGGGAGGATTCAGGTAAACAAATCATCTATATAAATAATCCTATACAATTTCTTATGTTAGTTTTTTTTTTTAATGGACTAAAGTTTGTAGCCTCTGATGGCTGCTCCAACCTTACCGAACAATTAATCATAGACAGTAAAAGAAAAAATTATAACAACCTTTTTTAAAAAAAAATATTTGCAACTTAATTCATTTATGGTACTTAGGTTAGTACTAGTACGTAGTATATCATTTATTCTTTGGCTGTAACTACTCGTAAAAAGTATTTTCTCTTCAATTTTATTTGTTACATTTCATGTCTGAGCTTCACGTTTTTTTTTTAATTTTAATTACCCGGTATATCAATTTACAAAAGGCCAGCATTTTTTTTTTTATTTTGTGAAAAAAAACTGCAATTTTTTTTTTTTTTTTTTCAAAATAATACTTGTGTTCCAGATGCGCTTGTCCCGATACAACACTAGACGTGTCCCCCGGCGTCGCTTCCCGCTCGGGTCGCGATTGCAAGGCGTGTGCAGCTTCCCACTGTAACGATAGAGGGCTCTGTAGATATAATAACGGACAGCCTTATTGCAGGTCTGTTTATCTATATTATTTAAAAAAACATGTGAGGAAAGGAAATTTACTTTATTTTTTAATTTTCTAATTTACCCCCCAAAATTACCTATCATGTTTGAAATTGATTTATTTACGTAACACGTCCATGTTTGGGTCACCGACTTACATATGTGTACCAATTTTCAACTCAATCCAGTCCAAAATTTTCGGTCAGACAGACAGACGGACAGACACTCGAGTGATCCTTTAAGGGTTCCGTTTTTTTTTTTCGGAACCCTAAAAATGCATATTTTATTAAAATACTAACACCGTCCATTTGTTTTCTGTACAGTACCTGACAGTTAGTCCGTTATCAAAAATTTCATTTTTATTATATACTTTTCATACATTTTATAACACTTGATTTTTCTTATATTCATCGATGATAGAACCCAAATATCATTTAGGTACACACGGCCATAGATCAAGCTACACATTTTGTTGCAAAATAGCTCCTATTACAACCGAATAAGATGCCGCAGTGTGTAGCTTGATCTGTGGCAGTGTGTACCAAACGAGACTGTTTGACTTTTAACAATGAAAAAAAAAGGAAACCAACAATCCTTTTTGACAAACCAGTTGGCGCAGTTGGTTAAGACGCCACCTATCGCGCCGCCGGTTGTGGGTTCGATTCCCATCCAGGACAAACATCTGTGTGCATGAACATGTCTGAGTACAAGCTCTGCTTAGTTTGGGATCAGTTAACCGTGTGTGAAGAATGTTCTAGATTTTTTTTTAAATTTTTTTTAATTAAAAAAAAAAACTTTTACTATTTTTTTTTCTGTACTTTAGCTGTACGTCGGGGTACTACGGGTCGTCGTGCGAGGTGGACGGGGAGGTGGTGGGGGTGGCCGTGGGGGCCTCTCTAGCCGCCGCACTCGTCATCGCACTCACACTCGCCGCGCTACTCTCCTGGAGGTACTCTACACTTGTGATACCCAGGGGAACAGTACCCAGGGGAATTTTTCTGTGTAACATTCCTAAGAAACATTAAGAAAAAAAAAATACATTAAGACGAATCACTTAGTCAAAATTAATTATTAAAAAAAACTGAGTTTTTTAGGATACAATTTCTTCTTAAAAACTCAGTTTAAAAATAGTTTTAATATAAAAGATATTTTTTGTAAAAAAACTGAGTTTTTTTGTATAAAATATCTTCTATATAAATAATTGTATGAAATATTTTTGTAAGATCAAAGAAAATTTTTAAAGGATTTTTTGTATAAAAATTTCAATAAACAAAAAAAAACGACTGCCTTTAACAAAAAGTAAACTAATTATAGGCAGTGTCACTCGGGATGATGTAAGGATTCTAACGATACCACATACATACAAATCCGTTCACACATTTAAAAGTTATGATGGAATAAATAAACTCACATACACACATGAACCCTGAAAACATTATACTCCTCTTTTGAGCAGTTATGTAAAAATCACCCGGATGACTTGAACCGCTATTATTAGCTAAGTCTTTTTTTTTTATTAATACTTTTTAAACTCTCGCGAACACAATTCATGTTTATATATAAATAAATATCTTGGGACATTATTTTTATCCCGGGAACGCGGGTGAAACCGCGGGGGACTTAATTTTAGTCAAAATTTAATAATTATTACTATAAATCACTATAATATTTTATTTAGACCAGATCTATAGACATGTATTTTTTTTTCTGTGCAGTCGTAAGTGGTCTAGGGAGCAGAAGGCTGTGGGCATGGGTTCCCCTGTCTTCAATTACATGGCATCTAACACTGTTAAAACGCCGCCAGTGGGACAGCCGCCTTATCAGGTAAAATTTATATTTAGTTGTTTTTTTTAGCAAAAATACTTACCATATGTTTTCCAGACGACCGAATCCGTTTACAAGAAGATCTTGATCGTTTGACTAATTGGTGTTCTCAAAATAAAATGAACCTAAATATAGATAAATGTCAATACATACAGTTTACTAGAAATAAGCTTGTAAGTCCTGGTTGCTATACACTGGATAATCAATTACTCAAGCAAGTTTGTAATATACGTGATTTGGGAGTCACTATGGATAGTGCTATGCGATTTCATATACATATCGATAATATAGCATCTAAAAGTTTTAGAATGTTGGGTTTCGTACTACGTAATATAAAAGATTTTAAAAAGCCGTCTAGTAAGATACTTATTTACAATGCATTAGTAAGGTCCAATCTAGAATATTGTAGTACAGTATGGAACCCACACTATGACGTATATATTAAGCGCATGGAACGTATTCAAAAACGTTTCCTTTGGCATTTATCATATAGCTGTAACATGGCCAAAAGGCTTCCTCATTATGTGGATCGTCTTAAACACTTTGGACTTAGGCCACTTTTTGAGAGAAGAGCTTTTCTAGATCTTGTATTTCTTTTTAAATTGGTTAACAGTCACTTGGATTGTCCTGTGTTATTAAGCAGTATAAATATCAGTGCTCCTAATCGTCTCCCTCGGCTGTCTAAATTCACACCTTTTGTCCACAAATTATCCAAAAGCAACCTTGGCTATAACTCTCCGATAAACCGTTGTGTAAGATTATATAATAGTAAATTCAAAATTTTAGATATAGATATTTTTTCCGATAATTTGTCAAAATTCAAAACTAATTTACTGGGCTGATTTTAGATAAGTTTCCTACTTATATTTTTGTTAATCTCTTATATATTGATAAGGTTTTTTAATTTTTTAATTTATATTTATAAGTTAGTCTTCATTGAATGTTTGTTCACTTAGTATTAAGATGTTTATTTACATGGATCTGTTTTAGTGCATGCCGTGATCACCTTTAATTAAGGTGGTACTCAGTTTATTGTATCCTTGTAGTGTATTGCTTTTTATTAGTAAGTGTAGTGTACCATTCTTGTTGGTGATTCTATTAAATAAATAAAATAAATAAATAAATAAAATAAAATAAAAAATGGTAATTAATGTTTTGCTATGTTAAATATAAATGATCCATAATAAATAAATAAATAATGCGCAAGAAAGTGGTATCAATTTGGCACAGGGTGGGGGGAAGCACCAACAGCATCCTGAAGATATTTTCAGTGAGACATGATGGTCCTACTTTAGGCAGGTTTAGGCTGCTACACATATGTGATGCTTAAGCTTACCCAGCTTAACACCGATTTAACATAATTTTTACTAACATACAGCTCTTAAGGTGAATTATACGACTATTTCATGAAAATGTTACTAATATACCTTGGAGGAATATGTTGATGATTTCTTTTGTTATTAATCAGTAAATATACTACCATTCTTCTCGCAAATAACATGTTGATAACTGACGACCTATAACTGAGCTGCAATTTGCAAAAAACGTAATAAAATTTGAAATTCGCGCTCCAACCGAACGTTTCACCTTAAGCTCTTGTACTTACTAACTGTAATGGACTAAGTTGTCTGAAATAAAAGCATTTTATTTTATTTTATAAGGTAACACTAGAAGAGAGGATGCGATGGGCACAAATAGCCGAGGCCATGGCTCAGGCAAACCATTACAACCATGGGGTAAGTTATCTCTGAAAAACTTGAACATTTTTGAACAAAAAAAAAACAAAAAACTGAAAAAAAAAATTCTGATAGGTTTTGAACCTATCAGAAATGTATTATATGAGAGAGAGATAGTTTGATATTTTTCGTATAACATTAATTCCCAGAAATTGATCTTTATAAGCGACTACAATAATGTGTTTGTTTTTTCATATCAATGAGTTCGATTCTCGGCAAATAAAGAAAGAAAAGAAAGAAAGAAATAACATTTATTCTAGACAACACACAACATTACATTATGACATACAGTATGATACATTGAACAATAAAAAAAAAGTAAAAACAGAATAACATACAATAATGTAATGTTGCGTGATGCCCGGAATAGGCCCCGGCCGGATAGGACTATAGAATAATTTATAATAAATCAATTTATTAACACAATATATGTTATTTTTAACCCCCGACGTAAAAAGAGAGGTCTTTTAAAAGTTTTACGTGTCTGTCTGTGTGTCTGTGGTGTCGTAGCTCCCAAACGGATGAACCGATTTTCGTTTAATTTTTTTGTGTCATAGATAATTTTATCCCGAATGTCCTTGGCTATATTGCATGAAAATATGTTCAGCCGTTTGAAAATTATAACCAATTTTCTACTGATTTTCGGGGGTTTTTAATTTTTTTAATGTTTATTGTGACAGCCGGACGTGGCTACGATGGCGACGCGACCATCCTCGGCAATGTTCGGCGGATACCCGACATTGCCCCCCGTGCCTCTACCCAGGTAAATATCTATATAATTATCTATACTAATAATAAAGCTGAAGAGTTTGTTTGTTTGAACGCGCTAATCTCCGGAGTTACTTGTCGGATTTGAAAAAATATTTCACTAATAGGAAGCTACATTATCCCCGAAGGTAAAAGACTACTTTTTATCCCGGGAACGCGAGTGAAACCGCATAAAAGAGCTGGTACGGAAAACTTGTAAAAAGTGTTTTCCATCAGTATTATAATAGAACAGTGTGTATGGTTCCAGGCTGGGTCTTCATCACAGCGGCACGATGAACACTGTCGCATCGAGAGCCAACACGGCCGCTTCACATCACAATTTGTATGGTAAGTCACTTCACTATACAGGTTTTTTTTTTCTAAAATAATCGACTTTTGATAAATGGAATAAAACCTCTTTCAAAGACAATATAATTAAAAAGGGAGCACCTTGGAGCTATACTGAACTTATTAAAATCGGTTAAACAAAAAGTAAGCGAGTTTTTTTTTTATGCTAACCACGGCAGGGGGCGGACTTATTACCGGGTGAGAGGGAAGACTTATTAACAGGGGGGAGGACTGATCAAACATAAAAAACCATAACATAAAAAAACCTCTTTTTTTTATGTCAGTTAAAAAAAAGGAGGTTCTCTCTTGGGTGGTATGTTTTTTTTTGTCACGCAAACTTTTTTGTTTCTGAACCGATTTCAATAATTCTTTTTTTGGTTCAGTATAACTGTAAGATGGTCCCATTTTATAATTTTTATTGTATGAAACAGTTTGAAGCTTAAAAGACTGTCATATAAGACTTACTGTGCCATACTAAATAGTATACGTTCTTATTTAGGATACACTGGGCACTTGCCAGCAGATTCAACCAGCTCGGAGGCATCATCTCACGCTCAAGAGCGAACTGATCTGCTCGTTCCAAGACCCAAATCTAGAGCTAGGAGTATGCATGTAAGTATACAATAGAATAATCTATATACTAATAATAAAGCTGAAGAGTTTGTTTGTTTGAACGCGCTAATCTCTGGTGTTACTGGTCCAGTTTGAAAAATTCTTTCATTAATAGGAAGCTACATTATCCCCGTAGGTTATAGGCTACTTGTTCTCCCGGGACCGCGAGTGAAACCGCGGAGAACTACTAGTAATGGGATATAGAAAGAGTACGAGTTTATTAAACTTACTTGTTTACTAACAGAGTATTAAAAAAAAATTCATCATCATCATCATATCAGCCGAAAGGCGTCCACTGCTGGACAAAGGCCTCCCCCAAAGATCTCCACGATGGCCGGTCTTGCGCTACCCGCATCCAGCGGTTTTCCCATACAAACAACAACCAGATAACTGAAATTATACTATTTTTATAGACACGTTACCCAGATTTAGCATAAATAGACATGTTCATGCACACTATTGTCTGTCCTGAATGAGAATCGAACTCACGACCTGCGAATATATATGTCTGTTACTCCGTAGATCGTGAGTTCAATTCCCGTAAAAAAGTATCTTTAAATAATAAATAAATGTTAAATAAAGAAACTGTTATATAGACTATTATTGTAATAATTCAAGTAAATAACAAAATAATATTTTTGGACAAAACCTTAAGTGGTCTTATGATATTATGTTTTAATACCCACTTTTAATTTCCAGAATCAAACAGGAATATACTACGATGTGGAATACGAGAATACACCAGAAGCCATATATGGCTCAAAGGGTATTCCCCTGTCAACCTACACGGTCAGTAGGGGGCCCCCCTTCTATAGGACATAGTATTTGTAGGTATCGTTGGCCTAGCACACCTGTGAATGTTTCAATTTATAAAAAAAAAAGTTTTGTGTAAAGTGACACTATTTAAAATGTGACACTATTAAAAAAGTACACCCTGTGAATGTTGAGTGATTTTTAAGTGTTTTTAAAACTTAGAAAAATTTTATAAAAAGGATAAAGGAATTGGCGTGCGTGACTCAAAGCGATAAAAATTTTAGCTAAAATATATTTTATTATGTACCTACCTTTAGAATGATTTTAAAATTGTAATTTTGGTGTCTTAAATAATTAATAAAAATATAAATATCCATTAACTTATCTTTATTTTTTTTAATTATTTAACAGGTTTTTTTGTTTATTATAAAATAAATGTGACAAAAAACTGAAATATTTATTTAGTATTTTGTATAATAATTATTTAAGTGCTCTAAATAATAATGAAATATTTATCAACGAAATACGTTTTTAACGAAAATAATTTGTACATAAGACTGTCTTCAACGAATATTTTAATGTGATTGATTTTGTTTATTAGAATTAAAATTATTATTTATAAGTCTTCTCCAATTAAAAATATTTTATTCAAATAGACTTTTAGAGGCACTTAAGAATAGTATTTAATTATCCCCCCACAAGCAGTACCTACTGTTTTTTTAAATAATCCATATGTTTGATTGCGTAGATGTATTCCCATATACCATATTGACATTGAAATTGGGGTAGTATAAAGTCAATTTTATTAGAAAATTAAAAAAAAATATTTTCTTAATTAAAATAATAAACCTATCTACTAAATACTCTTGATTAATTTATACATCCTGTATATGGAGAAGACTTGAATAATCATAGTGTAAATATTTAAGTACCAAATTTCTTTGTAAGTTAGTTTTTTTCAATTTCACAGGCCATCGATACATTGTTTTCCTTTTTATAAACTGTTTTATCATCGAAAATCTACGGACTGATAATTTTTGTAATTTTTTAGTCAGAGAAAATGTTTTCTAATCTGTATATGCATTTGATATATACTTTTTTAATGTAAAAATATTAAGTAAAATAATTAATGGCTTTGGATTAACAAAAAAATAATGCGTATCAAATTAGCAAACTTGTATTTTACACCAAGATAATGTTTTTTTTACAATATTTTAGTCATATATTAAATAAATGGTGTAGCAAAGATGCATTTATTTTGTCAAAAAAAAACTATATTTAAGATAAATAATTATATGATATTTTATAATAAAAAACAATATATTTTGTATTTGTGTAACTGATAAATATTATACATATAAATATTATTAAATAAAAATATAAAACTGAAATATGGAATCTTTTTTAAATTCACGGTGAAGTGTCGATTAGACATAGTATTATAAAACACCTTTTAAACTACAAAGATTATTGTTTTAAAATTAGTTTAAAACAAATATGATATACCTACCTACCTACATATACATATAATTATAGAAAAAATAATTAAAAGCTATTATTTCGATTATTTCTAGAGGTGAAGAAGAAAAATTGATCAATAAAAAAATAATAATAATAAAATATTTTTATTAAAGTAAAGAGTATTTTTTGTTGACTTAAAAATACAAATGCAACTGGTTTTTTTAAATTATTAATTAACTTAAAAATTAGCCGATAGAAATGCACATGAATCTTACATACTAAGCATTGGCCAGATGTATGTAACATTGAATAAAATACAAACATAAAAAAAATCTTTAAAAACTTCGAATAAAAATTAAATTCACATCAATAAATCTGGCCAAGGCATTTGTTATCTACACGACTGCCCAAAAGAGGAGGTATGTTTTCAGGGTTCATAATAAGTGAGTTTATTTAATCCACTATAACTCTTAAATGCCTGAACATATTTGTATGTGTGACATCGTTAGAATCCATACATCATCCCGAGAGACTGCCTATATAATAGGGTACTTTCCTGACATATCAAATCAGCTACATTTTAATAAATGTCAAAACGATAGTTTATATGGAATTTTGTATGAAATACTACACTATGACGTCATAGTTTCACAGCATCAAATGATCTACTCTTAGTAGTTCTACTGGTAATTAAAAATCATAAAAAGCATTAAATGTACAACATATTTGATATCTCCACGTGTTTTTACATGTTTTATGCATTGGGTAGTGATTGGTCATTTATTTTTGACACTGTCAACTAGCCTATCAGTTTAATTTTTGTTAAAGGCAGTCGTGTTTGTTTTTATTAATTTACAATGAAAACAAAGTTTATTTCTTCTTGAGATAGCAGTTGTTCAGTACATTGTAGTTGAAACGGTATCCTGATTCGTTAATATCATCAGAAACCAGGTTATCGCTGTGGAAGTGGACGTAGAGAGGTCCTGGCGGTGTTGCTATAAGAAAAAAACGGTTATTTATTTCGGTTGGGTATATTAGGCTGAATACATCAGATATTGGTGCCGATTCTGTTGTTAACGAACTTAACTAATATTAGACAAGATAAGTCACCTCTTATTTTTAATGCTGTCAGTTTAATCCATGCCGTCGTAATGTACGGGTAAATAGTCGTGACCAATAAAGATCGCGCTTAAATTCACGTTGAAATATGTGATCGGACTGAACTGACAGGACTAAAATATCTTGCATCCCTTTCTTATATTTACTATTAGAAAGAGATATAGTGAGATTAAATTTATTTAGTTCGTAAACAACAGAATCGACACCATTGTATATCCTACTAATGTTATGAACGTGAAAGTTTGTTTGTATGTTTGTAGCTCTTTCATGCAAAAACTAGTGAACGGATTTGGATGAAACTTGGCACATAGATATATCATACCCTGGAATAACATATAGGCTACTTTTTATCCCGTGAACGCGGGTGAAACCGCGAGGGACAGCTTATCCATAATACTATAAAATTTCTGGAGCCCGGGTATTGCCATAACGAACGTATGACAATAGGAATGATCAGTGGGTAAAAAATAATTAATTCTGTTTAGTTCGTCAGTTAGGTTATCAAAAAATATTGGATACGTATTTTCTAGTTTAACAAATCAATAAAAAAATACAAATCAAAGTTCAAGAGTTAGGGCTCTCAAGTGCAGCTATCGGAACACACCGGAAGGTGCTTGGCGACAGATTTTCAACTTGAGGGTGGTAGCCAGCCAAGCGGGTACTACAAAGTACCCTATCACCGTGCTATGGTTTCCTCACGATGTTTTCCTTCAACGAAACTCAAACTCATAATATTCGAACCCGCGAACTTCCTCTCACCATTCGACGTCACTACTACTGAGGTATCATCACCTAGAAAATACTATATACTATATATATACACTTAGGCTAGCCAGCTAGGTACTTACAAGCAATAATTTGATTAGAAGCGCTGCTTCCACAGTATTTAGATCCCCTCAAGCCATCAGCAGTCTCTGCTTCAGGAATGAACAGGTAGTCCTCTGACTGAGGGAACCCTTGGGTGACAGGGTTGATTTGACAGTCAGTGTCAAGATACAGGTTTTCCTCGTTGCGGTACGCTAAATCAAAACTTGCTGCTGAGAATCTGAAACAAGATGTAACATTGTATAGCACTATACAGTAACGCTTTAGCTTTGTGCAGGTGACAGTAGCCTGAGAGATACGAACATGAGCCTTATATCTTCGCAATAAAGTTAATCTATAATTCAGTAGGTATAATGTAGATGAAACTTATTGCAATTACATATGTTTTTTTTGCTATTAAGCCTGCGTTCAACGCGCGACCACTCGCGCGTTGAAAATCTGTCACTATCCGGCGGGTAAGAATTAATATGGTCTGTGCCCAGGTTGTCGCTGGTTATATAAAAAAAATTGCTCGACGCGCCCACGCACGTGTGGTCTTATCGAATACGAATTGTTCTTTTTTTGAATTTCAAATTTTCAAGGACCAAGGCTTATTGTGTTCAATCATCTTTCCTTACATTACATATTTTTTGGCACCTCCCAAAGGAAACGGATTGAACAAAATAAAAAAAAATTGTGAGCGCGGCACGTAGCAAACTTTTGTGAGCGAATTGCTAATATACTTAGTCAAAAAACGAGAAATAAATATTATTTGAATTATATACCAAATTACCAGAATAAAATATAAATTGCTTTAATAATAATTTTTTATCTTGGTGAAAAAAGTGTAGAAACTTTTTGCAATGATGCAATGCCACAGCTAATATTTAAAATTCAACTCTATTTTTTGTGAAATACAGATATGATAGAGGAACTAGGAATATTAATAGTACATAATACGTATCACTTTTGTCTTTTGCCGTATTATAAATTTCATATTTGGAATCGTGTTCGAAAAAGTGAGTGTTCTCAGTTCAAGTGCATGTGGAACCGGTGGTAGAGTCTATTGTAATGATTGTAACTATCGACGTTCATAAGTGCCTTCAGGGACTAAACTGAATAAATGAGTTTTGATTTGATTTAAAAGAACCCGGTGGGTAGTCATGCTATAAAGTATAAACGTATGAGATAACAAGTACGGCGCGGCGTCATGGCGGACAGAACTCGCTTGTTTTTGTAACGTAAACAAAATACGATTGTAGTGTTTCGAGTGTTTTGTGTACATCGACGTGTAAACAAATGAGTGCTCAAATTTGCGTTTTCAAATCGTTATGCGAGTGTTATTATGGTGTTGTGATGAGTTACCCTATGTGAAGTGTAAAACACTGAAAAATGTACTTTCCTGAAAACTACAGGTTAGTGGTTTTATTTTATTATTATAGATGCATTTCTACGTCAAATATCAGGGAATGGCGTTTTTTTTAAGTCGTAAAAAAGAGAAACGAAAAACGTAGGTAAGATTCACATTATACCTGATGAACCGTTTTGTAAAAAATGAAATCAATACAAATAAACTAAACTGTAACTAATATAATTATTTTTGTAGGACAAATATACGAAAGGATTCATCAAAAAATCCACGTTCCAAATTTAAATAAGTCCGGCGCACACACCGATAAAAGTTGATAAAGAAAGCTAAGTACAGAGCCGTAGCTAGGAGGGGGCATTATGGGGCAATGCCCTACCTTTAAATACCATTGCCCTACCCTAAGAAATACCATCGACTATGATAATTAAACTGTTTGTTCATAGTATGATTCTTCTTTTTATTATTATTGATTTGAGTCTTCTCAGTGTGTTAATTCTCTCTTAAGGGGAAACGTTCGGTTGGAGCGTGAAATTCAAATTTTATCACGTTTTTTGCAAATTGCAGCTCAGTTATAAGTCGTGAGTTATCAACATGTTGTTTGCGACAAGAATGGTAGTATATTTACTGATTAATAACAAAAGAAATCATCAACATATTCCTCCAAGGTATATTAGTAATATTTTCATGAAATAGTCTTATATGTCAGTAAAATTTGAATTCCGCGCTCCAACCGAAGGTATACCCTTAATCTTCTCATTGTAATAATTGTAACTATCGACATTAATAAGTACCTTATCAGGGCCTAAACTGAATAAATTAGTTTTGAGTTTGATATGATTGAAAAAAATCTATAAGTATTTTGTATGGGCTCACTCACGCTATACCGAGTGGCAACCGTGTGACGGCCGAGCCCCTTTCGTTGACCGAGCTACGGCCGACGCACGGCTCAGACTGACACGGTCTAGCGTGAATCATCCGGCGATGCTATACGTGAAATGATGATTCTAAAATGCGTTTTTCTCTGTATCCTTTATTCCAAGAGATTTGGAAAAAATATATGTTAAACTAGAGAATATGTGACGGGGAATAGTTTTTTTTTTAAACTGGAATTGCCATTAGTAACGTCAGAAAAAAAAACGTAAATATGCCCCTTTTTATAACTAAGAATGCATTCTTCTCTTATATGGGCCATTCAAATAACTTGAAAAATATTATCATACATTCTGAAATCAATTCGAAAGGGAATAGTTTCCTTACTTTTTTTTTAAAAGGCTTAGTTTCTTTTTAAATAACATAAAACCATCTTTTTACTAAAATTACGTCTCTCCTGTCTCGCTTGTCTCCGTCAGTTTAGTAAGGGACGGAGACATACACAGATAGCATCCTCTTAAATCTGGCTACTTACTTGATACCGCAGACATCTGGAGTTCTCTTAAAGCAGGTGGCATAAGCCAGGTTTGCGATGTACGGTCCAGATCCTCTGTTGTAGTTGAACGACTCAAAGGCACCGCTTCGGTCCGGGAAGTATTGCAAACAGCCGGGAGGAGCTGAAGTTGGTAGAACATGTTAAGTATCGGGATATTTTATCACAAACTAAGCAGGGCTTGTACTATAGAAACCACTAAATGAAAAAGTCGCTGTTAGAAGGCATTGTTCACAGAATAAGCGTGATTTTTCAGCAGTCGTGTTTTAGTTATTGAACTTGTTATTTTATTATTTTGGGGTCATAATAGGTTAGTTGACTGACATATCAAATCCGCTACTTTTTAATAAATGTCAAAACGATAGTTTAAATGGAATTTTATATTAAATATTACACTATGACGTCATAGTTTCACACAGCATCAAATCATCTACTCTTAGCAGTTCTACTGGCAATTAAAAATCATAAAAAGCATTAAATGTACAACATAATTTATATTTCCACGTGTTTTTAGGTGTTTTATGAACTGGTTAGTGTTTGGTCATTTATTTTCGACAGTGTCAACTACCCTATTTCGATTTTGGGTAGGTTTGGAGAGAAAATATTTTTGGTTCACATCCGATGCGTGATTTTAGATGTAAATTATAATAATGCTAAGTAATCACTTTCATTTGATACCAAACACAGCATCATGAAAGACGCCCTACTGGAGGCATTACCACGTTGTATGACAATGTTAAATCTCTGACCAAAGTATACTCAGCTCCCACGGACCCAGAGATTTGACCCCAAATTGCATTGCAAAAAATGTAACTCGTATATTTGCGCCGCTTGAGGTTCTCTCCTGACATGGCAGGGTCACCAGCCTTATTTATTGTCTCTGGAAGACTATGATGCTAAGGTCGTGGCATCTCAGATAACTGATCATAGGTACTACTTTTAAATAAACAGTTTCCCAAAAAGTAGTGTCAATCGGAAGTCCAAATGTAGATTGAGCTACCCGATTCCATGTATGTTCTGCATTTCTTTTGTAGTTTTCGAGTTATCATTTTTTTAACCAATCCCAACTTTAACCTCATTTAAAATCATTGTGACGTGAATAGTTGAGATACATGTGTAAATTATTTTTCTAAATTTATCTGAATAGTGAACCTAGCGAATGCATAAACAATAGGGATGATGACTTAGTCCGTCAGATTAAATTACGAAAAAATTACATATTTTTTCTTTAGTTCCGAAAATAACTAAGATACAGTGCGTTTAAATTTCGCGTTACGTCTAGGGGGTCGTCTAGGGGTCTAGGTATAATATGGATGCCTAGGGTAGGTACCTACTTACCGATTAGATATTCATCTCTGTCTGCCGAAGTGCTGAGAGGGGTTGAGGGAAGAGAGGAGGTGATCGCTTCAAAGAGGCCGTCGCGGTATTTGCTGTAACGAATTTATTTATTAACTATTATTTAAAAATATCCACAGCTCTAAGGATTTTGGATTTTTCGATACAAGACTTACGCCAATTACGGGTCTAATAAGTATTTCAATCAATTAATTAATAAAAATAACCAATTTTCAGGTGTAAAACAATTCGTCACTAAAAAGTGTAACATAATTAATGTGTAATATAAAATATTAATCTAAAATTAATAATTAATTGATTTATTACACGGTCAGAAAAAGAGTTCATATAAGTAGTACGTAGTATATTCTTTATTCTTTGATATAAGCAAAGAATAAATAATATAAGTATATTAGGTAGTTTCTCTATGTGATCATAACTTGTAATATACATCTTCATACAGCTTGGTTCACAAACTGATGGATAGATGGCGCTATAAATATCTACATCGCGCTAACGAAGTTCTCTCGATATATATTCTAACTTCTTTGACTATGATCCCCTCTGTCTGGCTATGATCCCCAGACATTACTATGTCCCGGCTTAGTTAACAATCTTGCCTTTTCTACCTTGCTAAGCTGAAGATAATTTACCCTAGAGTATTGAAGCACTCGAGCTGGGTGACCTTGATCTTCCACGTGGCTTGCGGCAGGTTCGGCTGGGTGTTGCGATCGGCTATCTTGAAGTTGATGCGGATGGAACGGCTGTTTGTTGACGCGTTTACTCTCACGTACACTGGTGGAAATTTAATGATTTAATCTTCACAGTAGAGATAATTCTATAATTTAAAAAAATATATTAACTTTGAGCTTTTGTTATAAGCAAATAAGTACCTATTCGGCAAATATTATAGTTATAACTCCTGCCATAGTGCTTAGATTACCTTCAGTTATTTTTTTTACTACGGTCACAATTTATACATGGATATGGCTAGAAGGTATAAAGTAGGAAATCAGCTGCCTAATTCAAGGATTTTTGTAGGTACTCACTATGTTGTCCATTATTATCACCACAAATTGGAGGCAAGAAGTCGGAGTTGGCTTGCAGATTGGTCACTTGGAAGATATCGTTTCTGCACGTGTAACCGGGGCGTTGAGTTACATTTTCCACGGACTCGATCTAAAAACAACAATTGTTACAACGCCATCTATTGTTGAATAGATAAACTAGCTTTGTCTCATTGTAAATTTGAATCGGAAATAATAAATGTAGTCATACTATAGTTAAAATCTCGCTGCAGACTCGGTCATAAATCATTCGAGTGTTTCGCTCTCTTTCCCACTCACGGGCCTTATGGGCAGGCCATGCCCACACGTAGTCCTGTGCATTTCTGCAGTCGATGAGTGATATCGAGAGTTTTATATATTTATAAATGGGTGATATAAATAAATACACATTTTTTTTTATTTTATTACCAAATTTACGATTATCGATAATGGCCTTGAGCGCGCGCAACTAGCGCACATCCCTACTCCGATTATGATTTATGAACAAGTCTGCAGCGAGATTTTAACTATACTATAGTTACTTTACAGTTAGAGGTATGAGTGACACCTATTGTCGAATAGCAATACAAACTTACCGTTGTTGGTGGAGCCAGGTTGAAAGTCTCAAAATCAATCCTCATTTGACAGACATTGTTGTTATTGATCTCCACATTGTAAGAGCACTCAAGACCAGAGGACTCTCTATTTAGTGGTGGATTGATGAAAATAGCTACTTTCGTGTTTGTACGGACATCACATGCGTTCACTGAAAATTAAATACAGCGCCATCTATATACTAAGCACGTAAACTAAATATCACAATTTTGAATATCAAATTAAACACAAAAGTAAATTAAAAATACTTACAAGAACAACAAGTCGCGAAAACGCCACAAAACCCTATAGCTTTGCCACCTTGTGTGTTACATTGATTTCTTGAGAGACAGACACCACCTGTCGATCTATCTGAGCCTAAACATTGTTCGCCATTTCCAACTGTAAATATACTTGCTGGGGACTGTCTAGACGCTGTAAAAATAAAAGAATATTTTTAAATTATAGCGCCATCTATATGTAATTTGACAGCATAAAGTATTTTTATCATCGCGCACTCTATTGTCAAACGGCAGCACTACGTACTTCTGAATAAATCGGATGCAGCGCCACTATGTGCAACGGCGAATAGCAGCAACAGTCTGCTAATTTTGCTTACCGCCATCTTGTTTAATTTATCTGAAACAAATAAAGTTAAATAAAAATAAATCTATTAAACTTTATCAAAAACTTGTCAAAGTTGTCAACTAAAAAAAAGCAAACATTCTCATTTGCATACGACATTTGAATCGAATTTAATTACATGTGAAACTGCCAGAAGCCTAAGCTTCTAGGTAATAGAAATAAATAATCAAACTGCTTTTTTCACAACGCATACATTGACTTGTGTTTGACCACAATCTCACCGTGGTCAGTGATGATGTGGCCGATGGTGGTAAGCACACAAAGCCTAGAAGGGAACTGGCTCTGATGCGTTATACTAAAAAGCTATCTTGCCCCATTACCACATTTTTGATTACGAGCATAGAATAAATAATATACTAGATTACGAGTAAAGGCTTTTACATAGTGGTCATGCTGAAACTCCTGAAATTTTGTTGTATTATCGACAACTAGCTGTTCCCCGCCGCTTCACTCGCGTTCCCGGGATAGAAAGTAGCCTATAACCTTCGGGGATAATGTAGCTTCCTATTAGTGAAAGAATGTTTTGAATCGGACCAGTAACTAAGCCAGTAAAGAAGCCTTGCTGAGTTTCTTGCCGGAGTCTTCTCAGTTTAAGAGTATTCCGAACCGGTAGTAGAGTCTATTGTAAAACTGTAACTGTTGACATTCATAAGTGTCTTATTAGGGCCTAAACTGAATAAATGAGTTTTGATTTTAAGTTTGTGTTTGAACTCCGGAGATTAGCGCGTTCAAACAAACAAACAAACTATTCAACTTTATTAATAGTATATACCTAGATAGACTAGCTGTTCCCCGTGGCTTCACAAATATCTCGGGAATGCGAGTAAAGCCGCGGGGAACAGCTTTATAATTTAGTATACTTAGGTATAAGTATTTTATTATTTATTTATTTATGTACACACACAGACAAGTAAAGAGAAAAGACAAAACAGATACAAAGGCACAAAGGGACTGCTTATTTCTAATAGAAATTTCTTCCAGCAGCCCTGCTACTGGAAAGTTTGACAGATACGTAGACACAGTGTGTAATAGAAGAAAGAAATACATACATGAAACAGATAGTAAGGTTTAAAACTAGTTACATAAAAATAAAATAAACTGCATAAAAATTATAACATAATGATAAACTAAATATTAAAACACAAATACAAATAAATACATAACATAGTATACATAAATAATATATGAATGGATAATCAAGGAACGATGATAAAAAGTAATCCTTGACACGTTTTTAGGGTTCCGAAAAAAATAAAAATATATAGGAATTATATACTTATAGGATCACTCGTGCGTCTGTCTGTCCGAAAATATTGGACTGGATTGAGTTGAAAGTTGGTACACATATGTAAGTCGATGACCCAAACATGGACGTGTTACGTAAATAAATGAATTTCAAACATGGGGGCTAATTTTGGGGGGTAAATTAGAAAATTAAAAAAAAAGTCTTGCAGACAATATTGTGTAACATATCAAATGAAAGGGCTTTTTATTAGGGTGTCAAATATATTTTTTTTGAAATTTTAATATAAGTTTTGAAGTTATTTAAGAAAATAGGCGAAATATTGGCGAAAATTGACCATTCCCCCCTTATTTCCGAAACTACTGGGCCAAACATTTTGAAAAAAAATCAAATAATAGTTCTTTACCTAAAGATTACAGGAAAACCTATGAGAAGTCTATCTAATACCTTTAAACCCGCAATTCATGGATATATATATATATAATCTGAATCTCGGAAACGGTTCCAACGATTTTCATGAAATTTGGTATGCAGGGGGTTTCGAGGGCGATAAATCGATGTAGCTAGGTTTCATTTTTAGAAAAGACGATTTCCAAAAAAAAAAACTTTTTATAGTTACCATCAACAAATTTGGGTCAGGTTTAAAAATATTTATGGAACTTAGTTAAACATGTACGGAACCCTCTCCACGCGAGTTGAACTCGCATTTGTCCGATTTATTTAAAAATGTAATAAGTAAGTCATAAGTAGCTTAGTACTGTCAAATATACCTATATATTTAAATAATATATATAGTTTATGATGCTGTTGCATAAAAGGGGTTATTAAATACGAGTGTGAGTTTAAGTACCGAGCCGTAGGCGAGGTTCTTAATATATCACACGAGTTTTTAATATCTAACTATGTGCAGTATCATACAGTACTTTATCTAAACTCATATAAGTAATGTAATTTAAAGGTACAAAAATATAGTATTATTCTACCAAGTTAACAAAAAAAAAATTGCTATTTTTGTGACATTTTTGGTCAAAATGATATATGTAGGCAAAAACAATAAAATTAACAAATTTATTAATCATATACCTAATCAAATCCGTGTTGCCAACTCCCAAAAATTCTTACCTCTAAAGTTCAAGTCAAAAATACTACTTATAGTTATTTTATATACGTATTAGTTATTTTATAGCATTATCTTGGGAACACAACTGTACTATAATAAATCATTAACACGGGTGTGCCTAAAGTGGGTCATTAAAGTACTGATTTTGATTTCATAATAAGAACATTACGATATGAGAGTAGATAAAAAGTTATTCTATTCTATTCTAGCTACACTGTTCGAAGTATTTAGCCTAACAGGTATACACATCAAAAGTTTGGATTCACAGTACAGCGGCATTTTGTATGTCTATGTCAGATTACTGTACTTTATAGTTTATCTAATAACAGTATACAACAGTTATATACTAATATACGATTAATCATTACGCACAAAAACAATTAGGTACATGGTAATATGCATAAACCGCTATATTTTACTGTTATGCGATATATCATCGTAATTATATGAAGATAACGATTACTTGAAGGTTTTACTTGCAACCGGTTTGCGGGTCCATTGAACTTGGAAATTGATTTTATTTTATTATTATAACTATTTTATTATGAACTAGTTTTCTCGTTTGTGGTTTGTATGTGCCCAAAAATAAAATTGATACTTGATGTAGCAGGTAGGTACGGTCGGCCGAGAGAGATTTAGTTTTTATGGTTCCTTACCTAATAAATTGCTTTTAACAAAAATGAGAACCGCCTTATAAACCACTAAAATACTTAACTATGTAGGAACTCTAATCTGATAGTTTTAAAGTCAGCGAAAAAAATCTGCGGTGACATTATATTTTCCATGGAACACGAGCTACACTTTGAACGAAATAAAATTTTTAATTATGAGTTTTTGTAATTTTCCTGGGATTCCATCATCAGATCCTGGCTTGGTGTCTATGAGATTACCGAGAAGACTACCGACTAAGAGTATACTCTTTCGAATAAAAAAATAATTTGGAAAATCGGTCCATAAATTAGAGTACATAATCGCCTAACAAACACAAGATACCGTTGAATTGAAATCCTCCTCTTTTTTTTAAGTCTGTTAAAAAGGAACGGAATCCTTATAAGCTCACTTCGCTGTCTGTCTGTCGGTGTGTCGAGAGCATTTTTTAATACGTTAAAAGAACACGCAAACAAACCTTCTTTAAAATAAATAAAATTGAAGGTTTTTTTTATGAAATACATATGCTGTCTGTTTGTTCGAGCTAACCTTTGGCTAGACCAATTTTGACGGAACATTAAATGAAAATTAAAACCCAAGTAATGATTGCAACTTTTTATCCAGGGAACGCAGGCATGGAAACCACGGGGAACAGTTAGTTAATTAAATTAATAGAGAAGTACAGATACTCAACATTACATACATTTATTCACATAATTAAATTTGTTTTACGATTTAAAACGGTACGCACTATTGTTTGAATTATTTATAACCCGTTAGCATTTCCAAGTTTATCGTTTACAGACAAAAGCTTACTAAAACTTTAGAGCTTTAGAAGCTTTCAATTCATTGAATAGGTGGAAATTATTGTGGAAATTTTACATGACTATAAAACGTAGTGGCTTCGCACAGTGTGGGATCGCTTTTGAGAATTTATTTCCGGCATACTTCAACCAATTTACACAAAATCATAATATAACGTATAGCTAATATCATAAAGACAAAAGATTTGATTTTTTGTTTGCATTGAATAGGTTCCAAAACTACTGAACCGATTTGAAAAATTCTTTAATTAATAGGAAACTACATTATCCCCGAAGGTAGGGAACGCGAATGAAACCGCGAAGTACAGCTAGTAAATTATATATTTAAACCTTCCTTATGAATCATTCCGTCTATTAGTGAAAACCGTATGAAAATCCGTTCAGTAGTTTTGAGTTTATCACGACAGACAGACAGGCAGACGCGACGGGGACTTCCTTAGCCATACTAATATTATAAAATGCGAAAATAACCCTGTTTGTTTGTGACCTTTTTACTCCTAAACCACTGAAGTGATCTCGATAAAATTTGGCACGCAGATAGTTTATGATATAGAAAAGGACATAGGCTACTTTTTATTCCGAGAATGTGGGTGAAAGCGCGTGGAATAGCTAGTTTAAAATATTAACTTGTAATGCTCAGGATCATTGAACAAAAGACATCAACGCGTAAATTTAAAATTTTAATCTGATAATTTTTTGATTCTAGAAATTATAATCAGATGCTAGACAATATATATTTCTTTATGACGTTTATGAGTAAAATCTACATTTTCTATTTGTAGTCAACAAATTAAAAAACTACTCGATCAATAAAAAAAAAAATCACCAGTAATGAGTAATTTAAGCTACATTTTATTTTCAAAAAATTAGGGATCCCTACGAAAATCCATAAATCAGAAGTGTAAAAAAATTAGCTAATTATAAAATTCACAGTTTCACCCATTACTTAAAAAGTACTTGCCAGAGACTGCATTCTTTACTTAAGTAACTACTTAGTTGTGCAATATTTTGTAAATTAACTAGGAAAACCTCAAGCGGAGGAAATATACTTCTCTTGGGGTTAGTTATATATTTCTTCCGTTTGGGGTCGAAACTATGGGTAGTTGTGGTCAAAATGCTCGCATTTTGACTGTCCAGACGCCTTATTGACACTACAGGTGACCAAAGAGCTGGCACTTACCTCTGGCAGCGCATCAGCCTCGCGAGGTAACGTTGCCAGCTTTTTGGGAACCCTGCCTGCAGGCGGCGATTTAAATGCGGTTTATTATTTATAGTTACTCTATATATAGAATAGATTTTGTAGTTTAATTTAATATTTCATTTAATTGAAACTAATGTTATAATATGTAAATAAAAGTTTATAACCTATAAAACTAGCAAAATAATGGATAATATTAGGGTCCAAACAGAGCCTTAATGCTGTCATTTTCACTGCATCTTATTGAGCCATTACATGTTGCCAAAAAATATTTTTTAATGTTTTTAAGGAGTCTCCCATAAAAATAAAGGGAAAAAAAAATTGACCTACCCCATCGAGTGGGGAGTCGTATTGATTAAAGCTCGTTAAGTAGTTAAATATAGTGTTTTTTTTAAATACTGGAAAACGGTTATTATTGTAAAATTTTAATCAGATTTTTTTTTAATTTCCTATGGACCCTTCCTATGAACTTGAAATTTAGTGATTATATTTAATAATACATATACAGGGTCACAGGTTAAGTCGACCTAGATCTGTTAAGGGCGTGTAGTACCCATCTTTTCTGACATATTTCACTATAGAACACCCTACCCCAAACCTAAACGTTTACAAGAAAATTGACATTTAAAATTTTTAATAAAATTTGCCGATTTTTTTGCCATTAATTACGTATTTAGTTAACCTACGTAGGATTTTGGTTATTAAATTCATAGAGCATCTTAATTCGCATGTAAAAAATCAATAATAATAATAAGATGCAATAACTTCAAAATATCGTAATTAATGGCAAAAAATCGGCAATTTTTATAAAAAAAATTAAATGTCGATTTTCTTGAAAACGTCTAGGTTTGGGGTAGGGCGTTCTATAGTGAAATATGTCAGAAAAGATGGGTACTACACGCCCTTAACGGATCTAGGTCGACTTAACCTGTAACCCTGTATATTTTACTAACAAATACCAATATATTGATAAATCAAATATTTCTTTGAAATTCCCACATTTTTCCTATAACAACTAACATAGGTAATTATTCTAAATTTACGGAACCCTATATGTGCGAAGTCCGACACGCACTTCGCCTGTATTTTTCTAATTTTCACATGATAGGCCAAGCGCCACACACAATATTTTTTTGAACATAGAGCACCGAACTTTTTGAAGCAAAAATATACATAAAATAATAACAAAATATACATACGTGTATCTGTGGCGAGGGTTGCTGCGGAAGTCGCATAATTATGTAACTGGAGGCTTTATATACCGCCAGCCTTGGCATTGACCGCTACGTAGACTCGGAGCCGAGTGGCGAAGCTCATACGATATCGTTTTAAACTTATTATTACATATGTGTGCCAAATTCTAAAGAATTATGTATATAAGGTTCCGTTTTACTTATGGACCGACGACCTGGTCAAGGTGGTGGGAAGGGACTGGATGAGGAAGGCCCAAGATCGTGTAGAATGGAGTGCATTGGAAGAGGCCTACACTCAGAATTGGGTGGTAATAGGCTGAAGAAGAGAAGAAGAAGTACTTATTTATAAATTGGAAATGACTTTCAATCGTTAAGTTAGGTATATCAGAATAATTTTACAATAATAATAACTAAAATTAAAAATTTAAAGAAACCCCCGATACTCACTAGAAAATTGGTGATAATTTTCAAAGGGCTGAGCGTATTTTCTTAAAAACGCTAATAGCTAAAAACACTCTCGATTAAGTCACTTTTTAAACAAAAAACATCTAAATCAAAATCGGTTCATCCGTTCAGGAGCTATGAGGCCTATATTTTTGTCAACTTTAAGATGAATAATGTTATTTTTAATTCATAGTTTACAATGATCCTACTGTACAGTACAATGTAATGTGATTTAGTTAATTCTATCTTACTGGACCTCAAAATACAGGCATAATTTGGGGCCATCGCCTAATACCTTTAACCAGTCAGGCGTTGCCACCATTTAATACAGCTTAATAAATGTCCCTTTATAGTGGACAACCGTGTGACGGGATTCAAACGCTTTTGTTTTTGGGAACTTATTTTGAAAATTTCATGTGGAAAAACAAAGTTAACTAGCTAGCTAGTCAGCTATCAGTGACCTCCGCTGTCAGACGCCGACACCTGACTGGACTAACTAACTAAATTAATACCATAAATATTCTATTTTATAAAAGTACCCCTAGCTCCTAGACTACACTTCACCGGTCATGCTACTACAGTAATCTCTTGCGACACCGTATTTAGCTATATTATTGTACTATCAAACCGGCTGTTTGTTTGTTCGTTCATTCTAAACTCACAAACTAAACCGGTTGGGTTTTTCCCATTTCTCGTAATTGTACGTTTAACATGTAGTTTTAATTAAAGTTAAGAAATTTATAAGAGACTAGCTTTCGCCCCGGGGCTTCACCCGCGTTCCCGTGGGATCTTATGTTTTCCCGGGATAAAAAGTATCCAATGTGTTAATCTAGGTTATAAACTATCTGTGTTCCAAATTTCATCCAAATCCGTTCAGTAGATTTTGCGTGAAAGAGTAACAAACATCCATCCATACTCACAAACTTTCGATTTTTTGTATTATGTAGGATTATGGTGGACGATGATTTTAATTATTTTTTTAATGTAGATAGGTTTAAAGAGATTCCAATAAACGTTATATTGACCCTACCACCGGTTCCACATTTATACTTATATTATACTAGCTGTTCCCCGCGGTTTCACTCACGTTCCCGATTCAAAAAGTAGCCTATAACCTTCGTGGATAATGTAGCTTCGTATTAGTGAAAGATTTTTTAAAATCGGACCAGGAACTCCGGAGATTAGCGCGTACAAACAAACTCTTCAGCTTTATTATTAGTATATATAGATAGTATAAAAGCCCTAAAGAGTCCATGAGATTCAAAATACACTTACTTTCTAATGTGTTGATTCTCTCCACGTTTTACTCTACATTTTTACTAAATACATTCTGTACTGAGCTTCACAGTTTAACCGACTATTAACAAAAAGAGAGTTTAATTTATAACCGACCTCGTTTCGAGGAAAGGTGAAATGCAGATTCTCTGTTTGGATACGAAATAATGTTTTTATTAGTATCGAGATTACAATAAAAACATGCACTTCAGAGGATCAGATACACTTTTACCCGTAAGGACTCTTTAATAAGATTACTTCGATTCCCGTACAGGACAAACATTTGTGTGCATGAACATGTCTGTTTGTCCTGTATCTGGGTGTAATTATTTATATAAGTATATATTTACAAAAAAAAAGTAGTATATGTAGTATATCAGTTATCTGGTTGTCCATAGTACAAGCTCTGCTTAGTTTGGGATCAGATAACCGTGTGTGAACAATGTCCCAGGATATTTAATTTTAAAGACAATCACCGTCGTCCTAACAAGTTGGGTTTTAGTAAAATTGTGGTCATATACATGCCAATAGACAAATTATAAATTAACATATAACAGAAATAAGGAACCCTTCAAATAAAATAAAATGCTGAACCCAACTCAAAAACACAACAAACCTCCTACTTTTCTTTGAAGTCGGTTAAAAAGTGGCGTTGTACGTCTGTAGGATACTTTGTAGTAGGTATTCAAAATGTATGGCATTTATCATCACACGACAGATAGACAGACACGAAGAGATCCCAATAGGCTTATGTTTTTTATTTTGAGGTACGGAACTCTATTGACATCCTCCTCTTTTTTGAAGTCGGTTAATAAGACATTCTACTAATATCATAAATGCGAAAGTTTGTGAGTATGGATATATGTTTGTTACTCTTTCACGCAAAAACTACTGAACGAATTTGGATTAAATTTGGAACACAGATAGTTTATAACCTAGATTAACACATAGGATACTTTTTATCCCGGGAAAACATAAGATCCCTCGGGAACGCGGATGAAACCGCGGGACGGAATCAAGTATGAAATACGGGCGAAACCGGGGAGAAATAGCTACTTAGTATCCTAAAACAGTTATTCAAACAGACATTCTCATTATATATATAAATAAATATTAAAATCGTTTTAATATTAGATACAATTAACATAATGTGTCTATGAATAATAACACTTTTTTTATGATGCTTTTTATATTATGACTAGTGACCCGACGCATAGCTTTTCTGCACTATATTATGCATGTATTATACATATAAACTTTCCTCTTGAATCACTCTATCTATTGCTGAAAACTGCATTAAAATCCGTTGCGTAGTTTGAAAGATCTAAGCGTACAGACAGCGGAAGCGACTTATGTAAAGATTCTGTAGCTTGATAGTACTTGTGGGGGAATTAGAATTAGGTGGTAATTAGAAAATTTAAAAATAACTTATCATACTATATTGTGTGACATATCAAATGAAAGGGCTCATTGTGAGGATCTCAAATATTATATTTTTTTTATATAATTTTTGAATATTCGTTTTGAAGTTATTTAAGACTATATAGCTGTTCCCCGCGGTTTCACTCGCGTTCCCGGGATAAAAAGTAGCATATAACCTTCGAGAATAATGTAGCTTCCTATTATTGAAAGAATTGTTCGAATCGGTTCAGTAGTTTCGGAGCCTATTCAATGCAAACAAACAATCAAACAAACCTTTCCTCTTTATAATATTAGTATAGAAAATAGGCGAAAATTGACCCCCCCCTTATTTCCGAATATACTGGGCCAAATTCTTTTAAAGAAATTCTGATGATAGTTCCTTACCTATATAGATTACAGGAAAACCTATAAGGAGTATATGTCTAGTATTTAAGGTACCATAGGAAATTCCGGAACCCTCGGTGCGCGAGTCAGACTCGCCCTTGTCCGGTTTTATTTTTAATGTTAATTATTTTACATTTTTTCTACCGGATTTGAGAGATATCTTAACGAAAACTTATAACATGATTTCGATCCCATTTTTGAATAATACGACATTGTTCGCCTTTTTTACTCTGTCTTACGAAATAGACAGTAGGTACATTACGAAATATCTGGCATGTTTACTTTTCTAAACGTCAATAGAGGTCCATTGCCCTCCAGTATGTACATATAGAATTATTTGTTGATCGAATAGTTTGCATACGATGTTGTTAAACACTCGAAGATTCGTTGACTTTCTTTGCTTTTTATTGTATTGCACAATACATACGAAGAAAGAAGGTAGAGGTCCCCGTGTGGCAATTCCTGGCAGAGCCACCATCACGGATCTGAATTCCAAGTCTGTCGCTATTTTGTCCTCGAATTGATTTTGTCGCGCCCTGGTTCAAAAGTTATAAGGGTTTTTAGGTAGCATGCTTCCTGGCAGGACCACCTCATATCTCAAGAACTAGAGCACCTAGCGAAGATTTGTTTGCTTCCAGAATTTGTCGCTAATTTGTCCAATTTTGTAAAATTTGTGTTTTTAGATAACCCTTATAACTTTTGAACCAGGGTGCGACAAAATATCTAAGCATACATAGGGACAGACAGACGGGAAGCGACTTTGTTTTATACTATGTAGTGATAAACGTTAGGCTAAACTACTATTAAGAGAATATTAAAATAAAATAAATTAATAAAATATATAATCGTCATAATCATAAAAAAAAGTTTATTTTCCTGTTTGTTCCTTCCAACCTAACTATCTTCGAAACGGCTGGAAGACGAAATGTTTTCTGTATATTTTTGGCTATTACGTCTTCACAAAAAATAAATCCTGATAAGGTTTTAAATATTTTTTTTTCGATAAAAGCGTCATCTAGCGAATAAAATAAAATACAGTTCGTACATGGCAGTGTCGGAAAAGTTCATGAAGGGTTCTTGTTTCCTTATACATAATGATCTTGATTCTTAAGAATTTTAATAGATGGCGCTTTTATTAAAAACCTTTTTTAAATCGTTGAGAAAAAAAAATGTCTTTTGATAGAATTAACTGAGGATCAAATAATCGTACGTTTATTATTTGTATAAATATAGATCAGAATCCTTATCCCTCCTAATATGCGTGTTTTTTTTTAGCTATTTCCACGCAGCAAATAAAGCAGATCAAAATGTTTTTTTGCTTGGAGATACAATAACTCGGATTATCATGCAACTTTTCCTGGGAATCTAGTATTCCTACTAATAAATCTATTATTTAATAATATGATACCAAATAAAAGAGAAATTGTTATTTAGATATAAGTCGCATTGAAAGAGGGAATTATGGAGATTTAACAATAACTAGATACGACATAAGACGTAATTAATACAAAATTAAAACGACTTGCTTTAATAAAAAGTAAACTAATTATAGGCAGTGTCACTCGGGATGATGTAAGGATTCTAACGATCCCGGGATAAAAAGTAGCCTATATGTTATTCCAGGGTATGATCTATCTATGTGCTAAGTTTCATCCAAATCTGTTCAGTAGTTTTTCCGTGAAAGAGCAACAAACATACATACAAACTTTCACGTTTATAATATGAGTAGGATGTCTATATTTCTTTTGTTTCATATTTTTGATTCTCTCTCTTTTTTTTGGACAGATCCAGAAATATAAGGCTGTGTACACACCAAGTAGGCTAGATGCGAGTCTAAAAGAAAACCTGTATGTCTGCCTCAGCATATTTTAATCCTAAATTATTACTATTCTGTATGTATAGAGAGATGATGATACCGAATTAAAAAAACGTTGCGGAGTTCATATTTTTTGTCTCAATATTTATATTTATAAAACGGAATACTATGGATAATGTACATCATCTAAACTAATATTGAAAAGCTGAAGAGTTTGCTTGTTTGTTTGGTTGAACGCGTGAACCTCAGGACTTCAGGAGTTACAGGTTCGATTTGAAAAAATCTTTCATTAATAGAGAGCTATACCTATTATCCCTGAAGTTTATAGGCTACTTTTTAGTTTACTTTTTATATATAGCTTTTTTTTTTTATGTCACAAAGTTGACAAGTAGGCAGGCGGTCCACCTGATGGTAAGTGGTTACCGTCGCCTATCGCCATTTGTAATACCAGAGGTATTGCCAATGTGTTGCCGACCTGTTACAATGCCGAGAAGGCAATTACTGGCTCTCAAGTGCAATTGCCGGAACACACTGGTAGGTGCTTGGCGACAGATTTTCAACTTGAGGGTGGTAGCCAGCCAGACGGGTACTACAAAGTACCCTACCACCGTGCTATGGTTTCCTCACGATGTATTTTATTTCTCTACCTATCTACTAGGTACTCAGATAGACTAACGTGTAAGCGTATTTTTAAAGTAATATAATATTTTTTTTTGTGTTATCCTCTCATTTTTTTTTGTTTTATGACTTGTATAAGGTAAAATTCAATGACCTTATTATACCCAACCAAAATTAACCTATTTATGCTGTCAATGCGTGAATGTAATCTTCTCATTTTAACGGCCGTACTCAGAGTCGTCAACTAGACCTGTCCCTTTCTATAGCTTTGCAATAAACAAAGAGGGATATACTTTAATCAGTCATTAAATTATATTTGACATCTCTGAGTACGGCTCTAAGTGTTTGACGTTCATAAGTGCTGATGTAATAAATTGATTTTAACAGCTTTATAATATCAGTTATCTGCGGTTTCCATAGTATGTGTAAGCTCTGCTTATTTTATGATCCAATAGCCGTGTGTGGATAACGTCCCAGAATTACACTTAGAATTAAAATGAAATGAAAATAATTATTTACAGGAAAAAAACAACACATAGTACTTATATCCTGTTGGGCGTCGGCCATCTGACAGCGGAGGTCACTGATAGCTGGCCAGCTAGCTAGTAAATTTTGTTTTTCCACATGAAACGGACAGCGACGCCCAACAGGGGGTAAAACGGCCGCTCGAGCAATATTGCTATGCAATTCATATCTCGAGTTTACAGCAGATTATGGCGTAATTTGTCTAAATTGTAAATTAATTAATAATAATAATAAATATCTCGGGACATTTCTTTACACACAGTTATCTGATCCCAAACTAAACAGAGCTTGTACTATGGACAACCAGATAACTAATATACTACATATACTACTTTTTTTTTGTAAATACATACTTATATAGATAATTACACCTAGACTCAGAACAAACAGACATGTTCATGCACACAAATGTTTGTCCTGGATGGGAATCGAACCCACGACCAGCGGCGCGATAGGTGTTAATTGATTAAAATGATTTTCATTTTCACCAAAAAATATTTAGATAAACATTTGGCTCTGTTGTACCTAAATTCGAGATATGAATTGCATAGCAATATTCCTCGAGCGGCCGTTTTAGCCCGTATATTCGTAGCATATATTTTGCTGGAAAAGTTGCTGAGATATTATATCTTAGGGATTCATTCTTAGGGATTATGCTGTCAGGTGGATCAAACACTACTTCACCTTTTGTGTGAGTGCCACCCACTTATGCCTAAACGTAATGCTCTCCTGGGGAAGCACCAGTTGCACCCAGATGAACTAAAATTTATCACCGCTAAGAAAATAGTACAGTTTATTATAGCTGTAGGTCTTGGCGGTGAAATTTAATTTATGTGGCGATCACAATAGATCTAATCAGGTCGCAGTGATACAAGCTCTTTAAAGATTTGAAACAGCCACAAAACCCAAATAATAATAATAATAAATAGGGATTCCTCACTAGGCAGTACTTATAATAGTATATTGTTACTTAGTATACTTGAGAGTAAATATTACCAAATAAAATAGAACATTTAATATGGGGAGGTAATATCAACTCTATGTGATATAAATGCATCTACGAATGATTCGCGCCACTTGCCAGTCAGTTCGCAATAAGTCTGGATTTGTAAGAGACTACCACGTCGCTGACACTGTCGACAAATCGGTCAAAATTCAATCCTACTTCTTACTAATTATTATAAATGCGAAAGTTTGTGAGTATGTATGTATGGATGATTGTTACTGTTTCACTACAAAATGGATTTGGATGAAATTTGTAACACAGATTGTATTGTTCTTTCGTTCGTTTTTATAAATAAAATACTTTTTGAAGTCTTCGGAGTTTATATTTAAGGGGGAACGTTCGGTTGGAGCGCGAAATTCAAATTTTTTCACGTTTTTTGCAAGTTACAGCTCAGTTATAGGTCGTATGTTATCAAGATGTTATTTGCGAGAAGAATGGAAGTATATTTACCTACTGATGAATAACAAAAGAAATCATTAACATATTCCTCCCTTTTACCCTTAATATTATTTTATTGTTACAATATGTTTATGTTAATAATTAATAATTATCAATTCTACACTGATGTTGTGTCATTCAAGCCCAATGGCGAACAGGAAGTGCTGCCAGTACTACAATACACAGATAGTTTATAACGTGGATTTTGAATTTTAATTTTGATGATATTTGGTATATGTAGGTAGATATTCTGGATTAATACATAGGCTCCTTTTGTTAATCCAGGATGGTGAATTTGGACCTAATTATGTAAACGGAATATGTACCTTTTAGGGTGGTCCAATAGGCTAGTTGACAGTGTCAAAAATAAATGACCAAACACTAACCAATGCATAAAACATCTAAAAACACGTGGAAACATCAAATATGTTGTACATTTAATGCTTCTTATGATTTTAATTACCAGTAGAACCACTAAGAGTAGATCATTTGATGCTGTGAAACTATGACGTCATAGTGTAATATTTCATACAAAATTCCATATAAACTATCGTTTTGACATTTATTAAAATGTAGCTGATTTGATATGTCAGGATGTACCCTATTTTCTGCCCAACTACAAGTATCTAATAATAAAAGCGGACACTTTCACAACTGTCAATATTCCCACTTTAACTGCAACATAGTAATAACGGTCTCATGATCCAGGCATTATTGAAAATGCACATTTTGATCTCCGTTTACAAACAATTTGATAAGTGTGCTCATTCGCGGTCCGCATTGTGTGGGGTTCGATTCTAGAAATGTTTTATTTACAATTGAAAAGGAATTTAAGCTTAGATTAAAATCATAAAAGGAAATAATGTGATATGAAATCTATATCTATACCAATCTATACTAATAATAAAGCTGAAGAGTTTGTTTGTACGCGCTAATCTCTGGAGTTACTGGTCCGATTCGAAAAAATATTTCACTAATAGGAAGCTACATTATCCACGAAGGTTATAGGCTACTTTTTATCCCGGGAACGCGAGTGAAACCGCGGGGAAGCAGCTATTACTATGATTAGTAATCAATGTATAGATCTTGCTATAGGATTTTTGTAATACTAATATAAGGAAGGTATAGGCTCAGCGCACACGTGACCACGCATACAAACGTGCCAAATTAGGCGTGCGACACACAGGTAGTTGAAAAAACGTACCTATTTCTATGTATTTTGGTTGTATACTAGGTCGTTTAAAAATAGTTATAATTTTTAAATAATATTATATTTACGGTAGCGATTATTCTAAAAAAAGTTATCGACTGTCGATTCTTTATAAAACAATCGACAATCGTATGAAAATCGACACATGCAACGCAATAATGAACCTTACGCATGGAGCATAAGGCGGCGATTCATTCATCGCAGCCAGGCCGACAAAGATGTTGATTGTTATTCGAATAAATTAAAAAATCGAACAAATAAAAATGTATTTGCTATTCATTAGAAATTAATCCGTCAATGTATGTGGTTTAGAGTTAAAAATCTTGTGGCATATTTACGAAGAGAAAAACTGCTTTTAAAAGAGAATTAGCGGTATTTTTTAACCAAATATGTTTCTAATTCCGTCAAAGGCTATTTACAAAAAAAGTAGTATAGGTATGTAGTGAATCAGTTATCTGGTTGTCCATAGTACAAGTTCTGCTTAGTTTGGGATCAGATAACCGTGAGTGGACAATGTCCCAGGATATTATTATTTATTAGTTATCACCTTTGAATTTTATATTATACAGATTTCCACATTAAACCACACAGCCACAGGCAGCCACACAGTTTATTTTTATGTTTAATTAATGGCCCAATTATTTATGTGGCAAAAACTTGGCCCAACTTTTTCCATCTTACGAACGTGGTGTCATTTCCAGGGGACAACTTGCACCATGAAGCTAATCGTCGGTTAAATTCTGATGACTGATAAATCTTTCTGCTCCTCATCTAAAGACCAGCATACTTGTGAAGCTTGAGGCACTCTACAAAAAAACGATTACCTGGCTTACAAATGTAATCTCACTATATCTCTTTCTAATAGTAAATATAAGAAAGGGATGCAAGATATTTTAGTCCTGTCAGATTAGTCCGATCACTTATTTCAACGTGAATTTAAGCGCGATCTTTATTGGTCATGATTTACCCGTGTATTATGACGGCATGGATTAAACTGATATAATTAAAAATGTTCTATCTTTTTTTCAATAAGGCTAACATGAAGAATGTTGCATATTATTTTTACAAAAAAACTACGATTTAGCTCGTAGTTTTAATATTTTATAACTTGGAAATCTGGGAATAAAAATCGCGCAAGTGCGAGTCAGAATAGCACACAAAGGGTTCCATACCAACTTAAATACAGCCCGCTAACAAACGGAGGGTTCCGTTGGCACCCTTTGGGTACAGAAACTTAAAAAGGAAAAGACTTTTAAGGTGATGATAGCTCAGTGGTAGTGACGTCGAATGACGAGACGAAGGTCCGGTGAAGGAAAACATCGTGAGGAAACCATAGCACGGTGGTAGGGTACTTTGTACTCTGTTCTAGTACCCGCCTGGCTGGCTACCACCCTCAAGTTGAAAATCTGTCGCCAAGCACCTTCCGGTGTGTTCCGACAGCTGCACTTGAGAGCCAGTTCCCTTCTAGGCTTTGTGTGCTTACCACCATCGGCCACATCATCACTGACTACGGTGAGATTGTGGTCAAACACAAGCCTCTACATAATAAAAAAAAAAAGACTGACGTAAAATTTTAAGGTTGAGGGGACCAAAATGATGTACAAAGTTCATAATTAAAATTTTCGTTATTTAATTAAACTGTACGTCAGTTAAACACCAGTCAGCCCGCGGTGCAACCGGCCGGTCCCAGGTGTTATATAATACCGTTTGAGTGACTCGTACTTTCGGTACTAAACTCAGCTTTTAACTCGCACTTTATATTTATACCTATTTATAAATACGTTAAACGATTACCTACCTACTTCCTTTCAACTTAAGGTGGAGGCTTCGGTTGGGGCGTTAAATTCAAATTTTATCACGTTTTTTACTAATTGCAGCCCAGTTATAGGTCGTAAGTTATCAACATGTTATTTGCGACAAGAATGTTAGTATAATAAAATAAATCATCAACATATTCCTCCAAGTTATATTAGTGACATATACGACTATTTCAAGAAAATGTTACTAATATACCTTGGAGGAATGTGTTGATGATTTCTTTTGTTATTAATCAGTAAATATACTACCATTTTTGTCGCAAATAACATGTTGATAATTTACGACCTGCAACTGAGCTGCAATTAGCAAATAACGTGATAAAATTTGAATTTGACGTTCCAACCGAACGTTTACCCTTAAAACCTTAATTTGACAGCATTTTGAATTTTTAACGGACATTATTTGCGGTTTAATCTAATTATCGTCACCATATGTTTGTGATTTGTTTTTTAATCTATCCCGCGAGTTTGTAGACTGTTAAATATATTGTAAACTGTACCAATTTGAATTATGTACGAAAAATTATTGCACTAATAGGAAGCTACATTATCTCCGAAGGTTATATGCTACTTTTTATCTCGGGAACGCGAGTGAAGCCGCGGGGAACAACTGGAACAAGTAAATAATGTTTTCAACGGGTACTTATCCTATTCATGGATTTACTGTACTCATTAAAAACTAAGAACCTACAGATATAAAATACTTTTGTATGATTGAAATTCGGTATTCATTGATTTTTACATAAAATATTTTCTGTATCAGCAAAGCTAATGTAAACTGAAATTCTGGCGAAAATATAGAAGTGTACTTTTAATTTGAATTGAATGCAAGTGTTTGTATGGGAAGTGAAGTGAAAAGTGTATAAAAAAAGCAACATTATATTATATATTTTGCCGTTTTTTCGTGAATGGGAATATTTTACGAACGCCCGGTTGTCGAGTGCGCGGAAATTAGTGATGTGTAATAATAGTTTTTGTACTTAATCGATAATTTGAAACTGTCTTCATAGAAAACATGATTACGAAAAAGTTCCGGTTGTCTGCGGTCAAATGACGTTTTAACGATACATACCTAATCGAATTTCTCTCACACATACACGGTGGACGCGAGCGAAACCTCGGGGAACAGCTATAATTAAAATTATGTGTTATGGTTCGCCTAATGTGGGTATCACAAGAAAATTGTAATCAAATGATTTTACCAATAATTGTATATTTTGTATTAACCGTTGTTAAATTAAATAAACATTTGTATTTGTTTTTTTTAATAGTTGTTTTTTCATAATTGTATTATAAAAATACAATCGATGATTAAAGTAATACACATTATCATCCAAACTGACCATGGTCTCGGAAGATTTGCGGGCTTTTTGAGATTTGATGATTAATAAATCGGACAACTGCGAGTTAAACTCGCGTGGAGAGGGTTCCGTACATGTTTAACTAAGTTCCATAAATATTTTTAAACCTGACCCAAATTTGTTGATGGTAACTATAAAAAGTTTTTTTTTTGGAAATCGTCTTTTCTAAAAATGAAACCTAGCTACATCGATTTATCGCCTTCGAAACCCCCTGCATACCAAATTTCATGAAAATCGTTGGAGCCGTTTCCGAGATTCAGATTATATATATATATATATCCATGAATTGCAGGTTTAAAGGTATTAGATAGACTTCTCATAGGTTTTCCTGTAATCTTAAGGTAAAGAACTATTATCTGATTTTTTTTCAAAATGTTTGGCCCAGTAGTTTCGGAAATAAGGGGGGGGAATGGTCAATTTTCGCCAATTTTTCGCCAATTTTCTTAAATAACTTCAAAACTATTTATATTAAAATTCTAAAAAAAATATATTTGACATCCTGATAAAAAGCCCTTTCATTTGATATGTTACAAAATATTGTCTGCAAAACTTTTTTTTTTAATTTTCTAATTTACCCCCCAAAATTAGCCCCCATGTTTGAAATTCATTTATTTACGTAACACGTCCATGTTTGGGTCATCGACTTACATATGTGTACCAACTCAATCCAGTTCTATATTTTCAGACAGACAGACAGACGCACGAGTGATCCTATAAGGGTTCCGTTTTTTTTTTTTTTTTTTTCGGAACCCTAAAAATCACATTTATTATCAGATATCGATAAAATTTTCCATCGCGAGTCTCACAGCACCACTCTAATATGAAGTGAATGCCCAAAGTTTGCATGTTTGTATATTATATTCAGTAGAATATGCATTTTTATTCATTTGCAACTATTTTAAGAGCAAATATCTAGACTGGAATTATAATACTGGCCTATTTTAGTTCATATGTTATTTCAAAAATAAGATATTGCCTGCGTATTTACTAAAATAGTTCTTGCTTACAAACTAAACTAAATTTAGTATCACTAAGTATCTATTAGAAGCACTTTGATTTCTGATATTTTAAAATTTAAACATAGAGAGTTTAAGAGTTTTCAAGATTTTTATTAGTTTGTTTGGACGCGCTAATCTCCAAAGTTACTGGTCCGATTCGAAAAATTCTTTCACTAATAGACGCAGCGTGGGCAGGCCCCCCACAAGGTGGACCGACGATCTTGTTAGGGTCGCGGGAAACCGCTGGATGCGGGTAGCGCAAGACCGGCCAGTGTGGAGACCCTTGGGGGAGGCCTTTGTCCAGCAGTGGACGTCTTTTGACTGATATGATGATGATGAATAGGAAGCTACATTATCCCCGAAGGTTATAAGCTTTTATTCTGGGAACGCGAGTGAAGCCGCGGGGAACAGCTAGTACATCATATAATTTTGCTATTTATTACCACATTACCTGTCGTGTCAATATTTCAATTCGGTACACATCGTTTAAAAATAAGGACAGGTTTAAATTGAATTGTAAATTATTGGGAATCATTAACGATATACATGCAGTTTTAAGTGCTAAATATTGTAGCAATTAATTGGAAATGTGTGAGGTGGCGTCACCTAGGGCAGTACATGGCCAGTTAAATGCACTATCTGTTATAATAAATTAAGATAGGTTGACATTAAATTAATCACTATATAAACATTCTATTATTATTTTTGTGTTTCTTTTTTTTTTCCTTTACTTTTTAATTGTACACCCTCATATTCAGATAATTTCAATTCCTCTCCATCCAAAGGTTGCCTGGTAGAGATCACTTTTAGTGATAAGGCTGCCGATTGTAACACTTTAATTTAATATTTAAATTCTTGTATTACTTTACAAATATTAATGTGGTGTGACAATAAAGAATTATCTATCTAAACATTTCTGTTACGTTGACGATTTTTTTTTTAATTAAAAAGTTTAATCACGAATAGAAAATATTTAACGGAATAGTTTGCTATTGGTGCCGATTTTGTTGTTTACGAACTAAATAAATTTAATCTCACTATATCTCTTTCTAATAGTAAATATAAGAAAGGGATGCAAGATATTTTAGTCCTGTCAGTTTAATCCGATCATACATTTCAACGTGAATTTAAGCGCGATCTTTACTGACGACTATTTACCCGTACATTACGATGGTATTGATTAAACTGACAGCATTAAAAATGTTCTATCTTTTTTCAATAAGGTTAAAATGAAAGAGAGGTGACTTATCTAATATTAGTTAAGTTTGTAAACAACAGAATCGGCACCATTGAATTATTTGTAGTGAGGAACCACAGATTACAGCGACTAAATTATTAAGCTGATTTCAGACGACGCTATACTATGCTACTATTGTGCTATAAAGGATAGCAAGCGAATAGTAAGCCAATAATATATAGTACAGTACAATGTGAACGTGTCCATCAATGTATGGAGCGCGATATTGTTGTGCTATGAGCTATACACTAGGGTAAAACCAGGATAGTTGCCCCACTTTTTGAAATCATTTCATATCTCCCAGTACAAAAATCAAAATATTTTATTTGTAAAACTGGCACGTACTTTGGTTTTTTATCTACAAATTTATGAAAAGTAAAAAACATTATCTTTGATATTTCCAGAGTATTAGCGATTTTTGCGGACTTCTACATTTTGAGGCATCTATCCCATATATGGGATTGTCGCCTAGTCCATATAAATTACGTTTAGGATAGACGCCCCGCTGAGAAACAGGGCATCCATCCCGAAAAAACTTTGATCGCACTTTGCCTTCCCATGCAGCAATCGCATTGAGACATGGTCCACTTAGTGGTAGTTGGAATGTCTCCCGATTGATAATTAAAATAGCATGCGATTCATCCGCGAAACTAATTACATCGGGGCATCTATCCTACTGGGGCATCTATCCGGGTTTTACCCTATATGCTATTATATTATAGCGTCGTCTGAAATCAGTTTTATGGAACAAGCAATAATTCTAGTAATTTGATAATACTAAATTTCGGAATCAGGATTCCAATTTGCGGGGGCGCATTGACCCCTGATTTGTTTTAAATACACATAAACTTCATACAAATGTTCAGGGGGCTGCAAGTGCAGAGAGAAGCTATTACATTACATCCATGTATTCTACGAACTGTTAGAAAGAAGATTAAATTCGTTTATAAACAACTAGCTGTTCCGCGCGGTTTCACTCGCGTTCCCAAAATAAAAAGTAGCTTATAACCTTCGGGGATAATGTAGCTTCCTATTAGTGGAATAATTTTTCAAACCGGTTCAGTATTTTCGGAGCCTATTCAATGCAATCAAACAAACAATCAAATCTTTCCTCTTTATTATAATATTAGTATAGATATAGATAGAATCGTTACCAATAGCACTGAGTAAGACAATGTATGTACTACGTACAACCAATAGGAAAATCTTCTATCTATTTTAAAAACTGATATTTTACATAAGAACAACAACCTACGAATACGCGTGGCAGCTGAAGAGGGTAAGCGGCGCGGCGGCGGCGCGCAGCGTAGCGTTGCTTGTCAACAATGGATCTTTAAAACGGATCTCTCTAATTGGTACAGCCGTGGGCAGTTTTGAGTCAACGGATGCACATTTCTCTAGGCTACAATGATGTCGAGACGATATTTGTGATGGAAAACTTTTAATAATGTGTTTTTGGATGTTGGTTAGAAATATATGGGTCTAGACGTTTGTTAAAAATCTTAGGTTCTTATTAAAAGTTTATGGAGAACTAGCTATCCTACGCGATCTCCTATTTTACCCCCTTAGGGGTTGAATTATCAAAAATCCTTTCTTAGCAGATACCTATGTCATAATATCCGTCTGTATGTTTTTCATCGCGATTGGTTCAGCGGTTTAGGCATAGGTATCAGTGGCGAAGGGTGTAATTATGGCGAGGGTAAGCCGTTCAAAAAACACCAATAATTTTATAATATTACAGTGTATATTAAGCATGATAACAGTGGCTTTGAAATGATGAAAATGTGGGACTGGGTAATTCTAAAAGATTCCCATCGGCTTGTATGGACCCTGATAGGTACAGTATGACACATCTTAGATGTAGCATCGGCAAGTCGTTTTCGTACACTTCACTTCCGATTTACAAAACTAATAAAAATCATTCATTATCGCGCCTTTCAACATTCAATAAGATCATTTTCGCCGATCATGTAATTTTGTAGGCGCACTCTTTTCGGGAACGATCGATTTTACGAATATTGCCGATGCTTCATCTTAGTTGTGTCATACTATATAAAGGTAACAGACAGACAGACCTACTTTCGCATTTATAATACTATCTATAATCCTGCAGTTTTACCCGCATTCTAATGGGGTTTTATATTGTTTCTGAATATAATTATTCTTATAATTTATTGAAAGATATTTATTGTCTGTCACTGTGATAAGTTTCATCCAAATCTGTTCTATCATTTATGAGTCATATGAGTCACAACTATGCTTTTTAATAATAATTTTAAGGAGGTAAACTTTTTATGGTGATGTAGGAGGTAATCTCCAGAACTAAATGATCCCAATAATAGAAACATAGATTATTCCTGAAGCCTATAAGCTAACTTTTATCCCGGAACTGCGATTGAAATTTCAGAGACATTAAAAATAATTGGCGACTCTACGCTTTTCCTCGTTCTGTCAATGTTCAGTAAAGAATGTTTCCTTTTCACAAACAAAAAATAATAATATTAATGTGCGACATGTTTACTTACGAGTTATATTATTATACCTACTGTAGGTTGCAATTATAAAGATATTCTTAAATCTTGTTAGGTATGATGCTCAGAATAGACCCCGTGAGTCTGACCCTGCATAGCCACTCCGACCTTAAACTAACAGCATTAAAAATGTTCTATCTTTTTTCAATAAGGTTAAAATGATAGAGAGGTGACTTGTCTAATATTAGTTAAGTTCGAAAACAAAATCGGCATAATTGAATTATTTGTAGTGAGGAACCACAGATTGCAGCGACTAAATTATTAAGCTGATTTCAGACGACGCTATACTTGCTATACTATTGTGCTATAAAGGTTAGCAATCAATTTCCACTAGTCACTAGTGAAGGATGATAGGTCAGTGGTCAGTGATTTCGAATGCCGAGAGGAAGGTCGCGGGTTCGAATTACAATGAGCTGAAGGAAAACATAGTGAGGAATCCATAGGAAACCATAGTGAGGTGGTAGGGTAAGTACCCTACCCTAAGTACCATGTGTGATATGGTTATATGGTATTGTAGTACCCACCTGGCTGGCTACCCCCCTCAAGTTGAAAATCTGTCGCCAAGCAGCTTTCGGTGTCTTCCGACTGCTCTCGAGAGCCAGTTCTTTTCTAGCTTTGTGTGCTTACAAAAGGTCGATTATCAATGCCAAAATGTTTTTATATTGACAAGTCGAGTGGATACGCACAGCCCTACTATAATTGTTCCAAGATTGATCTGTCAACTTTGTCGGTGTTTATTTTTGAGTGTAGTGGACACGTACAGACTGTGACAATTTTGTGACTTGTTCACGCTCAAACCACTGGACCAATTTTTATGAAATTTGGAATGGATGTAGCTGACACCCTGGATTAACATGTAGGCTACTTTTTATCCCTCAGGAACGCGGGTGAAACCGCGGGGTGGAATATAGTATGTATTTACGAAAAAAATGTAAGCATCCGCCCCGCGGTTGCCCCCGCGTTCCCGAGGTATCTTATGTTTTCCCGGGATGAAAAGTAGCCTATATGTTATTGCAGGGTATGATCTATATATGAGCCTAGTCTCATCCAAATCCGTTCAGTAGTTTTTACGTGATAGAGTAACAAACATTCATCCATACATCTGTAGCTCACAAACTTTTGCATTTATAATATATGTAGTATATCAGTTATCTGGTTGTCCATAGTACAAGCTCTGCTTAGTTTGGGATCAGATAACCGTGTGTGAACAATGTCCCAGGATATTATAATGAATATTGCATTATCTATGTAATGAATACTTAGGTACTTAATTATTGTTTCTCTTCTTTCGTCTACGCCCATATTTTTATTGTGATTTCTGTTGCCATAGCAACGGGTTAGGCCACACCTAAAAGTTATATTCTTTTATTGTTATAGGCCATTATAACAATGTAGGTGTGGTTCTTTATGTACCTAGGGTAGTTGACTGACATATCAAAGCAGATACTTTGTAATAAATGTCAAAACGATAGTTTATATGGAATTTTGTATGAAATACTACACTATGACGTCATAGTTTCACAGCATCAAATGATCTACTCTTAGTAGTTCTACTGGTACTTAAAAATCATAAAAAGTATTAAATGTACAACATATTTCATGTTTCCACGTGTTTTTACATGTTTTATGCATTGGTTAGTGTTTGGTCATTTATTTTTGACACTGTCAACTAGCCTAATGTATAATAGTTACTTACCTACTTAATTACAGTGGCTCCATCTCTAGCTCGAACTATTTTGACGTATCGAAAAAAATATAATTCAAGCTTTTCGATATAAACTTCAATATTTTATTCTTTATTTATTCTACTTCCTACAATATTATAAATGCGTTTGTGAAGATGTATGGATGTTTGTTACTCTGTCACGTAAAAAGTACTAAACGGATTTGAATGAAAGTTGGCATATAGGATACATCATACCCCGGAATAACATGTATGCTACTTTTTATCGTGAAAATACATAAAATCTCTCGAAAACGCGAATGAAACCGCAGGTTGGAAGCTAGTTATTTATATTAAATCAAGTTATAATAGAAATGTTGTACTTTTTTGTTAAAAAAATACTTACGTTATTCACTCCTATACGATTCGAAACGTCAAAATTATTTATTTTACGTTACTGAATTCTAGGATCATATTTTCTATGTTTCTTGCCGGAGTCTTTTCTATATAAATATACTAGCTCTCCCTTAAGGTTTTTAGCCTATGTCCCTCTCTATATCATAGGCTATTTGTGTGTAAAATTTCATCGTTATCGGTTCAGCGGTTTAGGCGTGAAAAGGCAACAAACAGACAAAGTTACCTTCGCATTTATAACAGTGTTGAGACTAGCTGTCCCTCGTCGTTTTACCCTTGTTCTTGGGATAATAAGTAGCCTATATCCCTCTCTATATCGTAGACTATCTGCGTGTCAAATTTCATCGTGATCAGTTCAGCGGTATATGATGTTAGTAGGGACTAAGCTATTCCCGCGGCTTCACTCGTTGATAGAAAGTAGCCTATGTACCTATATTCCAGGGTATCTATCTATGTGCCAAGTAGGTATCTTAATCTGTTCAGTAGTTTTTGCGTGAAAGAGTAACAAACATCTTGACATTCTCATATAATAACAGTAAGATAGATTAGTATGGATTCTGAACAGGTACATGGTAGAGTCCATTGTAACAGTAAAAATCTGTAGGTATACCTAAAATAAGTTTTTAGTTTGAGTTGTTTGTTGTTTGATTTCTGACTGATCCATGCTGATGCACCCTTGCGTAGAGGTTAAATGCTTCGAGGGTGAATACTAGTGAATAGTATGGGAAATAATTAATTTGAATAAAATACAGCATTTTAATTTATTATAATAATTTATTTTATGATATAGATTTTTGTTGTAATTACATAGAATTTGATATAAGTAGGTAGTACAAACCATAGATTACAAAACAACATAATTTATTTATGCATGATAAAGCATTTTTTAGCTTTTATGGAACAGTGCCATCTATCGGCAAAATAATAAAACACAATTATTATTAACAAATATAAAATTTCGTTTTCTTCTTTCTTTGCTGGAATCCCTCGTAGTACTTGTAAAGGGTATGCCCTTATCAGTTCTCCGTCCAGTAGTCTTAAATACACAGGGCAAAGAGAATGACAAGGGCACACCACTTTACATTCATTACAGCGTCATCTGTATTCCTGTTTAAGAAACTTAGCACCGCCATCTGTTGTCGAGTAGTAAGCGACGTTTAGTTATAGATGTTTAATATAGATGGCATTACATGTTTCTGCATTCTGAATGTGAGCGAAATCTAGTGATTTTGCCACAGTGTAAAATGCAGAAATTGATAACTGGGCATTCCTTGCTTCTGTTTTAGATTGTATATAAAGCTGAAAAAGATTACAATAATAAAATTCTAACAAACAGTTTTTGCAGAAGAAACATTATTTTTAAATTAGTTTTCGTCATTGAATTCTATTATAATTTATTATTAGAGACGCTAATAGCTCATAAAAATATTTATATTAAATATAATGCTATAGATCTTTAAAAATTATTAACGATGAAAAGCGAAGACAATTTACAATATTAATATTTTACGCTACACTAAAGCGCGTAGGTATTTTTAAAACATCCGATAGCTATAAAGCAAGCAAGTTTCCCAGCATTCCTCGAGATCTCCCCAAATTACCTGTAACAAAAGAATAATCATTAATATAAATATAAAAGAGGGAAAAAAATAATGCGAACATAAGAAAATAATGGCCATCAGAGTACAGCTTTTGTGTTATTCATCATAATTAAATTTGTCAAATAAAGTGGCCTTCTTTAAAACGTTGTTCTGTAGGCCTTTGTTAGGCCTAAATAGATAGCAATTAAATAGGCCTAAATGCCGGACTAAGATTGAGAGTGACATACGCATAGAATGGTACAAAGATTTCATTTAATTATAAATATATAATTTGTTTATAAAAAGATTTTTTAGAATAAGCCTAGCCATTCAGCGAGGTAACGTAGCCAGCGTTTTGGATACCCTACTCATAGACGGCGATTTAAAATTCTGTGTTTTATTTATACATTTTATTTTGTCAGTTTTATTGTTTTAGTTTTAGTGTTTTTACTTTTAATTTTAGTGTATATATAGTTTAATTAATTTATCGAATAGTTATAATTTGTTTATACAAAATTGTATATAAAACTAGCGACCCGCCCCAGCTTCACACGGGTGTACAAATCTTTGATTTATTTTCTTTTTTATTACCTAGATATTGGAACACCGAAAAAGAGATGGATAGATTGTGTGAAAGATGACACGAGTAAGAAAGGAGTGAATTCCGATATGACGATTGACGGATAGATGGCACTAGAAGGGCTGAATGAAAGAAGAGTACATATCGTGCTGACTACAAATTATTGGAACAGAGCAGGTTAATGATGATACTATTATCATTTTGGATTTTCATTTAGCTACTACACTGCAGCAATTTACTTTTAGAGTAAACTAAATAGTAGTTTCATAGATGATCATTTGAAAGTAAGTATAATTTATTTACGTATTATTTCAACTATAAGAAGATTATTTAGTTATGAACAATATACTTACATTTTTTTTTTACTTTATTCTATAATATACAATATTTACAAGAAATATACAAACTATATATAAAAAATTTCCTCGAGGCGGCCGCTGCTGCCAATCAACGGCAAGGTTCCCAGAAGACTGGCAGCGTTCCCTCTTTGTATGACCAAGCTAACGCGTTGGCGGAAAAAGCTCCCCGCCCGCCTGTGACCTCAATTAATTTTGAAGATAATGTTCGAGAAAATCGGCGAGCCTCGGACCCCCAAGGACCCATGGTCTCGACCGCAAAAGGCAAAAATAAATAATTTGGGCCAATAGAAGCGTATTTTTTGGATTTAGAATTTTCCGCACCAGCCGCTTCTGCAACTCTACATGTCGCTGGCAAGTAATTTTTATTGATTTTATTAGTGACTATGTACGTATCTAATTAATATTTATTCTTTAAATAGCGCATTGGCTGCCTTATCAGATCTAGCCAAGGCGTAATAAATACATATTACTTACGGTTAATTTTTATATAATAAGTATTATTGTTTCTAAATAGCGATAAAGTTTTAAATACTTATAACAGTTAAGTTGTTAATCACTTTTTTTTTTATATATTTGTGTATGTTGCACTCTATTATTTTTAACTCATTATTTATCCTTAAGTTCAATAATATTATTTAAACTTGGATTACAGAAAACAAAATAATAGTGCCGACTCTGTTGTTTACAAATTAAACTAATATTAGTCACGTCAACTCTCTTTCATAGTGCTGTCAGTAGGTAAATGGTCGAGACCAATATAGATCGCGCTTAAATTCACATTGAAATAAGTAATCGGACTAATCTGAATCTAAAATATCTTTCATCCCTTTCTTATATTGTTTGTTAGAAAGAGATATAGTAACTTTTAATTTGTTTAGATATATACCTATTTTCTAATATATGAAAGTGGCTATGGTTAAATAACTTATCAATTAAACATTCAAAACAATTTACGTATTTTTACTAAAGAGAAACTGAATGAGAGAATTTAAAAAATGTCATTATTCGGCAATAACGTAACAAACTATACATTCAACAATCAGCCACACGTTCCACAAGATGTCGCCACCAGCGGCCGTACAATTTATTAGAATAAGGCAGTGCAGTGAGTCGAGGGCTACTTCTCATGTCGCGCCTGATTGGATTCCGACGATTTGATGCTTAGTTCTTCAACTTTAATTTTAAAGTTATACGTTAAGCATAATAATTTATGGTAAGTCAAGAATATAACTAAAATTAAAAATTTAAAGAAACCCCCCAAACTCATTAGAAAATTGGTGATAATTTTCAAACGGCTGAGCGGATTTTCTTGAAACATAGTTTTGAACACTCGATTAAGTTTTCGTTATTTCATTCATTAACTTTTCAAACTGAAAGACATTTGAAAATATATTTGTGGTAGTCATTAAGATAAGGACCAAAGTCCATATTAAAAGCTCCATTATAAAGCTTCAACAGTTTAGACTGAGCTTGGAACTTATCAGTCAGTTGGCTTTTAATTCTTAACTAATTTGTTGATATGACGATAAGGATACCTACTTCAATAATCTGTCAGCCTACTTTACCCTCAGAATATCACCTGGTATTCATAAGATTTAAAACCTATATTAAATTAAAGTATCTCATTTCTAAATACCAAAAACTCTGCAGCAAATAGTCAGCGGTAACCCGCAAAAAACTACGTCCAAAAGCCCGTGAAGAAAAGCGACGAGTGTGTCAAATCGACCCCGCTTAGATTTACGACCGGCAGCCGAACGGTTACCACTTAAATGGCCCGTTAATCTGTAGGGGGTCAAATTGACCACGCTTGGAGTAGTTGGTCGCTGAAAATCTTTGAAAATTGAATTTTTTCAGATAGTTATACAGTTGGTAAGTTATTTTAACTGAAATAAAATTATATGGAGACTGGTTTCCAAAACTAATCTAAATAATATTGAGAATAGAAATAATCGACGATACGAAGCATTTTTTTTTTCAACAAATTGGTGGATATTTTTTTTATAATACTCAAGTTTGCTAGCCAAAGAATGCTGGTACCTATTTCAATAGTATCCAGCTAATAGCTATCCAAAAGCTGTAAGTTCTAAATATAGCTTTAAGATTTCCAGTTTTTAAAGCCTTTTCTTACCGTTCAAACCTAATTACAAAACCTTATCAGACCAAAAATTTTACAACGTACATATTAAAAATTGATTTAAGACCTATTTGGGGCCAATAATACCCTCCAACGACGTTAAGGGGTCATTTTATCTTATTAACGGCCTCTCGTGTCGCGACAAAGTACCTTATATTATTAATAGTTTTAATTCATTGTTTGTTGTCATTCTGGGCGTGATTTTCTTTAGGTTATTTTCATTTGACATGTAATTTTTAGGTAGTTACGATCAGTGAAATGAAAGTGGAAAAAAAAAACATTATGATACACTGAACATATTAGAGTCTTTATTCTAAACTGTTCAAACAATACATAATATGCAATTTATCTGAAATCCTTTATTTTACCACAACAGATAAAATTTTGTGATTGCAAAAACAAAAAAAAGGGTAGAAATTATCAATCCTACTAATATTACAAATGCGAAAGTTTGTGAGTATGTATGTATGTTTGTTGCTCTTTCACGTAAAAACTACTGAACGGATTTAGATGAAACTTAGGACATAGATAAATCATACCCTGGAATAACATATAGGCTACTTTTTATCTCGGAAAAACATGAGATACCTCGGGAACGCGAGAGAAACCGCGCGGAACAGCTGTTTAATATTGGAATAAAAAACTAGTTTTTACTTTTTGAAAATGAAAATCCATTAAAAAGCCATCTATCGCCACACTCCTGAAACAAGATCCCGCCCCTTAAATACAAGATGTCGCTAGAAGCCTAATAAATACAGCTTTCATCCCGGCTATGTAGTAGGGACATCAATTCGGTCCTGCCGTCAGCACGCCTGTACGGATGAACTGGGCCGGACATGGTACATGTTTGTTTATGGACGTTAGCCAAGGACGCTTGAATCATGTTATTGTAGTTTGAACAATTAGGTGTAATTTCTGTGGATGAGTAAACAGGATTGCGAACGGGTTTTGAAGAAAGTTAATGAATTGTAGATTGCACAGTTAGTAGCCATTTATGGTCTTAAAAAGGTTTAAAAGCAATATAAGTTCTAGCTTAGTCCAGGTAAATGCTGGAAGAGTTGACCATTATGGAGAAAGGGCTTTCTCCAGCAGTGGACAACTTTTACTAAGTAAATGAAGCGCCCTTCCACAAATGTATCTTCCCCACCACTGTCCTCTGCAGCATAATAGCAAAATAGTACTCTTAATAGTTACCCCGACTGTTGACCAAAGGCCTCTCCACTCACATCATAGTGTAGGTAGTTTGATTAGCATCGCTCTATACGATAATGATGATGAATATGAGAACTTACAATGATTTAAAAATCATTACTTCATGTTTAATTTTCAAATATTAATGGAAAAAATGATAACTTTTCTAAATGTCCTCAAAAATTAACATTACGACGCCATTAGCAAATCATTATGGTTTATCAAATTGATTTTATTACTGATGTTGCTGATTGCTGCTAAATGTCGAAATTACATTATGGAGGGTTGATAAACGTCATAAGTCATTATATCGTCACTTGGTGGGGTTAATGCTTTGGCGTTTAAAACGTCCGCTTTATTTATCGCTTTATATCAATGAAATGTTGGCCCTCTGCGACAGTTAGTGCTTTCTGATTTTGTACTCTTTTTTTGGGAACTTAATTTTGAAGTGAAGCATAATTTCATATTATATTTCACACATGAGTTTCATATTTCTACACATTTTAGTACTTATTATAGGTTACAAAAAAGGCCGAACCAACAAACATACATATTTATTTAATAATATTAGCAAGGAAGTAAGGATTATTATTTTAAGATAGCATCTCATCTCGCGCAGTTTAAGTTTTAAGAGGTTTTAGGTAGTTATGAAAGTGAGATTTTTTATAACCTTTTGAGGCCTCAATGGCATGACACGCATTTAACTTATGTATTGAAAAGTTATAAGTTACTTTATAACAGAATCGCTGGAGTAACCGCGGTGTGGAAACTAATTAACGAATAACTCAAAACATCATCAAGCAATAAACAAAGTACAGTGTTCACAAGCAATTGTCAAGTCAGACCAGTGCCAAACATTGAGTAATGAGACGTCCCGACCTGCTTATAAGCAATTCCAGTCACGATTGACAAGGGTCTGGGTATACATCACCTCTGTAGGGCCCGAACACTACGTTGAAAGTGTATCGAACGTAAGTAAATAACTGTTACATACAATTACAAATAAACAGAAAATGTTATATGTCAATTTACTTTTTCTGTTACTTATAGTATAGTTTTTAGGGCTTTAAAAAGGCCCGAATTAAAGATAATTGTATTTATTTGTATAATTACTTAACCGCTGTTTATACGACAACATAATAAGAGGAAATAATATACAATTCTGTTGGCGTAATGTATATCTTTATTATTTTAAAAATTGTGGTAAAATATGAGTCCAATAAAACTTCCTCATCACAACACTGCCGAAAAATGTTTGTAGCTAAAACAAAAAGCATATAAACTTCATTGTATACATAATGGTTATTAATCTGTGGGTATCACAACTCTGCCTTAGCATATTGGCGCCCAACGTGGAGCTCACGTTCATTACTGAGAAGGTTGTTATTAAAATTTCATACGTCTAGTTTACAACTAGGTGAAGTTAGATAGACTAAGTATTCTAGGTTAATGATGATGTATGTAGTCCAGTCACAGAAACTAGTATATATAATATACTAGCTGACCCGGCAGGTGTTGTCCTGCCCTGAGAACAAAAATAAAACTGGGATCTACCTACCTACCTCTACCTAACTACCTACCCCTAACCTAACTACCTACCCCTACCTACCTTACCTACCTACCCTACCTACCCCTACCTATCTACCTACCCCTACCTATCTACCTACCCCTACCTATCTACCTACCCCTACCTATCTACCTACCCCTACCTATCTACCTACCCCTACCTAACTACCTACCCCTAACCTAACTACCTACCCCTACCTACCTTACCTACCTACCCTACCTACCTCTACCTACCCCTACCTACCTTACCTACCTACCCTACCTACATCTACTTACCCCTACCTACCTTACCTACCTACCCTACCTACCCCTACCTACCTTACCTACCCTACCTGCCCCTACCTACTTATCCTATGTCCTTCTCCTGGCTCTAAACTACCTCCCTGCCAATTTTCAGCTAAATCGGTTCAGCCGTTCTTGAGTTATAAGTGGAGTAACTAACACGACTTTCTTTTATATATATAGATATATACATCCTAGGACATTCTTCACACATGGTTATCTGATCCCAAACTAAGCAGAGCTTGTACTATGGACAACCAGATAACTTATATACTACATATACTACTTTTTTTTTGTAAATACATACTTATATAGATAATTACACCCAGACACAGGATAAACAGACATGTTCTTGCACACAAATGTTTGTCCTGGATGGGAATCGAACCCATAACCAGCGGCGTCACAGGTGGTGTCTTAACCAACTGCGCCAACTGGCTTGTCTAAGTCCATCATTTTGCAGCTAAAATACTTAACTATACTTAACTTTGTAAGATTTGGTAACAGCTCGAGAAGTAGTATTAATATTGATCAATATGTTCCGAGCAAACAAATTAAAACTTCCAATCCTCTGATATGTAGATACCAGTATTGGTTTCGAGATAATTTTAAGCACATTGTATCTTGAGCTTCGTTGTGGCGCCCAACGTGGGGCCGCGTTCATTACAAAACTACTCAAACTTGATCATTAAAATTGCACGTTGTCACTGTGATGTGTTTGGTTTTGTATTTATGAGCTAAGTCCTTAAAGATGCCAGGAAATATGTACGCAGATGATCCTCCTAATATTATAAATGTGAATCACCATGTAATTTTTTTTCAATGAATGACGAGGAAAATTATTAATGACTTGATTTTGGGGTTACTTTTACATAACTATCAAAAACGACAGTCGTGAGATGTTTTTTGGGTATATTTGTAATTTCAGGCGTGACCTTGCGGAAATCATACGGGTTCTGTGTTCGTGTGTTTGTTCGCGTTCGTCGAGTAGTCCACAGTGGGTCTACTACGTCCTGATGATGCTTCGTGAAGAAGTGAAACACGTGTCGATTTCTTGTTAAGTTCCCTTGTTTTGGACTTGACATAGAAGGATAAATCCAGCGGAATTAGTTACTAAATATTTGTCTTCCATCTAATCTAATTTGTAATTTTGTTTTATAGAAATGTCAAATAATACTACTAACTACGAGTGCTAAGTAAGTATACTTACATGATCATTCAAATAATATAAGATAGTTATCACAAATGAGTCATTATTTATTTAAATGACTATAAGATTACATAAGTAAACTGATAATAAATTTAATTAGGAAATGTACTCCAGTAAGCAAAAAGTAGTTTAACTTGATTAGACAGATTTTATGGTAGGTACATGATACATTAAGTGACTTCTATAACAATAAACAATGTTTTAATAAGCATTTGATTGTAATATTAAATATTTGAGTTTAATATTTAAATTATTTTAGATACCTATTATAGATTAGAATGAAAAAACTATTTATTATTATTAAATATAATTATTAAAATGTAATAAAACTACATATTGCATAATTATTATCCTAATTCAATCTAAAGCAATCGTTTATTTTCATAATAATCTAACCTCAAAATATTACATCCAAACCAAAACATTAATATAAACCAACTACTAAAAATGATAGACGAACCGACCAAAACCTTATAAATATAATATCCACCCGCAAAAACCATGTTACATCATATTGTTCATTACCGTAACAAAACAAAAGTCAGTTATATTACATCTGAATATTTAACACGCCATTCCAACAGAGGGGCTAGCAATTTGGTGATACGTCCCGCCCTGGGAGTGTTATGAAGCCCTTCGCCCTTATAAACTATTCACTGGGCTTGTATTGACGTCTAGTCAATTGTTTACAGCGCCATCTTTTAATGTGATACAGAGGTTTAGCGGATGAGTTGCGAGCTACTTTATGATAGATGGCGTTAGACGGATTTGACGATTAAATTATTGTAGGATAATGTATGCGTTTCTGACACTTGTAAAATCTTAATGGGACTGGATTTAATAATTTTCTTAGTTTAGTCCCATCGAAATTTTATTAAGCAGTTTTCAAGGTGAGCATGATTTTTACATTTATAGGCGTGCCAAAATGTTTTATCTCGATAGTCGCACTGTAATTTGTAGTACCTATTTTGTTTTTAGTACCTACCAACATGAGAATACCAACATTACCTATTAATGTTTTACTATAGTTATGTACTGTAAAACTTAATTAACATAATGATTGTACCTATTATATTTCGTTAACGTGTATTTGATTTCGGTATAAATATAAGTTATAAGTCTTGTTCAAAACTCTTAAATATCTTACCAACCTAGATAATACGCCACAATACTCACAAAGACGCAAAACAATAAACTAAAAAATCCGTATATACAAGAACATAATTAAAATCGCTTAGTTCTGCCGCTCACCGCTCAGCGGCGCTACGCGTAATCTCATTACGAAATGCACCAAACAATAAAATCTAGCAATAGGCTCGGGAACTCCAGACGAATGAAAAGAATTCAAAACGGAACAGAACGCGGTGGCTTGAAAAAAAAGAATTTTCCCTCTCGGTAAAATCAAAAAGCTGCCATATAAAAAGAGCTCGATATCTGTAACATGAAAGGCTGTATCTTCGCTAACCGTTGCCCGATTGTAGAGCTGCGATTCTTTTTAAACATCCAACGGATGGTGTTCTATTTTTGAAACAAAGGAATGCCTTTGTTTTGTTCTTAACGTTTTCAATTTATATCGATAGATGACTCTGTTTTTAGTTCGATTTTCGCAGAGTTGGCAACACGTGTGAGACATAATATTAAGCAAGTGGTGTTGCAAGCATCTAAAGGTATTTTTTGAAACCTTACCCAGCTTATAAAACTTGCTTATAACTTACTTAGTCTTTACTTTTTCATACTAATATTATAAAGAACAAAGGTAGAGAAAGAAGAATAAAGGTAACAGAAAGAGTTACTTTCTGTTACCTTTTCACGCTTATAATGCTGAATCAATCGATGAAATTTGGCACGAAGATAGCCTATGATTATAATTCATCCCCGGAAAGCGTATAAAACCGCAGTTCGAAACCTAAAATAGCCAACTAACCTAACTATAAAAAAATATTGAAAATACAAGAACAATAGAATTAAATAACACATATACAACCTTTTTGTTACCAAGTGTAACACCCTATATACACACGTAAGTAAACACCCTGTAAACACGGTAATTACAAAGGTACTGAGTCGGCACATCCTTTGTACACACGTTTAAATTTAATCCAACGAACAACTGAGCTATAAGCCGGGCTTACATGCCGTTAAATTTAATCGTAATATGACGCAGTTAATAATTAACAAATTATTGTTATAAAATATTCTTGGGGGATATTTTTTATGGGATAACAGTTATCGTGAATTTAATGTTGCTATTGCATAGGGTCTATCCTTCCAGAGATTTTATTTAAAAAAACTGCCATTCTCAATCAATCATGGAAAGTATAAAATCGAGTTAAAGTTGCATTATCTACTGCAAATCCTCCTCAAATTCAAGTAATTTTTACCAAAAAAGCTATAACTATTCTTAAATATAATAAATATGTAATTAAAAGTTTAAAAAAAAAATTATTATAAAAATTTTCTTCCTTAAAAATATAAAAAAAACCTCTATAGAAGCTTGGCTCTTGTCGGTGTAGCTTCTTCCATTCCACTTACTTGTATCATCTTGTATGAACGTCGACATTTACCCTACCACCGGTTTCTAATACACTTGAACTGAAAACTGGTTCTTTCCTTTGTGGATCTTTCTTTTGAATATAAGTAATTAGCGTTTTTATTTTAAATATACATAAGCTTCATACAATAGTCACTTGTGGAGGCTGCAAGTACAGAGAGAAGCTACTACAACCATGTATTCTTGTCTTCGACGTAATGAGCCACCTTATAGTAGGCTCGATCAGTCTCTGTTTAATATACTCTTTCCTCGTTGGTCTTTTAGTCCAGGTAATCCTCTCCACTCGTAACTTTTAAAGTTTCCAATGTTTAAGAGGATCTTGATCTTTCACAGTCCAGTTGGCGCAGTTGGATAAGACGCCACCTATCGCGCTGCTGGTCGTGGGTTCGATTCCCAAGGACAAACATTTGTGTGCATGAACATGTCTGTTTGTCCTGTGTCTGTAATTATCTATATAAGTATGTATTTACAAAAAAAAAGTAGTTATGTTTCTATAGTACAAGCTCTGCTTAGTTTGGGATCAGATAACCGTGTGTGAAGAATTTATTTCCCCGGATATTTATTTATTTATCTCTAACGCCAATGTCCTTGACGATTTGTCCATACCAATAAGTACTCAAAGCTCAGGCGTCCGCGGGTGGGATCTAGAGGGAGCCTTGGGTTTATTCTTGATTTTAATTAATTACTTTAAAATAATTTTAACTAATACAAATTGTAAAAAGAGATATCTTCTTATTTTTGGTGTAAGATTCATTTACATCGGATAAGCCGTTTTATCATAAATTTCACATTCAGGTTAAAATTGCATGTGATAGGATATTTTTTTTTCCAAATTCAATTACCTATGTTTACTTCAATTTTAATCAAAACTTCCGCGCGGTTTTACTCGCGTTCCCGGGATAAAATGTAGCCTATAACCTTCGGGAATAATGTAGCTTCCTATTAGTGAAAGATTGTTTTTAATCGCTTGAGTAGTTTCGGAGCCTATTCAATGCAAACAAACAAACAATCAAATCTTTCCTCTTTATAATATTAGTATAGACAATTGAATTATCAGAGGATTTTATTGAGAGGATTCGTCAAAAAAACTGTGTAAACAGAGCGTATTTTCGCAATACGACCCGTGTATCAAAATATGTAACAAGTGCTATGTAAACCAGCCCTATAATCTGCGGTACTCTAATCACAGTGGGGCAGCTCAGGTGTGGCGAAACGAGCAATGCTCCTAATTATAAAGGCCGGGGCACCAAAGGTCTATACTTAATTGTTAGTTTAGTTTAGTTAACTAACAAGCGCTAGTTGTTTGTTGGTTAGCATTTAAATGCGTTCTTATTATGTTCCCCGCGTTTTTTTATGTCCTCCATATAGGGTTATAAGTTTGACGTGTCTGTCTGTCTGACTGTGACCGATTTTAAAAATTATTTTACCAATAAAAAGCTACATTATCAGCGAGTAACATAAACTATATAATATATCCAAAATTATTAGTTATCTCGACGAAAACTCCAATTAAGTAATCCAAGGTGTAAAAAATACCTATCAATACCTTACATCAAACGGATTTATCAATCATGTTAACTCTTTCTTTATACCTACAGTGTGTTCGTTCATAAACTAGCGATATTTTAAGGACTTATATTTTACACATTTAATGAGACTTTTCTTAGGAAGAACACTGAAAACTCGAAAAAAAAAAATTTTCATACAAAACATCTATCTTGTTCGGTTTATGTGTATACAGGAACATACCCAACCACCCATCAATATCCCAGCCGCGATAGACATACTTTAACCGGCGTTTTACTGTCTATTTGCTGTGTCAATCTCTGTAACATGATATTGTAGTATTGGAAACGACTACGTCCATAAAAGGGCGTATAAAGGTCATGACACTTTTACCCGATACCCTTAAGGGTGCGGTCATTTGTGCCATGAATATAGGCGCACTAGATGTGGCCTATATAAGTGTAGTTTCAAGGGTGGTGTGCGCGTGGTTTTGTATTTGAGGTTGTGTTGTAATTTTGAAACGGGAGGAAGATCGACTATATATTTAATGGCACTTTTTGATATTAAATAATTGGAATGAAAAAAATACCCAGTTGAGTCATTTTAACTAATAATAAAAACTGAAGAGTTTCTTTGTTTGTATGAAGGCGCTAATATCTGGTACTATCAGTTGGATTCGAAAAAGGATTTTTTTTGGATAGGACTAAAGTAGGTAGACTTATGGCTTTATTAACCTTACTGGACGAATCGGCGAGCGCAGAGGGCTTTTAACGGAGCAACATTTATGTGACCACGCCTGAGGATACCCGGATTGGGGGGAGGTGCATTATCCCCAAGTGTTATAGGCTACTTTTTTATCCCGGGAACGCGGGTGAAAAAGCTAGTAGATTAATAAGTGTTTCGCTAATTTCTAATATAGGTATTAAGTCGTAAGCCAGAGCAGAGACGTGGTCGCTTACGATGGGCCTCATAAGAAGGCTCAGGGTTACCCAAAGAGCGGTGGAGAGGGCTATGCTCGGAGTTTCCCTGCGAGATCGAATCAGAAATGATGAGATCCGCAGGCGAACCAAAATAACCGACATAGCCCGAAGAATTGCCAAACTGAAGTGGCAGTGGGCGGGGCACATCGCTCGTAGAACCGACGGCCGCTGGGGCAGAAGGGTTCTCGAGTGGCGACCACGAACCGGAAGACGCAGCGTGGGCCCCCCACAAGGTGGACCGACGATCTTGTGAGGGTCGCGGGAAACCGCTGGATGCGGGCAGCGCAAGACCGGCCATCGTGGAGATCCTTGGGGGAGGCTTTTGTCCAGCAGTGGACGTCTTTCGGCTGACATGATGATGATGATGATGATGATAATATAGGTATAAAACTTGTCTTGTTACTCATTGATATAATTTTACTCTTTCGACTGGTAAATAATTAGGAGTCTTGATCATCATCACTTAGTGTCCCAAGAAATTCTCTTTTGTATGTTTACCTCTACTACACTAACCAATGCATAAAACATCTAAAAACACGTGAAAACATCAAATATGTTGTACTTTTTATGATTTTTAATTACCAGTAGAACCACTAAGAGTAGATCATTTGATGCTGAGAAACTATGACGTCATATAGTATTACATTCAAATTTCCATATAAACTATCGTTTTGACATTTATTAAAAAGTTGCTGATTTGATATGTCAGGAGACTACCCTATTTTGCTTAAAACACAATCCTATCTACTTACCAAGAGTAAAAAGAAATCGGATTTTACGGAACCAAGCACCATGTCATATCCAGTAACTATAAATCTATTTAAAAAAAAAAGTCCCACTAAAGACCGTCACAAAAGGAAATGTCTATTTTGTCCGCCAATAAAACTAGCAAATTGGACACTGGTCATCCCCCTTTAGCGTTTTATAGCGTAATTATACGAAGGGAAGTGTTGCCACATTCGAAAAACATGCGGTGACGTCACTTTGTGGCACATGTTGATGTTGTCATTGTTTATCTATGTTACCATTTCGCGCGTTTTGTTAGTGTTATCGTTAGTCAGAAAGTTAGGTTTCAAAATTGCACAGCCTATTGGCATCAAGAGGGTTTAAGGCGACGATATCCGAGAAATTATGATTCTAGATTATGATAGGTTTTCTCGGCATTATTTGTTGCAAGAGATTTATAAAAAATATATGTTAAACTAAAGAATATTTGACGAGGAATAGTTTTATTTTTTAATTAAAATTTTCATTGGTAACGTCAGAAAAAAATCATGAATATGCCCCTTTTTAAAACTAAGAATGAATTTTTCTCGTATTTGGGCCATCCAAATAACTTGAAAATATTAATATACATTCTGAAATCCAATAGAAACGTAATAGTTTTCTTACTTCTTTTAAAAAAGGCTTAGTTTTTTTTTAGTTAACATAAAACCGTTTTTTTTACTAAAATCACGCCTCTCCTGTCTCGCTTGTCTCCGTCAGTTTGTGAAGGAGTCATTCCCGGAGAGGGTCCTCTTATAGTTATATAATAATAATACTTTTAAACGAGCAATTCTTGTAAATATATATATATAATCTGAATCTCGGAAACAGCTCCAACGATTTTTATGAAATTTAGTATGCAGGGGGTTTCGGGGGCGATAAATCGATCCAGCTAGGTTTCATTTTAAAAAAACAAGATTTACCAATAAAAAAAAAGAGCAAAGCTCGGTCATCCAGGTACTAAGTTATATTCAAATTCAAATTCAAAAGTGTCTTTATTAAATGAACTCATTGCAAGTATTTTTAATCGTCAAATATGTAAATATAAAAAATATTTATATAAAAAAACTATATAAGAAAAAAAAAACTATAAAAACTATATAATTCAGGAGTTAATTAAATACGGTCAAATCATGCGTTGACCTCAAATATGAGTCACCCTCCCAGATTAAAGTTAGTAATGCAATCAAACGCGCCCCAAAATACTTTAAAATGCGGGTCGTGCCATATGCTCATCCCCTATCCATTATTGAAATAAGTACTTAAAGTTACCCTATTTGGTCATATGGTACCATCAGCGAATTTTAAGCATGATCCGTTTGAAACCTTTTCGCTTGCAGCCAGTTATCATAGTACGTCCTGTCCATTGTGGACAATAAAAACAGTTTCTTGCAAAATCATTTGTTTAGACTATTTTCATGGCAAGGGCATTGTCTGGTTATATTGTTTGAGGCACAAGTAGCCGCTGTCACTGCACACAAAATACACCCTTAAGGTTATCATGCTTCAACTTTGTTGATAGTAGGTACCATCAGCGAATTTTAAGCATGATCCGTTTTAAATATTTTCTCTTCATTGGTATAATATAAAAACACTTGTTTGTGGGTAAAAACCTTAGCCTATGTCCTTCTCCATATTATAGACTATCTGTGAGCCAAATTTCATTATGATCGGTTTAATGGTTTAATATACAATAAATTGCTCAACATGACATTGGCAAAATATACAAAGTGTGATGCCAAAAAGATAAAAAAAAGCGTCCTTGTCCTATGTCACAAATGGTGTAAAATTAAAAAGTATTACTCACGTATTTGTTACTAGGGGAACTCGATCTCAATTCGTGTACAACTTGGTTGTTTCGTTGGTAAATTCTCCATGTGTCTGGTGTCAGGTTTCGTACACGTGGTCTGTCTACATCTGCGGACAAGGAAACGTGGGCTTTTGAGTAAAGACAAAAAAAAAGTAAAGAATGTTTAGGCAGACACACAAACATTAGAATTCAGAACAAGAAGAAAAAAAATGAGAATTATCGGTATCTACTAATTATAAAGCTGAAGAGTTATTTCACTAATGGGAAACTACATTATCCCCGAAGGTAGGCTACTTTTTCCCGGGAACGTGGATTAAACCGCGGGGTTATTATTTAAACTTAGAACACAAATCAATTTATATGAATTAATTGATTCTTTGAGAAACTAAAAATTTTATTTTGCTTCAATAGGGTAGTTGACTGACATATCATATCAGCTACTTTTTAATAAAATGTCAAAACGATAGTTTATATGGAATTTTGTATGAAATATTACACTGTGACGTCATAGTTTCACAGCATCAAATCATCTACTCTTAGTGGTTCCACTAGTAATTAAAAAGCATTAAATGTACAACATATTTGATATTTCCACGTGTTTTTAGATGTTTTATGCATTAGTTAGTGTTTGATCATTTATTTCTGATAATGTCAACTACCGTATAGCAGGACATTTAAAACATAAATGCTAGTACCTAAATTGTTTCTAGTAAACAATGAACTTTCATTAAAAAGGTAGACATAATAAAGTCTGTGTTAAAATGTTGCCAAGTTAAAAAATAATTGCTGAACCACTGAAAGTAACAAACAAATATTTAACCTGAAATTAACTATTATAACTTTAACAGAATAGCCCTTTAATACCGAAACAAACCATTTTATTTCGACGAAACAGTGAAAGTACATATTTTTTACATAAAATACCGCCTTTAAAAAACAACTAGCATTAAAAATTCGCATAATTACAGGGTCCTTGCGTTTGCTTGCTTTTGCTTTATAACAAAAAAAAAACGAAAGAAAAAGTAAATAAAAAAGCCCGCGAAACGACGACAAAGCGCGATGATATCGTGAGAATGCGACCCTTTTAATTAAAAACTCTAATTTCAAAAATGGAACGGGAATGAATGAAATTCAAATTTGAACGGAACGAATGAATTTTATATATTATTTTAGTGAGTTACCTAGTGAATGTTTTCATCGTTGACTTTTTAGTTGGAATTGTTATCTATGCCACAGATAATATAAAATTAAGACATGGAACCTTTTGATACCTATATAAAAGTATGGACCTTTTTTTTTTAAATTATCTTTTAAATAATTCACACTGACTAAACAATACAATTTAAGCGTCTTTATTGAAAAATCACGATTTTACACAAAAAAAAGGTTTGTACTTTTTTAAATGATGGACAATCGAATGAACGCAAATTGACAGTGGTCGCTTGTTTTATTATGAATTCAAACTTAAAAACGACTATATAATTCCAAATTAATTTCCTTTTCTTAGTGCCTTTCGAATAATTTATTTGAAATACGAATGCGCGCGACGGACGTCCGCGGCGTTCAATTTGCGGCAGGATGCAGCCAATCGCGCTCGTTCCCGCCTCGTGCGACCGCTGACGCATGCGCAGTGGGGAACACATCAGGCTCTTTACCATAGACAACACCAGTCGGAGACAAAACTACGATTTGTAAAATTAAAACCTCAAGCAGAGGTACTTTTAAAGTTTCTGCTTTTTTCCATCAGTCAGACCAAACATTTCAAATAGGCTATTTGAAACATTATTTAGAACTTCAGAAATAATATTTACATTAAGAAAAATCTAATTACCAGTCGAACTAAGAAATAGTAAGTCAAATTGACATAGAGTCAATTATGACGTCACATACAATGCAGTATTTCATACAAATTGCTGATTATTTAGAACATGACGTCACGTTTCAGATTCATAGAACTAATATGCAACCTACGTATGAAACGTATGGAACGACCTAAGAAGAAATGAAAATAATAGTTTTTTTTCAATATCTATTGCGAGTGGTCTTTGTAGGCTCATTGTCCCCCTTATCTCAGACTGCAAGACATAATAAAAGTAATTAAACAATAATTTTATCTCAATATTTAATTCTATAAACAAGTGTTGCCTCTCTGTTTAACTCCTCACGTGTGAGAGAGGGGAGAAATAGTCAATTTACAAACCGATTCCCCTGCGCGCGAACGCATCTCAATGCGTCGAGACAAGGGTTACCATAAGTAATTTTTAATTAATTTATTCTATATTTTCTTGGAAAAATTGTTTTAAATCACAAAAATGGTCGTAAATTAATGTAATAAATACCATATTATAAAGAGATATACTAATAAAGAGGAAATATTTGATTGTTTGTTTGTATGTTTATTTGTTTGCATTGAATAGGCTCCGAAACTACTGAACCGATTTGAAAAATTCTTTCAAAAATAGGAAGCTACATTATTCCCGAAGGTTATAGGCTACTTTTTATCCCGAGAACGCGAGGGAAACCGCGCGGAACAGCTAGTAAATTAATAAAGCTGAAGAGTTTGTTTGTTTGAACGCACTAATCCCTGGAGTTACTGGTTCGATTTGAAAAAATATTTCACTAATAGGAAGCTACATTATCCCCGAAGGTTATAGGCTACTTTTTATCCCGGGAACGCGAGTGAAACCGCGGGGAAGCAGCTAGTTTATAATATTATAGTAGGACGTAAGAATGTATGTGTTCTAAGTATAAAAAGTGTGTAATATTGATGGAATTCCTAGAAGGGAACTGACGTATGGCAACCCTGACACGAGCTGCTGCCATGTTTTTAGCTAATGACAGGGTATGGGGGCTCTAAGTGGTAAATTGAAATGGGGCGGAGAATTTTATTTGGACAGAAAAATGCGGGAGTTCAATCCTACAAATATTGTATGCGAAAGTTTGTGATTATGGATGTATGGATGTTTGTTTCTCTTTCACGTAAAAACTACTGAACGGATTTGGATGAAATTTGGAACGCAGATAGTTTATAACCTGGATTAACACATAGAATACTTTTTATTCCATAGTATGTTATAATTTTCATTTTATGTAAGAAGTTTTAAACTTAGCATAGCCAAATGCAGGTTCCTATTACGTACAACTATTAGTAAAATAAGTTTTAGGTTTGGATCAGTAGTTCCAGAGGATGCCCTCCCATACTCACAAATTCATGAAATTCACTCTCTTTCACAGATTAGTTAGTTATAGAAAGGGATAGGTCTATTAATCAATCATTAAACTTAACTTCCTTCGTCCTACAGAATTTAATCTCTTCGAAAATTTTAAGAGGATGTAAAAAAAACGCTTCAAATCATATTAAATCAAAGACACTCAAAGATTACGATTTACAATGAACGCGTCTGTTATGAGTCCCGAATACACCCGAACGCGACACAATACCGTCCTGTTTATCGGTGACGAAATCGTTCCATATTCGAAAAATTTGAAATTTAAATTCTGAACTATTCAACTGCCGAATTGAGTGATGTCTGTGTACGATATCTAAGTTGTCGATAAAACGTACAATTAGTGAATCGATTATTTCCAATCAGTTGTCAAATTTATATGAAAGACTGACAATTATTCAACAACAGAGCTTAGGTTATCGTTGCTACGTTTAATTCAATTTTGTATTAATGCTTGGATTGTAAACCAAAAGATTCCAGTATTCTCTAATCGATAGTGTTGCAAATATTTAGTTTCCATTCAGAGAAATGTAAGGAATTGTTTCGTACCTATCTTAGTCGATTAGTAATTTAGTTGGCATTTGTAGCAAACTTACGAGTCATATTGCAAATGAAATATTTGCTATCGTCATCTATTAAGGCGTTTATGACCGTTTTAATTGGTGAAGTCATTTTGTACAGCATAACAAACTAATGTGGTGAAATAAATTACAAGCTATATTAGTATTTACATTAACTTGTAGAAATATACATATAGAAAAAGTAGTATTCAACATGTACTATAGATTATAGAGTTTTTAATGCATGCTACTTACGTTGTATTAACTAATACCTAATTTCATATCGATAGAAAATGTCGCCCGCATTATTGACCATGGAATACCCGATCACAGTAGGTACAACGTACAACCAAAAAAGTTGTTTTCCAGTCAGTTCCAGTAAAATATATAAAAAAACATTTTGTTATTCAATGTTTAAGTTTTGAATTTAAAATCAAGGGACTACCGTTTGTTTGCCCCAGATTCTTTGCCCGACATCAATATTATAATTTGATTTTAGTATATTACCCAAATGATTTGTGTGTGATTTTAAATTGTATTTATATGAATTATGTAAACATTTAGTTTTTTACGAATATGACCTACATATTTTACGAGATAACCGAATTATCTACATAAATAATGGAGAGTAAAGCATTAATCACCTACACCTACCTATGTTTAATACCTAAATATTCATCGATTCTTTTCATTGTCAAAATAAAGTCACTCTTTTGTAAGAAGTAGTGTCGAAAAAATTCTAATTATTTTTGTATGTATCTCTAAATATTAAAAAAGAATGCACTATAAATAAAAAGGCAGCAAAGAATGAGATCACAACATCGTATCGAATGTGTCAAATAAAAAAAAATCGGCCTTGTTTACAGAGACGAGGCGCGTATAGCAATTTGAATTTCGTATAATTCCATGAACGCTGTTATCGGTGCGCGGGGTCAGCCCTTCCTATCGGTTTTTATCGGTCCCAACTTCCCGTTCGACATTTGAAATATTGAATATTTTTTGCTACCAATGCCCGGATGACAGTTTTTTTTTTATTCTTTATCAAATATTGTTCTTTTTTCGGTGCGTTCGATTTGAATATTTTGGTGATTATTGTCAGGTCAAAAGATTATTATCCAATGTAAGTGAATTAATTTGACAAAAATGTCACCTATACAAAATATTTGTACAAAATGACTGTACCTATAATTATTATTATTATTAATAAACAAAGCCAAATTAAAATGGCTTACTATTCCTTTTCTTTAGGTTACGATTTACTTTTGTTGATAAACTATGTATACCTAACTACAATCTAATCTACCTTAGCTCTTTACTGTGTTAGATTTTTAGAGTGAAAATAAAGCATTCCATATCAATAAGTAACGAAACGTAGCAATCACAGCTCAGATTACAGAATATGTTCAGAAAATACGCGGAAAAGAAAATATAAGAAATTTTCGTTCCCAAGAGGCCTTCAGGCAAGTAAAGGCCGAGTCTTATAATACGCACAGATTGTATGATATTTTTCAATAGGTATCTAATATTAATGTATTTATTTTGTTCTTTATGGAATCACTGATGATTTTTTTTTAATAAACTACTTATTCTTAAATATTTTCTGTAATAAAACATAACATAGAACATAGTACATGCGAGTATCAACTCATGACTGGCCTTTTATCATAGGCACTTAGTAAACATAGAAAATCATTGCCACGCCACTACCAACATTCAGAAAAAGTCTACTGATATAATATACCAGCCACAGATACGGTGGCGTGTCCGAACAGGGTTCCCGATAACTTGTATCCAATTGGGAGATAAAAACATGTTCCAACATGTTCTGTATTTGACAGATAAGTCTAGACATCGCAGATGATTGGCGATAATAGATTTTAAAGGAATCGATATTTTATGTCATAGTTACCGGATGTTTTGACCAATCGTTACTTTTTTCGAATGTTTTTTATTGTCTGTGACTTCTTTTTGTAAGTAATTTGAAAAAGATAATATGGATATCGAGTATATTTAAGTGAGCTTGATTCACATTTTGGTTGTTTTGCAAAAACTTTAATTCGTTTGAAAGTTTTATGTTCGAGAACTACTTTCGAGATTCTGGTGTTTTTTTCATTCATTAAACAGTATTCTTTGAACAGGCCTGAATGTACTACGGGTAATATAGAAAACAATTACTACAACACTACACACTTTAAATTAAGTACAGTATGACACAAATTATATGAATCATCGGCAAAATTCGTAAAATCGATCATTCCCGAAAAGAGTGCGCAAGTGAAGAACATTACCCATGTTTATTAGTACTTTAGGAGAAAATGATCTTGTTGAACGTTGAATGGCGCGATAATGAATGGTTTTATTAGTTGTGTAAATCGGAAGTGAAGTGTAGATATACGATTTGCCGATGCTACATCTAAGTTGTGTCATACTGTAGGTGAATACTAGCTTTGTCTTCAAATACGCTGCCAAGGCTTGTGAAAAGCCGGGGCTAGTCAGTTAGTTTTACTATAAAATTTTATTTGGCTGCGTTCGTAATATATTAGTCATTCCTCATAGTAACTAATATTAGTAACGTAGACGTAATTATTATGTTATTTCAGTTTGAATTTCGAATGCTCGTGAATGAGTTGACGATTGATATAATGAGTGCGCGGGAATGGAATCTTTGTACCTAACCTATATATTGCACAATAGTATTTTTTTTACTACGTATATGCCTGTATTTGACCACAATCTCACCGTTGTCAGTGATAATGTGGCTTAAAGCCAAGTATTTTGTATTTTTTTCTTGTTTGTTTGTTTTTTGGGTATTTTGTCCTATTGTCAACATTTAGGGTTGGAATTTATAATTTGAATAAGGAATTTGGAAATTAAACGTAATAAAAACTATTCATGGTTATTTGATATGAACATACACTTTGTATGTCATAAGATTTAGGTATTCATTAATAATGGTGACTGCAGATTGTATAGGGGCTTGGTATCCGTAATAGTGACCACAAGCTTTTAAAATAGAAACGTAAAATCTAAACTATCACACAATCCTCAACCAAAAATGGTGTAGACACAAGTAAAATATCAATGTCGAAAAAAATAACACAATTGTGTCCCTGAGCGTTCCGCGTCGCATTAGATCGCGAATTGGGGTCAATTGTTGTATGTCCATTGCGCTCGTTACCGGGCGGCCATGTTTGAAATAATTGGGAAGTGGAACGCGCCCGCCGCGGACATTTCGGCGAGAGTTATGACATGGTTATGACTCCTGAATGTTTAACTGTTATTTGAAGTTTGCGTTCGGATTTTGAATAGGCATTTGAATTTAGAATTGATCCTTCAATAATAATGAACGGAGTACTAGCACAGTACAAGTTAGTAGATTACCAAAAATGCATGGTTTCATTCATTTTGAGGTTTAAGAAATTTATTTCTCATAAGAATAGATACATTTTAGCGCATTGTAGTGTTTAGGGCTATTGAAAAATACTTTTCAAATGAATACTTACTTATATTATAAACTAGCTTCCACCCTGCGGTCACTACGGTCTACCGCGTTCTCAGGATAAAAAGTATGTCCTTTTCTATATCATAAGCTATCTGCCTACCAAATTTCGTCGCGATCAGCTGTGGTTTCAAAACTTCCGCATTTATAATACATTTTTCTAAGACCATAATTTATGGTTACAGTGTTCACTGTTTACATAGTATATTTACAGTTAAGTAATGTTAAAAATAATATTCTTACTACTATCAGAAGTCAGAACCAGGTGGCAGTCGGCTTCCCTTACATCCATAAGTTTCAAAGGCTCGTAAAGGGCGCACAAGCACTTCCCGTAACACCAACTTCCCCATTGTTAGATAAATAAATAATAATAAAAAAAAACTTTTGTCAAAAAATCCATTGTGTCACAAAGGCAGCTGATTGTACATCTGTATACTCTTTACGAACAATAGGAAACAAATTCTATTATTTAGAAGTTAAGACTGAAATTCCAAAAGCTTGGATTGTATTGAAAAATAATAATTGAACTTTACAAGGTACATTGTGATTTATGTCGTAAAGAAATAGGGTGTGATTTTAATTATTTGCGTAATAAGAGCAGGGGATAGCCCTTACGCGAGAAAAAATCACGTCTCGTGTCCTGTGAGAAAAAAAACAATAACATTTTCCATAGCAACAGAGTTACGACAGATCCAGTTAAATAAGTATAGAACCTAATTTTCAATAGACCTCGGAAACTTTGTACCTATTCCAATCCAAATGATTATTTGGTTCGAAATTTAAAAAGAAATCGATCCTCGTCTGAGAACTCAAAGCTTGTAGACTATTCCTTTGCGTACTTTAGAATCGATTGTCGTTTTTTGTCGGCTAAGCCGAAATAAGTGCCTCTTGTGGTGAAATTCGGCCAGTGACAAGTGGGGATTGGTGAATAGCCGCCTTTGAGGCATTTCATCGGGAGGAAGTCGCACTTATTCGATTTTAGGGGACAATGTATAAAGAGGTTGTATACCTAGCTTACATCGTTATATCCCTGGCTAAAAGAGGTTCCAAATGCTTTTTTCATAAATATTTTAAATTTGGTATCTGTCAACACTGACAGTTGATTCACTACGTCATGTCATGCGATATAATTTGTATAACAGACACTGGCAGTTCTATATAGACTATAACACCAAGTAATCATAATCATATCATCATCGTACAAAATAAAGTTAAAAGCTGACATTTAAATAAACAACTCAACTCATTATACAAACTGCAAAAGAAAATTGACGAGGTTATTTAATACTTTTAATCATTTTTCTTTATATTTAAATCTTATGTATTTGTTTGTTGGTAGTCATGTGAAAATTTTATTCAGTTGTTATAAAATCATCACTAATACTTTGTATACGTTGGTATTAAATAACTTTTATTAGCAAATAATAATCTGATAGCAAATCTTAGTCAGCTAATAATAATTGAGTCATAGTAGAACTGTTTTTTTTAAGCTGGTTTTAGACTAAATGTAATAACGTCGTTTCATATTACGCATAATATTGCAATACACTGTCAAAGATAAAATAACATATATGTCTGTTTTAGTGCTCACTTTTTATGTGTATTTGATTCTGTTTCAACAGAGATTTTTTATCTTTTTTATAGTTTAGTTATGTAACAGTCAATTAATATATAAAATAATATACACAACAATTATTACTATATTTTGTTAGTCTTTTTATACATTTAGACAGTTTAGGGTTTAGGTAAACTACCTCACCCGGTATTATACAAAAAAATAACATTACCACTTACTTCTATCGGCTCAAGTATACTTGAAACTTCGGCTTCTAATGACATTTAAAAAGTAACTCGTGAAACATAGTTTGTGTAGCACCCCTATCAATATTTTTATTTTTAGTGTTGCCAGGCTTATAAACTAATGATATAATTTCAAATATTTTTTTATCCTGGACAGCACATAATAAGTATTGAAGAGGTAGATGGAATTCAACCAGAGTCCATCATAAAGAATTTTATAAATCCACGTAATCTTACGTAATATTCAAAATGGCGGCAACGCTAACAAATAATTAATATTTCCCTAATCTAAGCTACAATGTAGTTTATAGACGTATTAATTACGCTCACAGCTGTAGCCAATAACTCGTTCAGTGCTGCCATCTGTTTAATTAGTTTAAAATATAGGGCAACTCCAACCTACTGGCATAATGAATACATTTTTTACTGAAAAGAAAACGGGCAAAAGTCCTTGGCTCATCGGTCGAAACCTAGCTCATCTAAGTAATTAATAAAAATTACTATCATATAGACTGGATATACCAATTTTGATGTCAAGAGTTGATTAGGTAGTTACTTTATATAAAACAAAAATACTTGTATTTAACCAGCTGTTCCGCGGAGTTTCACCCGCGTTCCCGGGATTAATAGTACGCTATGTCCTACTCCATATCATAGGCTATCTGCGTGCCAAATGTCATTGCTCAGGCATGCTGAGTGATACCAGTTCTGGAATATTTCCCATAAAAGTAGGGGAAAATATATTCTGAAGCATATTCGGTACAGAATTTGATAGAACACTGAGCGGGCGGAACAAGCTTATATTTTTTTTGGCATTTACACGCGTGAACTATATCTAGACAGATTTATTATTTAAGCAAACACCCTGACACTGGCAAAATTGTGTAAAAAAAAACGCATTTGATGCCATCTAACCTAGCCTAGAAGTTAAATAGAAAAAAAAGTAGCGTGTAATAAATAGTGATCAAATACTATGCAAGATAATTTCAATGAATACACAAAACAAATTCTGTTACACACTGACTGATATAGTCTGGCCTTCGCCCACAGATAACAGTCTGATACTAGCTGATAAACAATCGAGGACATTGTCAGATATATTATCTATGGTTGAAATAAACTGTAATACAAATGTAGATCGATAAAACAAACGCTTCCTTTTTTATGTTCTTTATAGCATCACGGGTTGTGTGTTTTGCCAGTGTCAAATTAATTCTCAATGCCATAATTTTATAATAATGTATTAGTAAGGTTCAGTCATGTTTATAAATCATTTTCAGGTTATAGGTATTCTGTCACACAGTCCGTAACGTAGGCAGTGCCGGTTTTAGCTCTACCAGCACCCTGGGCGAGATGTGATACACCATCCCCCCCTTCTCCCGCCAACAAAAGGGATTTTAAGCCATTATAGCCATTTTATCTTTAGACTTGAGAATTTATTTATTTATTTAGACTCGAGATAGCAGGACTCGCTCATGAGCGACCGGAAATAAAGGTGGGCCTGGCGCCCCTTTACATCTGGCGCCCTGGGCGATCGCCCTACCGCGCCCTACCCTAACGCCGGTACTGAATGTAGGTACTACATTGCCACCAACTTAACTGAACTGGTGGGTGGCGCTGATGGACATTGAATTATGAGATAACTGACAGTCAAATGTACTGATTGTATTGTAGTTCCATTTTCTGCCACTTCACATATAAGTTGGTGGCTCTGTAATGTACCTATGTAAGATTTTAGAAAATGAAATAATGTTACGATGGTACGGAATCCTTCGTGTGCGAGTCGGACCCGCATTTGGCTTATTTTTGAGCAGTTTGTAAATTTTGGAGATTTAAGAAATTATGGGCATTGATACCTAACTGTTTATTACCTTTTCATGTCTCAATCGTTGAACCGAAATGACATTTTGCACACCGATAGCCTATAATAAGGAGAAGGACATGGGCTACATTCTATCTAGAGAAAGCGGGCAAAACTGTGGGGGAGAGTTAATAATAAAGGATAATGCGCAAACACGGGCAGATAACTTCAAAATCAAATCTTCTAAATAGGTGAAACCGCGGGCGGAAATCTAGTAACATACTTATGTTTTTCTGTGAAAAGTTCAAAGTACAGGCTTACTTTTTTTCGAATGTAGGTACAAATAGTAAAGATATTAAGCCTAACTTACAATGTTATTCAATAAAATATATTATTCTCGCTATAAAGTGTTATGTAAAAGAATTTTATCGCAACAAAAGCACCTTAGCGAGACCTCTTCCCTTCCGTCACGTATCGATCCTCACTTCACTGTTGGGTACAAGTGATGAGAGCACCGAGGGTTCACAATACGATCGTGTAAACCTATGATGTTTATATCCTGTTGGGCGCTTTAATAGATTTCCCTTTATAGTGGACAACCGTGTGACGGCATTTAAACGCTTTTGTTTCTGGGAACATATTTTGAAAATTTCATGTGGAAAAACAAAGTTAACTAGCTAGTTATTATTTTCGTCATCATCATCATCATGTCAGCCGAAAGACATCCACAGCTGGACAAAGGCCACCAAGGATCTCCACGATGACCGGTCTTGCGCTGCCCGCATCCAGCGGTTTCTCGCGACCCTCACAAGATCGTCGGTCCACCTTGTGGGGGGCCTGCCCACGCTGTGTCTTCCTGTTAGGTTCTTACAGTTTGAAAATTTGATTTTGATTCCTTTTTTATGCAAATATATTTTATGTAAGCCATTTGTCATGTAATATACTGAAATAGAATGACTAATGATTTCAAAGTCCATAATCGCTGTCAACTGTCACTTTAGCCACTTGGGTGTGGTCCATCGCGAGGCTATTTGTCGGACCACTTCCAGCCATAAGTGATTGAAACCAACGCATTAACTACACGATATTAATTTTTATATTACCTACGTGAAGATTACCTTGAGATTAAGATAATACGTTTAATTATAAGAGATTGGTGTGGATTCTAAAATATACCTATATAGGGTTACCTACTTAAAATTTAAAATTTGAAGAATCCCCCGAAACTCACTAGAAAATTGGTGGTAATATCCAAACGGCTGAGCTAACCCGAAATCGGTCCATCCGTTCGGCTACGATGCCACAGACAGACACACACACACAGACAGACACGTCAAACTTATAACATCCCGTCGCTTTCGCGTCGGCGCGGCGTCGGGGGTTAAAAATACTATTTCAAAATTATTCTGTATGTGACAATTATAAAAAAAAATAAAAAATCTCAATGTCAGGCTTTTAGGCTCACTTTGAATGTGTAAATTGTCTCCTGTAACATTACTAATCCTGACTGACTGATCTATCAATTCAAACCACTGGACGGGTCGGGGTGAAATTTGGCATACAGATAGCTATTAGGAAGGATTTATGAAAATTCAACCCCTTAGAGCATAAATAGAGGATCGCGGGTGAAACCGCGGGGCGGTAAGCTAGTAAAAAATACAAAAAAACAAATACAAGTATTACCAACGTTCTTCAAATACATAATGTGCGTGCTTATGAAAAAAAAATTTATTAATTTTATTGAACATAGTTCCAAAATAATGATTCTTTTGAACAGCACATTGAGAATGGTACTTTTTCACAATAAATCCGGATGTGGTCCTTTACATCTGCTCTTTGGTGATGACAAGATGTAGGGTGGCCATGTATAGTGAGGTACGGTGGATTTTTTTTGGGATTTTTGTAGATTTAATTGCTTTAATTGGACGATGATAAAATGAAATATTTATTATTTTAAATTGGAGATTATTATTAATCATAAAAAAATATGTTTTAGAAAATGTGGAATTGGTAAACAGTAAAACTTTAATTAACTAGGTAAGTACTTTCTACTAATACTATAAATGCGAAATTTTGTGAGTATGGATACTGAATGGATTTGGATGAAATTTGATAAACAGATAGTTTATAGCCTGGATTAACACGTAGGATACATTTTATACCGGGAAAACATAAGATCCTCGGGAACGCGGGACGGATGCTAGTGAAAAATATATTTTTTTTTGTATTTGGAACACTGTATTGAGTAAAATATAGAAAAAACTTATATTCTATACATTTAAAATACGAAATCATTACAAAAATATCTCGCATCCCAACTTTTTGCGGTACACCAAATTTTTTTGCAACCTCCACTGTAAACCGTTATCCCATGGTAACACTCGCGAAGATTCAACAAAAATAAACTCCCGCGCATGTTTGGGCCATCTGGCGCGCACGTGGGCCGGTTTTGGGACAATACGTGCTCGCCTCTATGGGCTATGGGAACGCTATGCGGGTTTCAATGGAGTATTAATTGTATTTAGGGGTGTTATTTGCAACCGAATTTTACAGCTTAGTATTTTGAGGCAGATGTTTTTGAGTTTGGTACTTCCATGATCTTACAATATGATATAACTTTTATTGCCATCAACAAATCCTGAGACTTGGTGACAATGGGACTACCTCAGGAGTATATTCTTTCGAATAAAAATATATTTCTTCAAATCGGTTCACAAAATGGCAGAGTAATCAAACTCAGAGACTTTGTCATTAAAATTTGTCCTGATAGTGACCGGGGCATTTTTTCCAATCTTTCAGAATGGTGCTGATTTGCTAAAGCAGTTACAGTCTTACCACGACTTCAATACCAGCTGAACTCAACTTTTATTCAGAAATATGTGGCTTAATTAATCATGTCATGACGTAATTCTGGTTCAGACCAACCGCAAGTAGTCCTTGACAAATTATTAGTAGCAGAGTGCTAGGAAAAGTGTGTCGTTCATAACCACAGGTTGATAAGTTAGTAGAAATGGTCGTTTTCTTTTAGTGTGCTTAAAACATGATAACTATTGCATGGAATTTGATACAGTCTTCACAATTACCTTGAAGTTTTAAGCAATGTATCATTGCACTAGAGCTAAAGATAGCTGAATATTGTAGTGCCTACGAGGTATCAAACTCATTTATTTAGTTTAGGCCCTGGTAAGGCACTTATGAACGTCGATAGTTACAATTATCACAATAGACTTTACCACCGGTTCTACACTTAAACTGAGAAGACTCCGTTAATGTACATCATCATCATAATCTTGTTCATCTCCTGTACATCATAACTGACTGTCAAATACTTATTCAGACTACATTACACTTTTCTTATCCTCAGTAATCTATACTAATAATAAAGCTTAAGATTTGTTTGTGCCATTCTCTGGATCTACCAGTCTGATTTCACTAATAGGAAGCTACATTATCCCCGAAATCGGGGGGAACAGCAAGATTTTGATATTCTCTACTAATGAGGACATAATAAATCATATCCAGATAAAAGCTAGCTTATGCTTCTAAACTACGGACACCTTTGAAAATTCCTGCCAAAACCCGGACGTTCCTACACATACCTGCAAATCTCGTCTCCCTTCAACGTCATCGCATAATTCACATGCCAACTTTGAAATTAAACATTCAACTATTCCAACCCACGAGGGTTGAGGCGAAAAATGTTGAAATTAAAAAAACAAGCTTTGTGACGTCGCTGTTACGTGTCACGATTTCGTGGAATATTTCGTTTTGTGAAGACTGTTTCAGATTTAAATTGTCGAAAGATTAATAGGTACACACGGCTACAGATCAAGCTACACACTGCGGCACCTTATACGGTTGTAATAGGCGCTATTTTGCAACAAAAATGTGTAGCTTGATCTGTGGCCGTGTGTACAATTCTTAAATTTATGTTGTTAAGGTTGTCAAAAAATTAAAAGTCAGTCATTAATTTAAGATTGTCAAAATCAGGTAAGTACTTAAATTTTGGGCAGACACTTGGACTGCGTCTAGAAATTTGTGATTTTGTGGACAAGTTTCCATAAAACGTAACTATCCTAAAGAAGTTAGAATAAGGGCGATTAAGGGTGAAACCATGATGCAAAAACTAGCTGAATATTAATCTCATATTATTACTAAACAATCTCAAAACTAATTAAAGTCAGAATCCGTATAGAAACAATTATTACTAGATATAAACTTTCACAAACAAGTCGACAATGTTGATGCTGGCTAGTTAAACAATGGCTTTAATGTATCATGTAACAGAAAAAAACAACCACTCCATTCCACGAAGCATACCATCAACTCAGCAGTATTGCCGGCATTTGCAGGCAGACTTTTTCTACACACGTGATAAGATTGTGCTTTGTCTGCACGTTAAAGAACCACAGATTGACTATTCCCCTACAGTATATTTTCAGCATTTGACATAAACAAACTAAAAATCCTTTAAACATTTGTGAGTTGGCTTTTGGTTCTCTGTCGTATAAAAAACTAGCGACCCGCCCCAGCTTCGCACGGGTGTACAAATTATTGAATTTCTCGGCTTTTCTGTACTATAATATGCATGTATTATACATATAAACCTTCCTCTTGAATCACTCTATCTATTAATAAAAACCGCATCAAAATCCGAAGCGTAGTTTTAAAGATCTAAGCATACATAGGGACAGACAGCGGGAAGCGACTTTGTTTTATACTATGTAGTGATAATTAGGGCCTGATAAAGCGCCTTGAGATTAGACTTGAGACTAGATTCCTAGACATGATTACAGAAACAAACACAAATGTATAGTTTCTAGAAGACTAGGTATATATACTGTAAAGAAAATAGGACATAATATAGTGCCCTGTGAACTCCAAAGTCAGTTTTTGAATGGAGACAATAAACAGTAATATTTTTAATCATTCTAGTAACATCTGTGCAATAATCAAAAGAGAACAATATAAAAACTCAAAAGTTACAGCACAGTAACGTTACTAATAGCAATAAATCAATCAGACAACTATAAAATACAAACTGCGCAACCGATATTAAAATCTCCATAGCATACATTGATTGGTTAAATTAAATCTGCAGAGCTCGTCATTGGCTGAATAATCCCTGTGAAGGTATTTGAAAATAAAAAATCAAGTGTCATTCAAATTGATTTTGAATTTCTGCAGCTTGTAAAAGCTGTAATAAAATTTCACAGAAACTTCTAGATCATACCATATGGTTTGTAGACGATAGATGTAACAAAATTGTAATGTAGAAGATTATAAATACGAAAGTTTGTGAGTATGTATGAATGTTTGTTAGTCTTTCACGCAAAAACTACTGAACGGATTTGAATGAAACTTGGCACATAGATAGATCATACCCTGGAAACAATAGGCTACTTTTTATCCCGGGAAAACATAAGATACCTTTGGAATGCGGGTGAAACCGCGGGGCGGAAGCTAGTTAGAAGCATCTTTTAGTACCATTTGCTTACTTCTAGTTGTTGGTAAAGCGATATCATTTGCAGGCAATTTCAGACCACCTAGGTTTTGGATAGTAAGTGCTTATATATGATTTTCAACTCGGTTGCTATGCCAGGCTTCAGCTACATGGATTGTTATAGCTATAAATTAGATAACCTAACACATGTTTCACTTAACGTGGGAAACTTGGAACCACGTGGCTTCAAAATTGTTGACAAAGTTAGTTCAGTTCCAAGTCAAACTGAAGATGGAGGTAATTAGTATAACCACGTGGTAAACGATGATTAGATTTTAAAAAAGTGTGTTAGAGCAGAAGAAATAGGTTATATCAAAGTATCTGGCTAGAAAGTTCAGCTACTTAGAAAAATAAAGAAATTCAATGCCGCTAGTATTCTGGGAACGAAGCATTCTGACAGCGACATTTTCATTTAGTTTAGTCTTTTCTATATAAGTAGTTTTTAGTTTTTCTTAAATTGAATTTGATGCTTAAAATAGGAAAAGTTAGACAATTCTAACCTAATTAACTGACTGACTACTTGAAAATAATGGAATACATTGCTCAACTTGACACTAGCAAAATACATAAACCGTGCTATACAAAAAAAAACGTTCATTCTAAATAGCGTAGAAGTATAAATTTAAGAATTTTCAGTCTTCTAACGCTGTTCGTTTCTGAGAGTATGAGTTGAAAATCATGATGAAATTCATAATTATGTTCAATTTCAAGTTAGAGCTAAAGTCTATCACGTGGACAAAGCGTGGATTGAAATAATCGCGCCACAAATTCCTCAACATAAAAATTTCCTTGTAATATTTTTCCTTAACTATCAAACTTTATTGAAAATGAATTACTTTTAAATACCTACCTTGAATCCAATCTGAAACCTTCAGAGCTAAAGAAAGATCTAAAATTGAGAAAGCAAGCTAAATTGACAATTCTACTATCACTTAGCGACTGAAAAACTAAATTAGGTCGTTACATAGCTGCATTATGAGTTTGTTTGACGTTAAATTTGGTAGGCGTGTCGTCTGATTAGCCCTGATAGTATATTGCTACTGTGGCTAGCTAGCAATCCACTTCACTCGGCTCCTACTAATTGGGTGGCGTTGTGGCTTTACACTTCTTTGGGGCGACATTATCGCAAAAACGAAAAAAAACCCAAAAAAAATATAGTAAAATGTTAAAAACTCCTTTCTGAGCTTAGAACCTCTTTTGTAGAAAGGTATTCATAATACCAGCTGAAAAATAATTGATAAATTATTTTAAAATCATTTCAGTAGGTAATTGAAAAATAAATTGAGGTAAATATTATCAACTTTTCATATAAATAAAGTCATAATATTAATCCCAAAAAAAACTAAAACGAATGGTCAACCTGAAATGAAATCGGCTTGCAAATTATTGTAAATGGTCATACAAAAAGTCGTTACGTTTGAAAATCACGTAAAGCTTTTAAAGTAGGCGTTGCCTGCGCTGCGCCGCATCATGTTTTATTTACATTGAGACTCGTGGAGGTGCCTGTATGCAAGCTTATACACAAATTACGCCATATTGGATATGAAATCATCATTGCATTGTTTGTATATAGGTATCTACTATGTTTTTAGTAGTATTAAAAGTGGGAGGATAGATATTTAGTAGGGAGATTAGATCAGAAAATATCAATGGAATTTTTGCGTAAAATTTTGCTAATACTGGGCGTCGTGTCGTTGAATTATTTTTTTAATGTTTATATTATTGCAAAACTAGAGATTATTAAGATTAGAGTAGTGTAATATTTTTTATATAAAAACATTTTTTTGCTATAAAATGTCCTGCCTAAAATTGAAAAATACTGGCTACTTTACATGATAAAAATACCAAAGATTGTAATGGCAACAGTTAGATACGCGGGGCATGTAGGTAGGTTCAAGGTAAATGTATAAATAAAATCAACTCACCATTTTCCTACTATTATTCAACACTACTTATCTGAAACACCGATAAATTCACAACTGAAAAGTAACGAGAAAAAAAACCACAAAACTCCGCCATTTTTGCAAGTTACGTTTGTTCATTTAAAAATAGAACGTCCCGCCAAATAAACCTTGACACACGCGTTTGAAAAATGATGCATTCGGAATTTAAATCGTTATTTATCTAGTAACTAAAGCTTTGGATACAAGCATGAAAAAATAAATAAATTGTATATGAACACGAGCGATACGGACGAGGAACAAAATCGCACTGACAGACAATTTGAATGAAGTAGTGAATGACTATCAGAAATAGTCGAAGGGAGGAATTGACGTGTTTCCCGTAAAGCGTTTAAAGCGCTTTAAATTACTGAGTTCTTATTTAATACATATAGACATGAAAAATTGATTTTAAATTAATCTAAATTGAACTATCTAATATCAGATGAGTTAATGCTTATAAGATTAAAGAGAAAGATAGAAAATATATTATTACAATTACAATGAATTTGTCTTATTTCACTCACAAGGTTCAGCAAAAATTTTTTTTTTTAATATTTAGGTACTAAACAAAAGTATTAAGTATTATATTTTGTTACAGTTTAAACAAAGCTTTAGGAGCTTTGTTTAAATATCAGAAGCAATAATATTTCTTTTTTAATAATAGATTAGATAATGATGATTTTTGATTACGGTCATAAACTATCGATAAAATTTAAAACATTTGCGTTAACATCGTTAAAAAAATATAATAAAACTAAAAAAAGCGCTTAAAGCGCTACGTAGTCAACCTTTATAAAAAGAACGTGCAATGGGCCTGTGGAAATTGGACCAATGGCGTCGCACCTCGCAGATTCAAATAGCTCATGCTTCATATTAAGAGCGGTCACTGGCTGTAAATCTTTATGTGCTGCATAATGGCTGTATAATTATCATTTATGCAGCTTTTATGTTACAAATACGCTGATTAATTTGCTTTAAAGATCTTTCAAATTCTATACTACTTGCTGTAGTACGTACCACATTGAGAATTAAAAATTGAACCTATGAAGAGTATAATATTTTTTTTATACAAAAATTTAATTTTTTTTTTGTATGGCTCGTACCTCGGTCAAAGAATAAGCCTAGCCATTCAGCGAAGTAACGTAGCCAGAGTTTTGGGTACCCTATCAATAGACAGCGATTTATTCTGTGTTTTATTTATAGAATATATTTTAATTTTAGTTTTAATATTATAGTTTAGTTAAGTTATATTATTTAGAGTTTATTTAAAATTAGCTCAACCCCGCGGTTTCACCCGCGTTCGATAAGTAAGTAGCATATATGTTATTCCAGGGTATGATCTATCTATGTGCCAAGTTTCATCCAATTCCGTTCAGTAGTTTTTGCGTGAAAGAGCAACAAACATACATACACACATACAAACTTTCACGTTTATAATATTAGTAGGGTTGGAACTGAAATAAAGAATAAATAAATACATTTTATGTGTTATGTATTTATTATATTTAATGCTAAATGGCAATTTAAACTTTTAAACGTCAAAGAAATTCCTTGTTCAAGTCTTGAGACTTATAAAATTGCGAATATAATTTTGATAAGAAAACTTGTTCCGTACCACAGCTTTGTGTGGAAATTTTGAAATATTTTCAGGGATATTATAAAATATTTTACAATTATTTTACATAGCACATTTTAGACTTTTGTTAAAAGATTAAACGGATTTATAATAAAATAGAATATTCATTGTTGTAAATTAACAATTTAAGGAAGTGTATTGATATTATATTTAGCAGGCTATTTGACATTTTTAAATGTTAACTTTTTTATGATATCTCCAGAAGGACTTTCATAGTAGGTATCAGTTATTTTAATAGCCATTACTGCCAAAGAAATTTTCCTTGTCTATGTTTTTGACAGTTAGTTTTTTAAATTTTAAAAATACTACCCCACGTTCCCATAGAATATTTTTTTAATGTATCCTATGATTTATTCCAGGATGAGCTACAATTTACACACACAATCGCATTTTTATATTATTAAAATAATCTGTGATGAAAAAAAAAAGAATTGGGTAGTGCCCTGACATGATTCAGCTACCTACTTTTTATCAAATATCAAAACGTTTTGTATGAAATACTGCACTATGACGTCATAGTTTCAAAGCATCAAATCTACTCTTACTAATTGTTCTGCTGATATTCAAGAATAATTAAAAACAACATTTGATTTTTCCATGTGTTTTTAAATACATTATATTTTTAATATTATTTTTGACACTATCCACCAGCCTATCTATCTATACTATAGCTCAAAGACGCAACCTAACTGTGACCTATATAATGCTATAAGCATTATAACAGCTCCTAAGCACTAAATTATTCAATGCATCGTTATTAATGACAGCTGCTATGCTATCATTGTACAAACATGATAATTCAATTGGAATAGCTCTCACTTGGATACTCCTGTATTTAATTATAGCAAATAGCATATTATTAAACACATAACTTAATGGGATGCATTACAGTAACTAACTAACTATCGGGTACTTATTGATAATAGGGTAGTTTCCTGATATATCAAATCAGCTACTTTTTAAGGGTGAACCTTCGGTTGGAGCGCGAAATTCAAATTTTATCACGTTTTTTGCAAATTGCAGCTCAGTGATAGGTCGTAAGTTATCAACATGTTATTTGCGAGAAGAATGGTAGTATATTTACTGATTAATAACAAAAGAAATCATCAACACATACCTCCAAGTCGTATATGTCAGTAATATACCTTGGAGGAATTTGTTGATGATTTCTTTTGTTATTAATCAGTAAATATACTACCATTCTTCTCGCAAATAACATGTTCCAACATGTCCAGCCGACGCCTCCACCTTAATGTCAAAACCATAGTTTATATGGAATTTTGTATAAACTATACTATGACGTCATCGTTTCACAGCATCAAATGATCTACTCTTAATGGTTTACTGGTCATTAAAAATCATAAAAAGCATTAAATGTACAACATATTCGATGTTTCCACGTGTTTTTACATGTTTTATGCATTGATTAGTGTTTGGTCATTTATTTTTGACACTGTCAACTAGCCTATCAGTTTAATTTTTGTTAAAGGCAGCCGTGTTTTTTTTAATTAATTTACAATGAAAACAAAGTTTATTTCTTCTTGAGATAGCAGTTGTTCAGTACATTGTAGTTGAAACGGTATCCTGATTCGTTAATATCATCAGAAACCAGGTTATCGCTGTGGAACTGGACGTAGAGAGGTTCTGGTCCTATTGAATAATGTAACTTGTGAGTGGATATGTAATAGCTTTAATGTAGCATTATAAGGGTAGTTTTTGGTTTTGTTTTATGTTTAAGAAATTCTAATAATAATTTTGGGGTTATATAATATAATTGTATAACATTTTTAATCATCCTACTTACTACCTATTTTCTACTAATATCATAAATGCGAAAGTTTGTGTGTATGTATGTTTGTTGCTCTTTCACGTAAAAAATACTCAACGGATTTGTATGAAACTTGGCACATAGATAGATCATACCCTGGAATAACATATAGGCCACTTTTTATGCCGGAAAAACATGAGATACCACGGGAATGCGGGTGAAACCGCGGGGCGGAAGCTAGTTTCAAATAATATTGTTAATGTGGTAATATAGTATTAACAAATAGTAATTAATACAAATGTAAAAACACGAGTGCTTTTTACAAAGTAAACTAATTACAGCCAGTGTCACTCGGGATGATGTAAGGATTCTAACGATACCTCATGCATACAAATCTGTTCACACATTTAAAAGTTATGGTGGAATAAATAAACTCACATACATACATGAACCCTGAAAACATTGCACTCTTTTTGGCAGTCGTGTAAAAAAAATTAATGAATTTTTAAATAAATCAAATATCATCATACTAATCTTATTACTGTTATTACAAATTACATGTCATTTTGTCTTTAAAGCATGTTGTGATAACCTATAATTAAGACAGCACTTATTTTTTAAGTATAATTTGTCATCATTGTGTTGTATGTTTTTTTGGACGTCCTAATAAATAAAATTAAATAAATCTAATAAAAACAAGTAAGTATATACATATTGTAGATATATACTTACATATTTTAGAACTATTCCTAAAAGATGAATATTTATTTCATCAAACTAACAAGTAAAATATTAACAAGAAATAATGTATATGTTACTGGAAATGTATGAAATATAGGAATTGTATACAATTCCTGTGTATTTCCCCTAGCAAATTATAATTCAATAATGATACTTGGAAATATATAGAAACTATTGAAAAAAATAGGTTGGGGTTATTTTTTTTATTTTGCATAGAATAGCAAGTATTCGCACAAAAGTTCCTTTCACTTACAACCCCCCAAATACCGCTATCCTTACAAATATACCGAATGTAGTACTCCGATAGATATTTAGGTAATGTATACAATGACGGACTAGATACTTTTCCGTTAACATATATACCTAATATTTATAAGTTTTTAATAAATGAATTAAAAATATTAGCATTTAAAAATCAAACATTAAACAATTAAATTAAAAAGTTACAGAAGAAAGAACTCGTTATAGCTTCAGGCTGCTGTAAAGTGTTAAAAGCAACCTTTTATTTTGCAATAGAACCGTTAAGTGTCTTCTTGTGTTAGTGGGTAACTTCAGACAAGTTTGTGAAGGAATCCTTTTTTTTTTCTTTCTTTAAGACATTTGTAAGGCGATGAGAGCTCAGTGGGATGTCATGAGCTCATGTCGATGAGCTAAGGAAACCATAGACTACTAGTACTTTTTAATACCCGTCTGGCTACCACCTTCAAGTTAGAAATTTGCTGCTCGTGTGCTCTATCTGCACTTGAGAGCCAGTTCCCTTCTAGATGCGTCGTATGGCGTGCAAAAATATATTTTTTTATACAATATTTTAAGTCGATAAAGATCCTACTAAATGCGAATGGATGTTTGTTACTCTTTCACGTAAAAACTACTGAACGGATTTGGATGAAACTTGGCACATAGATATATCATACCCTGGAATAACATACCGGGTGTAAGGGACAGCCGATCGAAAACTTTGGGAAAAGGTTACACTGAATGTCTATACTAACAATATAGAAATCAATTATGTCAGAAGTCATCGGTTATAGATATCGTAATTTTTGTGCGCGCAATGTACGTTACAGCGCTATCACACATAACAAAGAGTAATTGCTGAGTTTATTGCCGGCTCTTCTCAGCAAAAGCTACCTTCCGAACCGTGCATTAGAGTCTGACTATTCATAAGTGCCTGTGAAGGTCTATTTGAATAAATAATATTTCATTTCATTTAATTTTAACACGTGCAGTCTTGCGTATCTGATTTGAATTTTGATGTACATTGCTGTTTTCTGTCTAAATTCGTAATTACTGTTTATTTATTTTTAAATCAGGTTTAGTTAGACTTGTATAATGATTTTATATATAATTCATGAAAAGATCGACGAAAAATTCAAAGACTGGGGGCTCCAGAATCATGAACTGAATCCATGGTATCAGTTTTCGAAAGGCTGTCCCTTACACCCGGTATGGCTACTTTTTATCCCGGGAAAACAAGATACCACGGGAACGCGGGTGAAACCTCGGGGCGGAAGCTAATATTTAATATTTAAACAAACTCTTTTTAAAAGTTAAACACCACTTGGAGGTATAAAAATAACAGTATGTCCTGTCTCGCTCGCACTGCATTATTGTCGTGTTTCAGCGTGGAGTAATGCAAATACTGTGTTGGCAGGCAAAAGCGAGCCTGTAATTATTCTCTCGGGTAGAATCACTGAAACTGGTTATGTGCGATGTGATAGGAAACGCGGGTTGACGTTGACTTAAACTATTTATTTTGTACTAGATTCCGCTCCGCGTTCCCGAGGGATCGTATTTTTCTCGGGATAAAAAGTTTCCTATATGTTAATCTAGGTTATAAATTATCTGTGTTCCAAATTTCATCCAAATCCGTTCAGTAGTTTTTGCGTGAAAGAGTAACAAACATCCATCCATCCATACTCACAAACTTTCGCATTTATAATGTTAAGTAGGATGTCAAAATGGCTGCTGGATAGAGCTGCAAACTCTCAATTTCGAGAAGATTCCATAATTAGATATACTCCCGATTTTCTTTGAATTCCATGAAAATCTCCTGGATTATTCATAGGCTTTTGGAGCGAATTCTGTGGCTGACTAAAGTATCGACAGACAATGCAATTCAAGGCATGAACATTACCTTACTAACTAGGTACTTGATTGCATGTGACTAATATTAAAACTTGAGTAAAATACGTTGCAAAGTAAGTCTAACTGAGTATCTATTAGATTACTCTAGTACTTAAGTGCGAAATTCAAATTTTATCACGTTATTTGCTAATTGCAGCTCAGTTATTAGTCGTAAGTTATCAACATGTTATTTGCGACAAGAATAGTAGTATAGTTACTGATTAATAACAAAAGAAATCATCAACATATTCCTCCAAAGTATATTACTGACATATACGACTATTTCATGAAAATGTTACTAATATACCTTGGAAGAATATATTGATGATTTATTTTGATATTAATCAGTAAAAATACTACCATTCTTGTCGCAAATAACATGTTGATAACTTACGACCTATAACTGGGCTGCAATTTGCATAAAAAATGTGATAAAATTTGAATTTCGCGCTCCAACCGAAGCCTCCACCTTAAATAGCTATTTTGTCCACTACGTTTCTGAGTGCGAGTAACGAAACTTTTAATTGTCATAACTTCGTAAAGGCACTTATTACTTACACACATGTGTAGGATTATTATATATTATACGTAATTTATAATAAAAAGTATATGTAGTATATCAGTTATCTGGTTGCCCATAGTACAAGCTCTGCTTAGTTTGTGATCAGATAACCGTGTGTGAACAATGTCCCAGGATATGTATTTATATTTCAAAATCACCCTGTAGATATTTTGTGTTTAATATTTTCAAAACCGCTACCTCTCATGACAATACCTACACCTGCTCCGACCTACTTCCCTTACAATGGATATGATCTTTTAACGCAGCTCTTTGTCTCCCAGCAAATGTGCTGATGCAGTCAGCTCTAATAAGGCTTAATGTGAGTAATGTGGTGTGACGTGTCCAGTCCCCACGTTGAGGTATTATGGTTGAAGAAGAAGAAAGAAGAATGTTTGACTGCCTGTGTTTGACCACAATCTGCCTGTGGTCAGCGATGATGTGTTTGAAGGGAATTGGCTCAATGAGGAATAATGAACTGGCTCAATAAAAAAAATCTAATTAGTCCGTCAGTTAGATTATCAAAAAATATTGGATATGTATTAAGTTCCGAAAACCAAAAAAAGTGCGTTAAAATTTCGTGTGACGTCACCGGTCTGCAAAAAGTGTACTAAAAAGTAGTAGACCGATGACGTCACAAGCCCCCACTCCTGAACTTTGTAAATTCTTATTGATTTGATAAAATAAAAAATACGTATCCAATATTTTTTGATAACCTAACTGACGGACTAATTAGATTTTTTTGTCATTATTCCTCATTGCAGATGCAAAAAAGATTTATAAAAGCCCTGATTCTCGTTTAAAACTAAACAAATTTAATCTCACTATATCTATTTCTAACAAACAATATAAGAAAGGGATGAAAGATATTTTAGTCCTGGCAGATTACTTATTTCAACGTGAATTTAAGCGCGTGACTTTAGCCATACATCACGATGACATGGACTAATCTGACAGCACCAAACATATTGCTATCTTTTTTCAATAAGGCTTATATGAAAGAGAGGTGACGTGACTAATAAGTTAATTTGTAAACAACAGTAATGTACAATTATTTACTAAAATTATGATGTATTATTAATGAATAAAAATTATGTGCTAGCATAATTAAATTACTACTAGAATAATAAGTTATGAAAGAATGATAATATGATAAACATAAAATTATTTCCCACCAGCTTCCGCCCCGCGGTTTCACCCACGTTCCTGTGGTATCTAATGTTTTCCCGTGATAAAAAGTAGCCTATATGTTATTCCAGGGTATGATCTATCTATGTGCCAAGTTTCATCCAAATCCGTTATGTAGTTTTTCCGTGAAAGAGCAACAAACATACATACATACTCACAAACTTTCGCATATATGTATAATATGAGTAGGATTTACACAAAAACAGGAAAAGTAGAATTCTCTTTAGTTAATTTGAAGTAACGTAAATAAATATTAAATATACCATCATCCCTAAAACACGGAATACTAAATAATGGAGCGCGGGGAACTGTTTTAAATTTTCAAAAGAGTTATTAACGTTCCCGAGCTTAATCATTTGGTGTTTATGAAATAATTAACGTTTGTGTTAAATAAAAAAATAGCTTGATTAAAACACTAATTGAATTAAAATCGTTATTTATCGTTAATAGTAATTATTTCATTTAAATTCATAACATTATCAAATAATTAATGTTTCTGTGTCTTTATGATAAACAAAAAGTATCTTGATTAAAACACTAATTGAATTAAAATCATTATTTATCATTAATAGTAATTAATTCATTTAAATTCATAACTTTATCAAATAATTAATGTTTCTGCGTCTTTATATTAAACAAAAAGCAGCTTGATTAAAACACTAATTGAAATAAAATCGTTATTTATCGTTAATAGTAATTATTTCATTTAAATTCATAACTTTATCAAATAATTAATGTTTCTGTGTCTTTATGATAAACAAAAAGTATCTTGATTAAAACACTAATTGAATTAAAATCGTTATTTATCGTTAATAGTAATTATTTCATTTAAATTCATAACATTATCAAATAATTAATGTTTCTGTGTCTTTATGATAAACAAAAAGTATCTTGATTAAAACACTAATTGAATTAAAATCATTATTTATCATTAATAGTAATTAATTCATTTAAATTCATAAATTTATTAAATTATTTATCTTTCTGTATCTTTATGATAAATAAAAAGTATCTTGATTAAAATACTAATTGAATTAAAATCATAATTTATCATTTATAAAATAATTTCACACTTTGCACTGCCCAAAAAAAACCTTAAACGATTTATTTTAATCACTATTCATTTAAACGTAATATTTACCAGTAATTTTTTTATTCCATCAAGAAAAACGGTTGTGAATGTATATTTTTTAATAAGTAAAGGTAGTTTACCGGGCAGATTAGTCGGTTTACATCCTTTAAGAGTTTCCTCCGAGCCCCCGACCATGTAATGAAATTCTCTTACCTGTAATATTGCCTCTCTCACAATATATACCCCTCCTTTTCCCTCGTGCGGGTAAACGTGTCTATATTTCCGGCATTACGTAGCTAGGCTGTGTAAATAAAGTATTTCACCGCTTTTGAAGGATTGCGCATGTTGTGTGGTTATTCTTTTTATTTTGGCTTTCAAAGGTTTTTCGTGTTCATAAAGTCCACTTTGTTTTTTTCTGGTCAAGTATTTTTTTTAGGATTTCAATCCAAACTATCGATGCTTAAAAAGAAATTGAGTCTCTCACAGGCCGGCTCAATAATGGCCAACCCGTAACTCTGGGTATTATAAAGCTGTTTTGCACATAACTTCCCTTTTCGATGTAAACAAGGAATATGGTCTCTAATAGGATATTGCAGTTGTAAACACGGTGGGGCACAAACTATAATAATAGCTATATCTATATATCATAATCCTTACTAATATTATGCTAAACAATGTTTGGACCACAGAGTAACATTGGTTTTTTATCTAGTAGACAAAAACTAGTAATCCATACAAATAAAAGCAGTCAAAAAAGATCGGTATTATAAAAAAGAAATACTAGAGGACCAAAAATGCATCCCTGAGGGACTCCAATTTTAATTATCAAATCCTTCGTTAAATCAACATCCTACAACAACTCAATGTTACTCATTTGATTAAAAAACCTCAGGAAAGCCTACTATATGAACATACACTTGTTTTTTAGTGAATTTTCCGGGATCATTACGTGTGAGAGGCTATAAAATGCTTCGTTAAGAACAAAACCTATTATAATTTGCACCCTACAAAATTTTATGTTACAAATTAATGTTAAGTGAGTGTTAGAAACACTTGTTGTGTTGATACATGAAAATAAAAAGCATTTTCTATAGTTATTGAAATAAATTAGTTAACAGAATAGCAGGGAAGCCTCTATTATGGTGGGACATTAACACAGTTTGGTCAAAACTAGTAAAAACAGCTAAAGTGTGACAGCAGATGTCAATTTGAATCTTGTTAGACTCTGAATAACTGTTATAGACCTGCATTTGACCACAATATCACTGTGTTCAGTGGTGATGTGGCCGATGGTGGTAAGCACACAAAACCTAGAAGGAAACTGAAAACACCGAAAGGTGCTTGGCGACAGATTTTCAACTTGACGGTGGTAGCCAGCCAGATGGGTACTACAAAGTACCCTACCACCTTGCTATGGTCTCCTCGCGATGTTTTCCTACAACGAAAGCTCAAGCTCATTATAGGATTCGAACGACCTTTGTCTCGTCATTCGACGTCACTACCACTAAGCTATCATCGCATTATAGCAATAGATTACATGACACGTTTAAATACGTAGCACTAGAATGCTTTTAAGCTGTAGTTTTTTCGCGACTAAAAAGTCGAAAGCGCCGTGATTTTTATGCCGCTTACGCGTTTCGTGTTTAAGGGTATACCTTCGGTTGGAGCTCGAAATTCAAATTTTATTACGTTTTTTGCTAATTGCAGCTCAGTTATAGGTCGTAAGTTATCAACATGTTATTTGCGACAAGAATGGTAGTATATTTACTGATTAATAACAAAAGAAATCATCAACATATTCCATGAAAAGTTTGAGAAATACAAAGCATCTATCAAGAAACAATAGTTTATCTCTACACCACACAAACAGTGTGTGTGCTCAAGATGATAAGTACTAATTAAGATAAGGCCACTATCAATATTATTTATAAATGAAATCGTTAATAAATGGTACGTTTACACAGTGAAGCAAAATGGAATGATTGCATTGCATCACGGTAGTTTCACAGACTATGTGTAGTGTAAAGCTAATTATCACCACAGATAAGTAAATAGTACTAAAACTAATTGATACTACTATAATCTTCTGTGTTTCAAATATGCTACCAAATCCTTTATAATATTTCTGCTAGTGTCAAGTCACGTTGTTTTTTCCTAGAAAAGTAAGCCTTTTAATTTTTTCTTACATCCTTTTTTATTTATGTGTTGAAATACTGTAATTTTAGTTTTTCCTTTAGTTAGTTGTGTCGTATGGCGCGCAAAAAATAAAATATTTTTCTTTCTTTCTGAAGAAGACGTCAGTAAGCGAACTGCAAACTCCTTTCTAATTAAGAAAGACTAAGATTAAACAAAAGACGATGTTTCGCTTCTTCACGAAGCATCATCAGGACGTAGTAGACCCAATGTCGACTACTCGACGAACACGAACACGTGTCGATTTCCTGTTAAGGCGATGCTATACGTGAAATGATGATTCTAAAATGCGTTTTTCTCTGTATTCTTTGTTCCAAGAGATTTGGAAAAAATATATGTGAAACTAGAGAATATGTGACGGGGAATAGTTTTTTTAAAAACTAGAATTTTTCATTAGTACCGTCAGAAAAAAGTCGTAAATATGCCCCTTCTTAAAACCAAGAATGCATTCTTCTCTTATTTGGGCCATCTAAATAACTTGAAAAATATTAACATGCATTCTGAAATCCATTAGAAAGGGAATAGTTTTCTTACTTTTTTCAAAAAAGGCTTAGTTTCTTTTTAAATAACATAAAACCATATTTTTTACCAAAATTACGTTTCTCCTGTCTCGCTTGTCACCGCCAGTTTAGTAAGGGACGGAGACATACACAGATAGCCTCCTCTTAAGTTTCCTTGTGTGGGACTTGACAGAGAAGGAGATCCAGCGGAATTAGTTACTAAATATTTGTCTTCTGTTTAATCTTATAATGGATTTCTGCAAGGCCACGCCTGACTCAATTAGTTATGAAAGAGCAGTACAAATAAATAAATTGTTATATATCTAACTTAATATAATATATAATAAAAGGAAAGTGTGACTGACTAACTGACTGACTGATTTATCGACGCAATGTTCAAAACATTGGAAGGATCGGGCAGAAATTTGGCATACATAATATGGATTATGAAAGGATTTTTAAAAATTCATACCTCCCAGAAATTGATCATTATAAGCGACACTATGAGATGGAACAATAATAGAAAATGTCTCAAAAATCAATGAGTTCGATTCCTGAAAATCAAATATACAGTTTTAGTTTTCATCAAAATCGGCCCCGAGACTATTTTCAGCATTTTTCGCTATTCCTTATACTTTAGGATTTGGTCTATCACGCCCACTTAAAAAATTCACCTGTGTGCACCTAAGTATATAAATATTTTAGTTCAGTTTTAATTCAATTATTTTGTTTTTTTTTCTTTGTTATTGTAGATAAATAAAGTTAAAAGGTCTATTATTCTTATTATTCCATTGTTGTTAGAGTTTTCATTGTAAATATATTAATTAAAAAAAAAAGGTCTATTAATATAATTTTATTCATTTCAAATATATAGGTACGTCATCAGGGGCGGACCATAAACATATGACCACCTGTACGGAGGGAGGGAAAGTCTAAGAATCATGAAATACATGTGACGTGATTTATGGCTAGCCCCTAAGGTACCTCTTTATCATTTGAATACAAAAACATACTAAAACAGCAAAAGTATCGTGTTAGTTAGTCGCAACTCCCAAATACAAACTTCATTGAAATATTACTAAAATCTTAACTCAGGGCCGGCCCGTCCATATGGGCGAACTAGGCGACCGCCTAGGGCGCTCGTATTAGGGGCAGAGATGTACAAAATAATTTTCAAAAAGTATTTAAATACAAAATGCAAATACTTTTTTAATATAGTATTTCAAATGCAAGATACAAAATACTTTTGCCTTTTGTATTTAAATACTAAATACAAAATATGTATTTTCAAAATACTTTATTGAAATAAAATACTTTATGGTAAAATTACTGCAGTCATCCATAAAAAGTCTCCTTTTCGCCTTCTAAGCTCCAAATGGCTTCAGCTATGGGCTTAGATGTGCGAATATACTCAATCAAAAACTGTACTTCCATCTCTTTTAAGACGGCCAATCCTAGTTTTCTCAGAACTTCATTGATGGTTTCTTGGACTTTCAGGATATCAATTATATATTATATTTATATTACATACTTGCCACAATGCCCACAATGACATCTTTTTTGTAGTGCTGTTTACGTACCGGTTTTTTATAAATATATTTTTCTATTTCTGTATTTTTATTTGTCATTTATACATTCATAATCACTTAAATACGAATCGTTAAAATAACGTATTATTGCCTACACGGCATATTGTTTAAATACAATTTGTTTTTGCATTTTTTTTAAAGACATTTCGAGCGAACAACACAGAAATAATGAAATAGCTGCCAATACTGCAAAACGTAACAGTGACTTTGAGGATTGTCAAGAGGGGTCCCTCATATATTATTGGTCAGGTTTTATATGCGTTTTGTTTCATCTGTCATTTTGTGCATAGACTTTCAAAGCTGCTGCGCCACTAGTGGCCATTTTTTGTTTACTGAATCGCGGAATGCTTTAGAAAAATGAAGCTAAGAATAAAAAAGTATTTTGTATTTTACAAACCATTTTAGAAATACAAAATACGTCTCGAATAGTATTTCAAATAAAATACAAAATACTTTTTAAAAAAAGTACTTATGTACAAAATCCAAAATACGTATTTTGTATTTGTATTTTAAATACAAGTATTTCAAATATGTCACAACTCTGATTAGGGGAGCGGTAATCGGTGTCATCGAAATTGAAAATAAAGTAAAGCCCCCTTCAAAGACAATAAAATTTATATAACCTCCTTGGAGCTATACCGAAACTAACGCAAAAAGAATTATTAAAATCGGTTCATATAAGCAAAAAAGATATGCGTGAACAAACATAAAAAAAAATTAAAAAAACACATTCGAATTGAGAACCCCGATTATAAACGTGTATAATATTTAATTCAAAATTTCTGTTTATATAATATTATTAATTTTCATAAAAGGGCGCCTGTCTTTCGCCTAGGGCGCCAAGAATGCTCGGGCCGGCCCTGCCTTAACCATGAAAGCGTATGTATGTAAATTGGTTAAAAAGGTAGTAAAGGGTTTGGTTAAGTAGGGTACTCATTAACTGTTATTTTTGGGTACGGACGTGATAGGGTACCATTTCCGGGTAAAGCCGGATGCTACCGACATGTATGCTCGGACGTTACGAATCGAGATTAAAATACTGCTGTATTTAATACTGTTCTTATGTTTAATGTATGTTTGTTTATTAGCTGGGTTCTATACAGCTCTGCTTATTTTGGGGTCAAATGGCTGTGTGCGAGTGTGAAAGATTTAGCTGCTCCCCGCGGTTCCCGGAATAAAAACTATATAAAGTAGCCTATAACCAACTCATTAACTAATTATTTATTTATCTTACCAAATTACTCATACCAAAAGTAACCGTACTAACTGAAGAGTTTATTTGTTTGTTTGAACGCGCTAATCTCCTGAGTTACTGAGGGCCTACTCCGAAAATCGATACACGATAGTCCGATCATCGTTGTCAAATTATTAACCAATAAATTTGAATATTAATATTATTAATTCTTTTGTTCTTTTTAATTCTGTCTTCTCTCGTCTTGAATGTATATCCATCTAAATTTATATATATAATATGTAGGACGCAGGGTCGAACACAGGGCTTAATTAGTTCTTCGATAAGTGGACTGTATATATTTGATGAAAGAATACAATTTTATGCAATGAAAATTTTATTATAAATTTAGATGGATACATTCAAGACGAGAGAAGACAGAAATTTACATCTCGTCGGTTTGCTGCAATTCTATTGGATAATAATTTGACAACGATGATCGGACTATCGTATATTATTTTTACTAATAGGAAGCTACATTATCCCCGAAGGTTATATGCTACTACGTAAATAAATGAGTGAGACAAAATGTTGTTAAAAAATACAGTAAAAAAATAAAACTCACCATATGAATGATTCGCGCTGTGGCTACTGGAGTACCTGTGAACAGAGAATCATATGAGTAAAGTTTTACTATTTTTTGTGGTGACCATAAAAACAGTTTTCAAAGGTATTTTTTGTCATAAAAATTGTTTAAAACATTTTAGGGATGTAATTTTGGAAAATGAAGATAGAATAGGGTAGTTTCCTGGCATATCAAATCAGCTACTCTTTAATAAATGTCAAAACGATCGGTTACATGGAATATTGTATGAAATACTAAGCTATGACGTCATCGTTTCACAACATCAAATGATCTACTCTTAGTGGTTCTACTGGTAATTAAAAATCATAGAAAGCATTAAATGTACAACATGTTTGATGTTTCCGCGTGTTTTCAAATGTTTTATGCATTGGTTAGTGTTTGGTCATTTATTTTTGACAGTGCCAACTACCCTATTGTAACTTTTTTTAACAATTTTATTATTAGGTATGTTAAGGTTGTTTATACATATATTTTGGTTTGATTTTTTATTTAGGTACTTATTTGTTTCTGATATATTTAAACAAAATCGTAAGTAGGTACAAGTGTTATTAATAACATCACTAATAATCATTGACTAGAAATTGAATTTATAAATAAACACATAATAGGTACTAGTAGAAAATCGATTTTGAAATAAAACTTCTTTAAAACTCAAAGATGGTTTTTTTTTATCCTGAGAACCAGTTTTTCAACCATACTAAAAACACGTAAGCCTAAAGCAATACAAAAATTAAAACATATCATTCTCCATTTTCTACACCAGTAAAGCACCCACAGAGAACAACCCTCCATTACAACCATCCGGCCAAAACAGTTGGCATAAAGACTTTGTCCCACCTCATAAAAACCCATGGCCACTGAAAACCGGTTGCGGTCGGCCGGATCCGGTAATAACCGGCTCGATCCGCACCGCGCCGGTGTTCAATGGTACTTTGATGTCGGATTTGCTGGATATTTTCAGATTTTGCGGCGTACAGTTGTGGGTTACTCTAGATTGTCAATTGTGGTCAAGTTTTGAGGTTTGTGAGCTTGTAGTGGCTTGTTTGTTTGTTATGGTTAATTAACAGGTTCTCTGTTCAATATGGATGATGCCTAAACAAATCTAATTAGTCAGTTAGTTAGAATACTAAAAAATATTGCATATAAAAAATACATATTTTTTCTTTAGTTCCGAAAACAAAAAATAACGAAGATACAGTGTGTTAAAAACACGTTTTACAGAGAGATGACGTCACAAGCCCCCACTCCTAAAATTTGATGCGCCTTATCTTTGTAATTTTTTATTGATTTGATGAAATAAAGAATACGCAGCCAATATTTTGTAATAACTGACGTACTAAAAAAAATAATATTTTTTTAACAGTCATCTTCACATTAAAAAGATTTTTTGATATATTTGATTTAATTTAGGAGTAAAATAGTATATAATATGTATTGTAAAATTCTTAGATTTTAAATCTAGTCAAAGTCGAAGGCAAATTCAGTTCAGGTTTCATGTACGCATTTAATTTCCTACCGTTTTTTTTATAATTTTAAATTCTTCAGATTTTTTTATGAACCGTGTTGAAAATTGATCATGTAAATAAAAAAAATAAATAAATAATAACCACCGACTTTAAATTTAGCCCCGGTTAAAATTCTAGAATTAATTGCTTTTTTTTTCTTTTTGGTATCACACTTCGTGTATTTTGCCAGTGTCAAGTTGTTCAAGTCATGTTAAATCATCTTCAAGTCATAGTCAGTCAGTTTATGTTAGGTTTTAGTACAATGGTAGCCGTTCTACTAAAACTTTTCACGGACTTCTTGAGATACTTAAAAAGCCACTATACACGTAATCATTTCATTTCACTTCACTGGTGCACTTGTACCACCGTTAATATTCATTAAAACTTAAAATATACGATTTTATGAAAATAAAACGAAAACGTAATGTCACTTCGCAAGTTCCCGCCAAAAAGTATTTTCGAATTTATTGTTAAAAACTGGTAAGTATAGGCTGCATTACCACCACAAAAAAAAACCCCCTATTTTTTAAGTGGCTACTCGATACCGTAACTGGATCGGAATTCGGAACACTTGTCACCGGACCGGACGGCTTAAATTTTTTTTTTACAAAAGTCGCCAATTACAGTTGTGAAGTAGTTTGTAAACTTTCTATTAATTAATGTTGAGATTTCCTTAAATTTTCCAGGCAATTTGAGTCGATGGGCGTCACGCCACCTTTTTGAGTTTCGTTTTACAGTTTAGGAGTTTGAAGGGCTTTAGGAGATTTGTTAAATTTTCTGGATTTGTTAAGTTTGTAGTATATAGTTGGTTAAGTTTGGAGGACGGTTATTATTCAATGTAATTTTGCACTCAGACAGAATTTTATATGAAATCATTAGAATTTGTCATGTTAGGTATATGTAAGATAATGGCCCCAATTCTGTTGACTACAAACTAAACAAATGTAATCTCACTATCTCTTTCTAATAAGAAATATAAGAAAGGGATGCAAGATATTCAAGTCCTGTCAGATTAGTCCGATCACTTATTTCAACGTGAATTTAAGCGCGATCTTTATTGGTCACGACTATTTACCCGTACATTACGACGGCATGCGGCATGGACTAAACTGACAGCATTAAAAATGTTCTATCTTTTTTCAATAAGGTTAACATGGCAGAGAGGTGACTTGACTAATAGTAGTTAATTTCGTAAACAACAGAATCGACACCAATATTTCCTATGTTACTTATTTAAAATATCTCTTAAGACTTTTTTAATGACTTATTATTTTCCTGTATTCTATAAGTGTCGTACGGACAGACAGAGACACGAGTGATCATATTTTCCGTTGTTTCTTTTTAAGGTACGGCAAACTTCGTGTCGGACGTCACTACCTCTGAGCTATCATCACCTTCACTATAAGCTGTGCTATAATGTAAGTACCTACTCATAACGAAATAATTCCAGCAGTAAAGACAATTAGTTGAAAAGCTTTTATTTTTACCTCAAATAAGAAAATCGTTGCTGAAAATTTTAATCGCGTACTCATGTTTTGCATTATTTTTAATAAGGTTTAAAGCCCGTGTACTGTCAATACGTTTACTATAATTTCGCCATGATTAGCATAGCCCGGCTAGCTCAGTCGGTAGAGCATGAGACTCTTAATCTCAGGGTCGTGGGTTCGAGCCCCACGTTGGGCGCAATATATTTTTACCAGTATCTTATATAAATTCTTTTTTAAATCACTCGCAGATATCGATTCTCAGCGCCTCCAATCCTTTTTCAACTTTTATTAAAATAAAATGATTTTCTGTAACCATTTCAAAATTTTAAAGATATCTCACTAAGCGCGCTCAGCGAGACGTAAGTAATATTAAGCCGCGAACACAATATCTTTGTTCTGTATCGCTGCAGTAAGAATGGAAACGCATCGTATTCACTCGAGTGTGTACTCGCTGATAAATGTGGGAATTTTTGCTGATATTTAGTTTTGCGCTACTCGATAATAGATGTCGCTAGAATACATTTTTTAATATGAATAAGTACACCAATATACTATAGATCTGCATAGCGATTGTATATCATTGATTCCGATTACGAGGTCCCTCGTAATCATCTTAAAATGTTGGTATTGTCTGTCTTGCATCCCTTTCTTATATATACTATTAGAAAGAGATATATTGAGATTAAATTTATTTAGTTCGTAAACAACAGAATCGGCACCATTGTATACTTATTTTGAAAAATTGTACATCATGCCTTATATTAGAATTTACCGTTTTTGTACCATGATCCATAGTAAAAAGATCCGTAGTTGAAAGACGCGAAAGTAACTCTGTTTGTTACCTTTTTACGCCTAAACCACTGAAACGATCGCGAAGAAATTTGGAATGCAGATAGTCTATAATATGGAGAAGGATATAGATTACATTTTTATCTCGAGATCGCTGGTGAAACTGCGGGAGATAGCTAGTTCATATATAATTGTAATTTAAATGAATTACCTATTAGTTCATCATATTTTTTTTTTACAAACTAAATTTACGATTTAGTCACTAAAATGAGATTTTAAAACAAAATCAATCTCGTACGTAATTTTTACACAATAAAAATGTTTTTAAAGAATTTTCACCGTATTCAAATCCTTTCCATTTTTTAAAAGTCTGTTGAAATTAAAATTGAGCCTGCACGGTACATTAGCCGCGAAAAACTTTGATTGACAAAACCGATATCGGTTTTTTGGGCGGGAAATCTGACATATGACGTTTGTTAACCTTAGCAGACTGGAGTCGTTTTGTGACTTTTAATATTTTACAAATGTTATACAATAGGCTAGTTGACACTGTCAAAAATAAATGACCAAACACTGACCAATGCATAAAACATCTAAAAACACGTGGAAACATCAAATATGTTGTACATTTAATGCTTTTTATGATTTTTAATTACCAGTGGAACCACTAAGAGTAGATGATTTGATGCTATGAAACTATGACGTCATAGTGTAATATTTCATACAAAATTCTATATAAACTATCGTTTTGACATTTATTAAAAAGTAGCTGATTTGATATGTCAGTCAACTACCCTATTACATGGTGGTTAGTACCACCGTTTGTTTTTTAACAATTTATAGGTAGCACAGATTTTAGGACAGTTTAGACCGTTAGTTGTATTTTTTGATGTAATGATACCTAGAAGGTACAACGCTAATAGGCTTATACTAGGTCAGTGATAAAATATAAGAAACTAAAAATTGAAAAACATAAAATTAAATTTGTTAACGCCTTCAAAGGCATTAAAAAGCGTAAAATAACTATGTAGGAACTCTAATCTGTCAGTTTTGAAGTCATTTATCCTGACAAAAATTAATTACCTAGACAGATCAAAACCCAAGAGGGATTCCCATTCATTCGTTAACATTGAGATATTCTGTTTTCAGATATTCATTAAAATAGTATCTAATACATACAAGTACCTATCATTTACTTAAATATTGTAAGTAAAAAGGTGATCTAATTTCGACTCGCACTTGGCTTGTTTTTGTCTTACGAAATGTTTTTTTTTATGATGAAGGAAAGAGTACAATGAACCAAATTCAACAATATCAACGCCTTTTCTAATGATATACATAATTATTTTAGTCATAAGTAACTCAGAGAACAGTACCTAAAGTTACAAAAAGGCCTGGCAACACAAGACATTCAACCGACTGAAATATTCCAAAACTAAAGGGATTTTTGATATCGCATCCCAACCACAATCCGAAGACTTAAATACAACAATGAAACGCTCTATAGTTTAATCTACAGTCGCCAAACTTGAACTTTGCCGTCTAAAATGTCTATCGACTCCATATTTCGGCATAAATTCTAACTTTGGCCGCTTCCCAGCGAATAATATGTCGTGGGGAACTGCCAAAACTATGCAAGTAAGGGGGTGAATAGTTTGGTATAGAATTTGTGTACAGCGCCATCTAACGGTGGATAGCAGGAATATCTCAGTGTAGAGCGAATTTTATTAGTCGATTTATTTATGAAGCGCTCTTTACAGCATTGTTAGCAAAAAAATATTGTTGTAACATTGAATAGTCTATGATAGCTTATGACGTTTATGAAAGAGGTTTGGTGAAGGAAAAAAAATACATAAGTTTGTTTCGGATATTATGATAATAATGTAATAATACATTTTTGTGCCTCAATTACTCATAAACGGCTAAATAAAAATTGTCACAGAGATAAAATCATTCCATCAACATTCCATATCCTATATTAAAAAGGTTATTTTCATCCTGAAAATCATTAATTCCCACTAAAATTCACGTAAAACCACGAGACGGAAGTTAACTAAAAAATATTTAAAAAATTGCAGCACATTTGTGTTTTATCCTACATTGTATGTGACATTTTCGAAATGTCACAATTTCGCTAGCCGAATACATTTTGACATTTAAGTTGTATAATGTCAGAACACAACGACCTTCTTGGCTAAGGGCTTAAGGCCTTTTTGTAGGTCTATTATCCTCTAGGGAAATAGGGAAATATTTCAAAGGGGTTGAACATAATTTTATTATATTTATTTATTACTAGCTGTTCCCCGCGGCTTCACTCGCGTTCCCGGGATAAAAAGTAGCCTATAACTTTCGGGGATAATGTAGCTTCCTATTAGTGAAAGAATTTTTCGAATCGGACCAGTAACGCAGGAGATTAGCGCGTACAAACAACACTTCAGCTTTATTATTAGCATAGATTTAGGTGCTAGATTTTTACCGCGGTTTCAGACGCATTTCCCGGATATAAAGTAGCCTATAGCACTGGGGATAATGTAGCTTCCTATTAATGAAATAATTTTTCGAATCGGACCAGTAACGCCGGAGATTACCTAACTACTTACAAATTTTAGATTCTTCTTTGTAATATTTAGTATATTAATTGATTTCTTTTTTTCGGAATTCAGAATAAGGATAAAAGGAATAGAACTGTCAGTAACTTATCGATATACCAATCGAATTCGAATTCTTTAGCTAATAGGAAGCTACATTATCCCTGAGTGCTATAGGCTACTTTTTATCACAGGGTCGCGAGTGAAACCGTGGGGTATTACTAGTTATACATAAAATATGAAACACTTGTACTTACGCTATCTATGACAGGAAAATTTAAAGTAGACAAGTATTTTGTAAATACATAATATATGTCTAAATATTAGGAAACCTACATATCCACATCATGAAATCACAGTAATTAGTAATTTTACTTAAGGGGGAACGTTCGGTTGGAGCGTGAAATTCAAATTTTATCACGTTTTTTGCAAATTGCAGCTAAGTTATAGGTCGTAAGTTATCAACATGTTATTTGCGAGAAGAATGGTAGTATATTTACTGATTAATAACAAAAGAAATCATCAACATATTCCTCCTAGATATATTACTGACATATACGACTATTTCATGAAAATGTTACTAATATACCTTGAATTTCGCGTTCCAACCGAAGGTATACCCTTAATCCCAGATACATTTCTAAAAATGCTATCGCATCCCTAACAATGAACCATAGATTAAAAAGAAAAAAATCAAATCAATCATTATTAAAGATACAGATTAAAAGACCTCACGACCGATGACATCTTAAAAAGACAGGTCATAAAAGACCTTTTTTATATAAAAAAAAAAACATTTTCGCCCGTTATAGTATGAGTTAACTGTGATAATCAATTGTGTTTTTCATTTACCTGCGAGACGGGGAAGGAAAGGAGCTCCCGTCCCCCCAATGGTGGGAGAAAAGGGGCGTTGTCCCCCTTCCGCTGAGGGCACAGTAATTTGCTGGCTGTTTGGTATTGAGATAAGAAAATGTGAATATTTTGAGAGACAAGTTAAAATAGGTAATAATGTTTAGCAGTTTAAAATTTGGTGGCAGACGTTTCAATGTGTTTTGGCACGTAGTTTTAGGGTACCGTGGCTTAATGAACCGTGAAATTTCTCCTATAAACTTTTTTTAGTGCAATAAAAGGCTGTAAACTAAACCATTTTGCGTTTTTCTTGCACATAAGCTTCACATACTATATAGTAAGTGACGTTTCGTTTCAAAATTAAACAGATTACGTTTTTATTACACATAACTTGGCAGGAAGTAAAAAATCAACTATTTTTTAATAAAATTATAAAAAAAAATCAAAAAATAACATTTTTTATGTGTGTAGGTACATTGTCAAGTTAAGGGCTATAAATTAAAACATGTTTCGGTGAAATGTGTATCTATATATAATTGTAATATTTTTTCGAAATTATTTTGATTATATTTGTTGAATAAATAGTTTTTTTTTTACTATGTAATAGGCCTGTGTTTGGCCACAATCTCACCGTGGTCATTGATTATGTGGCCGATTATGGTAAGCACACAAAGCCTAGAAAGGAACTGGCTCTCAAGTGCAGCTGTCGGAACACACCGAAAGGTGCTTGGCGAAAGATTTTCAACTTGAGGGTAGGGTACTTTGTAGTGCCCGCCTGGCTGGCGGGCAGGCAACAAAGTACCCTACCACCGTGCTATGGTTTCCTCACGATGTTTTCCTTCACCGAAAGCTCAAGCTCATTGTAGGATTCGAACCCGGGACCTTCGTCTCGGCATCCGACGTCACTACCACTGAGCTATCATCGCCTTAAGACGTGCTATGTGCCATTTTTTTGCAAATAAAATATAATGTATATATGAAAATTATAAGGCACATACTGTATAGAGATCACAAATTATGCTCTCTTCATTCATCAATGTGATTTGAAGACTAGGATTTTTTCACGCAATTTTCCTTAAGAGGGTTCCGTATGGAAACGATACGCCTCGTGTCAAAAGGAAGATATTTTACGATTACGTCATTAGTGACATAAGCTTGTCAGTGCCACCTGTCACTATGACAGTTAAATATCTTTGATGAGAAGTTGGTGTTACCTCTTTTGGTACTCTCTGTAAGCTGGCAATTTCTGATTTAATTAGTTTAGACAATGATATGACTCTTATGTATATAGTGACTTTTTTATTCTCGATCAAAATCTTTGCTGGAAATTACGAGATATATATATTTTTTTTAGTATCACTCAGTATTAAAATATTAAGATATGGAATCACAGTTGTATAAAAAGACTAGCTGTTCCCCGTGGTTTCACTCGCGTTCCCGGGATAAAAAGTAGCCATAACCTTCGGGGATAATGTAGCTTCCTATTAGTCTGTGGTAGCCAGCCAGGCGGGTACTACAAAGTACTCTGCCACCATGTTTTCTTTCAACGAAAGCTCAAGCTCAAATGTTAAAATCGAACTCAATTAATCAGTTTAGGCCCTGTTAAGGCACTTATGAACGTCGACAGTTACAATAGACTCTACCACCGATTCCACATACACTTACACTGAGAACACTCCGCGAACAAACTCAGCAAGACTTCTTTTTTTTTTGTGGATCCTTCTTTTGAGTTTATGGTATTCGATTTCACTGCTATTGAGCTATTATAGCCTTAAGGTGGAGGCTTCGGTTGGAGCGCGAAATTCAAATTTTATCACGTTTTTTGCAAATTTCAGCTCAGTTATAGGTCGTAAGATATCAATATCTTATTTGCGACAAGAATGGTAGTATATTTACTGATTAATAACAAAAGAAATCATCAACATATTCCTCCAAGGTATATTAGTAACATTTACATGAAATAGCGTATATGTCAGTAATATACCTTTGAATTTGGCGCTCCAGCCGAAGCCTCCGCCTTAAGAGGATTCTCTCCGCGAATGACTCCGTCCCTTACTAAACTGACGGGGACAAACGAGACAGGCTAGGCTAAAAACTATTCCTTTTTAAAAAAAGTTAGAAAGTTATCCCCAATTTTTAAGATCTGGGAATGTATGTTAATATTTTCAAGTTATCTATATTAGACCAAATAAGCGAAAATCGTTATTGGTTTTAAAAAGGGGCATACCTATTCCCGATTTTTTTCTGACGTTATAAATAAAAAAAAAATGTAAAAAAAAGGTATATTTGTCGTCATTATATTCTCTAGTTTAACATTTATTTTTAACAAATCTCTTGCAACAAAGAATGTCGAGAAAAACTTAATTTAGAATCATCATTTCTCATAAACCGTCGCATCTATGTTGAGGTGTGGAGCCAGTATATAGGTACAAAAAATATACTGTTAGGTATGAAGCAAGGCATAATAATCAAGAAATAATCATGAGAATGGTTTCTGGAACCCTCCGTACCTATTTATAATTTACACACACGCACACATACCTACATATTTGTATGTATGTACCGGAATGTGCATATCGTATGAAGGGGGGCCTCACTACTAGTGTTGGGACTAATGTGTATCGATAAAACTATGATAAAAATGAATTATAACATTTGAAATGTAGATAGGGATTAAAAATAGGATAATTAAAAAAAAAAATTATGATACCTATTAAAGAGTAATTGCTGAGTTTATTGCCGGCTCTTCTCAGCAAAAGCTACCTTCCGAACCGTGCATTAGAGTCTGACTATTCATAAGTGCCTGTGAAGGTCTATTTGAATAAATAATATTTCATTCATTCATTTCATAGGATTTATTTCCACTGATTTGCCCATAAAGGAAGATTATGATAGAGCACGCTGGTCCTGATGAACCCTTATAATTAGTTATAATCTGAAATTCAAAACCATGGTGGTTTTGACTATAATCTCACCGTGATCAGTGATGATGTGGCCGATGGTGGTAAGCACACAAAGCCGAGAAGGGCAGCTCTCAAGTGCAGCTGTTGGAACACACCGAAAGTTGCTTGGCAACAGATTTTCAACTTGAGGGAGGTAGCCAGCTGGGTAGGCTCTGTACAAAGCTCAAACTCATTGTAGGATTCGAACTTACCTTTGTCAATATGATTGGGCAGTGTCATGAAGAAATAAGGATTTTACTTTAAACACTTTTGGTTCAAAATCAATTGTCACTCTCCTAATAGAAGACTGAGAATTGAGTCCTTTAACAAATTACATTACTTCACCCCTTCTCAACCAAGTCGGTTATATTTCATCGTTTAAAATGACTGTTAAATTTAATTAAACAGGAATGCTTCTGGCCTTTCCTTGAGCGATCCTTTACTAATTCTTGAAGTGTAAAGATCATTTTAACATCAAAATCAGAGTTATGAATTTGGGGATGGTTTTTAAAGCGCATTTACTGACTCAATGATTATTTAACTCTTCGTATTTTTGGGGTTCCGTAACAAAAAGGAAAACAAGGAACCATTATAGCACAGTGCAATCCGTCTGTTACTGTCACACATTTCAGCAAATACTGAACAATCGATTTGAAATTTTGAATTATTTAATTATTGCTGAGTTTCTTGATGGAGTCTTCTCAGTTTAAGTGTATTACGAACCGGCGCCGCGGTGCTAGAATCAATTGTAATTCGACGTTCGTAGCCTTAAGAGGGCCTAATCTGAATACATTATTTTTGATTTTATTGCAAAATGAAAAATAGAACTATGACTTTGATAAATATTACCACTCAACTAACATATTAAACTTAAATGTTCTTACTGTAAGGACACCAGCTTAACCATGGTTAATAGGGTTAAGTCATCATCATGTTGAGAGGAAAGTCTTTTCCAGGTCTTGTTACCTTCAGCCACATCATCACTTGGCACGTTGAGATAGTCCTTATCTACAAGACTAAACAGCAGAAAGAGTGGTTTTTCAGTTCGGCGGTCGGCGAGGCAACACGTCTGCGGAGCTCAGTGTGTGTGTGCTTGTGCGCGTTCATACGAGTTGTGTTTGTATGATTGTTCGCGTTGGTCGAGTAGTCGACAGTGGGTCTACAACGTCCTGATGATGCTTCGTGAAGAAACGAAACACGTGTCGATTTCCTGTTAAGTTTCCTTGTGTGGGACTTGACAGAGAAGGAGATCCAGTGGAATTAGTTACTAAATATTTGTCTTCTGTATAATCTTATAATGGATTTCCGCAAGGTCACGCCTGAGTCAATTAGTTATCCTTATCTACAGTTAAAAAAAATATCAACAAAAATCTAACGCAGGGTAAAGTGAAATCCCATTAAATCTCAGGATTAATTTTAACCCAAGCCGAAACCAATTTGTTTTAACTATTTCCACCGTTCTAAGTTTTCACATTCGACTTGGCAAGATCGAATTAGCAAGTACAGCGTTAAGCAAAGACCATCATCTTGGTTAATAGCTTGAAAATTGAGGGTAGCCAGATAATTTGTTATAATTTTAGATGGCCAGTGATGTGTGGGTTTGTCGATAATTCTGTGGTTTTTACAAACTCAAAAAGTATACAGGTATCAGTTGTCAGGAAAAATATGATGATGATCAATAATTATTTATCATTACAAAAGTGAACTGACGTTACAAAAGTGAACTAAAAATTCCAAATGACACGTCAATTCGACATTTTGACATTATGATGAAATAAAGAAAAAGATATTTTTTGCGGGCAGTCATATAAAAACAATTTATCTTCCCCCCAAATATCCCCGTAGAAATAGACAGAAAAGTCTCAGAACGGTATTATAAAATAACTTAAATTTTATTTTACACGACCCGAGAATTCAACCTTGGTACAAAGCGTTAATTAAAGTATTAGAACTTTATAAAACAATTTTACTTATCAATATTTTACTTATTATACTTAAATAGGTAATAAGGATATGGGACCCAGATAATTGATGTACTACATACATAACTTACTTACTTACAAGATAGATAGATATTTCAAACGAACGTACGGTAATCTTATCTTAGCAGATACCGATACCTGATACCAATTTTAATACCATTTTAATTGTTTTAGTTTATCGACAGCCAATAACGTCCCAACACTATTCGCTCACAGACGTCCCCTATCGATCCAGCATCTGCCGGGTACCTTCTGAGAGCGGGACCACGGCCGATGACCTTTTGACCCTCTTTATACTTTTTTTTATTTATTATTAACTCTCAGTTTAAAATTAGTGCAAAATAAATTGCAGTTAACTAAAAATGGTCAAGGATTTTATGACACTTTGTTTGGGAATTGTTGAAAGGTGGTCGTTATATACCGGGTTATGATGAATTCACCTGCAAGGCTTAATCATCAAGCCTATTATTATTATAAATGCGAAAGTAAGTGAGTATGTATGTATGTTTGTTGCTCTTTCACGTAAAAACTACTGGATGAAACTTGGCACATAGATAGATCTTACCCTGGAATAACATAACGTATTCCGGAAAAACATGAGGTACCTCGGGAACGCGGGTGAAACCGCGGGGGACAGCTAGTTAGTTATTAGATTTGGCAAAAAAAAATGACCGATCAAGACAAACGTTTTTTTTTTCGTGATTTTAGGGTTGGTCTCGTAGTATTTCATAATGAAAATTTAAAAGTGGCAAAATAGTAGTTTATGATACTGTTGCATAATAGGGGTTATTAAAGACGAGTGTGAGTTTCAGTACCGAGCCGTAGGCGAGGTTCTTAATAGTATCACACGAGTTTAATAGTATCATACAGTACTTTATCTAAACTCATATAAATAATGTAATTTAAAAAAATAGAAAAATCTATATTATTTTTCGACCAACTTTTCAAAAAAAAAAAAAATTGCTATTTTTGTGACATTTTTTGTCAAAATGATATATGTAGGCAAAAACAATAAAATAAACAGACACAATAATCATATACCTAATCAAATCCGTGTTGCCAACTCCCAAAAATTCTTACCTCTAAAGTTCAAGTCAAAAATTTGTCACATTGTCATCGTCAAATTGAATTGATACTGATTGATTATACTATTGATAGGTCCAAAGTGTACTTTAATAGAAAAAAAGTTATTTTATAGCATTATCTTGGGAACACAACTGTACTGTATGTATTAATCATTATACACGGGTGTGCCTAAAGTGGCTCATTAAAGTACTGATTTTGATTTCATAATAAGGACATTACGATATGAGAGTAGATAAAAGTCTGAATAAATATTACTTTCGTGTATTATATTAGACAAACCATCAGTGGCGAAGGGTGAAATTATGGCGAGGGTAAGCCGTTCAAAAACACCTGTAATTTTAGAATTACAGTGATTTTAGGCACGATAGAAGTGGTTTTGAAATGATGAAAATGTGGGACTGGGATTCCTAAAAGGTAAGCCGATGGGAATCGGCTTGTATGGACCCTTCGCCACTGCAAACCATACATACAAATCTGTTCAGGCATTTAAAAGTGGTGGAATAAAGTGAACATTGAAAACATTACACTACTATTGGACAGTTGTGTAAATAATTTTTATTCCATCTAGAACAGTCTTTCTCAAAGTGAGCGATAACGCCCCCTTTTGGGTGCTGAAGGCTTGCAAGGGAGAGCCGGGCGGTAAAGGGCCCAGAGAAAATACAATTTGCCCTGGCATATTTTTTCTTAATATTATAAAATTCCGTTTTAATTGCTCTCACTGGTTAGAAAGTTAATTTTGGGGGGCGCTAAAAAATAATTGATTCTCAAATTGGGCGGTAGAAGAAATAAATAAATATCCTGGGACATTGTTCACACACGGTTATCTGATCCCAAACTAAGCAGAGCTTGTACTATGAAAACCAGATAACTGATATACTACATATACTACTTTTTTTTTGTAAATACATACCTACTTATATAGATAAGTTTGAGAACCTCTGATCTAGAACGTGGATAAACCCACAGGGCAGAAGCTAGTAAGGAAAATATGAATGTAAATTTTATATACATTGATACAATATTTATTCATGATATACAGCGTCGTCACAGAGATTGATGGGTGTAAAGATACAGGGGGATTGCAAACTAGCTATATTTCAATTTGGGGGTTCTTATTCACCTCAAAATGGAGTCTATTGAAAATGCGCGCGTATTTTTATTACACTCTTATATATTGGAAAAAAGTAAGTTAGGCCACTAAAATTATGGTGCTTTTTTTTAAACCTCAAGCTATTTATTTTAAAGCACTTATGAACGTTGAAACTTACAATCGACTCTACCACCGGTTCGGAATACACTTTAACAAAAAAAAGTCAATACTTTTTTTTCTTTTATTATATAATATTTTATTAACGTCTACTCCTCATAAACTGTAATTACAATTAATTACAGTTTATGAGGAGTAGACGTTAATTACAATTAATTACAGTTTATGAGGAGTAGACGTTAATTAAGAAAGGATATTTGGGAATAAACCTATTCTAGGGATAAAGGGGGGGATAAAAAGATTTACACAAAACAATCTGTGTTTTTGTGTAAATCTTTTTCGTGGAAACGAATTGGATGGAATACGGATCATGAGTAAATTCTATTAATAAATCATGAAATTTTTATTCCAATATTTTATCATAATTAAGGGGCCGTAAGTAGGTGTAATGGGAAGCATGGAGTAAATAACATACTACCTATAAATGGGAAGCAAATATTTTATATCTACTGGTCGATTTTTTGACTAAGACAAGATTTTCCGAAATTCATAACCTTTAAAAATACGTTTTCATACCCAAACATATTTTGATGAATTTTGGCAAAGGAGTAGAGACTAGTAGGGATCACGGTGATAAACAGAAGAGACTTATGGCTGGCGCTAGCTGGTACTCGGTGATCGACCTCAGAGCATCGCGGCGCAGTTTTCTCTAGAGCATCGCTAGTTGAAATATATACCTTATTTCCATTGAATATCTATTAAATTCAATTGTTAAATTTTAATTCCTCTGCCGTGCCGTCCTCCAGTGAGTGCCAGCCATTATTATCCTAAGAACACGAGTGGAACCGAGCAGATAAGGTAGTATAGCATAAGATAGAACATTTACAATTCGATAACTTTTTCATACTCGGTTAGTGCCGTACAAATAGGGTTCCCCACCAAAAAAGGATAAATGAAAAATTCACACAACCATAGAAAAAACTAAAAATGTATCTATTAAACTCAACATAATAATAACATTGCAACAGCTTTTGTGGAGGCATTTATAACATATTTTCCTTATGGACATGAAAATCATTGCTTTTTATGTAACTTACTAGCTGTTCCGCGCGGTTTCACTCGCGTTCCCGGGATATAAAGTAGCCTATAACCTTCGGGAATAATGTGGCTTCCTATTAGTGAAAGAATTTTTCAAATCGGTTCAGTAGTTTCGGAGCCTATTCAATGCAAACAAACAAACAATCAAATCTTTCCTCTTTATAATATTATTATTAGTATTTCAGTGTATTAGGGTATTATTTTATGCACTTATGAAGGGGGAATAATTCGATCTTGTCTTGATTTTATTTCTTTTTAGGGTTCCGTATGTTTAGAATCGGACCAGTAACTCCGGAAATTACCTCACACATACGAACTTACACACATTTACCCGTTCATAAGATAAATGCCAGCAAAACGTCCTTTTACTAACTAGATAGCCTATCTCCAGGATAATAATTATTAATCACAATCTAATTAAGAAATTCTCTGGTAAATGGCAATATCTCTGGTATTGCAAATGGCGATAGGCGACGGTGACCACTTACCATCATGTGGGCCGTATGCTTGCTTGCTACCTTAGTAGTATAAAAAAAAATATGTATATATTAAATTAAATCCTTCATCCACAATATCCACCCACAGATTATTAAATAGTGCTGTAGAGTATAAGAGTAGTAACTTTTTCTGTTATTTCTTCCAGTGTCGAGTATTATTGAGTTTTATTATTTTTTGTTATAGTTCGTATTGTCACTCTTTTTGGGAAGGCCCTAACAGAATTCCAGCGTTGCACTGCCTTGTGTAGTGTATTTGCGACAAGAATGGTAGTATATTTACTGATTAATGACAAAAGAAATCATCAACATATTCTTCCAAGGTATATTAGTAACATTTTCATGAAATAGTCGTATATGTCAGTAGAACGTTTACCCTTAAGTTTCTTTCCTTTTTGTACGTTGGACCAATAAATATTTTTTCTGTCTTTCTTATTCAAATTAAAATAAATAAATTTCATTTAATTTAAGGCTTAGTCATGAAAAATTAATAGACTTACCTACTTTTGCATTTAAAGTACTAATAAATATGGTTTCGTGTAGACATGATTTTCCTTTATTTTCCCTATACACTTTTCTGTGACTAACAAACTTTACTCGTTTTTAAACGATGTTTTGCATACTAAATTTCATGAAAATCGTTGGAGCCGTTTCAGAGATTCAGATTATACAATACTAGCGACCCGCCCCGGCTTCGCCCGGTTTTTCTCTACTATAATATGCATGTATCATACATATAAACCTTCCTCTTGAATCACTCTATCTATTAAAAATACCGCATCAAAATCCGTTGCGTAGTTTTAAAGATATAAGCATACATAGACAGACAGACAGCGAAGCGACTTTGTTTTATACTATGTAGTGATATTCGTACAAGAATTGCTCGTGATTAGATAGATAGATTACCTAACTACTGTCAAGTTGAATCTGTCGCCAATCACCTACCGGGGTGTTCCGACAGCTGCACTTTCTAGTTTACTGCAAGTTTCTAGGCTTTATGTGCTTACCACCTTCGTCCACATCACCTGCCATGGCCTAATACAAAGTAAAAAAATGCCTTTCTGAGTTTGTTGCCGGAGTGTTCTCAGTGTAAGTGTATGTGGAACCGGTGGTAGAGTCTATTGTAATGATTGTAACTATCGACATTCATAAGTGCCTTAACAGGGCTAAAATTGAATATTTTTTAAGTTTGAGTTTTAGATATTATGTAGTCTAAAGGAGGCCAAATATCGCCGCAGGATCTGAAAGAATTATGCCCGGAATATTCACACGTTTACGACCTCAATATGATAAAAAGCTTATAAAAATCGTTTATAAAATTTTAATGGCGCCATGATATTTGACAGATGTCTAATTTGACATTTATGTCTAAGGTACAATATTAGGGTAATGTGGACTTTTTGGCGGGAACTTGCGAATTGACGTTGCGTTTTCGTTTTATTTTCATAAAATCGTGTATTTTGAGTTTTATTGAATATTTTGGTGGTATTTTGTCCAATAAAAATCAATACAAGTGCACCAGTGAAGTTGAAATGATTACGTGTATAGTGGATTTTCAAGTTGTCTCAAAAAGTCCGTGAAAAGTTTTAGTAGAACGGCTACCATTGTACTAAAACCTAACTTAAAACTGACTGACTGTGACTTGAACTTTACTAGAACTTTGAAGATTGTCGATTGACGAGAATTTAAATATATGAAGGAGATAAAAATACCTACATTGCTCTACTTGACACTGGCAAAATACAAAATGCCAATAAGAAAATATTTCTGATTTATTTGATAGTTTTTTTTTAGTTTAGAGGTGACATATAAGGGTTACTTACTAAGAGTGGAGGGTTTTTTTTATCAACTAGGTAAGCTTAAATGGTTGACAGTAAAATATAATAAATTTTGTAGATTCTGTATGGAGCAGCAGAAGTATTTTTCGCGCTTTTAGCGTTCAGAATTTATTAAAAGGTGTTTATACTGTTAAATTGGTGATGAAAAAGTAAAAAATTATATATTTATCTATTGACGTTTTTAATAGAACTGACAAGTACTAAATGTATCCATACAAACAAACAAACATACAGGGTAACTTTTGCATTTTAATGCAAAAGTTACCCTGTATGTTTGTTTGTTACCTTTTCACGCAAGTGTTCTCAGTGTAAGTGTATGTGGAACCGGTGGTAGAGTCTATTGTATTGATTGTAACCATCGACGTTCATAATAATTGAATTTTGATTTTAAACCACTGAACTGATCGCGATGGTGACAGTTAGTTTAATATAAATTCATAGTTAAAGCTGCAAATGCATAGCTCAAGCCCAAAATCTTACTCTAGATTGCAATAATGGCGCCCAACGTGTTACAGTCCTACTATACTGTTTTAAATGCGAAAGTTTGTGAGTTTGTATGTTTGTTACTTCTTCACGCTCTGCTTCTTAACGGCTGGACCAATTTTAATGAAATTTGGTATGGAGGTAGCTGACACCCTGGATTAACACATAGGCTTTAATCCCTTGGGAACGCTGGAGAAACCGCGGGGCGAAAGCCAGTTTACAAAAACATATTCATATTCTAAATGCAATTTTCCGAAATCGAAACTGAAGAAAATATTTTCTTGGTATATTGTTTTCGATGAGATTTATTTAGTAAAAATATTCTTTTAAAAATACCAATTTTAACGTTCCAGAAAAATCTCTAATTGTACTAACTATGGTCTCAAGTATTGTGAAACGGTCTGGAATCATCTCGATGAGTTTCTAAAATCGTATCAATGGTAGTAACGTTACATCGTATCTTAAATCTGCAATCACGAGAAATATTGTCTTTAATATTCATAATCGTCTCAAGCCCTACTTGATGCCTAAAGAAAGTAAGTCGCGTAACCTGCACGGTATTTTAGTCTCTACTGCGATGAATTCAGAATAACTTCTCGCCTGACATTTGAAACCGTACGACGGTTATTTTTGCGCGCGAACTAAATCTGGAGCCTGATCGATAGATTTGCACGTGGTATTTAATTTTTAATAAACCGCTTTAAAACCTTAACTAATTTATGACTTACCTTTGCAGCAGAAGATAACACACCATCACAATTAAAAAATAAACGAAAATATAAAATAAAAAACGAGAAAAAAATTAAAATGTAAAATTTATTTAACGAAAAACAAACAGTGACTCGGTTGGTAAGGAGTTAAAAACGGTGAAATAAATCGAAATATATCGGAGAAAAATTCAAATAAAGAATACGCGGTACGTTGCTCAATGCAAAGTGCACTGGCTCTCTGAAATCAAAGCGCAGAGGGTCGGTTTATATACCCACGCGGGGGAGGGGCGGGGGGAGCGGCAGCCATTTTGTATGGTTGCTATGGCGACGAGGAGATGGCCTATTACGCGAGGGTGGCGGAGATTAGTCGTAACGTTGGCAGAGGAAGTTTTTGAAATGAACAATTTGCAGTTTTTTTTTTACTAGAAATTATTCGTATCAGTTTAAAAAAATAAATTTGTTATTGATTGAATTTTTATTGAATAAATGAAGGAGAGTTGAAATATATGTACATATGTCATTATTATGTCATTACATATGTATAAAATAAGTTTCAATAAAATTTATTTAAAGTTCTCTTAATTATACCTAATTTGTTGCCTTTATTTTCCAAAATATTGCCCTAAGGTGCATTATCCACGACATTTAGAATAAAAAAGGAAATAAATGAACGTATCAAATCAAATCAAAACTCATTTATTCAGTTTAGGGCCTGTTAAGGCACTTATGAACGTCGATAGTTACAATCATTACAATAGACTCTACCATATCGATTTTGTTTTAATACTTTATCTATCTACTAGCTGTTCCCCAAGGCTTCACTCGCGTTCCCGGGATAAAAAGTAGCCTATAACCTTTGGGGATAATGTAGCTTCCTATTACTGAAAGAATTTTTCGAATCGGACCAGTAACTCCGGAGATTAGCGCGTTTAAACAAACTCTTCAGCTTAAATCATTAGTATAGATTCTACTTAGTCCCATGTTGGGCGCCAATGATTTATTTTGTTCCACTTTTACATGGATTTACTAAACTAAAATAGACCTTATTGACAGCAGTGATTTAAGTACTATCATATGGTTGGTACACCTGTCATAGTCCTACTTCTGACTAAATCTTGCTGTAATTTTGAGCAAGATACTTATACTTTTAAAAGTTCACTGTAATCATGAATACAAGTATAACTAGCTGTGCCCCGCGGTTTGACTCGCGTTCCCGGGTTACAAAATAGCCTATAACCTTCGGGGCTAATGTAGCTTCCTATTAGTGAAAGAATTTTTCAAATCGGATCAGTAACTCCGGAGATTAGTGCATTCAAACAAACAAACTCTTCAGTTTTATTATTAGTATTTAGCAGTTTAATGTTAAAATTAATGTTTGATAAACAGCAGTTGAAGTCTTAGAGATATTTTAGTAAAATATTTTGATTGCTTAAAAACGTCTTAATTTAAAAGACAGAGTCAGGTGGAAATCATAGTTTATCTATACTTCTATACTAATATTATAAAGAGGAAAGATTTGATTGTTTGTTTGTTTGTATGTTTGTTTGCATTGAATAGGCTCCGAAACTACTGAACCGATTTGAAAAATTCTTTCACTAATAGGAAGCTGCATTATCCCCGAAGGTTATAGGCTACTTTTTATCCCGGGAACGCGAGTGAAACCGCGCGGAACAGCTAGTTAAAAATATATTTGTTTGCTCACCCTACGGACGCTGCGTTCGTTTCAACCCTCCACGCACACTAATACATCAAAACCCACACATAAACAAGTCTAACCTCATCTCAGAACAACACACTAAAACAAACTTCATTGTTTTCCAACTACAAACACAGATGGCACTGTTTCCACATAATTCACCGCGTGTTTGACACAGTGTTTATTGAGCGAGGTTTCCAAAATGTTCTATTGTCTAACACATAGATATCTTGTATCGACGTATAATGCCGTCCCTTTCTAATAGTATAGGGTTAATTGAGATAGCGATACTTCACTCTTCTGCATAGTGTATGAGTGATGTTGTATTTTTTGGAATAAAATTGATTTTCTTTCCATTTAGGTAAAGGCATAATTATATGAATTAGTTAATTGATAATAAACCAAATACAAACGAATAACTTTTATGTAATTTTGGATAGGATAATAAAAAATATTGGCGGGTTTTTTTTTCTGAATTAAAATAGTATAGTTTTATGTAAGTTTGCCGTAGCCAATTTATTTTAGGTATATGGCAACACCAAATGGAGCGAATAAAATAATTAAACGACCGAGTAAACTCATCTTTTTCCTTATAGCTTAGAAAACGATATCCCTATTTCAACCGACCGACTACTTTCGTAAATATTTCAGTGACGTTATTTCTTACTGAGCTAATGATGAAAGAATAAACCCTATTGTGTTATTAACAAAGTATTTTTTCCTATGTTTAATTTTATTTGTATAAGGTTGTAACTTTCTGCTCGCGCTGAATATTTTATTAGAAAAATGTTGACACTACTCGACGAAAGATGGCGGTAGTTGTATATTAAAAAAATATTTACTACAGTAAATAATTTAAAAAAATAATGTTGTTTATAAATAACATTTAAACTAAACACATTTCCATATTTATTAGCTTACTTTGATATTATATATAAATAGTACAACTATTCGACAATAGATGTCGCTACAAAATTTCTTGTAAAACATTAAAATTATTATTTTTTAATAGTAAAATTATTTTGATTGATATATTGACAATGTTTTAATGTAAAATTGATAAAATCTATAATTTTAAATTTCAGGTAATGAGGTTACTTACGCGAAGATATTTATAGATGATGTAAGTTCCTTTTCTAATTTTATTAATTAATTACTAGTTTTCATCACCTTGACAGATACAGATTATATATCTGTATACCTACTTATACATAAAATTCAAAGTCTCTGTCTGGTGTCTAGATAAGTGACACGTCATGAACTCAGCCTAAAGCTCCTACACACATTTAAAGAGTGTCTTCCTTGTCAAGTGTAGGTACCTACTAGGAAAGGATTTTTCAAATATGAAATAGAGAAACCGTGATTCCGCGGAAGGAAAGCTAATCTAAACCAATATTACCTATGGAAGTAAAGTTTGCAAGTTCATAAGTAGGAGGTAATCTCCGGAGTTACTGGACCGATTTGAAAAAATCATTCACTAATAGGAAGCTACCACGAGAAGAAGATACCTAGTTAATAATAAAACTGAGAGCATAAATTCATTCCTAACCATCCAGAAAAATGTTACATAGGGTCGGTTGCATAAAGCGCGGTCATAGTAACGTTATAGTTAACTTTAACCGCAAACTGGGTTGCTCGTGTCACTTAAGGTGGAGGCTTCGGTTGGGGCGTTAAATTCAAATATTATCACGTTTTTTGCTAATTGCAGCTCAGTTATAGGTCGTAAGTTATCAACATGTTATTTGCGACAAGAATGGTAGTATATTAACTGATTAATAACAAAATAAATCATCAACATATTCCTCCAAGGTATATTAGTAACATTTTCATGAAATAGTCGTCATATGTCAGTTAATATACTACCATTCTTGTCGCAAATAACATGTTGATAACTTACGACCTATAACTGAGCTGCAATTAGCAAAAAACGTGATAAAACTTGAATTTAACGCTCCAACCGAAGGTATACCCTTAAGCGTAACCATAACCGACCGAGGGAGATCGGTCATCGTCAAAGTGACTCTACGGTCAAAGCATGGTAATAGTTAAGTTAACTTTGACTAGGTATAACTTTATACCTAGCGCTGTAGCATCTAAGTACTTAGTATTGTAGAATAAGCTGAGATGAGCGCCATTTTTGGCCTCACACTGCATATTAAGTCATATTATTCTGTTTAAATTTTTTTTTTTTACTATGTATAGGCCTTTGTTTGACCACAATCTCACCGTGGTCAGTGATCATGTGGCCGATGGTGGTAAGCACACAAAGCCTAGAAAGGAACTGGCTCTCAAGTGCAGCTGTCGGAACACACCGGAAGGTGCTTGGCGACAGATTTTCAACTAGTGTGTGGTAGGGAGCCAGGCGGGTACTACAAAGTACCCTACCACCGTGCTATGGTTTCCTCACGATGTTTTCCTTCACCGAAAGCTCAAGCTCATGAAACTGTTTTATAAATATCTTTCTTTCTAACTAAAATGTACGAGCAACCGACCGATCCTAAATAAAACAAAATGAACTCAAAACGTTGAAAAATATTTGTTGAAACTACTGCAATTTGCACTCGGCAGGCGGGCATACTTCAGCAAAACCTACAGAACGATGAATTTGCGAAATTTTTCAACATACCATCCTCACAGGTAGGTTATTAAAAAACTTAGCAACTCGTATGATATGGAAAAAAGTATGCGCCTACGATATGTGAAGCTAACTGATTTTATCTGGATATGTCTTTGATTTAAGAAATTTATTTTCTCGGCTTTTTCTGTACTATAATATGCATGTATGACACATATAAACCTTCCTCTTGAATCACTCTATCTATTGCTGAAATTGCATTAAAATACGTTGAGTAGTTTAAAAGATCTAAGCGAACAGACAGCGGAAGCGACTTCATTTTATACTAGGTATGTAAAGAAGACTAGATTTCCGTCTCAATATCTCTGTTTCAACCGACCGACTTTACCCGCGGTTTCGAGATATTAGCCCCGATTCTGAGGGCCTACTCGATGTCAAATTATTAACCAATATAATTGCAAATAATTTACGTCTTGTCAGTTTGCTACAATTCTATTGGTAATTTTGATAATGGTGCCGATTCTGTTGTTTACGAACTTAACTAATATTAGGTAAGTCACCTCTCTTTCATTTTCACCTTATTGAAAAAAGATAGAACATTTGTAATGCTGTCAGTTTAATCCATACCGTCGTAATGTACGGGTAAATAGTCGTCAGTAAAGATCGCGCTTAAATTCACGTTGAAATGTGTGATCGGATTAAACTGACAGGACTAAAATATCTTGCATCCCTTTCTTATATTTACTATTAGAAAGAGATATAGTAAGATTAAATTTATTTAGTTCGTAAACAACAGAATCGGCACCAATGCAAGATATTTTTTTATTTATTTCTCCACTTAATAGCAAAATTGCATGCATTAAACATAAGTAAATTTCTAATTTTAATTGCATTCCTAATCCTAATAAACGCTCTTTTAATTTTCTTTACAAAGTTACTTCAAAATTATATGTAAAATTAAATGTAAAGTACCTAATTTTAAACTAACTATGTATATTGCAAAGATGAGACACATAATTTCTTGTTGGTTTTTTGAGGTTGTATCTAAGGCTGAGATTTATAGAGCGTGTTTAGACTTTGCTCAGAATTTACCGTACAAAGTCGGTATTTAAAATGCAAGTTTCGAATCTCTCTGAGTGTGTGCTAAGCAAAGCCTAAGTGCACCTAATCGACGACTTACCAAAAACTTACAAATTATAACACACAAATATTTACTTTATTACGTAGGTTTATACCTTAAGGAAAGTCTGAGCAAAGTCTAAGCACGCTCTATAGATCTCAGCCTCAATCTCACATAATATCTGTAGGAAGTCAGGATTTTGAGATATACCAATCTCAATGTGCTCAACATGGTGTTTGGTCAAAATTGAATAATTTTTTTTACGACATAAAACCTATTTTGATGAAATTTGATATGGAGGTAGCTGACAACCCTGGCTTAACACATAGGCTACTTTATATCCCTCGGGAAGTCGGGAACAAAAGATCCCTTAGGAACGCGGGTGAAACCGCGGGGAGGAAAGCTAGTTACCATATTTTTAAAGCCCAAATCACAATACCACTTTTTTATGTCAGAAGGTTGACAAGCAGGCAGGCGGTACACCTGATGGTAAGTGGTTACCGTCGCCTTTCGCCATTTGCAATACCAGTAGTATTTCCAATGTGTTGCCGACCTGTTACAGTACCGAGAAGGCAACAGGCTCTCAAGTGCATTTGCCGGAATACAACGGTAGGTTCTTGGCGACAGATTTTCAACTGGAGGGTAGTAGCCAGTCAGACGGGTACCCCCAGTACCCTACCACCATGCTACGGTTTCCTCACGACGTTTTCCTTCACTGAAAGCTCAAGCTCATTGTAGGATTCGAACCCACTACTATATATATTCTATATTCGTAAGTTACCACTGAGCTATCATCGCCACTTCAAAGTAATTTGCAAAAAAAATGAGAAAAATTAAGCTTCACATTTTTTTGTAAAGCACATTTGTTTTGCCAACGCTACGTCAGTATGGAGAGCGTTACAGTTATCGTTTTGTGTCTAACTGTACCTCGGACTCCGTTAATGAACATTTTTGCGAATTCCACAAAGTACAGTCGCTGGGTGTTTTGGAATGAGACGTCGATGTTTTTTAATAAAAATATATTATAATTGATATAGTAGATCCTGATGAGAAACAGAACTTTATTTTTGTGAAATAATATATAATCAAATATTGTCATGATTAGGAAGGTGTTTGTATGTATTTATGTACCTAATAATATTTTTATATAGCTTTTGTCAAATCTTCGTGTATCGCAATTATTTTATTTAGTAGGCTGTTTCTTAAAATATCACCTCACATTTTTTAATAGCGAAATTGCAAGTCTGTTGGCAAACAAACATACGCTACGTCTGCTAAAGGTAAGGTTTCCTCCAAAAGCGGTGCCATCATATAGCGACCGTAACACAGCGGTGAATGACGTCACTAGAACGTTGTCTATGTTAACCAAATGGCGCGATTTCCTAAAGAACGGTATTGACACCGTAACGTCAAAAAGCGTTGCCGCCATCTGCATGACGACCGTCTCGACGGTGTCGAATGGTGTGTGAAAGATGGCCGTCGAACTGTCGAGCATTCCACGTGCCTGCGGCCGTCTTTTTGCGGCCATCATATTGCGTTCGTTTAAAGACGGCACCGCTTTTGGAGGAAACCTTGAACGCTAGCGACACCCGGGGCATAAACCAATAATCCAACCCAAAACAAAAACATATGCCCTTACTTGATAAATAAATAAATATTTAAATACTATCTATGCAATGTAAAGTAAACTAATAAATCACATAATTCCCATTCAAACACTAAAATAAAACAAGGAATAAAATTGAAATTGTGTAGATACCTACAGCAGCTACAGATGTCACATCACTACATATTATGTAACATTTCAATTCCATTTCCAAATTTAAACTTTTTAAATTATAATTAGCAAAAATAAAAAATACATGCGATCCACTTTCTCCATCCACTGTGCAACATAATGAAGTGCTCATAGCCATTTGTCCGTCCGTCTGTCTGCCGCGAGCTCGGAAATCAGTTTCACAACAGCGTTTAGCTAAATTACACGGAAGCATTTGCAATATTAAACTTAATGGAGTGCATTTTGTAAATATCCTCAATATTTTCCTACTAGCTCAGTGGATGTTGCACTTGTTTTGAGTGGTATGGATCCGCGTCCCTTCGATTTCAGGGGGGCATCTCCACTAATTAATTTTGATTAGATTACAATTGGATCGCAGCTGAATGACGACTTTTGCACGTTTTCGTATTCCACTAATAAATCTGACAACGATGAACGAACGATGTTTCGGTTGCCAAGGGCAACAACGATTACAATCTAATCATAATAATCCAATCGTGGTTCGGTTTCGTTTATTAGTGGAATATTGTTTTTTAGTAAATTTTGATTGGAAACGAACTTGAACTGAATCGAAATTGGATGTCAACCTTTGTAATTTAGCAGAATTGGCCCCCAGTGTCTGTTGCTTTATTTTGAAACTATCTGTTTCACGCGTTTTACCCTCTTTTTCGGGATATGTTTTGTTAGTGCGATTCTCGAAAGGCTTACAGCTAGCTAAGCCGTTCGTGAGCTTGTGCTCAAGCACATTTATCTATTAAAAAAAATACAATAACAACTAAAATTAAAAAGAATTAGGTATAAACCCCCGAAACTCACTAGAAAATTGGTGATCATTTTATAACGGCTGAGCGGATTTTCTATAAACATAGAACACTCTCGATTAAGTCACCTTTCAAACAAAAAAACCTCAAAACATCCGTTCAGAATCTATGAGGCCACAGACAGATACACACACACAGACAACACGTCAAACTTATAACACCCCGTCGTTTTTTGTGTCGGGGTTAGTAAAAATATACTTCATTCATTTTTTGCGACCTAAATATTCCCCATCCAATAAATATCGATAGTAGGCCTCGATACTCTCGATAGACTATTAAACTATCGTAACAACACTAATAAGTATCTGAATGAACTTATGTCATTGCCAAAGTCATCAGGACTTTTTGGCGGGAACTTGCGAAGTGACGTTGCGTTTTCATTTTATTTTCATAAATAGTGTATTTTTTGAGTTTTATTGAATATTATAATAAATTAAAAATACTTGCAATGAGTTCATTTAATAAAGACACTTTTGAATTTGAATTTGAATTATCGGTGTTATTTTGTCCAATAAAGATCAATACAAGTGCACCAGTGAAGTGAAATGAAATGATGACGTGTATAGTGGCTTTTCAAGTTGTCTCAAGAAGTCCATGAAAAGTTTTAGTAGAACGGCTACCATTGGACTAAAACCTAACTGAAGATGATTAAATAAGACAAGGCTGTAGGGTTCTGTACCTTTGCCTTTTAAAAAAAAACGACAACAACAACAAAGTCATCAGTGACACAATCGAGTCATAGAAATAAATTGAATTTAAATAAATAAAATAATAAAAATAAATGTGTAATAAATTACGCACAGTCTGGTCGTGGAAAATAACATGCATGGTTATATCGATTACCTGTTTAATAATATCATTCATTCTAGGACCTCTTCATACAATAATTTGTTTACTTGGTAAGTACCTCCTGCCCTCAGATAATAAATAAATAACCTGGGACATTGTTCACGCACGGTTATCTGATCCCAAACTAAGCAGAGCTTGTACTATGGACAACCAGATAACTGATATACTACATATACTACTTTTTTTGTAAATATATGCTTATATAGATAATTACAGGACACAGGACAAACAGACATGTTTATGCACACAAATGTTTATTCTGGATGGGAATCGAACCCATGACCAGCGGCGTTATAGATGGTGTCTTAACCAACTGCGCCAACTGACAACTACTGTCTAGCAGTGGCGAAGGGTAAAATTATGGCGAGGGTAAGCCGCTCAAAAAACACCGATAGTTTTATACTTAATTACAGTGTATTTTATGTAAAAATGGCTTTGAAATTATGAATCTGTGAGACTGGGATTCCTAAAAGGTAAAATAAAGTCGTGTCAGTTACACTATTTATAACTTAAGAACGGCTGAACTAATTTAGCTGAAAATTGGTGGGGAGGTAGCTTAGAACCAGGAAAAGGACATAGGATAGGTAGGGTAGGTAAGGTAGGTAGGGGCAGGTAGAGGTAGGTAGGAGTAGTTAAGGGTAGGTAGGGTTAAGTAGGTAGGTCCCAGTTTTATTTTGTTCTCAAGGCAGGACAAAGTCTGCCGAGTCAGTTGCTTTATATTATAGATAACTAAAGACAGAATCTGATATTTTCATATAAATTTCACTGGCTTTCAGGATTAAGACCAGATGTAACGAAAAACTGGGAAAAGGAAAATGATTTTGTTATGCTTATATACTTCACTATGGGTATTATGTGGCTTATATTCGTATCAAACGTGTGTCTTTTCTTCGGTGCGTTGCGATCAAGGAAATGTTTACTACTTACGTTCGTCATATTAACGTATATAAATATGTTTCTATCATTTATAATATGTGTGAAATATTTAATTGTTTGTACGTTGTTTGATTTATATTGTTTTAACCATTCAATAGATAGATCGGGTAATGACGTCATTGTTGCGGCGTTGATAATGGCTTTTGATGTATTATATACGGTTGTGTGGACGTTAATTATATATGCCGTGACACGTCATAAAGTAAGATAGTTGTAATAGAAATAATCATTTTTTTTAATGTTTTATCTACTCTCATATCGTAATGTTCTTATTATGAAATCAAAATCAGTACTTTAATGACCCACTTTAGGCACACCCGTGTATAATGATTCATTATAGTACAGTTTTGTTCCCAAGATAATGCTATAAAATAACTTTTTTTCTATTAAAGTACACTTTGGACCTATCAATAGTATAATCAATCAATATCAATTCAATTTGACGATGACAATGTGACAAATTTTTGACTTGAACTTTAGAGGTAAGAATTTTTGGGAGTTGGCAACATGGATTTGATTAGGTATATGATTATTGTGACCAAATATATCATTTTGACCAAAAATAGCATTTTTTTTTTAAATTACATTATTTATATGAGTTTAGATAAAGTACTGTATGATTCTGCATATAATTAGGTATTAAAAACTCGTGTGAGACTATTAAGAACCTCGCCTACGGCCCGGTACTTAAACTCACACTCGTATTTAATAACCCCTATTATGCAACAGTATCATAAACTACTATTATTTAATGTCTATAGCTTGCCCGGGTGATTTTATACAGAAATGCCGTTCTTTCTGGGTCACTCGGTGGATTTTCCAGTAAAAATTATGTCATAAAACCTTGTTCAGATAGTTACAAACGTAACATAAAAATAATTTGCCAAATAAGTGCGACTGTTGAAGTGATGCGCTTACATATATTTTGGCACCTAGCCTACCTAGATTTTAGTACGGTATAGGGCTACTTGAAAAGATCATTCTGTATATATGTGATCTATGTGCGTTTATGATTGTGAACACCGTTATATAAATCTGGCGAGATAAATTATAAACAAACTGAAATCAAAAACAGACTATAAATTGTGAACTGTATATATATATATTTTTTACTATGTATAGGCCTGTGTTTGACCACAATCTCACCGTGGTCAGTGATGATGTGGCCGATGATGGTAAGCACACAAAGCCTAGAAGGGAACTGGCTCTCAAGTGCAGCTGTCGGAACACACCGGAAGGTGCTTGGCGACAGAATTTCAACTTGAGGGTGGTAGCCAGCCAGGCGGGTACTATAATATAATGTTGCTTTCACGACTGAAGTCGGTTTTTATTAAATAAATATCCCGTCCCGTAACTCACGGGAAAAGAGATATTTATACCCCTCTATCCTTTTTTTTTTTTTTTTTTTTTTATATATTTATATTTATATTGTGTGTATACATATATATTGTTCAATCACATTATACGTATATATATTTATAAGTATGTTAATTTATATATTATTATATATTTATATATAAGGTAAAATATTATATTAAAGCTAGTCAGTATCTGTGTTATTTTGTGTGTCTTGTCTGTTGTTTACAAATACTGTGTCTCCTAGTACTTTGCTGAGAATGGTTGAGGTGTGTATGGCTGCTTGCTTCTGAAGGATGCTGATGTCAATTGTGGTATCTAACTTATCTATGTATTTTTTTATGCTTTTAGCTACTATTCCTGTTGCACCTATAACTATGGGGATGACAGCCGTTTGGGTATTCCACAAACGACTGACTTCAGTTTTTAGGAGGTGGTATTTGCTGAGTTTTTCTATTTCCTTAGGGCCTATGTTGTAATCGGATGGTACAGTTATGTCTATTAAGTATGTTTTGTTATTTATTTTATCTACATATATTAAGTCAGGTCTATTATGCGTTACAGTGACATCAGTTTGGACGGGCATTTCCCACATAATTTTTGCAGTTTCATTTTCCTTAACTTGTGGCTGGGTGAGTGTTTCTTTCCACCATAGGTTAGAAACTTCTATTTTGTGTTTTTTGGCCAGACACCAGTAGACGTACTGGACAAGGTTATTATGCCTCTGGATATAATAGGTCCCCGCCAACTTTTCGCATCCAGATATGATGTGCTGAGTGGTTTCATCTTTGCAGGCACATAGACGACATTTTCCATCTACTGGCTCTTTAAGTATGTCACGTTGATGTTGTCGGGTCATAACGGCTTGGTCCTGTATGGCAAATATTGATGATTCTATGCTAGGTGAAATCTGTTGTTTTTTAGTCCATTTAAAAGAAAGTTCCTTATCTACGTTGGCCTGATCTAATACTTTTTTAGGGAATTGCCCATGCAACTGCTTACTTCGCCATGTTTCGTTTTGATATTTAATTATTGACTCTTTGATCTCTTTATCTGTATGTATGCTTCCTTGTTGTAAATTCAGTTCTCTTTCTATGTCTCGTGCATCCTTCATAATCGAATATTTATCTCTGTGTGTGTCGTGTTGTACTATTGCTTTAATAAGATGATCACTTTCGGTTTTTAAGTATTGCTTATATTTAACTATCTGCGCTCTATACATTTGTTCTACATTCAATAGCCCTCTTCCTCCTTGTGTAAGTGGTAAGTATAATCTTTCAACTTCTGCTTTCTGTTGATGTGCCTTTTTTATTGCTAGTAGTTTTCTTGTTTTGATATCTATTTTCTTGAGATCACTATTTTTGTAATGTATTACACCAAACGAATAAAGTAAAACCGGAATAGCATATGTATTTATACCTTTTATTAAGTAGCGTGAGTTGAGGTGCGTATTCAGTAGTTTTTTAACTCTCTTAAAATATTCTTTGGTTATTTGATTCCTAACAGTATCATGTTCTATTTTACCTGATTCATGCACTCCTAGATATTTGTATTTATCTTCCATTGCCAACTGCTGAACAGTTTCCCCACTCAATAATATATGACCCCCTCCTGTAGTAGTGCTGCTTCTATGTCCTGAACTAATATGTATTGTATTGCATTTATCTAATCCAAATCTCATTCCTATGTCATTTGTAAATATTTCTACTCTTTCTAACAAAACTTTTAAGTTACTTCTATTGTTTGCATATACTTTAAGATCATCCATGTATAATAGATGATTGATCCAAATGTTATCCCGAAGTCTGTATCCTTTCAATTTATACTTATTTAATATGAATGAAAGAGGGTTGATGGCCAAGCAGAACAACAATGGCGAAAGAGAGTCACCCTGGAATATTCCACGTCTGATGTAAATGGGTTCAGTAGTGATTGAGTCTTGTGATCCACGTGCTGTCATGATCACTCTCCATGAGGGCATAGCTAACTGAAGGAATCTTTTAACCATAGATGGGCATTTGTAAACATCAAGTATCTTAAGAAGCCATTCGTGAGATACACTGTCGAAGGCTTTTTGATAGTCTATCCACGCCATGCTTAGATTCTTCTGGGATTGATGTGCATCCTCTAATATGGATTTATTGACCATAAGATGGTCTTTACACCCCCTTGCACCGCGGCGACAACCTCGTTGTTCTATTGCCATAATGTCATTCTCTTGGCAGTGGCTATACAGTACATTTGCTAATACAGAAGTTAGTAATTTGTACATACTTGGTAGACACGCTATTGGTCTCCAGTTTTTAGGATCCTCAGTATTTTCATTTTTGGGTATCAATATTACCTGACCCGTAGTGAACCATTCCTCCAATAATATAATATTGCTTACAATATAACGTATTAATGTTATATCCTTAGTAAGACTCGTGTCTTATCTTACTATACTAAAATTATAAATGTAAAATGTGTACCTATGTAAAACTACTGAACGGATTTGGATGACACATAGATAGATATACCCTGGAATAAAAGAATAGAATAGAATAGGCTACAATTTATCCCGGGAAAACATAAGATCCCTCGGGAACGCGGGGCGAAAGCTAGTAGTATAATCCGACAAATCGTCAAATTTGGAACTGGCTTTATAATTTTATGCGGATAGCACCAGGCGCGCTGATTGGTTGAACGTCATCAGTCAATCCGTCCAGTAGTTTGAGTTGTGCGCCGATAGATCAGTCAGTCAGTCACCTTTTCTTTTTAATATACTAGCTGACCCGGCAGACGTTGTCCTGCCCTGAGAACAAAAATAAAACTGGGACCTACTCCTATCTACCTCTACCTGCCACTACCTACCCCTACCTACCTTACCTACCTACCCTACCTACCTACCCTACCTACCTACCCTCCCTACCTACCTACCCTACCTACCTACCCTACCTACCTACCCTACCTACCTACCCTACCTACCTACCTACCCTACCTACCTACCTACCCTACCTACCTACCCTACCTACCTACCCTACCTACCTACCCTACCTACCTACCCTACCTACCTACCCTACCTACCTACCCTACCTACCTACCCTACCTACCTACCCTACCTACCCTACCTACCTACCCTACCTACCTACCCTACCTACCTACCCTACCTACCCTACCTACCTACCCTACCTACCTACCCTACCTACCTACCCTACCTACCTACCCTACCTACCTACCCTACCTACCTACCCTACCTACCTACCCTACCTACCCCTACCTATCCTATGTCCTTCTCCTGGCTCTAAACTACCTCCCTGCCAATTTTCAGCTAAATCGGTTCAGCCGTTCTTGAGTTATAAGTGGAGTAACAAACACGACTTTCTTTTATATATATAGATATTTAGAAAGCACATGTTGACATGTCAGGCAAATGTGTCCGGCGTCCGCAAACACAATAAACATGAGTTTATTGAGGTCCAGCCAGAGGTCACTCCGTTTACAATAGAATATTTATAGAGTCGTGTCTGGGAGGTAATATAAGGCGATCGAAACTGGCAAGGTGAAGGGGACTGTATTGAGGTGTTGGCTGAATGATCAACGAATAGTTTAGCTGTTCCCTGCGGTTTCACTCGCGTTCCCTTATAAAGTAGCCTATAACCTTCGGGGATAATGTAGCTTCCTATTAGTGAATGAATTTTTCGAATCCAACTGGTAGATCCAGAGATTAGCGCGTTAGAAACAAACTCGATTTATTATTAGTTTGTTATTAGTTTAAATAGATTACTACTTTTTCCTCGCGGTTTCACTCGCGTTCCCGAGATATAAAGTAGCCTATATCCTTCGGGGATAATCTAGCTTCATATAAGTGAAATAATTTTTCGAATCCGTCTGGTAGATCCAGAGATTATCTCGTTCTGTTCAAAATTCGTGACAGATTAGCAATAGCTCTAATGGCAATAGGCGACGGTAACCACTTACAATCAGGTGGACCGCCTGCTTGTCAACCTTCTGATATAAAAAATTAAGGGTTCCGTTTTTCTTCAGGTAAGAACCCTAATACAAGTACCAAATTCAGAACCTACTTAATCTTTGCAACACATGAACGCAGCTCTTTGCCTCTTCAAGCCTTTTTTAAGTTATACATTTTTTTGGCAAAATGCCATATCTATTCAATTTCTGCAGGCGACAGGACAATTTTCTGAATCTTTAAACTATCTCTTGCGCCTTGATGCACCTGATTTATATCTAGACTAGCTCTTCCCCGCGGTCTCACCCACGTTCCCGGGATAAAAAGTAGAATACCTACGGAGATATTCGCGTTCAAACAAACAAACAAACTCTCCAGCTTTATTAATAGTATAAATAATAGTTGTTACATTCGAATTTACTTGTTTAAAAAAGCATTTAGGTATTTGTTTGTTTTTTTTTCAAAGGTTTTTTTAATTCTTTGAATAGACTTGACTGATGATGGGATAAGCTCTTAAGTGCAGATATCAGAATGCATGAAAGTGTATGTCAAATTTCTAAATTTTTGTCTGTCTGTTTGTTCCGTCTAATCTCCGAAACAGCTGGATTTTAACGGGAATTTGGCATATAGCTTCACTATCACTACATAGTATAAAACAAAGTCGCTTCCCGCGTCTGTCTGTCCCTATGTATGCTTAGTTCTTTGAAACTACGCAACTGATTTTGATGCGATTTTTTTTAATTAATAGAGTGATTCAAGAGGAAGGTTTATATGTATAATACATATATGGGATTGCCGGAGTCTTCTCAGTTCAAGTGTATGTGGAACCGGTGCTAGAGTCTATTGTAAAACTGTAACTGTTGACATTCATAAGTGCCTTAGGGCCTAAAATTAATAAATGAGTTTTGATTTTAATTTCGGATTCGAAAAAAAGCATTACGTGGGAATGCGAGTGAAGCCGCGGGGGACAGCCAGTACCTAATAATATAAACATACAGAAATCCCAGCAATCCATAACAACATTAAATACACACAGTTAATAAACAAAGTTGTCAGTTTAACCGACGTGTCGGAGGGTGGGTTATGTTATCGGAACAATAGTCTCTTGTAACAATGAACGGTGGAAATTGAATTTTCAACGTTTTACGCTGTTTGTGTGACTACGAAAACTGTGGAGCTAAGTCAACATTATAATCTAAACTAAATTAGACTTTAATAGAAAACATAAGAAAAGGATGTGAGAAAATTAATCTTGTCAAATTAAAAAAGAAAAAATTACATTTATTTAGGTCTCACACAAAAACACAAGCCATTAAAAAAAACAGATAGGTACCATATAAATAAAATTATATTATGCAGTGTGAGGCCAAAAATAAGATAAATAAAAGAATTTACACTGATATTATTTTTAATTTATTAGTTCGATGATGTATCGCCACGATGATCGTCGGTATACCATAAAGGGAGAGGCCTTACACGCTGTATATTCATCTGCGTCGTCACTCGAGAACTTTTCTGCCCTAGAAAAAAAAACATTTTTTTACAATTGCCGTTATTCTTATGTCCATGCAATTGCCCAAGTTCACAGTTATTATAAAAGCAACAAGTTACCGAGACAGTGTCGCGTTAAACAACAAACAAAACAAATAATTGAACTTATATCTGAATAGTATTCACAGTAGTCTGCGTTCAATCCTGTTTGTGACTAGCTTAGTTCCGCGGATTTAGCTCTATTTTAGATTAATTTACAGATTTGAGGCTACTATTATTTTTAATTAAAGTTTTGTTAGTCCCAATAGCCAGCTGGCGCAGTTGGTTAAGATACCAACTATCACGCCGCTGGTCATGGGTTCGATTCCCATCCAGGACAAATATTTGTATGCATGAACATGTCTGTCATCTGAGTCTGGGTGTAGTTAGGTATCTATTTAAGTATGTATTAAAAAAAAGTAGTATATGTAGTATATCAGTTATCTGGTTGTCCATAGTACAAGCTCTGCTTAGTTTGGGATCAGATAACCGTGTGTGAACAATGTCCCAGGATATTAGTATAGTCTAGTAGTATTAGCTTCTAATCTAGCCTGTTAATACTACATAATAGGGATGACTGGATAAAAAATAATTAATCCTGTTTAGTCCGTCAGTTAGGTTATCAAAAAATATTGGATATGTATATTTTATTTTATCAAATGAATAAAAAAAGCTGAAAAATGTGTGAGAGCTTGTGACGTCACGTCTCTGTAAAAAGTGTGCTCTGTAAATCTTGTTTATTTATTGTTTTCAGAACTAATGAAAAAGTAGGTATGTCCAATATTTTTTGGTAATTTAACTAAATAAATAAATAAATATCCTGGGACATTGTTCACACACGGTTATTTGATCCCAAACTAAGAGCTTGTACTATGGACAACCAGATAACTGATATACTACATAACTACTGTTTTTTTTGTAAATACATACTTATATAGATAATTACACCCAGACACAGGACAAACAGACATGTTCATGCACACAAATGTTTGTCCTGGATGGGAATCGAGCCCATGACCAGCGGCGTGAGCCAACTGGCTTGTCAACTGACGGACTAATTAGATTTTTTTAGTCATCATCTCTATTACCACCTTGTGGAATACAATTAAATAATACGAATTTAAGTATAAAGCAATCCAGATACATTACAAATAATCCAATATCTAAATATTTCAACTCTCTAAACAGTATGCATTATGCAGTGTAGGAGGTAGTCAGGCGAAGCCAGTCTCCAGATAAAACTCTTCGCAACAAGTCAGAAGGGTAGGTATTGTTATAGAAACAAACAGGTGATCTCCAGGAAGTGTGCCTGATATGACGTGTGCGAAATAGGGCGTGAGGTACCTACTAGTGGAACTCGACTGTAAGTCGATGAGTGATAACGGATGAGAGAAATTAAATAGACCTGATAACAGTGATCAACTTATATTGATCGTATTTTTTGTCATCGCAAAATAGAAATAGGCTTTATTTTGCTTTTTATTGTTTGTAGGAAAAAATGAATTAGATAAATTTATTTTAATAACTAACTTTTTAAAATTAGGATTTATTACATATAAAAAGTAAAATTAAAAATAGCAAGCGTATAGACAATTACAAAATAAAAGGAACAAAGCTTAGGGCTCGGACATATCACGGCGCGGCGTCGTCACCGTGAAACGGCACCGTGTCCGAGCCCTTAGTTATTACGTGTAAATTAATGTAAATTATCAATTTGCTATGCGATATTAAAACGAAATAATTTAAATTTGAGTAAGTACGAGTCTAGTGTAGGTAAATATATGATATGAAGTAAACATTTTATTTTTATCTCAAGTAGGTATAATATAGTGGTTGACTCTGAAAAGCAGCTAATAGCTAGTTGAAAAAATCTTGGTTGTATAAGAACTAATTATGAAAACTTTCACTGTAATATTCTATTTCATAAAAATACAGAGCTTTTAAAAAAATCTGTAATAATTAAATATGTTATCCATCAAAGAAGCAAGTGATAACTGTTAACACCGAGAATCCTTAGTACCACATCAAATATCAAACACAAAATGGCGTCACCAAGATGTCGGAAGCGCGGGAAACTCGCGATTGTTTAAACATGTTGATATACACGTTGCGACTTTGTCCGTCTGTCGGTAGAGACAGTGACATGGGTACACTTTTATGTGTACAGATTTTGTGATACATGTTAATATGGTATCTTTAGAAAATCGGTAAATAACACCGTAAATGAGGTTAAGAGGGTATCCTATCATAATATTGTATGTATGCGAATGTTTGTAAGTATGTTTGTAACTTCTTCACGCTCAAATGGCTGAATGAATTTTGGTATAGATGTAGCTGACACCCTGGATTAACATATAGCCTACTTTTTCACCCTCGGGAATGCGGGTGAAACCGCGGGACGGAAGCTTGTATAACATAAAAACAATATCCTGGGACATTGTTCACACACGGTTATCTGATCTCAAACTAAGCAGAGCTTGTACTATGGACAACCAGATAACTGATATACTACATATACAATTTTTTTTGTAAATACATACTTATATACCTACACCCACACTCATGACAAACAGACATGTTCATTTGTTTCAAATGTTATCTTCTTTGGGTACATTCATCGTTTTTACTATGTAGGCCTGTGTTCGATCACAATCTCACCGTGGTCAGTGATGATGTCGCCGATGGTGGTAAGCACCCAAAGTCTAGAGGGGAACTGGCTCTCAAGTGCAGCTGTAGGTGCTTGGCGACAGATTTTCAACTTGAGGGTGGTAGCCAGCCAGACGAGTACTACAAAGTAACCACCGCGCGATATACATTTGACTATAATTATTAACGGAATCGCAGAAATTTTACTACGAATCTATTCTCTATCAAATAAAAACCTATTAGTAATTTCTAGTGAAAATCATAATTCTAAAAGTAAACAAGCAAAATATCAGACACTGATCAATTTCCGATACGCTACCGGCGACATGACCGCTCACAACAAAAGTCTGCGCCCGAATGCGATATCGGTTCGAAATTCAAATTTAACTGTTGACCGGAAATGCCGTGTCGGACCACGTCCGGCGGCTGCGTTCCGTTTTGCACGTTGCGTTTAGGAATCGAGTTGCGACTTTGGTTGTATCGTCTGTAGCGATCATTTGTTGGAGTTTAGGTTTTATTGGTGGATGGATAAGGTTGATATTGATTTGATTTTGTAAATTATAGTTGAGAATAAAACTTAATAGATAAGTTAAATGAATGGTAGTGTCATGGCTTATCTTAGAAGATACTTGCTTTCCGCCCCGTGGTTTCCCGCGATCTCGAGATTAAAAGTATCCCATCCCTTTTCCATATCATAAGCTATCTGTGTGCCAAATTTCATCGTAATGGTTTTAGCGAAAAAGGCAACAGACACAGATAGAGTTACTTTAGCATTTAAAATTATTAGTATGGATTTTCGCACAATATAGGTATTTTGATTCTAAGCCATAATAATTTGCGCTATTTAAAAATAATTCCATAGATAGGGTTACGCTTCGCCGCCAAATCGACCTGTCAATGTGACAGATGACAGCAGTTTGCGCGCGAAACGATTACCAAAGATGGAGGCTGCGTGCCGTATCTCTAGATCAGAGCGTATGGAGGTACGTGTCCATTGTAAAATTGAATTTTATTAATTTTAAATTAAGGTGATGCTATACGTGAAATGAGGATTCTGAAATGCGTTTTTCTCTGTATTATTTGTTCGAAGAGATTTGGAAAAAATATTTGTTAAACTAGAAAATATATGACAGGGAATAGTTTCTTTTAAAATTGGAATTTTTCATTAGTAACGTCAGAAAATAATCGTAAATATGCCCCTTTTTAAAACTAAGAATGCATTTTTCTCTATCCAAATAACTTGAAAAATATTACCATACATTCTGAAATCCATTAGAAAGGGAATAGTTTTCTTACTTTTTTAAAAAAAGGCTAAGTTTCTTTTTAGATAACATAAAACCATCTTTTTTACCTAAATTACGTCTCCCCGTCGCTTGTCTCCGTTAGTTTAGAAAGGCACGGAGACATACGTAGATAGCCTCCTCTTAATTATTACCTCTCATCTCACATGCTACTAATATTATAATGCGAAAGTTTGTGAGGATGTATGGATTTATAACTCTTTTATATATCGGCGGTATTTTGTCCAATGAAGATTAATACAAGTGTACCAGTGAAGTGAAATGAAATGATTACGTGTAGTGGCTTTTCATGTTGTCTCAAATAGTCTATGAAAAGTTTTAGTAGAACGGCTAATGGTGCCGATTCTGTTGTTTACGAACTAAATAAATTTAATCTCACTATATCTCTTTCTAATAGTATATATAAGAAAGGTATGCAATATATTTTAGTCCTGTCAGTTTAATCCGATCACATATTTCAACGTGAATTTAAGCGCGATCTTTATTGGTCACGACTATTTACCCGTACATTACGACGGCATGGATTAAACTGACTGCATTAAAAATGTTCTGTCATTTTTCAATAAGGTTAACTTGAAAGAGAGGTGACTTGTCTAATATTAGTTAAGTTCGTAAACAACAGAATCGACACCATTATTGTACTAAAACCTAACTTAAACTGACTATAACTTGGAGATGATTTAATATGATTTTTTTTAAGGACTAAAGTTGGTAGCCTCTGATGGCTGCAACAACCTTACCGAACAAATCGGCGAGCGCGATTTAATATGACTTGAACTTAATTGACGAGGATTAAATACATGAAGAATATAAAATACACTTTACACTGGCAAAATGCACAAAGTGTGATGCCAAAATGAAAAAAACCGCGCTTTCGGCCGCGATCCCGTTTGCAATTGAATTTTGAGTAATAGGCTAGTTGACAGTGTCAAAAATAAATGACCAAACACTAACCAATTCATAAAACATCTAAAAACATGTGGAAACATCAAATATGTTGTACATTTAACGCATTTTATGATTTTTAATTACCAGTAGAACCACAAAGAGTAGATCATTTGATGCTGTGAAACTATGACGTCATAATGTAATATTTCATACAAAAAACTATCGTTTTGACATTTATTAAAAAGTTGCTGATTTGATATGTCAGTCAACTACCCTATTAAAAATCATTTCTTAGCGGATCAGTCTTGCGGTTTCATGTTTTCCTTTTATATATTTAGTTAATAAATGAATGGTAGATCAAATTATTACCAATGGAGTGACATGGAAACGCGCACAGCAATCCAGACACAACGTTATTATAATAAACTTCATATTAAAATAAAATATTATAATATACATGCAAAATATTAAACGTGTAACTAATATATTTCAAAATAACGATCTGGTAAGTACCCAGCTTTTATTTCTTAGATAACTCTAGCTTAGGCTGGTCTGTTTAAGTCTGGGCGACAATATCTGAGAAGTTTCTATGAATTATATATTGCAAGAGATTTGTTAGAAATATCATGTTAAGGGAAACGTTCGGTTGGAGCGCGAAATTCAAATTTTATCACGTTTTTTGCAAATTGCAGCTCAGTTATAGGTTGTAAGTTATCAACATGTTATTTTTTTATTAGATAAAATTTGAATTTCGCGCTCCAACCGAAGCCTCCCCCTTAAACTAAAGAATATATGCTGTGTCATTAAAAAAATTAGATTGATATTAATACCGTGGGCAAAAAATCGTGAATATGACCTTTTTTAAGACTATGAACTTGCATCGTAGCATATTCTTAGCGAAAATTATTCGTAGGTTAACCAATTAAAATATGATACGCGCATTGAGAGTTTAGTTTAAATTATGATTAACTAGCTTCCGCCCCTTGGTTTCACCCGCGTTCCCGAGGTATCTTATGTTTCCCCATACCCTGGAATAATATCTATAAGCAAATTTTTTTTCAAACTTCTTTCACTAATGGTAAGCTACATTATTCCCGAAGGTTATAGCTAAGCTATTTTTTAACCCGGGAATGTGGGAGGAACCGCGGGGACAGCTAGATAACATAAAAGTCCTAGTCCTAGTCCTAGGCATACATACAAACGAAAAAATAATATGAAAATCACAACATATTGGAGAGAAAGCAGTCACACGACGCCGCCGGCCGCCGCAAAACAAAAGTAAACTGATTTAAAAAAGGCATAAAACAAAAGTTTAAAAAAGGCATACAAATAAAAACAAAGGATGTATTTAAAGTTAATAATCTGAATACAAATAAAGTAATAAAATATTCCGGTAGCGGCAAATAATTGGTATTTTATACAGATCTCCTTAAGACGCCGGCTGCTACAGAAATGTGATGGAGTAGAGTGGATGAGACATGTTTTTTTTTTTATTAGCAGTTCCCCGCGGTTTCACTCACGTTCCCGAGATAAAAAATATTCCATAACCTGTTGGGCGTCACCACCATTGATTTCCCTTTATAGTGGACAACCGTGTGACGGCATTTAATCGCTTTTGTTTCTGGGAACTTATTTTGAAAATTTCATGTGGAAAAACAAAGTTAACTAGCTAGCTAGCCAGCTATCAGTGACCTTCGCTGTCAGATGGCCGACACACAATAGGATAACCTTCGGAGATAATGTGGCTTCCTATTAGTGAAAACAATTTTCGAATCGGACCAGTAACTCCAGAGATTAGCGCGTTCAAACAAACAAACTCTTCAGCTTTATTAGTATAGATTTTTTTACTAATTCCACAGATTTTTATTTACATTCATTTGCACTTATGACCAGACATCTAATTAAGGATTTATTGTTAGAAAAAAAAACAATTTAAAGTCCAGGAAATAATTAAAAAATATATAGGTATTTTAAATGAGTACTGACATATACGACTATTTCATGAAAATGTTACTAATATACCTTGGAGGAATATGTTGATGATTTCTTTTGTTATTAATCATTAAATATACTACCATTCATGCAAATAACATGTTGATAACTTACGACCTATAACTGAGCTGCAATTTGCAAAAAATCATGATAAAATTTGAATTTCGCGCTCCAACCGAACGTTCCCCCTTAAGGTAATATTACCTTGCTAGCTCTACCCGCTTCTCGCTAAACGTTGGCAGTGGCCTGCTGTCTTGATAACTTCATAAAGACGAAGAAGAAAATTTTGTTCTCTTTCAGAAATTCTACTTTTTTAACCGACTTCAAAAAGAAGGAGGTTCTATGTTCAACTGTATGTATTTTCATCGATATGTCTGCCAATAATCGACCGATTAAAAAAAACCCCCCTACTCCTGAACATTGATGCGACTTATCTTTGTAATTTTTTCTATGTGATGATCTTAAAGTAGATTAAAAAAAACTAAAATTAACTTTAACTCCATTTTTCTTTGTAATGTTATATCCATACAAATCTTTCTTCAAATAATATTTTTTCAACGTAAAACCCAGTCAGCCGTCGGACGTGTATTCAAATGAGACGGATCGCGTCGCCCTCCGCAAACAAACAAACAAACGTAACGCAGATAAATGTTGCTCATTTTGTTATACACCCCTTATAAACTTGTTGCTTCTTTGTTTGAGAACACGCTGTAGTTATTGACTTTTTATGACGTAGCTTAGATTGAATAGTAGAACGTAGTCCAGTAGACCTAGGACCAATATATGTATAACTAGCTTTCGTCCCGCGGTTTCACCCGCGTTCCCGAGAGATCTTATGTTTTCCCGGGATAAAAAGCTATTCTATATGTTAATCTAGGTTATAAACTATATGTGTTCCAAATTTCATCCAAATCCGTTCTGTAGTTTTTGCGTGAAAGAGTAACAAACATCCATCCATCCATCCATACTCAGAATCTTTCGCATTTGTAATATTAGTAGAATATATTTTTTAATGTCAGAAGGTTGACAAGCAAGCAGGTGGTCCACCTGATGGTTAGTGGAAACCGTCACCTATCGCCATTTGCAATACCAGAGGTATTGCCAATGTGTTGCCCACCTCTTACAATGCCTCGAAGGCAACTGGCTCTGAACTAGGTAAGTGCTTGGCGAAAAATTTTCAACGTGAGGGTGGTAGCCAGCCAGATGGGCACTACAAAGTACCCTACCACCGTGCACCGTACAATAGGGGTGATCACTAAAAAAAAAAAAAAAGTCCGTCAGTTAGATTACCAAAAAATATTGGACACATGTTTTTTCTTTTGTTCTGAAAACAAAAAATAACGAAGATACAGTGCGTATAAATATCGCGTGACGTCACGTTTTAGTACACTTTTTACAGAGAAGTGACGTCACAAACCCCCACTCCTGAACTTTGATGCGACCTATCTTTGTAAGCTTTTATTGATTTGATAAAATAAAAAATACGTATCCAATATTTTTTGATAACCTAACTGACGGACTAAATAGAATTAATTATTTTTTACCCACTCATCATCCCTATTTTACTTGTCAAAGCAGATATTGAAGAAAAATAAAAGTTATATTGCCTAAGATGTGCACCAATAGAATCCCTTCTATTTGACAAATGAAAAACAAAAAGTTTTTTTTTACTAATACAAGAAAAAGTCTATGAAATTATTGGATTCGCCTTTTTGATTATGACAAATCATATGATGACTGTGTTTTTTTGTACTTTATTAGTAGCAATTAACTAACAAGCCCTACCACCGTGCTATGGTTTCCTCACGATGTTTTCCTTTACCGAAAGCTCAAGCTCATTGTGGGGTTGGAACCCGCGACCTTCGTCTCGGCAAGGTCTCGGCATTCGACGTCACTACCATTGAGCTATCATTGCTTTAAATTGAAGTAATTCACTCAGCCTATATGGGAAATCACGGCCAAAACCGCGGAGCAGAAAAGTAGTTCCTACATAAAGTTTCCTCCAGACAGGTCTTCTAATATTAATTTTAACGCACAAACAAACAATTTTCCACTCAGTAAACACTTAAAAATAGCAGTTAAAGTTTACATTCCAATCTCATCAGTATTCTAACTGCTAGTTCGTTTTATAGTTAACTGTACGTGTAATAAAAATTAGTTTATTGGTTTAATTTTAACTTGGAGTTATGACGTTTTTCTTTGTTTTGTTTATGGGATCAAAGTCGTTTTGTAAAAAGATTCGTTTATGTTTATTACATTTGTAGTTTTTGTAACTGTGATTTTGTTAGAACGTGAAAATTGTTAGATTTTTTATATTTCAAATATTAATCTCTCAAGCATGGATTTAGGAATAGACTGGATCGAGTCGCCGCTTCTCAAAATTGACGCACTATATATCGTACAGTATGACACAACTTAGATAAAGCATCGGCAAAATTCGTAAAATCGATCAATTCCCGAAAAGAGTGTGTACAATATTACCCATGTTTATAAGTACTTTAGGCGAAAATGATCTTGTTGAACGTTGAATGGCGCGATAATGAATGAGTTTTATTTTATTAGTTGTGTAAATCGGAAGTGAAGTGTATATACGATTTGCCGATGCTACATCTCAGTTGTGTCATACTGTACCTACGTATGTGTCCTGAGTGCGACCACAATACTACGCGAAGATTTTTTTATTTTTTTTTGAAATGACTAAGTTGGTAGCCTCAAATGGCTGCAACAACCTTACCGGACAAATCGGCGAGCGCAGAGGGCTCTCAGCCGGGTAATATTTAGGTAACAACGCCTGAGGGCACCCCCGAATGGGGTACGAACCTCGGCTCAGGGCGTTACCGGGGGAGGGGGAGGACTTTGTACGACTTACGACTAATTGGGGGCGGTCGGATTACTGTAGGCAGCTCGGGCCGCTTGAACGGGACGAGACTGAGTGGGACGTCGCGACGGTCCTCGCCGTCGAGGACGGTAGCGTGATCGGTTGTGTGTAGTGTGTTGAACATTTTAGTGTGTATGTGTGTCCCTGAGAAGCCTCACGCACACACATACACACTAAAATTTAATAAGCTATATTTACAAGAAAACTAGCATAGTTTGTGTTCGAAGTCAGTCTGTCCATGAGTTTTTCCTAAGTCCATGTTCTCAAGTTGAAAATTAGTCGCCAAGCATCTACCGGTGTTTACCGGCAGCTGCATTTGATAGTCAGTGTTTTTAGCTTTATGTTCTTTCCAGCTTGGCGACACTATGTTGCGATTGTGGCCTATACATTGTAAAATAAATAAATATATAACTCACTAGCTGTTCCCCGCGGTTTCACTCGCATTCTCGGGATAAAAAGTAGCCTTTAACCTTCGGGGATAATGTAGCTTCCTAATAGTGAAAGAATTTTTCGAATCGGACCAGTAACTCTGGAGATTAGTGCGTTCAAAGAAACAGAACAAACAATCTCTTCAGCTTTATTATTAGTATAGATAAATAAAACCAACAATTTTTTTATTTTTTTTAAAGGTGCTCCAACAGCATAGAGTATTATACATTACTATACAATATTAAAGATAAGGTTAAAGTCTTATACTTATGCCTATTAAAGGTATACACAACCAGTCAATACATATACATAACAATCAAGTGAACCTGGTAGGATATTTAAACCTCACCAACAAGCCAATGCCAAGTGTATGTGGAACCGGTGCTAGAGTAAATTGTAACTTTCGACGTTCATAAATGCTATCAACTCACTATGTCTATTAAAAAGGGGTTCTTTAAACCATCATATTTTCTATATTTATTCCCATCCAGGATAAACATTTGTGTGCATGAACATGTCTGTTTGTTCTGTGTCTATGTGTTTATCTATATCCAGTCTGTCGTCGCTGTCCGTATTTGGCCCAACAATTTTGTTGGCATATGGCTTTTGTTTATAACAAGTAGTTTCCGTTACGCTTTTATTATTTTTAAATGTTAATTAAATTTCAAGCTTGACAGGAAAATATAAGAATTATAATAATAACGTTTTTAAAGTCAATAAAGAAAAGATTCGCCTGCAAAAGAGTCGCTTTTCACGACTTTCTTAGATTTTCCTTTTTTTTTTATTAAAAAAAATATTTTTTTTAGTAGTATATCAGTTATCTGGTTGTCCATAGTACAAGCTCTGCTTAGTTTGGGATCACATAACCGTGTGTGAACAATGTCCCAGTATATTTACTTTATATTACTTTTTTTCAATGAAAACAATATATGCATAATATTTTCAAGACCTTTCTGCAGCTTTTGACTGAACTCAAAACATATTTGGATATACCTATTTAGATACTTAAAAACTTATCAATACCGCTTAGTTCCAGTGTTTCTCTTCCCCAAGATTTCAGATTCCAGACCACATAGCGTCAGCATTCATTTGTATTGAATAGTAAATTCATTTTTTGTAAATAATTTTTTCTTTACGAGTTGCGCTAGCTTGATTTCACCTCCAGTATGGCGATAATAGGGTAGTTTCCTGGCATATCAAATCAGCAACTCTTAGTTCTGGTTCTACTGGTAATTAAAAATCATAGAAAGCATTAAATGTACAACATATTTGATGTTTCCGCGTGTTTTCAGATGTTTTATGCATTGGTTAGTGTTTGGTCATTTATTTTTGACACTGTCATCTAGCCTATTTTACGACATGACAGGGCCTTACGACGCTGGTGCAATCGAGCCTACACGAGTTTTATGTTAAAGTTTGGAGTCCATGAGTGTGTAGAAAACGTTTATACAATATTTCTTGTGTATCTTAAACCTGAAAATACTCTCCAGCTCTCCCAGCTCTACAATAAAACGTGGTAACGTAGTGCGTTGTATAAAACATTCATAAAAGCTCTGTAACACAGACTATTGATTTTCTTTCAGGAATATTTCAGCCAATAATAGCGCTGTAGTACGCCTACCGTGAACGATCTGGAAGGTGTGAAAATTTTGAGCGCAGTTAGTGTGCTCAATTTCAGTGTATGGAGTTTAACATCCGCATAGTTTTCGCATCCGCGTCCGCAATTTTGACAGGCCAGTTGGCGCAGTTGATTAAGACACCACCTATCGCGTCGCAGGTCGTGGGTTCGATTCCTATCCAGGACAAACATTTGTGTGCATTAACATATCTGTTTGTCCTGGGGCTGGGTGTAATTATCTATATAAGTATGAATTTTCAAAAAAAAGTAGTATATGTAGTATATCAGTTATCTGGTTTCCATAGTACAAGCTCTGCTTAGTTTGAGATCAGATAGCCGTGTGTGAACAACGTCCCAGGATATTATTATTATTAATTATCAATGTTGAGTTATTGAGAATGCGGATGTCGTGAATATTGCGACAAGAAAATGTGGACGTAGATTAGTTTGTTTCGAAGAGTAACATCCGCATAGTTTTAGCATCCGCGTCCGCAATTATCAATGTTGAGTTTTTGAGTATGCGGATGTTGTAAAAGTTGCGACGAGAAATTGTGGACGTAAATATAATTTTACTCTGTTAAGCTGGCTGAAATCGAAATAAAATTAGAATTTTTTTATTGAAATTAATAATATTGGTTTATTGTAAAACTACCTTTCCGCGGTTTACCCGCGATCCCTTATTTTACCCTCTTAGGGGTTTAATTTTGAAAAATACTTTCTTAGCAGATTTTTAAGTTATAATAGCTATCTGTATGCCAAATTTTAGCCCAATCCGTTTAGTAGTTTAAGCTGTGCGTTGATAGATCAGTCAGTCACGTTTTTACTTTAAATATTTAGATAAAAATAATTAAAAACTAGATTTATTACTCGCGTTCCCGGAATAAACAAATAAGTTGTCTAAGTTATCCTTGGGTGTAATTATTTATACAAGTATGTATTTACAAAAAAAGTAGTATATGTAGTATATCAGTTGTCTGGTTGTCCATAGTAAAAGTTCTGCTTAGTTTGGCATCAGATAACCGTGTGTGGAAAAATGTCCCAAGATATTTATTATTTATTTATCCTCTAATTTAGAATCTACTTAAAAATCACGTGGTTTTGCTCAATGAAAGAATGATAAACACTTTTTATAACAAACAAGTTGTTCCCTGCGGTTTCACTCGCGTTCCCGGTATAAAAAGTAGCGTATTACCTTCGGGGATAATGCAGCTTCCTATCAGTGACTTTTTCGAATCGGACAAGTAACACCAGAGATTAGCGTGTTCAAACAAACAAACAAACTCTTCAGCTTTATTATTAGTATGGATATTGATATAGTTAAATAAGGTGTCTAAATTAATTTCTTTCTAAAAGACAGCATGGGTTTTAACACGTCCATTTTTCACACATCCTCTGTATAGCCCACGCCCACTCCCAAGCCCCGCCCACCTATGTAGGCGTGTACATGTTAGTATATAAGGTAAAGTGTATATATTAGTTGGAAAACTGTCATAGTTTCCTCTTTTGGTCTAACAGCAATTGTATAAAGTTTTGTTCATTTACAAAATTGCTGGTACCTATGTGAATGTCACATAAAATCCAAACGCTACGTAATAAAAACCAAAAATGAGATAATTATGGCATCTTTTTTATAGCTTTTCTTAGCTTCCGACCCGCGGTTTCACCCGCATGGCGGCTCAATCAATTAACACTCATTTCAGTTTAGGCCCTAATAAGGCACTTATGAATGTCAACAGTTACAGTTTTACAATAGACTCTACTACCGGTTCGGAATACACTTGAACTGAGGAGATTCCGGCAAGAAACTGAGCAAGGCTTCTTTTTTTTTTTATTTATGTATTACAGTTTTTGTATCAATTCCTTAACTTAATTATACTTACACCTAAACTTTCCTCATAAATCACTCTATTTATTGGTGAACATAAATATCGCATGAAAATCCTGTAGTTTTTGATAAAAAGTTGCCTTAATCCAGGCTTACCTCCATGCCAAATGTCATCAAAATTGTTTCAGCCGTTTGAGCGTGAAAAGTAACAAACATACTCACAAACTTTCGCTTTTATCATAGTAGTTGGATATACAGGATGGAAATTTGAAACGGGTCAGTCAGGGCAGCTTACTTAAGGGTGGAAGCCACGCGAATATGGTCTTAGGAGATCATGCAATTGAGAGCCAGTTCCTTTCTAGGCTTTGTGTGCTTACCATCATCGGCCACATCATCACTGACCACGGTGAGATTGTGGTCAAACACAGGCCTATATACAGTAAAAAAAAAAAAAAAAAAAAAAAAAAACCTTAATTTTTGAGTTATTGCTATCGGCATTTACGTACATATTTTCAAAAAAATGTAGTACTACAGTCAGCGAGAAATCGGCGATTTTTCAAAATATTTTTATTCGCTTAATCAATCCTGTCTCCGACGAGGATCGAAAGGCCCTATGGGGCCTAAGTTAAGTTAAGGTATCAGAAATGTCACAAATCGAAAAAAACTTTTCCAATACATTTTGTTAGGAAATGAATCTATCATAGTGTGGTGATTTTTCATTTTTTATATGTTGTTTGTATACTTGTTGTAAATAATTATAAATTTTGTATATTATCAAATAGTAAATTTAAAGATTTTTAAATTATTACACTATTATTAATCCTATTCAAAAATACTGTGTGGTTTCAGTTTTGGCCCCATAGTAAAATAAAACTAAAAAGCAGTGTAATTTCAGTTTTGGCCCCAAAAAAAAATAACCAAAAAAACCACAATAGAGTATCCCAGCCAATTCCCAGCGACAAAATATACTGGTCTGTCCCAACATAACTCGGAAACATGGCTGGGTACGTCACATTACACGTTTACGAGTGCACAGGGGGTGGCCAGTCACTGTTAATATTTTATACACCCCTGTCGAAGACATTTATTGACTGGCTATCTTAAGGCAGGTACAATCGATTCGTAACCTTCATAAATTACTAAGAACCGCCTTCAAAAAGTATAAAATAACTATGTCTACTCTACTGTAATCTGACACTGTTTTGAAGTCAGCAAGTGTAGCTCTGATTTCGTCGACTTCAAAACTGTCAGATTAGACTGTTCGATAGTTATTATTTTATACTTTTCAGTGTTTTTGAAGGCGGTTCTCTTTTTGTTAAAAGTAATTAATTTTTTTTAGTATATTGCCGTTTTTTTTAATCGGTACACATTTATGGCGGAGTAATCGCGTAACAAACATACAAAAAAAATATACAGTCGAATTCCTCCTTTTTTGAAGTCTGTTAAAAATACTGTAAAATAAATAATATACCTAGAATATTATTTTTATACTTAGTTACAACTCCAACAAAGTTTAGGAAACAATTTCAAGTTTAAGTCCAATGATTTTATTATTTTTTTATAAGTTTCAGAGTGTCGGACACATGGGACTCGGCTCCGAATCGCTTCCAAGTTTTACTATAAATTTAAAGCAAGATTACTGGAGTTTGTCACAGATTTATCGGCTACTAGCTTCCGCCCCACGGTTTTACCCGCATTCCCTAGGTATCTCATATTTTTTCGGGATAAAATGTATCTATCTATGTGCCAAGTTTCATCCAAATCCGTTCAGTTGTTTTTACGAGTAATAAATATCCATATGATACTCACAAATTTTCGCATTTATAATATTAAGTAGGATTCTCGTGCCTTGCAGATTTACTTGCATTTCAGGTAATATTTTTTTTTTTAGTTTCTCGGCCGCGGTTTCACCCACGGTCGGATGTAAGGAGTTTTTGTGTGGATTCCTATTTTTTTTTTAAATAAAATATAGCCATAGCCTATGTTACTCCGTTATAATATAGCATTCCACTGATGAATTAATTTGTAATATTCAACCAGTAGTTTTTGAATTTATTCCTTACTAGCTTCCGCCCCGCGGTTACACCCGCGTGCCCGAGGGATCTTATGTTTTCCCGGAATGAAAAGTAGCCTATATGTTATTCCAGGTTATAAACTATCTGTGTTCCAAATTTCATCTTAATCCGTTCAGTAGTTTTTGCGTGAAAGAGTAACAAACATCCATACTCACAAACTTTCGCATTTATAATACGAGTATTAGGACTAACGACCCGCCCCAGCTTCGCACGGGTATACAAATCTTTAAATTTCTCGGCTTTTTTGTACTATAATATGCATGTATTATACATATAAACCTTCCTCTTGAATTACTCTATCAATTGCTGAAAACTGCATTAAAATCCGTTGAGTAGTTCAAAAGATCTAAAGCGAACAGACAGCGTGAGCGACTTCATTTTATACTATCATCATAAGACGTCCACTGCTGGACAAAGGCGTCTCCCAAGGATCTCCACGATGGCCGGTCTTGCGCTAGCTGCATCCAGCGGTTTCCCGCGACCCTAGCAAGATCGTCAGTCCACCTTGTGGGGTGCCCACGCTACGTCTTCCGATTTTATACTATGTAAAGGTAAATTAAAAATATAAATCCTCGTGTAGATGTATTTTTCATATCAATAAATAATTCGCTGAAATTGCTGAACCAAAATAAATAATCGTATTTATTTATTTTCAAATTTGGACTATTGGCTCTGAGCCACACATCGATTATTAGATCCCAGTTATCCATTTCACGACTAAAATATTGGATGTAAGACGAATGTACGATTGAAGTTATTTACTTTAGTTTACATGGCGCTAAGGCTGAGATCTATAGAGCGTGCTTAGACTTTGCTCAGACTTAACATAGGGTATAAACCTACGTAATAAAGTAAATATTTGTGTGTTTTTATTTGTAGCCAGTCGTCGATTAGGTACACTTAGCACACACTCAGAGAGATTCAAAGATTGCATTTTAAATACCGACTTTGTACGGTAAAGTCTGAGCAAAGTCTAAGTACGCTCTATTGATCTCAGCCTAAGTAAGACGCTATCATAGTTGGACGCTTACACTTTACAAGGAACCCTCCAAATGTGGTGTGTAGGGGCAGTTTAGGCTGTGTGTTCTATGTGTCAGTCAGTTATCAGTCAGGGACTTTGATTTGTATCCTAATATTACAAACGCGAAAGTTTGTGAGTATGGATCTATGTTTGTTACTCTTTCACGTAAAAACTACAAAACAAATTTGGATTAAACTTGGCACATAGATAGATCATACCCTGAAATATATATATAGGCTACTTTTTATCCCGAGAAAACGCAATATCCCTTAGGAACGCGGGTGAAACCGCTGGGCGCAAGCTAGTAAATAATAAATATTGAAGTCAAAATAAATGTTTTTTTTTCTTTTTTTTTAGATACCCAACATGAAGATGTTCGCTATGTAAGTACTACGATTTTTTTTATATACCTACCAGTGGCGAAGGGTCCATACAAGCCGATTCCCATCGGCTTACCTTTTAGGAATCCCAGTCCCACATTTTCATCATGTGTTTTTTGAACGGCTTACCCTCGCCACCGATACCTACCTATATGTCTTGTTTTTGATTGACCACAATATCACCATGAAATGTGACGATGTGGTAGAATATGGTAAGTCCATGTAAACCAAATTTAAGCCTCAAAAAATTCAAGACACGTATCCAAGTCGCTCCAAAGTACAGGTGCGCTCAAATGTACTAAATATACAACGTATACACGTAGCTACGGTGTGTACAGTATATTTGTGGACGACTGTACCGAGGCCGAGTATCAAATTTAAATATACATCCTGTAGTGTACGTGCTCGCTCATTACCGTAGGTATAGGGTGTTCTTTTTTTATTAGTTTTTTTTTTATGTATTCGATATATTTTTATTTTTATTTGACTTGAAGAGCTTTTGCCCTGTGGTTTTACTTACATTCTCGAGGAACTTATGCTTTGTCTAGATAAAAATGTTTTATTTAATTGCCAAATTATGTTATCCAAATTTGTTCAGCCATACGATGAGATTAGAGATTGAGATTGAGTAACACTACATTAAAATCTATTAATATAATTTATTTTTTATTTAATTAATTACTAGGTAGTCACGCCTTCCATTTCTATATTTTTTTTTTTAATTGTTGCGTCACACTTCTTGTATTTTGCCAGTGTCAAGTTGAGCAATGTAGTTATTTTTATAATCTTCATGTATTAAATTCTCGTCAATCGTCAAGTTTCATAGTTAGTAGTAAAGTTCTAGTCGTGTTAAATCTTCAAGTCATAGTCAGTTTAGGTTAGGTTAGGTTTTAGTACAATGGTAGCCGTTCTACTAAAACTTTTCACGGACTTCTTGAGACAACTTGAAAAGCCACTATATACGTAATCATTTCATTTCACTTCACTGGTGCACTTGTATTGAACTTTATTGGACAACATACCACCGATAATATTCAATAAAATTCAAAATACACGATTTTATGAAAATAAAACGAAAACGCAACGTCACTTCGCAAGTTCCCGCCAAAAAGTCATTTCTATTTTATTTTTATTCTTTCATTATTTGACCGACTTTTAAGATCCTAGGTATACCTAGTTACAATGAAAATCAGATAACTGACTATACTACATACTAATACATCTTTTCGTAAATACATACTTGTATAAATAATTACACCCAGACTCAAGACAAACACACATGTTCATACACACAAATGTTTGTCCTGTATGGGAATCAAACCCACTACCTTCGGCGTGGTTTAAATTTAAAAAAAATATATATGAAAAATGAGCACCCTGTATAATCAACAGTGTGCCGGCTAGGTATCGAAAGTATCCAGCAAGGTAAGTGCTGTATTTTGTACGAAAATTATAGTATTGCTCTACGCTAGTGATGGGAAGAGATTGATAAGTTATCATCGATGTTTGATTTTATCGACAAAAATGTATCAGCACATATTTATTACTAGTGTCCACCCGCAATTTTATCTACGTGCTTGAGAGCATTAATATTTTCCCTAAAAAAGATTATCGTATTTATTCCAGAACATTTTTTATCTTTGCACAGTGCTTTTCTTTATAACATTTGTTTAAATATTTTTAAGTAACCAAACTATATTATTACAAATTATTCGTTTGTAAAGTGTCTATAAACTAAATTAAAATAGCCTAATAATAAAGAGATTGTAAAGTGTCTATAAACCAAAGTAAAGTAGCGCAATAATAAATATTTTTATATATATTTTAATCATCGACAAACAACCTGTCACATCACTATAATAATAGTCGCCCGAGAGTGCAGTCTCGACATCATAATGTCGATAATGTACTGCACTAATTATCGTATACAAGTCTATGGTCGTATCGATAACTCGTTTTGTATAAGTACATCTCTATTATATTGGTCTGGGAGGGCTTAAGTTCTTAATAAGAGTATTTTAGACTATACTACATTGAGATGGCATATTTATTTTATACTAGCTTCCGCCCCGCGGTTTCTCCCGCATTCCCGAGGTGTCTTATGTTTTCCCAGAATAGAAAGTACCCTATATATTTTTCCAGAGTATGGTCTATCTATGTACCAAGTTTCATCTAAATCCGTTCAGTAGTTTTTACGTGAAAGAGTAACAAACATTCATCCATACTCACAAACTTTCGCATTTATAATATTACTAGATTCCGCCCCGCGGTTTCACCCGCATTCCCGAGGTATCTTATGTTTTCCCGGGATAAAAAGTAGATTATATGTTACTTCAGGGTATGATCTATCTATGTGCGAAGTTTCATCTAAATCCGTTCTGTAGTTTTTACGTGAAAGAGCAACAAACATTCATCCATACTCACAAATTTTCGTATTTATGATATTAGTAAGATTACATATTATTATTGTGAAACCGTTACTTTCTAGTTTGTTTCTTTGGCTTCATAATATTTTTTCAAAACGTAAGATTGTGAATCCATAACTTCAAATATTTAACTCTCGTAGACGCTCTACGACGTAGTTTTGCTACGATTTACGCCGCTACGAAATCTACGAGTAATATTAAAGCTGTATTAAATATTTTCGGACAGACAGACAAACAGATGGACAGACAAACGAGTGATCCTATAAGGGTTCCGTTTTTTTTTTCTTTAGAGTTTCGGAACCCTAAAAAACTGTGTATAATAATAGTGCTAGTTTTGGGTTGGATAATGTTTATAATAATTTTAAGTGTTTTGATTTTTAACCTCCATAAAAAAGGAGGTTTTAAATTGAGTTGTACGTGTTTTTTTTCTTATAAACCGATTTTTATCATTATTTTTGCGTTGTGTATAGCTCCAAGGTGTTCTCATAGTTTTATCGTAATGAAGGTTCTACTCTTTTTTAAAAAGTTGATTATATACCTAAATCTTCAGATTATTTATAAAAAAAAACGAATAGCGATTCGATTTTTTTTCCCCGGAGTTACTGGTCCGATTCGAAAAATTCTTTCACTAGCAATAAGCTATATTATCCCCGAAGGTTATAGGCTACTTTTTACCATGGGAACGGGAAACAGCTAGTTTTACATAAATAAGACTTCTCCGCATACTCTCAAGATCAGTGTTGAGTTAGAACAGGTATAAAAGTGTTCGTGACACATTCAATGCGGTGCCAGTTCGTGTCGACATGCCATAAACGTTTATCAAGTACCCGAGCTTGTAGGGTGACCATGTTGTTAACAAATAATAGAGATAAGTTCGGAAATTAAAAAAATGTTGATTCCATAGTGCAAGTTTTTAGGGTCTTAAAAGGGTGCCAAAGAAATCATATAAGTATCAATGTAAGGTATAAATGTAAGGTTCTGAAATCATTAATTTAGCTGTTTCAATCTGTTTATATTTAATTTAATTTATCTCACCGTTTTTTTTTTCATTTTTGTAATTTTTGCTTATTTTAAATTTTGTTAATTTTTCTTTTATTTCTGTCTACTTGATTCGTATTATTGTACTCGTGGCAAATGTTGTACACGCCTCTTATAGGTTTACATATCGGAACTCGGAATTGTAATATATTATTTAATTTAATGTAATAATATGTTAACTGTTGGTGTGTCTTATGAATAAATAAATAAATATAAGTTTTTAACGCCGACGCAAAAATGACGGGGTGTTACAAGTTTGACGTTTCTGTCTGTGGCATCGTAGCTCCTGAACAGATGGTCGAATTTCAATTTAGTTTTCTTGTTTGAAAGGTGTCATAATCGAGAGTGTTCTTAATACTATGTTTCAAGAAAATCTGCTCAGCTGTTTGGATTACTACCAATAGGGGTGAAAACTAAAAAAAAAATTAGTCCGTCAGTTAGATTACCAAAAAATATTGGACATATGTTTTTTCTTTAGTTCTGAAAACAAAAAATAACGAAGATACAGTGCGTATAAATATCGCGTGACGTCACGTTTTAGTACACTTTTACACTTTTTACAGAGAAGTGACGTCACAAACCTCCACTCCAGAACTTTGATGCGACCTATCTTTGTAATTTTTTATTGATTTGATAAAATAAAAAATACGTATCCAATATTTTTTGATAACCTAACTGACGGACTAAATAGAATTAATTATTTTTTACCCACTCATCATCCCTATTATCTGGGGCTTTCGGGGGTTCCTTGAAATTTTTAATTTTAGTTGTCTTATTTAAAATGGAATCTACAAGTAATACAATAATTATTATTGAGATAATAACTAGGTATTTGTATCCGGATTGTGCATTTTTAGAGCGTACATTTTTAAGGTCTCGTTCATAGGATTTGCCATCTGGCCACACAAGAAGACATATTCTTGTTTATAAAAATATAAAGAAAAGAAAGAAACATAATTTAATTCCTACTGCAAAACACAAAAAAATACAATAAAGAAAAATTTAAAATGAAAATATATGTATATGACGAAATAAAGAAAATAAAATAAATGCGACAACAAACAATAACTAGATCCTTTTTGGAGCTAAAATATTAATAAAATTAGAAATATATGGATTTCACAATATTTTTTTTTTATATTTATTTATATTCATGTTACATGTAAAAAGATTTTATAAAAGTTGTCAAGTGCCATAATCGGACCTATCGTATATCGTTTCTGGGAGTAGGTTCTCAGAATCGGCACCATTACCTTTGTATTATTTACTTCGTCATTGTCACCCTACTTGATCTGTAATGAAACTCCTGTAAGAGTCTGTTACAAAACAAGATGGCGTATAACAAGCACTTATGAGACATTTACGATGATATTCCCTTTACAACGGTCGCATTCAATTACAAGGCGTCTTTTTATTGATACATATTTTTTTGTATACTACTAAGGTAGCAAGCAAGCATACGGCCCACCTGATGGTAAGTGGTTACCGTCGCCGATCGCCATTGGCAATACCAGAGATATTGCCAATGTGTTGCTGACCTGTTACAATGCCGAGAGGGCAAATTGGCTCTCGAGTGCAATTGCCGGAACACACCGGTAGGTGCTTGGCGACAAATTTTCAACTTGAGGGTGGTAGCCAGCCAGGCAGGTACTACAAAGTACCACCGTGCTATGGTTTCCTCACGATGTTTTCCTTCACCGAAAGCTCAAGCTCATTGTAGGATTCGAACCCACGACCTTCGTCGCGGCATCCGACGTCACTACCACTGAGCTATCATCGCTTATAAAAATATTGGCATCAAGCAAGGAAACACTGGAATAGAATAGAATGATTTTATTGCAGAAATATGTTTTTTTTTACTTTGTATAGGCCTGTGTTTGATCACAATCTCACCGTGGTCAGTGATGATGTGGCCGATGATGGTAAGCACACAAAGCCAAGAAAGGAACTGGCTCTCAAATGCACCTGTCGGAACACACCGAAAGGTGCTTGGCTACCGCCAGCCAGGCGGGTACTACAAAGTACCTTACCACCGTGCTATGGTTTCCTCACGATGTTTTCCTTCACTGAAAGCTCAAGCTCATTGTAGGATTCGAACCCGCGACCTTCGTCTCGGAATTCGACGTCACTACCGCTGAGCTTTCTTCGCCTATTTTATTTAAGCTGATGATGTGCATTGTTTATCTAGCGTGACTGTCTGATCAACGCACCAGATCGGGCTGAAATTTGTTGTACATACCCTTTAGCTATGTATTATGACTTATGCTAATAAAGGATGATTTCTTTTGATATTAATCAGTAAATATACTACCATTCTTGTCGCAAATCACACGTTGAATAACATACGACCTATAACTGAGGTACAATTAGCAAAAAACGTAATAAAATTTGAATTTCGTGGTCCAACCGATTCACGTTTTAAGTAAAATAAGGATTGCTTTTCCTTCCCGCGTTACTATAACCTCCCAAAACACATTCACATATAATATGTTACGTCCGCTCCCAAGATGCAATAAACTGCAAGGCAATAACCTAAAAGCATTGCTACGTACAGTAAATATTTCATTTTGGCCGGTCTGCACACGAATTGAGTAATAAAATGCAGCCAAAACTGTTTTATTAACTAGTTCCCGTCTGATACAAAAGTACTTTACATCGCCATCTTGTGTGGCACGGTGAATTAATAGTTGATCGTAAATGAATAACAGATGGCGTTAAAATTTAATTTATATTTTTGATCTTGCGCATGACGCAATAGGAAATACCTATCTATGACTGATTTTTTTAATTTAATAATGCTCATTCATCTAAGAAACAGTAGAAAACTAATTTTTCGACTAACCATAACCAAGATTAAGCCATTAGATATTTATCTCTATCTCTTTTGGCAAATCAAAATTTCGTACAGAATTTATATGGCTGTAGACAAACTAGCCTTCTAGGGTCAGTAGCAACCGTCAATAGGCAATGGGGACCACTTACCATCAGTGGCCACGTATGTTTGTTTGCCACCGAACTCTCCATAAAGTACTGTTAGTCCCATCTCTCAGGCTCCATTTTAATTCTGAGTTACAGTTATGCCCCATCCAGGAACCGTATCCATTTCCCCTCCAGCCAGGTCTTGCTATCACTCGATCATAGATGCAAACAAGGTAAAATTAACATCAAGGTATCATCAAATATTGCGTTTATTCCCATTTGTTCCTTTGACAGTTCCTTTAAAGAGACAAATGAGACTTTTTCTTCCCATTAGTTCTTTTAATAATTTTGAAGGAACTACTGGGACTTCACTTTGTCCCTTTATGTCAGCGACGTCATGGTTAGTGCTGCAACATTGACGATTTATATGTTGATAAATATATATTTCAACCGATAGAGGTTTATTTGGTGTTCAGCGGAATACTGGGAATAAACGAAATATTTTATTTGACGATAGAGATAAGTCAATTGATAAAATCTTTTTTGGTTTTATTGAAAAGAGAAAACAATAAAATTAATTAAATATTTATTACTCAGTATCATGATATCATTAAATAAATTCTAACAAACATTCCGTAAATTACAGTAAATTAAAAATACGCATAAAAAAAAAACAATTAAAATATCATATGTAATAGAAAACTTATGAAGTAGCAGAAATATGAAAACAACAGAGATATCTACGTTCTCACTGAATAATGTGTAACGACCAACCAAACAAGGGACAAGTTGAGATCAATTTACATGATACCAGCATTCTGATTGATCTACATTCTTTATTACAATGAAAAAACACCAACACAAGTAACGAAAATAAAGAAGAAATTAAATACGAGAAGATACAAGAAACATAAGACGAAGCCTTTAATGACGTAGATAAAATATTCAATACAATATTTAATTAAAAAATAAGGTCATTAAAATTTCATAATCATATAGGAAAGCTTGAAAATCTCAACAGAGTGACAAAGAGAGAAATAATCGAGAATAGGTAGGTAGAAATATCAGACGACATAGTTAAGGTTACGTGAAGATTTGCAATTGACACATGACTGATTAAGGCTAGAGAAAATTTGCCTAAGGAGACCGATGCTCAAGCTAAAGAAGAACATATTTACACGAACAGACAAGCAAAGCAAGGTAGATACAAAAGCACTAAGGGACTGCTTATTTCTAATAGAAATTGCTTTTAGCAACCCTGTAACTGGAAAGTTGGAAATAAATGTATGTATGCTTGTTCAAATAGAGATACATCCTTTACGATAACTAACTTAACAGCAGATCCAACGTAATTAGTTAATAAATATTTGTCTTTTGTATAATCTTAAATCATAAAACACCTTTCTTTCGAACTCTCTATTTATTCACCCTTTTCTTTCTTATCATCTTTCCTTTGAATATTTTTGATAGTTGCTTTCTTAGCATCCAAAACCGCTTTGAAGTAAACATCTTTCAAATTCCTTTTTGGTTTATCATTTCTAACTTTAGCTTTTCTTTCGCTTTCACTTTCAGTTTCTTGCATGATTTCGTAATAGCTTGCTGTAGACCTAGTATGCTTCTTGCTGAAATTCTTAATGAATTTATGCAGTTTTCGTTTAGCACGACGCCTTCTCCTTTTCTTGTGCTTGCGATTCTTATTTGCGAGCCTTTTGTACCTTATTGATGAATATATCTTCTCAGGAGTCTAGAAAAGTGTATTTTAAAATGTATCTTTTGTCTTCATCTTTATTATTACAAATAATACATTTTACTTAATTAACTATTGATATATAAAAATCAATAAATCTGAAATTATCAGCATCAGCTATATTATACCAATTACACTGAATTTACACTGCAATTCTATCTCTTTCATGAACTACGCAATCAGTTGAGAGGTCTGCTAGGGAAAATAAATCGGACAAATGCGAGTTAAACTCGCATGGTGAGGATTCCGTACATGATTAACTAAGTTCCATAAATATTTTTAAATCTGACCCAAATTTGTTGAAATTAAAAGTTTTATTTTTGGAAATTGTGTTTTTTAAAAATGAAACCTAGCTACATCGATTTATCGCCCCCGAAACCCCCTGCATACCAAATTTCATGGAAATCGTTAGAGCCGTTTCCGAGATTCAGATTATATATATATATCCATGAATTGCAGGTTTAAAGGTATTAGAGAGACTTCTTATAGGTTTTCCTGTAATCTTTAAGTAAAGAATATCTGATTTTTTTTCAAAATGTTTGGCCCAGTAGTTTCAGAAATAAGGTGGGGGAATGGTCAATTTTCGCCAATTTTTCGCCTATTTTCTTAAATAACTTCAAAACTATTAACATTAAAATTCTAAAAAATATATATTTGAGATCCTTACAAGAAGCCCTTTGATTTGATATGTTACACAATATTGTCTGCAAAACTTTTTTTTTTTATTTTCTAATTTACCCCCCAAAATTAGCCCCCATGTTTGAAATTCATTTATTTACGTAATACGTTCATGTTTGGGTCATCGACTTACATATGTGTACCAACTTTCAACTCAATCCAGTCCAATATTTTCGGACAGACAGACAGACGCACGAGTGATCCTATAAGGGTTCCGTTTTTTTTTCGGAACCCTAAAAATGCTCAAGTCAATCTATATTAAAGCCATATGCCAGCCATCATATGGCGTCCATCTCTACTCTCATTGGCAAGCAATTATGAGCTGTAGGCTAGAGATACAAAAAACAAACAGTCTTTAAGGCGAACTTACATAATTTTCATCAGCGACATTATACAGCTGTTGGTTCAAGTATTCCATCTGATTCAGCAAATATTCTCTGATTCCTGTCATTTTGCTCTGCAATTTAAAACTCAAAAAATATTCTCATAGATTTAACTATTGCTTCTGCCTCAAAACCACATGTATCTAAATATCGAAAAAGTAATACCTACCCCTTCGTGGATTGAACCCATATATGCCCATAGTCGTATGTGGCTCGGATATCCAACTACGAGTAATATTATAAATGCGAAAGTTTGTGAGTATGGATGTATGGATGTACTGGATATCCCCCGCGGTTTTACCCAAAGTTCTCGGGATAAAAAGTAGTCTATATGTTATTCCAGGGTATAATCTATTATTCATTTCATTTGTTTCATTCGTTTCATTCGTTTCATTCGTTTCATTCGTTTCATTCGTTTCATTCGTTTCATTCGTTTCATTCGTTTCATTCGTTTCATTCGTTTCATTCGTTTCATTTGTTTCATTTGTTTCATTCGTTTCATTAACAAATATACATACATACTCACAAACTTTCGCATTTATAATGTTAGTAGGATAGGATGTATGTTTGTTACTCTTTCACGTAAAAACTACTGATCGGATTTGGATGAAACTTGGCACATAGATAGATTATACCCTGGAATAACATATAGGCTACATTTTATCCCGGGAAAACATAAGATACCTCGAAAACGCGAGGTGGAAGCTAGTAAAGAATAACTTGAAAGCTCAATAGGCAGCTAAGGAAGGACCTTAATCCACAAACTGACGTAAGCTTTTTACCATCCGCCTCATCAGGCTGAAGACTGGATGTAGTTGCATCTAACACTCTATTAGGAACATCCTATTTTATAAAGTGAGTGCCTGGAACATTGTTCACACACGGTTATCTGATCCCAAACAAAGCAGAGCTTGTACTATGGACAACCAGATAACTGATATACTACATATACTACTTTTTTTTGTAAATACATACTTATATAGATAATTACACCCAGACTCAGGACCAACAGACATGTTCATGCACACAGTTGTTTGTCCTGGATGGGAATCGAACCTATGACCAGCGGCGTGATAGGTGGTGTCTTACTGCCAACTAGCTTGTCAAAAATGCTGTAGCTTTTTTAAAGAATATTTTGGTCTATCAACTTTATCGCCATGACGATGAATACTTACCTTGTCACCATCACTCATTGCATCGAACTCATGCATCAGTTCTTGAACAGCTTGAAGAGTACCGAGACACTCGGATCTTGATTCTGGATGGTTCTCTTCTTTTTCGCTGGATGATGGAATAGTTTCTGGGAGACCTAGGAAAAGATGTATCAACATTTATAATTTTGTCAGTTTGATTGATTTTATGATATGGAATGGAATTACTGTGATTTATGGATACTACTGTATCATTTTTTTAAAATGTTGTCTTAAAGATATTTGTCTATGTCTGATGATTGATGATTTTTTATGACTATTAATTTATACGAGATTGACATTTTGCATGCATTTCTAATTGACTTTTCTATAATGACAATAAGTATAGTTGATAATTAGGTATAAGTATTATATTTCACACACAAATTACTTTGATAAGGATCTCAGGATCTGTTGATGGAAATGGCAAAAAACAAAGATTAGAGTTATCTTTTTGTTGAAACTTATTTATTTAAAAATAATAGTTTCTGTTGGTCACAATGGGATCACCTCAGGAGTACTCTTAAAATAAAAAATAAAAATTAAAAATCGGTTCACATTATAGCCGAGTATTAGCGTAACAAACATATAAAAATTTTGATCCTCCTCCTTTTTTGAAGTCTGTTAAATATCATGTAGCCAAAATGGGATACACGATTTGTTCCAATTTAAATTTTATTCTCACGACTAAAATCTTCTTTGAACTGTTTCTCAAATTGATCATCATAAATACCTGGTATATGGTATCCGTCATCATTGCCATCAGAACTCAATATATCCACTGCATCATGAACGTGGTGGGGCATCTTGAAAGGATCAGACTCTTGGTTTGGTGATGTGAGCCATACTAGGAAACTTGAAAGGTCTGGTGGTAATTCTGCTGGAGACAAAAGTCAGTAGCTAGTTGTATAACTTTAAAATACATTTATAATCCACACTTATATTATGATGAGGTAATGTTTGTAAGTTCGAATGTAGGAGGTAATCCCCGCAACAAAAAAAATATACCAGTGCTATAGGTACTTTTTTTCAGGAATGCGGGTAAAACTGCAGGAAACAGTTATTAGGGTATAAAAGAAGAATGTCAAGTTTTGTAGTGATCATCTCCCAGTCCTGATCCCAATCATTAGTGTTCAGCGCAATAATGTCCTCTTCTTCCATTCAGCCCTTCTATCCGTCATATCGGCATTCACTCCTTTCTTTCGCTCACTCGTATCATCTTTCACACAATCCATCCATTTCTTTTTCTAGTGATAGGTATCATCTATACAAAAAAAAGCTTATTTTGAATTGATCTCTAAACACTACCTAGAATTTTAATACGTGTAGAAAAAAAAAGATTTTACAAACTAACAACATATTTTTCCCCGACTTCCAAATAAAAGACTGATAGTATTTATATTGGACATTATAGGACATCACTTAACAAAACATTGAGTGACAAGTCAACACATTGACTAATAACTTACTGACACAAGTCTTCTGTTGGACCTGGTAATCCACCAGATCTGTCATAAGATGCACTAACTGTTGCATCAAGGATACCGCCGCTGTCTCCTCTTTTGTATCTTCTCTTACTGAAAAGAAGAAAGGAGATTCATCGACAGCTTGATCTCCCACTATTATGAGACGTATGTCTTCCTGCAAATTACATTTGTCTGTGTCTAACCTTCTTTATTCTTAGTTATCTGCACTGCTCTTGCTGCTTTCTGACACACTTTTTTCATGTTCTCTGTCAATTCTGCAAAATTTGTCCCTTTCGCGGCATCCAAATCTTCCTATTAAGCAAATACATTAGAAATAAACAATTTAACATTGTTACAATAATTATCATTATTATATTCACTAGAATCTAAACTTACATCGTCCAAATTATATGAAGGATCTCTTTTAAAGACTTTGTTATTATGTTTTACGTTAAAGCCTTTTTCGTGTATTGCTGTTCTGAAAAATGGGTTTTGTTATAGAACTATGACCTATCAAATACATTTATAGTCTTCATAGATCTAAGTAAGAGCCATAATAACAAGATAGATGATCATTGATGAATCCTAACATGAACTTGAGCTTTCATTGAAAAATAAGTCGTGAGATAACCATAGCTGCCTTTTTATCATGTCAAAAGGTTGACAAGCAGGCAGGCCTGATGGTAAGTGATTACCGTCGCTAATCGCCATTTGCAATACCAGAGGTATTACCAATGTGTTGCTTACCTGTTACAATGCCAAGAAGGCAACTGGCTCTCAAGTTCAATTGCCGGAACAAACCGGTAGCTTGCTTGGCGACAGATTTTCAACTTGAGGGTGGTAGCCAACCAGGCGGGTAATACAAAGTACCACCGTGCTATGGTTTCCTCACGATGTTTTCCTTCACCGAAAGCTCAAACTCATTGTAGGATTCGGTCAACATACGTAACTGGTTCTCCAAAAAAAGTCAAAATGAGAGCAGGTCTTCAACACTATGTATAAAATATCAAATGATCAGAAGCATTACCCATGTGGATCAAGACTCCGACTAGGTCGTTTCTTGCTCAGCTTATTGGTAGCCTTTTGAGTACTCCTACGCATATTGTCTTTGAGTCTTTGAATTTTTGTCCGAAGCCACAATTTTGAATTCCTCATCAAATTATTATATGTCATAACTGAATCTTTATCTCTGATGGTGTTTTCTAATGGATCCAACTGAACTCCGTATTCTTCATCGTAAATATCGTTCCAAAATATCAAATTGCTGTCTTCTGCATTTCTTTTGACTATCGTCTTGTTTTTTTTGTCTCCTTTCTTTTCAACATTATTTGTAATTGTATATTTTGTTGTAGCTTTTGTTAGACTTTTAGCTTTTAAAGGTGTTGTTGTAAAGTTAAACGGGAATTCAGTATTTTTATCTGAAAAATAATGATAATATCGAATCCTAAATTATCAAATCATCTACAGTTTATTTCTGAGTTTGAAAGTAGGTGGTAATCTTAGAAACTACTGTTTTTTTTATACCACAACAAGCATACGGCCCACCTTATGGTAAGTGGTTACCGTAGCCTACGGACGCTTGCAACACCAGAGGTATCGCTCGCGCGTTTCCGACCCTGCAAGAATCTCTTCACACCCTCCTTGAAGAAACCCATGCTGGGGAAAACCACCGTGGGGAGCTTATTCCACAACTTGAGCGTCCGTGGTAGGAAGATTCTAAAAATATAAATAAGCTTTGACTACTTTCATTTTTGAAACGTGAATGAAACCTTGGAAGATCGATAGTATTATTTTAGCTGATTTCATGTAATGGATTTCGAAATTGTCTTCTCGGATTATTAAGTAATAATGTATCTACCTGTTGTAATACTATATTTATCTGTTTTTTTCTTTCCATCACTTGATAAATGTGTCATCTTATTCTTTTGATCTATAGTAATATTAGAATTCTTTTCAATAGACATTAGTACTCTTGATCTATGACCGATGTTGTCTACCATATCTGAGTCGTACATTGGGTATATTAATTCTGAAGATTTGTTTTTCTTTGAATTTATTTGTTTATTAGCATCTGTTTTATTTGAACTGCAATCAAGTGTTTTAATAATTATACAGAAGTGCGTGCGAAGTTTACTAATTTTATTAAATAATCATATGAGGCGACCCTGTTCCTAATCATTTGTGGTCGGCGCAATATGTACTCTCCTTCCATTCTCCTTTTCTATCTGTCATATCAGCATTCACTCCATTCTTACTCATATCATCTTTCACATAATCCATCCGTTCTGTCTTACTGCTCCTGTATTCACCATCCACTATTAGACTAAATCTAGTATTTTAATTCAGGTTCTGTAAAATGGACAAAATTTATTGTTAAAAAGCTATCGGTTTCAGGCAACCTTTGGATGGAAAAGACACACTGATAAATTTTCGTTTCTCAACAATTAATCTAAATTATAAACCATTTCTTTTTTATTTCTAAAACCATTTAAATTATAATGTTCATTTAAAAAATTACCTGTGATTAGATTCATGTTTATTACGGTGTAAATCTACACCATCTAATACGCCGAAACATTTTGCTAGTAATGAAAAGAAGTCACTAAATACCATACTACTATCATTTTTTTTAACCTCACTGTTATTTCTTGCAATAGTTGTAATATCTTTGCCATCCCTAATTGATGATTTTTTAGCATCGATCTTTTTTATAAACCTGTTTTGAATTGCACTGTTATTAAAACTTTCAATTTGATTCTTTTCTCTTTTAATTACAGTTAAACTATCATTGTTTTTTTCAATTCCAAGATTAACCGCATATTTTTCTTGATCAGCGTCATCAAATTCGCCATCTTCACCATTGTTATTCTTTGATTCAAAATCATCAACCAAATCAATCGATAGAAGTGACCTTTTGCCTTTTGGGAACGTAAACGTATTATATTTGTTTTCAGCAGTTGTAGTTGAAGTTATATATTTCTGAATTTCATCGTTTACGTGGAATTTCATTGGTGAATACGAATCAATTTCGGACGTGACGTAGGGTGCATTAATTTTCTGTTTATCTTCTCCATTGTTATGTACTACTTTTACATGCTTGCGTAGCATTTCAAACACGTCTTTTGGGTTGTCCTCACGTGACACAGATGTCGGTCGCAGCTCAAACCTTATACCTTCGGTAGCAGGTTTTGAATATTCTTGTGAAACATCACGCGTGGGATTATCTGTAGTGAAAAGTTGTGGCTTTTGTATAAAAAGTTTTTTATTGACGTGCCTGTAAGCGTGATTTTCGAGACCCTACTCATCGCGCCACAGGTCGTGGGTTCAATCCCACCCGGTAAAAACATGTCTGTTTGCCCTGAGTGTAATTATCTATATGAGTACATTTACAAATAAAATATTATGTAGTATATCAGTTATCTGGTTTCTTTCTTTTTTCTTTTCTTTCAAACTAAAAACTACTTCCATAAAAACGTGAACATCAAAATGTTTACATAATAAATAACTTACGTTTTTTCAACTTTCCCAATAAACCTCCATTGAAAAATTGCCGCTTACTCGTTTCAAGTTTGACTCTCTTCTCTAATGGATTGTGTACCTGTGTGGTAACTTTGCCTATCGTTTCTTTTTTACCCTCCAGCACACCATAATCACTATACGCTTGTGCCATTTTAACCAATCTATCATTTTTACTACTCAAATAATCTTCTACGTATTCCATATCGCTTAATTCTTTTGCACCTTCAATTGTTTCAGGCACACCATCTTTGTCGAGCTTCACTTGTATTTTGTTAAAGTTAAGTGCAGCTTGTTTTATCATGGAGCTTAGTTCATCAGGGTATAGTGGCATCGGACCTTTCCAGTTAGGGTTTAATACTCCTTTTGGATTATGGTTGTTCGGATTATTTGGTAATTGATTTGAATTTGGAAACATCTCCTGTCATAGTAAAAAAGCAAATTATGTGATATCATAGCAATGTGTGGAAGAGTTCTATATCCAGATGATATTATAGTAAACTTTTCAAACTTACACCCGTCCTCTTTATTCTATCACTTTCTTTATCATTGTCATCATTGGTACCAGTGTTATCATCTAACACTTCATTGAAATCTCCATAACCATGACTCTCATCATCTTTTTCATCGAATTGCATCAATTTGCGAAGTCTAGGGTCTTTATGCATATTTGGAACTGTCACCGATTTCCCTTCAGAATTTCTGTATAAAAGAAAATATATATGTATACCTAAACACGAGTAAAAGGAAAAAAATCAAATTTTCATAAACTACGTTAAGTTTGTATTGTTAAGCATCATTTATTATCGGAACAAATCTGAAATCACGAATTAATGCATGAGGAAGATACTTGAATGTAAAAATTAAAGACATGGATCTAGGTTCATGTGGTGGTCTAAGGTCTAAGGTCTCAACCTCCCTTGTTAATGGGGATTCAATCAGAGAAGACATTAAGAAATATGATTGCTACTATGTAGGAGCAAGGTAGATGATTCTTTCATTGAAAAGAGAAGATCTACCGCCGTCTTCCGCTGCGTCATCGTACCTCTGGTCCGCAGATTTACTGTACCTACATGTTGGAATCTTGTATACATGTCGATCGCTGAGTGAACATTGCCAACGCGGTGTAGAACCTTACTGCGCTATCTATAGCTGAGAGGTATCGCTATACTTCTAATGAAAGAAAAACCCATAAAAAAATGAAGCCTCGCTGAGTTTCTTGCCGGAGTCTTCTCAGTTCCAATTGTCTTCCAAACTGGTCGTGGAGTCATATTGTAATGATTGTAACTATCGATGTTCATAAATGCCTTACCAGGGCCTGAACTGAATAAATGAGTTTTGATTTTGATTTAATGAAATCTTCAGTCTACGGAAAAAAATACTCACAACAATGTAGATATACTCATGATAGCTTTATACGTATCAGTTCCATCTTCATCGGAGTCTAAATCTTTTTTATTCATATAATCCATCTCTGTTGACTTCAATGTATGTTCTTCATTACCATTATTTGTTTCAGTAGTCAAATGTTGCAGTAATTGTTCAGAATTTGCATTATCATCAGCAAGATTAGAATTCTTAATAATTTTTGGATGTTTACACGGACTTTTACTATGTTGGAACAAATCGTTAGTTTTAAATTTATCGTTTGGATCTTGAGGCGCATTTTTATCAATAAACTGGTCCAAAAGCTCATCCAATCTTTGGGTGTTCTTGTAAAATGGATGCTTTAAATTATTTTCGTGAGATTTCGATTCTTTTGGCACGTGCGAACACTTTGCCACTATTCTCTTACTTTCAACATCTGGGTTATAACGTAATATTAGTTTTTTATGTTTAATGACCAATCCTATTGGGTTTTGTGTACAATTATCATATCTTTTGAATCTCCCTTGTATATCTGGTGTTTTTTTTGTCACAGATGTATAAAGTTTTAATAAATGTAAAGGTGGATAAAGTATATGAAATTTTGTTGTTACATCATATCCCTCTTTATCGTCATTATTGTCTATGGTATCCTTTTTAATTTTAGCAGCGGGTTTCTTCTTTGAACGTCTAGCAATGAGAGATCTTTTAGCTCTATCAGAGAATTTAAAATTAAATTCGGTATTAGTATTATAATCAATTAATCCTTTCTTGAGGTTCCTTATTCGTTTATCGGTTTGTATCAGCTTTTTGTAGAAATCTGAAATAAATTATTTATTTTATATTCGTCCGTTATTTTTAACTCCCGATGCAAAAACGACGGGGTGTTATAAGTTTGACGTGTCTGTCTGTCTGTGTGTGTGTCTGTATGTGGTCTCATAGCTCCAGAACAGATGGAAAGGTGACTTAATCGAGAGTGTTCATAGCTATGTTTCAAAAAAATCTGCTCAGCCGTTTGAAAATTATCACAAATTTTATAGTGACTTTCGGGGGTTTCTTTAAATTATTAATTTTAGTTATTATTTCTAGATGTCTTAAGGAGCATATTTGCGTTCCTACAATACATTTATTTTCTACTTACTTCTCAAATGTTCGTTGGTACCATCATCGATCAGATTGTCATTGATCATAATACTTGACAGCTCATTGGGTACTTCGTTGTTGTCTTCCAAACTATTCTGTAACAATTGACTAGTTGACAGTGTCAAAAATAATTAATTCTGTTTAGTCCAACAGTTAGGTTATCAAACAATATTGGATACGTATTTTTTATTTTATCAAATCAATAAAATATTACAAAGATGCGACCTGCATCATAGTTGAGGAGGTGGGGGCTTGTGACGTCACCTCTCTGTAATAAGTGTACTAAGACGTGACGTCACGCGAAATTTTAACGCACTGTATTTTCTTTATTTTTAGGGTTCCGGAAATAAAAACGGAACCCTTATAGGATCACTCGTGCGTCTGTCTGTCTGTCTGTCCGAAAATATTGGACTAGAATGAGTTGAAATTTAGTAAATTAGTATTATAGATAAGTCTTTAACCCAAACACGGACGTGTAACGTAAAAAAAAAAGGGCTCGTTATGAGCATCTCAAATATTTTTTAAGAAAATAGGCGAAAATTGACCATTCCCCCCCCCCTATCTACGAAACTACGGGACCAAATATTTGAAAAAAAAAAAAATAGTTCTTTACAGAACCCTCGATGGAAACTACAGAACCCTCGATGCGCGAGTCAGACTCGCACTTGTCCGGTTCTTCAATATTGTTTTCATTTGCCTTATTGTAGAATAAATTTCTCTAAATCTACTATAGATTCAAACAATAGACAAAAGCGAACTACTAAAACTCCCTTTACTTCACCACAGTTGGGTAATTAAAATGAACTTCATTAAGCAAAAAAGAGAAATCATTCCGTAAAGTGTCGCGCCCAATTTTCGCACCTGCTCCCAACTGGTGATATTACCCAGGACATATTTATCGTTAGGGTTATACTGAATGGGTACTGAATGACCCCTTTTATACTCGCCTAACGGCACAGTTAATTGTTGGGTAAATTTCCCTTAAATAATTATATTTCCCTGAGAAAGTTGTTCCGATGTTTTTAAGTTTTTAAATGGGTAGCTATTTCACGCTGTTTCAACCGTGATGAAAGCTTAGATATAGTAGTCCAGGATAATGTAGCTAACTGTTAGTGAAAGAGATATTAGAATCTGGTCAATGGTTTCAGAGATTACCGACCCTCCACATCAGTGCTGCAAAAAGAAATATATTTGCGTATTTCTTTTGTTATTGATCAGCAAATCATTATACTACCATTCTTGTCGCAAAACACATGTTGACAAACTTACGACTTATAACTGAGCTGCAATTAGCAAAAATCCTAATAAAATTTGGCGGGCTACCTTGAAGGTATCACCTTAAAGGGTACTGTAAACTTAGCTCTACATTTTCATACTATAGCTGTCTCACTCTTAAAAAGTAGTCTATAGTACAAGTCATATCAAATGAAAGACATACATAGCAAACTCTCAAGTTGAATCTGCCGGTAGTTTATGAAATCTGCACTAGAGAACCAGTTCTCATCTAGACTTTGTGTACTTACCATCATTGGCCACATCACCGGTGAAATTGCGGACAAATACAGTCCTGTTACACATAGAAAAATACCGGACAAGTGTGAGTCTGACTCGCGCACCGAGGGTTCCGTACAAACTTAACTTTATAATTGAGTGTAACAAAAAAAATTATGCTTTTCGCAATGTTTCCTTTATCTGTGCTATAAGACGTTGCTTCGTACCAAATTTCAAGATTCTGAGTTCACGGGAAGTACCCTATATCTTATGATTGCGTTGGCTTAGAAGTTTGATTTTTTCACAGCTCCAAGGGACAGTAGACCTGAGTATTTGATATGAATTTCAACTTGATACCTCCACGCATTCCTGAGAAAAAGGGTCTTGCTTGACAGACAGACAGACGGACAACAAAGTGATCCTAATAAGGGTTTCGTGTTTTCATTTTGAGGTACGGAATACTAAAAAAGTACACAGAGATTGTTGAGACATAATAATTATAAACACTTCACTAAATATTGTTATGATAACATATTGAGCGCTAAGCAAATATTTCCGGAAAACTTGGGTTTCCTTATAAATCAATAACATATTATATTTGTGCATACTTTATGACTTTCAAGTTAAACTTAAAGTAACTTAAGTTAACTGTGTTGACCCGAAACTTATCGAATTTGAACTTAACAAATAAACATATAAAGTTTAGTATAAGTCGTTGATTAAGGGGGAGATATTCGTTTATTTATAAATTAGCCTTACCTACTTTTAGCCCTGAGATTTTACACACGTTCCCGGGATGAAAAGTAGCTTAAGTTATTCTCCGATCCATAACCTATCTCTATGCCAAAAATAATAATAATAATTCCTGAGACATTGTTCACACACGGTTATCTGATCTCAAACTAAGCAGAGCTTGCACTATGGACAACCAGATAACTGATATACTACATAATACTACTTTTTTTTTGTAAATACATACTTATATAGATAATTACACCCAGACTCAGGACAAACAGACATGTTCACGCACACAAATGTATGTCCTGGATGGGAATCGAACCCACAACCACCGGCGTGATAGGTGATGTCTTAACCAACTGCACCAACTGGCTTGTCAATAATGTTATGGTCTAGTCTATAACCTTTTTCTACACGAAATTTCACGTCAATTCGTTGCTGCGTAAAAGAAGGACTAACCCACAAACACACACATTTATAATATTAGTAAGGATTAAAAGGATCCCGAGGAATTTAATGGTTTTCCGGGATAAAAATGATCCTGTATCTTATTCCAGTTCTATTCAAATTCGTTCAGCCGTTGCGGGACTGAGTGATTGCGGGCCTATCATACACACACACGAAAACTTTTGTATTTATAATATAAGCATAGACTTTTTGGCGGGAACTTGCGAAGTGACGTTGCGTTTGCGTTTTTATTTTCATAAAATCGTGTAGGTATTTTGAGTTTTATTGAATATTATCGGTGGTATTTTGTCCAATAAAGATCAACACAAGTGCACCAGTGAAGTGAAATGAAATGATTACGTGTATAGTGGCTTTTCAAGTTGTCTCAAGAAGTCCATGAAAAGTTTTAGTAGAACGGCTACCATCGTACTAAAACCTAACTAAACTGACTGACTATGACTCGAAGAAGATTTAACATGACTTGAACTTTGAAACTTGACGATTGACGAGAATTTAATACATGAAGAATATAAAAATACCTACGTTACTCAACTTGACACTGGCAAAATATACGAATTATGTAGGTACGCTGTATATTGGTCAATCAGTTTTTTTTGTAAATCTATAGTAGTATATGTAGTATATCAGTTATCTGGTTGTCCATAGTACAAGCTCTGCTTAGTTTGGGATCAGATAACCGTGTGTGAACAATGTCCCAGGATATTTATTTTATTATTTTAAATAAATTCCATAATAAACATATTAGCTCACCCTTAACAAAAAGCACCCAAATTAAGCCGTCATTATTAACATGTGACGGGCACGTCTCGTTAAATCATTCGCCGTCTCGCTCGCTCGCCGTACAATAGAGAGGGACGACGAATCGAATAGTAATAACACATGGAGTGACTTAGTATTGTTTGGGCCCTTCTGTTGCAGTGAGGTCTGAGAGTAGGGGCTGACTTATAGCGGAAAATTTCGAGTGTTTACAGGGTTATTTTAACAAGCTGCTACCCCGCGGTTCTACCCTCGTTCCCGAGATAAAAAGTAATCTATATTCATTTTGATATTATCCTACTAATATTTTAAATGACAGAGGACCAAAGTCATCGACATAGCTCAGCGGATTAGCAAACTGAAGTGGCAGTGGGCCGGCCATATCAGCCGAAGAACCGACAACCGTTGGGGTAAACGAGTTCTTGAGTGGAGACCGCGAATCGGCAAACGTAGAGTAGGACGCCCTCAGACTAGGTGGAGCGATGATCTTCGCAGGGCGGCTGGAAAGAGCTGGACGAGAGTAGCCGAGGATCGTGCTCAGTGGCGTGCAATTGGAGAGGCCTATGTCCAGCAGTGGACTAATATAGGCAGATGATGATGAATATTTTAAATGAGAAAGTTTGTGAGTATGGATGGATGTTTGTTGCTCTTTCACGCAAAAACTACTGAACGGATTCGGATGATATTTAGAACACAGATAGTTTATAACCTAGATTAACACATAGGATACTTTTTATCCCGGGAAAACCTAAGATCCCGGGTCGGACTCTAGTAGGCTATATGCGTGCCAAATTTAATCGCAATCCGTTTAACTCTTTCGCATTTATTTCGGTATTACTAGGTATAGATTTTCAGTCCTATGTTACAAAAAACGTCTCAACATTATCTAGACACGCGGTAGTGTAGCCAAGTTCAAGCTAACAGAACTGGCGAGCCGTATACCGTGAATATTACACGAACCACTCATAACTGTTTATAATATGTTGCTAATGTAGGGGTACCTACTTATCGTTTTTGATTGCGTGTTTATCTATTTTTAGTGTTTATAGTATTTAATACTTATATCACCTTTCTGTGTGTACATGTTTAGGATTACGACCTGATCGTCAACATTTTTTAGATGTAAGTTACATATATTTAATTGTCTGTAATCTGTTTTGTATACCAATAAAATAAATAAATAAATAACTCAAATACTATTTCGCATAAAATATTACAACTAGCCAAGTAAGACCTTGGGCTTCAATATATTATTAGGTATCCTAAGTTATAAAAAATAAAGGCTACTTCAAGTTGTTATAAAATATTTGATGCTGTTATACAAAAATATCAGGACTAACCATTGAACTTGGCACCCATTTAGATCTCACTACTTTTGTCGTTGAAGTCAACAACCAAAGCATATCTAAAACTATTTCTATTTTTAAGAAACGCGTCAAGGAGCATTACTTCTCCACTTTACCTTGATTGTCCATTTGTATATTATTTATGTATTCTATCTTGTTTATGCACTAGATGTATTTATGTATTAGTATGTAGTGTATTAATATTATATATATTTGTGTAGTTTATTTACTTTTAAGTATTTCTATATTTTGTTCTATCTAGTTATGTATTTTCTTCTACTTTCACACACTGTGTCTACATTTATTTATATGTTTTTCCAGTCGCAGGGTTGCTGGAAGAAATTTCTATTAGAAATAAGCAGTCCCTTTGTACATTTGTATCTTTTATGTTTTTTTATTATTACTTGTGTGTGTGTACATAAATAAATAAATAAATATTATCATAATATTTAACTTGGCTTTCACATTTATGTTTTTGATGGGATCCTTGCTACCAGCTACCACTAAGACCATACCCTTCCAATTAATTCACAGTCAAGTAATATAGTAAATAAATAACATGAAAAAACAGAACCGCCTTGATAAACACTAAAAAACATACTTATGTAAGAACTCTATTCTGACTGTATTGAAGTCAGCGAAAAAAAAATCTACGGTACAATCATGAACTACGCTATTGCCGAATTCAATTTATAGATTTAAAAAACACATGGACAGACTGACTTCGAACATTCGAACGACGCTACCCAATGATGCCAGTTTTTTGTAAATGTTAACGGAAAAGTATCTAGTCCGTCATTGTATACATTTCCTAAATATCTATCGGAGTACTACATTCGGTATATTTGTAAGGATAGCGGTATTTGGGGGGTTGTAAGTGAAAGGTACTTTTGTGCGAATACTTGCTATTCTATGCAAAATAAAAAAAAGAACACCAACCTATTTTTTTCATTAGTTTCTATATATTTCCAAGTATCATTATTGAATTATAATTTCCTATGGGAAATACACAGGAATTGTATACAATTCCTATATTTCATACATTTCCGGTGACATAATATAAGCCTCACGGACACATACACACCAAAATGTTACCGATTTTTGGCATTTGCGTTTTATCAATCAAAATCAAAACTCATTTATTCAGTTTAGGCCCTAATAAGGCACTTATGAATGTCAACAGTTACAATTTTTAGACTATACTACCGGTTCGGAATACACTTGAACTGAGAAGACTCCGGCAAGAAACTCAGATAGGCTTCTTTTTTTGTGGAACTAAAATTGGTCAGATTAGAATTTCTACAAAGTTATTTTATGCTTTTTAGTTTTTTTGAAGTCGGTTCTATTCTTTTATAACAGTTTTTTTTTTTTTTCCTGGAATCCTATCATCAGATCCTAACTTGGTGAAGATGGGACCAACTCATAGTATACTCTTTCGAACAAAAAAATATTTTTTTAATTCGCTCACATTAAAAACCTCATTTTTTGAAGTCGTTTAAAATTTACCATGGCTTCATAATAACTTATGGGTTACTTAAAAACCACTCCCCCTCACTTAAGTAACAGTCACCTGGGACTCTTTAATTAAACGAGCCATATTTATGGTTTCCAACATCTATCGCTTCTCGTTCTAATTGAGCCCCAAGGTGATGGAAACTCAACTAACTTTATGGGTCTTTATGGTGATGAATGAAGATTTGTTACTGTGTCTTTAATTACTAATAGGACCTTTTTTCATGCGTAGTCGATGTACGTGTCGAATATGTTTGTAACTTTTTTTTTACTATGTATTACGTACGCCTGTGTTTGACCACAATCTCACCGTGGTCAGTGATGATGTGGCCGATGGTGGTAAGCACACAAAGCCTAGAAGGGAACTGGCTCTCAAGTGTAGCTTTCGGAACACACCGGAAGGTGCTTGGTGACAGATTAACAATTAAGACGCCTTTGTTGATAATAATACCCTGGGACATTGTTCACACACGGTTATCTGATCCCAAACTAAGCAGAGCTTGTCCGATGGACAACCAGGTAACTGATATACTACATTATATAATACATACTTATATACACTTATATTACACCCAGACTCAGGACAAACAGACATGTTCATGTACATAAATATTTGTCCTGGATGGGAATCGAATCCATGACGTGCAGCGTGATAAGTGGGGTTTTAACCATCACACCAACTTCCATATTTTGTATGTTTATTTATAAAATATTTGCTTCCCGGCCCTCGGTAGGGATATGGGTTGAATTTTAAAAATTCCTATCTCAGCGGATGTCTACGTCATATTATCTATCTGTATGCCAAATTTCACCCCGATCCGTCCAGTGGTTTGAGCTGTGCGTTGATAGATCAGTCAGTCAGTCAATCACGTATATAATAAAGCTAAAGAGTTTGTTTGAACGCACTAATCTCCGGATTTACTGGTCCGATGTGAAAAATTATTTCACTAATATAAAGCTACATTATCTCCAAAGGTTATAGGCTACTTTTTATACCGGGAAAGCGAGCGAAACCGCGGGGAACAGCTAGTATTTAGATACATTGTCGCAAATATTTTTGCAGGTTTATATGATTTTATGTAGTTTACTTAAAATGCAATACAAACAAGTATTTAAAGAGTCTAGAAGCGTTAAATGAAAGCATGTCTGGCGGCCGAAAGGGCACTTTTTGCTGGTTCTCGTAATGTTGTAGTCTAGGAGACAGTAGACTAAAGTATTGTGATAAAATATATACAAGATGTTTCTTTTGATATTCCATGACTCTAGGGTATTAATGATACCATATCTAAGGTTCAATGTTCACTAGAAAACGGTCCGATAATAAGTTTATAATCGGATACCATGACTTTTCATTGGAAAAATTCACGGTAAACGCTTAATTATAATTTATCGGACTGTTTTCTTGTCACTGACATGGATCTAAGTGGCAAAATTTTTAATTTATCATGCAAAAACGTAAAATTTATTTTGCGGTATAAATTAAAAAATATATAATTGAAAAATTATTTATATGCCAGTTAGACATAGTCGCATTGATACCTTAGTTATGAGACATCAAAAGGAAAACCTTGTAGCCACAATGGAAAAATGTCCCCCGCTTATTGTTGATATACCGATTTTTTTTTATACTACAAAGACAGCATACAAGCATATAAACAACTATATAATAGTTCTAAAAAGGAACTAATAATATCCTGGGACATTGTTCACACACGGTTAACTGATCCCAAACTAAGCAGAGCTTGTACTATGGACAACCAGATAACTGATATACTACATATACTACTTTTTTATCTATTAATACATACTTATATAGACAATTACACCCAGACACAGGGACAAACAGACATATTCATGCACACAAATGTTTGTCCTTGGTGGGAATCGAACCCATGACCAGACTGCCTCTCAAATGTAGCTGCCGAAACACATAATAATCGAAAGCTCACTAAAAACCCCTCGTCTCTCAGCCTATACGCAGATTGTCCCATTCCGCGCTGCTAGAGTGTACCAAATGAAAACTTGAACCTGTGAATGGTGGTCCGACGACGTTTTCACAATATTTTTTATACCTCGCCAAGTCTTTTGTGCATTGTCTGATGGCTGATGCGGTCTGGTGCATTTAGGTCCTAGATTTCACTTTTTACAGCTTTTCATATCATACCTTCATGGTAATTTAGGTTGATGACGTATTTATAACGAGTGATTGGTACACGAGTAGGATAGGTACACAGGTTCTCATAAAGGACAAATTCTGTTTGTCAAAGTCTTAATTTGTTTATAAATAGTAGTAGCAAATCGTGTTTTTTGGAAATGAGACCTAGCTAGATTTATCGCCCCCGAAACCCCCTGCATACTAAATTTCATGAAAATCGTTGAAGCCGGTTCTGAGTTTCAGATTATATATATATACAAGAATTGCTCGTTTAAAGGTATTAGATAGATATATAGATAGAAAGTAAAAGTATAATACATGATTCTCAGGCTAAACTAAGTATTTTTATTACGAATTGTTTGGATTTTAATATAATCATATTTTAATTAACATAATTTTAAATTGCTGTGCCCTAGGGTGCATGTGAACTGTTTAAAAATATTGTAAGACCCATGTATACACATGCTATGCAATAAAGAAGTGCGTATGGAGTAAAGATGTAGTTACACTAATGTTGGTCAAATCTAAATTATTACCGCCGTAGTTAGTCTGGGTGTATATTTTTATATTAGGGAAAGCGTTCATTCGCTAAAAGTTAGTATAATGAGGAATAACAACAAAAAAATCTAATTAGTCCGTCAGTTAGATTATAAAAAAATATTGGATACGTATTTTTTATTTTATCAAATCAATGAGAAATTACAAAGATAAGTCCCATCAAAGTGCAGGATTGGGGCTTGTGACGTCATTGTACAACTACTTTTTAGTACACTTTTTACAGACCGGAAAATTTTAAATCACTGTATCTTCGTTATTTTTTGTTTTCGGATCAAAATAAAAAATACGTATCCAATATTTTTTGATAATCTAACTGACGGACTAATTAGATTTTTTTGTTGTTATTCCTCTTTTAGAGCATATCGCAGAAGTTGTAGGTAGGTATGCAATCTCATGACATTAAAATTTCGTTGAAAGAGGACATCGTCAGGAATCGAATTTTACAAATGCATTTCTATATACTAATAATAAAGATGAAGAGTTTGTTTGAACACGCTAATCTCCGGAGTTACTGGTCCGATTCGAAAAAGTTTTTCACTAAAGGAAGCTACATTATTCCGGAGTACTACTATTACTTTTATCTCGGGAATGCGAGTGAAACTGCGGGGAACAGCTAGTTATAATAATAAAGCTAAAGAGTTTGTTTGTTTGGACGCGCTTATTCTGCATCTACCAGACGGATTCGAAAAATTATTTCACTAATAGGAAGCTACATTATCCCCGAAGGTTATAGGCTACTTTTCTGGAATAAAAAGACCGCAGAAAACAGCTAGAACTTACATAAAAATAATTCCAGTTAAAAAATACCATCAAAACTCTTACAATTTTTTCAGTTCATTACTTAATTCGCCGTCAAAAACTAATAAATATCCTGGGACATTGTTCACACACGGTTATCTGATCCCAAACTAAACAGAGCTTGTACTATGGACAACCAGATAACTGATATACTACATATACTACTTTTTTTTTGTAAATACATACTTATATAGATAAAAAACTATTCTTAATCAACAAAGTACCTACCATTATAAACTACTTTCGACAAACAGATGTACGTAAAAATGTGACAAAGGCCCCGGCCGTCGGTCCGTCTGTCTGTCTGTCCAGAACAATAGAATCCCGGGGGGTAGGTGCAGATTAAAAAATGTCTTGTACATTTGTCATGATGAAAAATTACTAAACACTAGCTTTCCCGCGGTTTCACTCGCATTTCTTACGTAAATAGTACACAATATCTTTCTCCATATATTATATTGCTTCTGCGTTCCGTAAATATTGATTATTATCAGAAAATATTGCGGTCTCATATAATTTAAACTAGAAGTTAGAAAATCAAACGGTTTTGTCGTAGCAGTGCTACGGTTGTTGATCGTCCATAGTCGTAGATTGCCTACTTTCGTAGCACAGTGCTACGAAATTTAAAGAAAGAAAGAAAATCAGCGTATAACATTCAATTTCTCAGTTCAAGTGTATTCCGAACCGGTAGTAGAGTCTAAAAATTGTAACTGTTGACATTCATAAGTGCCTTATTAGGGCCTAAACTGAATAAATGAGTTTTTGATTTTGATTTTGTAGCACTGTGCTACGACCGTAGCGCTGCTACGACAAAACCGTTTGATTTTCTTACTTTTAGTTAAATTATATGAGACAGCAATATTTTCTGATATTAATCAAAATATGTGAACATTAAAAAATCATATGATGGTAGGGTACTTTGTAGTACCCGCTTGGGTACTATACTAAGGGACTTTCACCAGAAGTTCTACGCTCTAATTATTCTATATAAATGATGAGCTCCTAGAAATTTGTAATATTATTGATAACTAGCTGTTCCGCGCGGTTTCACTCGCGTTTCCGACATAAAAAGTAGCCTATAACCTTCGGGGATAATGTAGCTTCCTATTAGTGAAAGAATTTTTCAAATCGTTTCGGAGCCTATTCAATGCAAACAAACAAACAAACAATCAAATCTTCTCTTTATAATATTAGTATAGATAAAATACTAAAACCTACACTATTAGGTGTTTATATATAGGTATTAGTATAAATCATTACAGAAACATTGGTAGAAGTTACAACCTTATAAAAAACTGGACAAGTGAGTCTGACTCGCGCACTGAGGGTTCCATAATTTCCTATGGTACTTTAAATACCATAGCCTTCTTATAGGCTTTCCTGTAATCTATAGGTAAAGAACCATTTTCTGTATTTTTTTCTAAATTTATGGCCCAGTAGATTACGGAGATAAGGGGGTTCAATTTTGTCTATTTTCTTAAATCATTCAAAACTATTTATTTAAAAATTATAAAATAAATATATTTGAAATCCTCACAACAAGCCCTTTTATTTGAAATGTCACACAACACAATATAGTTTGTAAAACTTTTTTTTATCTTCTAATTTCCCCCCCAAAAGTAGCCCCCATGTTTGAAATTCATTTATTTACGTAACACGTCCATGTTTGGGTCACCGACTTACATATGTGTACCAAATTTCAACTCAATCCAGTCCAATATTTTCGGACAGACACACGAGTGATCCTATAAGGGTTCCGTTTTTTTTTTTTTGAGTTCCGGAACCCTAAAAACCATAAACAATTCTCCCTAAAGACTAAACAGTCACAACTTATAGGAATCTATGCAAAAAGCCATGTTATTCGAAACAAAACCATGGGTTTACTGCATCATTAAATCTTTGCGTCTACCTTGATATATTTGCCATTGGAAAATAAACTGTATTCCTAATAATAATAGAAGTGTTCGTGGATAACCGTTTAGGGTAACGGGAGGTATTTTTATTTTGGTTTTGAGGTAAGTAACCTCTTGTAGACAATAAATATTAATATATTATGATTTGAGGTAAAATAGAAGTCAATTGGTATAATATGTGTCTTACGGCTATACAGTATGTGCATAAAAAGTGAGTTTTAGTTCAGTATTTAAAACTTAAAAAATATCGGAAGTATGTTTAATTATTTTTCAAATAAAAACTTAAAATTTTAAGTATTTTTTTAAGTACAAGCTTCTTTTCATATCACCTCAATAACACCATATTATTTTATTGTCATCAAATTGACGATCAAGTTTCGACCTAAACATAATGAGGAATAATAACAAAAAAATCTAATTAGTCCGTCAGTTAGATTATCAAAAAATATTGGATACGTATTTTTTATTTTATCAAATCAATAAGAAATTACAAAGATAAGTCCCATCAAAGTGCAGGATTGGGGCTTGTGACGTCATTGTACAACTACTTTTTAGTACACTTTTTGCAGACCGGAAAATTTTTACGCACTGTATCTTCGTTATTTTTTGTTTTCGGATCAAAATAAAAAATACGTATCCAATATTTTTTGATAATCTAACTGACGGACTAATTAGATTTTTTTGTTGTTATTCCTCATTAATAAGTGAAGGTAAATAAAAGCTTGTAATAAAAATTTTTCCCCCATTTTTATTCCGTTAAAGGGTAAAAAAAGGGTATGTAAGCCTGAGAATTTCATCTTTATGGATAAAACCAGAAAAAATTACTAAATCATTGAACTTGAAAACGCGGACAAAACCACGAAGCGTAACCAATAATAATTACAAAGAGAAAATATTTTAACGACTATTTCAATAAATAAAAATACAAATAAAACACCACCCTATACAAGTTAAGGGCACGCCTCTAAGCTACAAATCATATCGAAGCCACGAAGCGGCGTCTTAAGACGTCCCGGTATTTATGCCGCGTCCCGAACGGACGGGCATTAAGTGATTTGTCTGTCCCGGGACGGTGCCAACTCTTTTTTACATTATTAACGTTTTAGGAAAATAGATTTATGTGTATTTTATTTTATGATCATTGAAAATAAATATTATAAAACAATTTGATGTCAATTTGCGTTTGATATTAGTGAAAGAAAGAAAATACATTTATTAATCATAAATATGAAATGAAAAGGCTCGTGTCATAACAAACTGAAAGGGCTCGATGTGAGAATCTAATTTTTTTATAATGTTAAGAAAATAGAGCGAAAATTTTCCATTCGGGGGGGGGGGGGGGGGGGGGGGGGGAGGAAATATTGAAAAAAATACATAAATAGTTCTTTACCTATAGATTACAGAAAAACCTTTAAGAAGTCCTATTTCTAGTAACATAGGAAATTCCTGAACCCTCGGTGCGCGAGTCAGAATCAAAATCAATCAATCAAAACTCATTTATTCAGTTGAGGCCCTAATAAGGCACTTATGAATGTCAACAGTTACAGTTTTACAATAGACTCTACTACCGGTTCGGAATACACTTGAACTGAGAAGACTCCGGCAAGAAACTCAGCAAGGCTTCCTTTTTTGGTGGTTTTTTTTTTTAAATTTATGTAATTACAGTTTCTGTTTTAAATATACATAAACTTCATACAATTTTCACTTGGCCAGGGGGCTGCAGACTCTCCCTTATCCGGTTTTTTTTCCATCCAACAATCATAGCTCATCAAAATCGGTCCAGCCGTTCTCGATAACATATTTAGCTATCACTGTGCTAACAGATACCTATTAGGGTACTTCATATCCATGTCCGAAGGGCATTTGAAAAAAAAACCCACACAATATTTTAAGGAGCATCAAAATCTACCGGCAAGTAATACATCACAGGAGAAACAAAGGCGACAGGGGGGATGAGGGGGAGAACAGAGATGATATAATACAAACTGCACAATGCTGAGCACAAAAAAGTGTTGTAGTTGCTTAGTTTAGATGTAGGAGGGGTATTTTGGATTGGTACCTACTTATAATAAAGCTGAATAGTTTGTTTGAACGCGCTAATATCTGGAGTTACTGGTCCCATTCGAAAAATTAGATTAATTTAAACTACATTATTTCCCAAGGTTATAGGTGACTTTATCCCGAGAACGCGAGTGAAACCGCGGGGAACAGCTAGTTTTCAATAATCAGAGTACCTAAATATATATTGTAGTGTGTGTAATAATAGACAAAAAGGCCTTTTTATGGCACTTACGAACGTCGAAAGTTACAATTCACTCTATTATCGGTTCCACATAATAATAAATATCATCCAAAAGACGTCCACTGCTCCACGATAGCCGGTCGGTTTTCCGCCGCGCTTTCACATTTTTTTTTTTGGGATAAATGTGTTATTTCAGGTTATAAACTATCTGCATTCCAACTTTCATCCAAATTCGTTCAGTAGTTTTTGCGTGAAAGAGTAACAAACATACATCCATACTCACAAACTTTGTAGGAAGTAGGATAGTAGGATAATAATAATGTAATTTTTTTTTTCAACCACCAATGTGTCCCAGCTCTACTACACGCTCTCTACCTCATGCCGCGGTACTACCGCAAGTAATCCTACCCTCTGATGCGAGGGGACACCATACCTCTACTATTGTTACACGATCGACAACCAAAACGAGATACAAGTGAGATAAACTCACGTAATAAGATATTTTACTGACATAATAAATCAGCTACTTTTTACTGTGTTCCAGATGAATGTCTAAATACTTTTCCATTGGTATAATTAACATAACATCACACAAAATATTAAAAACAAAGTTACGAAGTCTCTTCTAAAAAAATACCTAACTAACTTTTTTTTTTTTTTTGAAAGGACTAAGTTGGTAGCCTCAGATGGCTGCAACAACCTTACCGGACAAATCGGCGAGCGCAGAGGGCTCTCAGCCGGGTAATATTTAGGTAACAACGCCTGAGGGCACCCCCGAATGGGGTACGAACCTCGGCTCAGGGTGTTACCGGGGGAGGGGGAGGACTTTGTACGAGTTACGACTAATTGGGGGCGGTCGGATTACTGTAGGCAGCTCGGGCCGCTTGAACGGGACGAGACTGAGTGGGACGTCGCGGCGGTCCTCGCCGTCGAGGACGGTAGCGTGATCGGTTGTGTGTAGTGTGTTGTGTACTTTTACGAGCTTCGTCAGCTTCGATCTGAGCTAATGTAATAGAGTCATCCTGCTCGCTGAGGGCTTGCCTTGGTCTATGGATACGGAGTATACGGGAGGGCGTGTACGTTGCGGGCCTAACTAACTATCTATCTGTAGGTACTCAATGTGCAAATCAGATTTGCACTTGTCTAGTTTTATTAAATAATTGGAAGTAATGACACAAGTACATTGGGAATTCAAAAAAACTTGTGACAGAATCGTAACTGTCCATAAATTACAAAACTACTTACTGCGTCAGCTGCTGTTGACGTAACTTTGAAAATGAATAAAAAATATGCTTTATTATATTACTTGTTTTTTAATTTGACAAGCAATTGAACGGTTCATCTGATGGTAAAAACGACGCTCGCCAATTTACATTACCAATATGCTGTCGAAATATAACGCATTAGGTATTTAATTTAAAAAAAATCTCTACCTATCATTTTAAACTGTCGAGTAAGTGATATACATTCGAGAACTTATAGTTACGTAAAAAAATCACTGATTGATAAATATTACTTGAGAAACATTGCATCAAAGGCTTAGCAGCGACAAATACTGTATATTTATGGATTTATTTTAGTCTATTGGGAGCTATACGTCCAAAAGTTACCGTAATGGAGGGCGATGGGTAGATTCTATATGAGATCTCGAGGATTTTGCTCCGAATCTATACAGGGTATATACTCCCAGTTTTACTCGCAAATCTAGATATAGAATAGAATAGAATAGAATAGAATAGAATAGAATAGAATAGAATAGAATAGAATAGAATAGAATAGAATAGAATAGAATAGAACTTTATTGTCAATGTAGTTAAAAATATCTACAATCTACCCATATCAGGCATACAATAAGAATCGGATGCGTACTACAATACAATTGAACAAAGTAATAATTATAAGTACATTTCACATATAAAGAGATAACAAATTTAACATGTCAAATAAAATATAATCAAATAAAAATGTATACAATTAAGTCAAATTTATTGTCAATATTTATTATAAAAAAACTCGTTCAAATTATAAAACACATTTTGGATTAACCATTTTTTTAAACAATTCTTAAATTTAATGTTTGGTAAATCCTTTAAATAAATTGGCATATACATATACATATAAAGTACAATTTTTTTATACAACAAAGTCGGTAAACAAGCATTCGGCCCGCCTGATGGTAAGCGGTTACCGTAGCCTATGGATGCTAGCGACACCCGGGACAGAGACCATAATATACTAATCCGCGCCCCGGGTACCACTCGCGCATTGCCGACCCTTTCCCCCCACCCAGATGAGCTCTGGCGACCTGACTCACGCGCAGGAGCATAACAGGTTATTTGGCTGCGGTATTCTGTAAGGTGGAGGTACTTCCCCAGTCGAGCTGCTTTTCAAGCGAAAAATCGCTATGCTCTACCTCTCTTTGAAGGTGACTGATATTTTCTTTTTTTTATACTACTAAGGCAGCAAACAAGCATACGCCCCACCTGCTGGTAAGTGGTTACCGTAGCCTATGGACGCTTGCAACACCAGGGGTATCTCTCGTGCGTTGCCGACCCTGCAAGAATCTCCTCACACCCTTGAAGAGCCCCATGCTGTAGTCTCTTGGGTGCACCACGTCGGACAGCTCATAACTTGAGCGTCCGTGGCAGGAAGCTCCTTTGGAACCGCACAGTGCGGGACCATTTAGGTTCCAGTGTGAGGATGGACTTCCCGCCGATGGCGAGAGGTGCGATGGTAAAAGGTAGCCGTGGGCATCAGATCAAACGACATGATCTATCTACGCATAGCTCAAACCACATGATGTACCATCCACAGTATTCGACCTAAATATACTAATTCAAAATCCTGTATAGCAATATTTGCTAACATTCTTAGTGTGATAAAACACAAATTCGACTCACCAGCTCGCGAAGATTTGACGATCCAAGATCTGAAAAAAATAATTTATTGTAAATTTAATAAAAAAAAATTATCTACTTTTAGAAATTTAGTTGTCCTTTATTATCCTGGGGCATTCTTCACACACAATCATCTGATCCTATACATGTGCCTATATTATGCAGCTCGTGGAATTGGACCCCACTAGACCCAACAGGCGTAATCATGCACGTAAGTATTTGGCCTGGATGGATATCGAAGCAACGCCCAGTGGTATTGCTGTCAGGGTATTTACCCTTCAAATGAACTGATATAATATTTTTCCTAATATAATAAAAAAATATCTTACCAGATAATCCTGAGAGGCCGTCAAAATTATTCGACACAGAACCGTCCCAGACTTTTCTGAGAAAAAAAAGTAAATTAAAGGATAATATCCCAGGAGTTAGTCTAGTATTATTATTTCTTTGTAGGTATTTATTTTCTTGACTTATATTATTTATTAATGTTCCCTGTTTAAATAATACTAGCTGTCCCCCGCAGTTTCACCCACGTTCCTGAGATAAAAAGTAGCCTATAACCTTAAGAGATAATGTAGCTTCCTATTAGCGAAAGAAGTTTTCGAATCCGACTGGTAGATCCAGAGATAAGCGCAATTAATTAATAGTATAGAATTATTTCTCGCAACTTTATTTCTATTTTCACTTACCCTTCATCAAAGCCTTTCAATGTCGCATCTCCATCGCTATATTTATGCCTCCCACCCTTCAGCATTTCAATTTTTCGCTTCAACCTCTCGCTGTCCAAAATCACGCATGTCTTCTCAGTTGGATCCACATTCGTTGAGTTCGGTATATTCTTGAAAACGAGGTAAAGCGCAAGCATTACGGAGAACACAAACAATATGAAATATCCACCTATGCACATGTTTTCCGATGAACAGATTCTTTTTAACCTGCAAGAAGTGTAATCATTATTAAAAAGCCAGCGAAATTCAAATGCAAGGAAGGCAACTGGCTCTCAAGTGCAATTGCCGGAACATATCGGTAGGTGCTTAGCGACAGATTATCAATTTGAGGGTGGTAGCCAGCCAGACCAGTACTCCAAAGTACCCTACCACCGTGCAAACTTTAGTTCGGACCCCATAACATTAGCTCAGATCGAAGCTGACGAAGCCCGTAAAAGTACACAACACACTACACAAAACCGATTACGCTACCGTCCTCGACGGCGAGGACCGCCGCGACGTTTCACTCAGTCTCGTCCCGTTCAAGTGGCCTGAGCTGCCATTAGTAATCCGACCGCCCCCAATTAGTCGTAACTCGTACAAAGTCCTCCCCTTCCCCCGGTAACGCCCTGAGCCGAGGTGGCGTGGTTACCTAAATGTTACCCGGCTGAGAGCTCTCTGCGCTCCCGATTGTCCGGTAAGGTTGGAGCAGCCATCAGAGGCTACCAACTTTAGCCCTTTCAAAAAAAAAAAAAAAACTTTGGTTCCATCATTATAAATGTATAAAAGCGTGACTAACTGACTCATCAATCAACGCACAGCTCAAACTACTGGACTGATCGGGCAGCTATGTTAACGTAAATATCTGCTAAGAAAGGATTGTTGAAAATTCAACCCCTAAGTGGCAGTGGGCGGGGCACATCGCTCGTAGAACCGACGAGCGCTGGAGCAGAAGGGTTCTCGAGTGGCGACCATGAACCGGAAGACGCAGCGTAGGCAGGCCCCCCACAAGGTGGACCGATAATCTTGTGAGGGTCACGGAAAACCGCTGGATGCGGGAAGCGCAAGACCAGCCATCGTGGAGATCCTTGGGGGAGGCTTTTTCCCAGTAGTAGACATGATGATGATGAACCCCTAAGGGGGTAAAAGCTAGTTCAATATAAGGGGTAGGTACTCACGCGCAAGACACACATGAGCAAGTATCTTCTTCCGCCTTTGGTTGGTCGTCGCCCTGTTGACATATTATGTATATATTTTTTTATGCAACAACTTTAAAGTTCTTTACCGACTTTGATAAAGTTATTAGTGTAAGTGCTCGACTGTGGAACTACCTCCACCTTGTACCGGCAGATCACTTAATTATTTGTAATTTTAGGGTTGCGTACCTCAAAAGGTAAAAAAAGGAACCCTTATAAGGTCACTCTCTTATCCGTCTGTCTGTCCGTGTGTCACCACCGATTTTCTCAGGAACAGGTGGACCTAGCAAGTTGAAATTTATACCAGAATACTGAGGTGTATAAAAATCAAGGTCCTGAGTCAACACGATAGAAAGATATGGGCAAATTTAGGTTTTTAGCGAAAACATGTAAGTGCCAAAATTTACCTTAATTATTATTTTTTTCCTTTTAAATATGGATGCAATGGTTTCCTCACGACGTTTTCCTTCACCGAAAGCTCAAACTCATTGTAGGATTCAAACCCGCACTTCGTCTCAGTATTTTGTAAGGTGGAAGTATCGCCACAGAAGAGCTGCCTCAAACCCAGTGACGTAGCTCTTCAACCAAGGGCCCCAACCGGGGCAAAAATGAAATTGGAGCCCCATCTATACTATATATACTATAATAATATTATAAAGAGGAAAGATTTGATTGTTTGTTTGTTTGCATTGAACAGGCTCCGAAACTACTGAACCGATTTGAAAAATTCTTTCACTAATAGAAAGCTACATTATCTCCGAAGGTTATAGGCTACTTTTATCCCGGGAACGCGAGTGAAACCGCGCAGAACAGCTAGTTTAAAATAAACTCCCTATAGATACGTGTAAGTACCACTTACCCAGAACCACCAGCTGTCTTTCTTTTCGCTGTGGAATGGCTGAAAATTATTTATTTATTATTTTAGCATTTAATTTGTTTTGTGTTTTTTTTTCTTATAAACTACACAAACAGCCTATGATAGGTACTCTACAATAACTTATCTCTATTACGAAACTTACATCGATCTGTTGCTTTATTGATGTCAGACCATTTTTAACCCCCGACGAAAAATAGGGGTGTTATATTACAAGTTATAGCTCCTGAATGAATTTATCGATTTTGATTTAGTTTTTATTGTTAGAAAGTTGTCTTAATCGACAGTATTCTTAGATATATTTCAAGAAAATCTACTCAGCCGTTTGAAAATTATGACCAATTTTCGAGTGAGTTTTGGGGCTTGAATTTTTTTAATTTTAGTTATTAAATGAAAATTACTTACAACGCTCTGCTCGTCTCTATATTGTGGTTGGTCCACGTTCATCTGTTCCACGTTAGTTTTGAAAGGTACACGAGTGCTCTTCCTCTGTCTATCAGAGCTGTTCGAGTCACGGATTTTCTGATAATCATTAAAGCGTTTTATTTTCCGAAAAATTCAAGGCACTTATAAAAAAAGAAGAAAAACAGTTATCGAATGAATCGACAATTGTACAATTTTACATTCGATTGTCGATTCATTCGTACCAACTAATAAACTCGAATAACAATCGACAATCGAATAAAAATCTACACACGCAGTACAATAATGAAGCTTACGCATGGTGCATAAGACGCAGCGCGAGGTTCAAATGCGCAACGAACGAATAAATCGACCGGCGGCGATTCATTCATTCGGCAGCCATACTTTCTAACAATCGACGGACAATCGATAGATAGATATCGATTGTTATTAGAATAATTCCAATCGCTACTGTAGACCACGCGAGTTGATATTCATCATATCAGCCGAAAGACGTCCACTGCTGGACAAGGGCCTCCCCCAAGGATCTCCACGATGGACAGTCTTGCGCTACCCGCATCCAGCGGTTTCCCGCGACCCTCACAAGATCGTCGGTCCTCTACCCGAGTCGATATATTACTACGAAATAATGATAATAATAAATTCTTACATTATCACTCTTAGATTTTGACGTTGAGTGCTGCTTTTTCTTTTTGCGGTCTTCTTGCATTTCTTTTAGTAGATTTGTCTTTTCTGGGTCACTGTGACACATAATATTGTTATTTAAGGAATACAATTAAGGATACTCATAAGAATAATTTATTTCCAAACTTACATTACACATAACAATGACTAATAACCAGTCAGCCGGCGCCGACAAATAAAAAAAAGGAAAATCTAAGAAAGTCGTGAAAAGCAACTCTTTTGCATGCGAATCTTTTCTTTATTGACTTTAAAAACGTTATTATTATAATAGGCTAGTTGACAGTGTCAAAAATAAATGACCAAACACTAACCAATGCATCAAACATCTAAAAACATGTAGAAATATCAAATATGTTGTACATTTAATGCTTTTTATGATTTTTAATTACCAGTGGAACCACTAAGAGTAGATGATTTGATGCTGCGAAACTATGACGTCATAATGTAATATTTCATACAAAATTCCTTATAAACTATCGTTTTGACATTTATTAAAAAGTAGCTGATTTGATATGTCAGTCAACTACCCTATTCTTATATTTTCCTATCAAGGTTGAAATTTAAATATCATTAAAAATAATAAAAGCGTAACGGAAACTACTTGTTATAAACAAAAGCCATATGCCAACAAAATTGTTGGGCCAAATACGGACAGCGACGCCAGACTGGTTAAGTATATAACTAAAAAGCATATCATTAAATACACAGATCAAAAATATGGTAGCACACTCAGCATGGTGCCAGTGTGCACTGCCATACACACAAGCGCTGAATTTCAGTTAGCCCCATTCTTAAAAAAAAAGAACAAAATTTAGAAAAAAAATACAATAAATTAAAAAAGAATACAATGCAATGCAGTAACTGTGTCAACTTATTGGTTAAAGGCAGGCCAGTTGGCGCAGTTGGTTAAGACGCCACCTATCACGCCGCCGGTCGTGGGTTCGATTCCCATCCAGGACAAACATTTGTGTGTATGAACATGTCTGTTTGTTCTGTCTGGGTGTAATTATCTATATAAGTATGTATTTACAAAATAAAGTAGTATATGTAGTATATCAGTTATCTGGTTGTCCATAGTATAAGCTCCGCTTAGTTTGGCATCAGTTAACCGTGTGTGAACAATGTCCCAGGATATTTTTTTTATTTATTATTTATTTAAATCAAAACCTATAGGTAGGGTACTTCCCGTTGACCTAGAATCTCTACCTAGAATCATAAATATATAAATAAATATAAATATCCTGGGAAATAAATGCTTCGGTCTCATAGCATAAATAATGGAATAAATCCGAAACTTGATCATTTGTTTATCACATTAAAAAAATGCGATAAAAAATTTTCATTTATAGTTTAAATCAATCTCAATTAAAATATCTGTATGGAACCCTGGGTGTGCAAGACGAACTCTCACTTTTCCGGCTTTTTTAAAAAAAAAATGTTATAAATGCTAAAGTTTGTGACGATGAATACCTAGATGTTTGTTACTGTTTCACATCAAAACTACTGAACAGATTTGATTGAAACTTGGCACATAGATAGATACCTTGAAGTAACACACATGCTATTTTTTATTCCGTAAAAACATAAGATCCTTCGGGAACGCGGGGGGAACGCGAGAAGCAAGTTATATTATAAATGTGAATGTTTGGTTATTACCTAATTATGTGCAGTATCATACAGTACCTTATCTAAACTCATCTAATAAAGTAATTTAAAGGTAAAAAAATCGATAATATTTTGTCATAGGTTTTCAAGACTTACGGGTATCGATTATTCGTCATTTCCATTGCCGCCTCCACAATTTCAGATCCAAGTTTATTTCACCTTAGTATCACTGCTATTTTTCTATCATTTTTGGCCAAAATAAAATATGTATGCAAAAAATCAATAAAATAAACGAACATTAATCATGGCGCCCAAATCCATGTCATCCGTGGTGGAAAACTCATAAGAAAAACGAAGTATTATATTCTCTTTGCTCTCTATGAGGGCAATTATATTAAATAAACGAGAAGCAGATATGTTATAAACGCGAGTGTTGTGAAGACTTAAAGACGACCCAATTGGGTAATCTTGTGATTAGCTGCGTCGAGCGCAATCACGAGTGTGTCGCACTCACTAAAATATAGCTATCTCTTTCATTTATGTGCTACTTCGTATCTTTTGTTTTATATATTCGTGAAACTTGCCAATGTGTGCAGCTTGGAACAGATTTAAAACGCAAATTACTATGAACGTAACATATCTATTAGATTCATATATCATTATATGAGGGTACCTACTTGTTCTCTCTTCTCATGATTTCCTTGAATATCTTCAGCACCGGAGACTGGGTTTCCTTGTCAGTTTTTCTGGCATGACTGAAAAGATTCATAAACCTACACATATTATTATAGGTTTACTACTAAGGCAGCAAGCAAGCATACGGCCCACCTGATGGTAAGTGGTTACCGTCACCTATCGCCATTTGCAATACCAGAGGTAAGTATTACCAATGTGTTGCCGACCTGTTACAATACCGAGAAGGCAACTGGCTCTCAAGTGCAATTGCCGGAACACACCGGTTGGTGCTTGGCGATAAATTTTCAACTTGAGGGTGGTAGCCAGCCAGGCGGGTACTACAAAGTACCCTACCACCGTGCTATGGTTTCCTCAAGATGTTTTCCTTCAACGAAAGCTCAAGCTCATTGTAGGAGTCAAACCCACGACCTTCGTCACGGCATCCGACGTCACTACCACTAAGCCCGGCTTAAACCCGGCTAAAGCTAATTACTACGTGTAGAGAAGCTATCTTAAGAAAAGGTCATGCTCCATTTTGTTATTCGCTACAGCGCTGAAACAATAATTAGTCGTCTAAAAAGACAGTGTAAACACGTAGCGCTAGAACGCTTTTAAGGTGTAGCAAGCGTAGGCGCCCTGAAAATCACGGCGCTTACGCGTTTCATGTTGAAGCAACGAAGTGAAGTGCGGCCGGATGGCTGCACTTGAACGGAACATAGTGGTTTTATGTGGCGTCTTCTCTATACGTAGTAATATATCTCAGTGATATTAACTTGCAATGTTCGTATGTAAATCGCCCGGTTAAAATTTTGAAAATATTTTTTTTATTGTTTTTTAATTAACATCATACATTTTGAGAAAACATTCTCATTAATTTCTCAATGTTACATATAGTATAAATATTGAATTAAATTCTTACCTTTTATTGCTTATTGTCATTTTTGTCGTGACATTTGTTTGTTTTCCTTTTTCTGTATGACTTTTGACAATTTAGATTTTTAAATAGAAGATTGCTTTTTAAAAGAGGTTAATACCTAAACTTTTTTATACCTAATATTTTTTACTAGTTATACGTCACGATCCCGTTATGGGGATGTAGGAGAGGTTCTTATAATATGACCACTTAAGGTGAATCGGCCGTAAAGCCCGCGAAATTCAAATTTTATTAAGTTTAAATCTAATTTTTTTGAAAAAAAAAATTTTATTGAAAAAAACCTAATAAAATTTGAATTTTGCGGGCTTTTCGACCGACTAGTAAAAAGTTAAATTAAAAAAAAGAAAATTTCTATTTTCCTCAACTAAAAATTTTATTTTAAGAAAATTTTCTGAGTTTTGGTTCCCATAATTAAAAATGTTTGAAGTTAATTCGTATTTTATTACTGATTATAACGTATTTAAATTTTCAGTAATTAAACATATTAAAATCGTAACACTATCATCACTTGTTTTTTTTTAATTTATTTTTTATCTTGCCTTTTCATCAAAAATTATAAATATCTTGAAACTGTTTCACTTTTTATTAGAATATTAAGAATCAGAATCAGAAATCATTTATAGCATTAAGGTGTAATTTAATAGGGGAGAACCTCTCCTACATCACCATAACGGGATCGTGACGTATAATCAGTAACCCTGTATCTGTCCGTGCTCGGCCGAATCTTTTAGCACAGATAAGTTTACTTATGAAGGTACTCAAGGTTCTACAAAATTCTCTGAGGTCCTATAAGTAATTATGGCTCCATATAAACATAAAATATCAGATATATTTTTATTGCTTTTCTACCCCACTGTAAGCACGACAACACTCTGAGTATTCACCAATAAGACCCCTTATTGGTGAATCTCTACAAGAAATATTTATATATTTTTATTTTATTTTTTATTTTTCAATTTTGTAATGTTGTGTGTTGTCATGAATAAATGTTTTTTCTTTCTTTCAAATAAATTTAATCTGTGACTTCTTGAAGGGTTGGCAAGTATTGCCACCTACGCTTTTTTGCGCTACGATATAAGGTTCTTCAAAAAAGGCGTAAAAAGGGCTCTTCAAAGTCAGAACGTTGGGAATCCCCTGGTATTGTCAATATTCATAGGTGGCGATGAACACTTTCCATCAGGTGGATCATCAGCCTGCTTGTCAACGTATTGGCATAAAAAAAATGTTTTTAGACTACGAAGACACACCAGGAAACTCTTCAAAATCAAATAGGAAATGTAGAATATTCCAGGATATTATTATAAAATGGCCAGTCTTGCGCTACCCGCATCCAACGGTTTCCCGCGACCCTCACAAGATCGTCGGTCCACCTTATGGGGGGCACGCTGCCTGCCCACGCTGCGTCTTCCGGTTTGTGGTCGCCACTCGAGACCCTTTCTTGGAGATCTTTTGGGGAGGCCTTTGTCCAGCAGTGGACGTCTTTCGGCTGACATGATGATGATAATAAAATGTATAACTGTTATATAACGCACGAAACTTTAATGAGAATATTTTACACTTGTGACACTATTAGTGTCACATGTCACATCGTACATTATTTTGATGCAAGCTCGGGGTGCAGTCGACCTGTACAGGTAATAATCTTGAGTGATACTTGAAGTACGTTTCTTTTTTTATTATGTTTTATTGATATATCTTATTTGAATTATGTGGGTTGTAAACCGAGGTGAGTCATGTCTTTAAGTGGTGGACGGTTTTTGGATGGGTGGTCGTTAGCATATTTTTTACGTATGATCTTACTATAATATCCAGTTTCTTCCGTTTTAATTTATGACGTCAATTTTAAGCGCCTAAGAATTAATTTGGTGATTAGTGTATGAAAGGTAAGGCTATAGTGTACTCTTATCTTGGTCTAGTCTTCCCAGTTCAAGTGTATTCCGAACTGATGGTAGAGTCTATTGTAATGATTGTAACTATCGACGTTCATAAGTGCCTTATCAGGGCCTAAACTGAATAAATGAGTTGATTTTAAGTAATAATAATAATAATAACATGGATTTGAATAGTTATACAAGCATCATGAATACAAACCATACCTAATCAATTGACATCTGAGTCACCTGCCTCTGGCTACAGTTTCAGGCGCGCGCTAAAATCAAATAAGTTTGAAAAGAAACCTAAACGGGAAATTATTGACAAAATTTATTTATTTATTATTTAATTTAAATTTAGTTTGTCTAAGTTAATCCTACACCAAAAAACAGGAGATTTTTTAACAATTTGTATTAGTTAAAATTATGATTAGATAGATAGATATATATATATAGATAACTCTTTATTGTAGGTACACCATGATACCTACATAAATCAACATTAAGGTATATGAGTAATATTTTCATGAAATAGTCGTATAATGTCAGTAATATACCTTGGAGGAATATGTTGATGATTTCTTTTGTTATTAATCAGTAAATATACTACCATTCTTGTCGCAAATAACATGTTGATAACTTACGACCTATAACTGAGTTGCAATTTGCAAAAAACTTGATAAAATTTGAATTTCGCCCTCCAACCGAAGGTTTACCCTTAAAAAAAAGCGTAATACTATGTTTGTACAATGGGCGGTCTTATCGTTAAGAAGCGATCTCTTCCAGACAACCTTAACATTTTTAGGTATATATCGGAGGCTTTCTAGATCCTCTCCGCGGACGCCTAAGCTTTGAGTACTTGTTTGTATGGACAAATCCTCAAGGTTATTGGCGTTAGTGATCCCCTTAAAGAAAAGAACCGCCGACGTAGGGCCGAGAGGCTTCCTTCCCCATCAGCTATTAGGTCCTCGAGCGAAAGTCCTATGAAATAACCGTATATTCACTGAGGTAACCCCAAAAACTTGTACATTCAATATAAAAACATTAAGACGTAGGGTGAGCTAGCAAGTAACTGGCACAGGGCCCTAAAATCTACCCCGCGGGACGCGCTGCCTTCATAAACCTGTTTACCCTACTTTGTGTTGCTTTACCTTTGCAGGAAAATTAGGGTACCGCTGTTAAATTTTGTGGGGAACCTTTTTTTTCAACAAATTTGAGAACGGATCATATCTCTTTAGACACTATCTTTAGATCATAAAACTGTTTGTTATTTTTTTATCGTTTTGTATACGTATAGTGTTTATGTTTCGGAAATATAGACATTTCATTTCATTTCAACAACAGTAAACTATCTAATTATTTTGTAATAATTATAGCTTTATATTTTTATTTCACTTATATTTCTTTATGGATAAAGTAAGCATAATATCAATAAAATTTTAAAAAATATACTGTTTGTAGTTACATAATCAATGATAATGCTAATTGGATTTCAGCTAATTTTGGCGCTTAAATACTTTTGATCAATGCAGGATATAAATGAAAAAAAAACACATATTTTTGTCACTTATAATTTAAAATAATAATACCTACTACGTTATAATCATTTTCTTTAACGTAAAATTAAACCTTATAATACTATCGCAATTTTTTTTATTTATCAAAAAAAATCCTAAATCAAACGCAGAACATTTTTCAAAAAAATAAATCAATATCCTACGGAACCGAGGCCACATTTTATGAATGTAATTGAACCCTTGATCTCGTAGCCGTCCCCGTGGCGTATCGGGTGACGTCTGTAATTTATGAGCATCTGTCACTCACATATTAGCTGGTAGGGTTGCTTACTGTATGTTTTATGAATATAAAAAAATAAATATTTGTTAAATTTTATTTATGTGATCAAAAATTTTATAAATCAATGAGTTGAGTACATAATTATTTTCCAATATTGAAAAATGGGAAATAAATATCCTAGGTCATTCTTCTGAACATAGATATTTTATTTTGGACCCAAATTTCAGGTTATTAACTCAGTATTTTCGCATACATACATATACCTATTTTTTTAACATTCCATAAATTTCTAATATTTTGAAAGACATTGCCATTGCCATCCAGCGTGGCAATGCTGCCAGTATTCTTGGCACACTTCCGCGGGGCAGCGATTTGGCACAAATTTTCTATTTATAGTTAGGTAGGTAGTTTTGTTTTTTTTTTTATTTACTTCATTTTGTTACATTATAATAATTATTATCGTTAAATAAAGGAATAAATTTTATTAGAAAGACTAAAAATATAAATATTAATTCCAGTTTACTGTTTTATCTCAATAGTTTCTACGTAAAATGGCTTCACTTTTGGCCCCGTCTGAAAACCAGCGCTGCAGCATCTAGTGTTGCAGCATATGCTGAGATGGGCGCCTTTTTTGGCCTCACACTGCATATTATACTATATGTTACTTTACACTGCATGTTATTTTGTTTAAATGTATCTGTTTATTTTCTTATTTTTTTTATTATGCTTATATGTTTTTGTGAGACCAAAATAAATTTCTTTCTTTCTTTCTAAAATTCAGTGCCCCCCTACGAGTGGCAGCCCTACCAACACGATATTTACTCGGCCCGCCTACCTCTAAGTTTAACCTGTTTTTTTATTTATCAGTGCGGTGAACATTCACATCGGCAAAGCGGACGTGTGGTGTTTACATGAACTAAACCTATCCTACGCGCACAGCCTTATTTTACAAGAATTTTACTGAAAATAACACGAAAATATTTATTTATTTATTCAATTTTTTTTATATTTTTCTTTGTCAAAAAACTTTTTTTTTTAAAATTTTTTAAATGTTATGACAATGTGTATCATCACTAAATAGTATAAAACAAAGTCGCTTCCCGTCTGTCTGTCCCTATGTATGCTTAGATCTTTAAAACTACGCAACGTATTCTGATACGGATGTTTTGTGTAATTCAAGAGAAAGGTTTATATGTATATATAATACATGCATAATATAGTAGAGAAAAGCTAAGAAAAGCCGGGGCGGGTCGCTAGTAATTAAATATTATATGCCTTGGAGGAGTCGAACCTAATATCATACCATCATTTAAGGCGATGATAGCTCAGTGGTAGTGACGTCGAATGCCGAGACGAAGGTCCGGGTTCGAATCCTACAATGAGCTTGAGCTTTCGGTGAAGGAAACCATCGTGAGGAAACCATAGCATGGTGGTAGGGTATTTGTAGTACCCGCCTGGCTGGCTACCACCCTCAAGTTGAAAATCTGTCGCCAAGCACCTTTCGGTTTGTTGCGACAGCTGCACTTAAGAGCCAGTTCCTTTCTAGGCTTTGTGTGCTTACCATCATCGGCCACATCATCACTGACCACAGTGAGATTGTGGTCAAACACAGGCCTATACATAGTAAAAAAAAAAAAACTGCCTCATCATCACTGACCACTAGGCTGATTAAAAACCACAAAGATGTATCCAATGTATACAGGGTGTACATTATAACGAAAACTGAAACCATGGATTCAGTACCTACATAATTCTAGACCCATTAGCGCTAGAATTATGTAATTACTTTTCATTAATTTTACTCAATAACGTTTTGTAAAAAACAAACTAAAATATTATTTCTTCATTTAAAAGTGATAATAAGATTATTCTTTATTTGTGGACTGTAGGTTACCTATAGATGTTACAAAAATAAACTTATTAAAATTCCTCTACATCCAGCAAAAACAAAAAAAAATAATTTAAATAAAAAAGTACATGGTAAACATATTTTTTATGTGTCTTACGAGTACCTATATATAATGTCAGTAGCTGAAACAAAAACTCAAAAATTAAATTTAACATAAACTGAAAGTATCACATAATATTAATGACAAAAAAGTGCAATGTAAAAATTTTAGTAAACGTGTAATCAACTGTTAAATTCACAGGTAAGGTAACAACAAATTCAAATTCAAAAGTGTCTTTATTAAGGCGATGCTATACGTGAAATGATGATTCTAAAATGCGTTTTTCTCTGTACTCTTTGTTCCAAGAGATTTGGAAAAAATATATGTTAAACTAGAGAATATGTGACGGGAATAGTTTTTTTTTTTAATTAGGATTTTTCATTATTAACGTCAGAAAAAAAAACGTAAATATGCCCCTTTTTATAACTAAGAATGCATTCTACTCTTCCTTGGGCCAACAAAATAACTCGAAAAATATTAACATACATTCTGCAAACCATCAAAAGGGAATAGTTTTCTTACTTTAAAAAAAAAAGGCTCTGATTCTTTTTAAATAACATAAAACCACCTCTTATATGAACTCTTTGCAAGTATGTTTAATCCTCAAATAGTAAAATAAAAATATGTATATAAAAACTATAAAAAATAACAATATGATAATAATATGATAAAAATAAATAATAACAAATTTTAACAGATTTATAATGGGAATACAGTGTTACAGTGTTAATTTCAGTATTTGTGACATTTCGTAAATTTAATACCCTCAAAAATGCTAATATTAGTGATGTAAAATTCTAACGCTTAGGGGTCCAGAATAATGTGCTAATCATGTCAAGAAAAAAAACAAAATAAAAAATTCAATACAGTTTTATCCAACTATCTTTTTAAAATCTTAAGGTGAAAATGTCCTTAGTCATGAAAATAAGATTGAAAACCCATTTACTACTCCACTGGATATAATAATAACCTAGCATCAAAAAGCCATATCCTATTCCGAACGAAAACCAGCAAAATTACATTATCACTATTCAATTACTGTGGAGTTAGCCTGGAGTTACTCTGGCAACACATATAACCCTAGTAGATATTATGGGGTTTAGAGCTCACGGTACAAGGTCGTAAACTGGCTGTTTTACCCTACGAGTACAAACACTTGGGGTTCAAATTGGATTGGTTTGAGTTAGAAGCGAAATGTCACCTCTGATCCGATCTCGATGGGAAACTCAGACCATAACCCTCTCCATTGCTCTTTGGGTGCCTTTTTTATGAGACCCATCGTAAGCGATTGTGCTGTGTGGTGGCGGTGACGAATATCACCACCCCATCTCATCCCGTGGGGCGTAGAAGTCGTCCGAGGGAAGGTATACCAGAGTACGGGCAGCAGTGTATCTCTGAGCACTGTGACACCATACTGCGATCGCCAACCCGCCTGCCAAGCCAAGCGATTATGGCACATCCCCCCAAATTACTTTTATTTATAAACTTGAATTTCGCGGGCTACCCTTAAATCGTCGCCTAAAACGTAAAAAATATCCGTTAAAAAAACATAAATCTAAACAAAGAATCTGCTACAATGGGCACTCCTACTTCCACTCCTTCATTCATCCTAACATTCGGTATAACAGTAATGACGCTTTCTCTTATAACTTGTACCACACGACATGTATTGAGGTATCGATAGCTTTAACGGTTTCACCCGCCACGGAGAGACAACATGACATTTTTACGTTTCCCGCCCATTTCTGTCATTCTTACACATGACGCATTGAATTGGTCACTGAACCTCTAATAGGGATAACTAAAAAAATAAAATTAGTCTGTCAGTTAGATTACCAAAAAATATTGGATACATATTTTTTCTTTAGTTCCAAAAACAAAAAATAACGAAGATACAGTGCGTTAAAATTTCGCGTGACGTCACGTCTTATTACACTTTTTACAAAGAGATCACGTCACAAGTATTACCATTGTAATTTTGTATTGAATTTGATAAAATAAAAAATACGTATCCAATATTTTTTGATAACTTAACTGACGGACTAAACAGAATTAATTATTTTTAACCTAGTCATCATACCTATTGGACCCTTTACAATGTTCGTATGTAAGTTTTCAAACAATTTTTAACCAGTTGCTAGTATCCAATTGAGCAGAAGTTTGGCTGTTTATATAATTTTGGTGACAATGCAATATTATGGTACCATCGAGCTGATCTGATGATGGAGCCGAGCTGAAATGGTAGGGCAGTCGAATTTGGGCTTTTTAGTTTTGTTGCCAGAAGTACTTTCTATTATACATGATATAGGGTATATAATTGATAAATCAAATCAGCTCCTTTTTTATTAAATAATAATATCACAGTATATGTAGTTTATGTAGTATATTTAGGGATTAGATTTAGACTAATGTTATTAATACTGTATTTTAAGTATATTTGTCTGTATTTTTTTTTTTTATTATTAGTCTCGTATTTTTACATATCGAACACCCCCGTCTTATATTGTTTTTTAACTCCTCTCCATCCAAAGGTTGCCTGGTAGAGATCACTCTTAGTGATAAGGCCGCCCATTGTGACACTTTCATTGTTTAGGTTAAGAGTTTTTTTTTTTTATACATTTGTAATCTTTGAGGTGTGACAATAAAGTATTATCTATCTATCTATCTATCACAGCGATAGTTAATATGGAATTTGTATAAAAAAATGTCCGTAAAAAGTTTTAGTAAAACGGCCACTGGTGCCGATTCTGTTGTTTACGAACGAAATAAATGTAATCTCACTATATCTCTTTCTAATAGTAAATATAAGAAAGGGATGCAAGATATTTTAGTCCTGTCAGTTTAATCCGATCACAAAAATGTTCTGTCTTTTTTCAATAAGGTTAACTTGAAAGAGAGGTGACTTGTCTAATATTAGTTAAGTTCGTAAACAACAGAATCGACACCACTATTATACTAAAACCTGTCATAAACTTAATTACTGCGTGATTATAACTTGAAAGTTATTTATGAACATGAATAGAATTTAAAATATTACTTTACATTGAGAATACAGTAATGAAGAATACATTGCTCAACTTGACACTGGCAAAATATATAAACCGTGTGATGCTAAATTAACCGGACAAGTGCGAGTCTATCGCGCACTGAGGGTTCCGTGATTTCCTATGTTACTCTAAATACTATAGACTTTTTATAGGCTTTCCTGTAATCTATATGTAAAGAACTATTATTCTGTATTTTTTGGCCCAGCATTTTCGGAGATAAAGGGGGGGGAATGGGTCAATGGTGGACATACATATGTGTACCAAGTTTCAGCTCAATCCAGTCCAATATTTTCGGACAGACAGATAGACGCACCGATAAGGGTTCCGTTTTTTTTTCTTTTGAATTTCGGAACCCTAAAAAGGACACCAATTCACATCAACTGCACTACGATTAGGTTATACGAAATAGTTTATGTTTGAGATCAAAATGGCTAATGCGGTTTTTGTATAGATGTTTTTTCATATCACAGCTTAACTCAGTAAATGTGATTGTACTTAGTTATGAAGTTAGGTTCAGAAACATTATTTACACCTTTATTCCACTGCTTTAGAAAATTTATTGTTAAATCTATATACTAATAATAAAGCTGAAGAGTTTCTTTGTTTGTTTGAACGCGCTAATCTCTGGAGTTATTGGTCCGATTCGAAAAATTCTTTCACTATAAGGAAGCTACATTATCCCCGAAGGTTATAGGCTACTTTTTATCTCGGGAACGCGAGTGAAACCGCGGGGAACAGCTTGTATATAGCTAAGTCGGTATAGGTCGAGTATACAATAAAAAAGCTGCCTACATATATGGTAAAACCATTACTAGTCGGAGCAAGAAGAGCCATAAATGCAGTTAACTGTTTTAAAAGGATTAGTATTTTTGTTTTTTATGAATAAACTCAAAAACTTTTTATTTCTTTGCATTGTTAGATCTGAATTTGTCAAAAATAAAAATCATTTTTTGTCTTCCGCAAAATCTACGATGATTTTTCTTTTAATGCCTCATACATTTGAACAAATATTTGCGACGTCATGGGCGCATTGGTATGTATTACAAATCTATTCCAACTCCCCTCCTTCAGCGTACAGTCACGCTCTAATTGCACCGGGCCGTCTGTACTCTGGACGGTGGTATGTTCAAGGTTGCCAGGAAGTTTACTGAAATGAAAAATTGACAAATGCTTTGCTGAGAATTTTTTGCCGTAGTGTTTTCAGGAACCTTTGGTAGTAACTTTCGACGTTCATAAGTGCCTAAAAGTTTTATTTTCATAAAATCATGTATTTATCGAATAACTATAAAATTAATCAAGATGTAAGCCATCAAAGATTATTATATGACGTCACAGGGAATGTCGGATCTCTCTGTATAATCACTGTCTAATTAGTAGTTTAAAATAAATGCTTATAATACGTTTCGATTACTTGGCCGATTTCAATGTTTATTTCACTCTTTGGCTTAGTTAGCACTAGTTTCCTTTTAATATTATATTAGTAAGGAAGTAAATATTTATAGAGTGTAAATTTTGTGTGGCTAAATTAACCTAAGCTTGTTTTGTAACTAGTAATTGTCAAGTTTATTTCCGGCTCTTTTCAGAAAATACACCCTTCTGAACCCGTATTATACCGGCATAGCCGTTCCCCACAGTTTCACTCGCATTCCCGAGATAAAAAGTAGCTTACAACCTTCGGGGATAATGTAGCTTCATATTAGTGAAATAATTTTTCGAATCCGACTGGTAGGTTCAGATTAGCTCGTTCAAACAAACAAGATTTGCTTGATTATTAGTATTATTATATAGATTAGAGTCAGACTATTTTTTTTTTAAGTTTAATTAATGCAGCTGCTTGCTCCACTGCAACATAGAGCCGTCCAAAGCCATCCATTGGTGTGAAATACTAAAGCTTTTAAATTCCATTTAACGCGTGCCGTATAACGTTTTTGTTATTATAAATATTACTTTAAACTCACAAAATGTTCACGCCATACCCCAAGGTGGGGCTTGGTACAGTTTGATGAATAAAAAAATAGATTTAATAGAACCACAGAATAAATACCACAAAATAGAACTAAATTATTTAACCAAAGTGTTTTTGTAATGGCTGTCAGAATATACAACAAACTACCAGAAATGTTAAGGGAAACTCAATTGCACGCATTAAAAATGAAGTTGAAATCATTCTTAATAAAGCATACTATTCTATACAAGATTTTTTGAATGATGATAATTTGTGTTGAATTTATATAATTATATTTGATTATTTACTAATATTTTACTTTTGACATTTTATTTAATGAAAGTGACATGCAATAATAGTAGGTACCTACGTTAGCTTTTTCTTTAAATTTAATTGTAATTTATTCTAAGTATTGTGATTATTTATATTTGCACGCCTAATGAGGCTATATACAGTGTTCCCAATGTTATTATATATATAACCTCCTGTTTATGCAAATAAATGAATGAATGAATTTTGATTTTTTTAATATATTTTTTTTCTCTAATGGCCTTTGGTGCCAAATCTGATGGTCGAATAATCGCACTTTACATTTCGTCAGTTTGCTGCAATTCCATCTATCTATATCTATCCTACATTACTAATATAAATGCGAAAGTTTGTGAGTGTGTTTGTTTGTTACTTCTTCACGCTCAAACGGCGGGATCAATGTTGATGAACTTTGGAGATCGAATCAGAAATAATGAGATCCGCAGGCGAACCAAAGTAACCTAACCTAGCAACATAGCCCGAAGAATTGCCAAACTGAAGTGGCAGTGGGCGGGGCATATTGCTCGTAGAACCGACGGCCGCTGGGGCAGAAAGGTTCTCGTGGGCTGGCCCCCCACAAGGTGGACCGACGGTCTTGTGAGGATCGCGGGAAACCACTGGATGCGGGTAGCGCAGACCGGCCATCGTGGAGATCCTTGGGGGAGGCCTTTGTCCAGCAGTGGACGTCTTTCGGCTGACACGATGCATGGCATGTATATAATGACCTAATTAGAATTCCCTTCGCTTCCCAATCATTTGTAGTCAGCGCAATGTTATGTCTATTCAGCCCTTCTATCCGTCATAGCGGCATTCACTCCTTCCTTAGTCATATCACCTTTCACACAATCCATCCATCTCTTTTTCAGTCTTCCTCTTCCCGTATATCCAACAACATTAATATTCATGACTCTTTTAGTCACATGGGTTTCATCTCCTCATAGCATGTCTGAACAGGGATAAACGGTTCCCTCTCAACTTTTCTAAATATTTGGGCCTTTGACAATCATCGGCTAGGTTCCCAGTAGGCAGCCGTTACCTCCTCGGACTTTCATTCATACATAATTGAATTTTGTAAATTATAATATTGATAAATTCAACGTCTTAACTCTAACCGATTGTGGTGGAAGGTGGTAGGGTGCTACCACTCAAATCTGATTCTTACCCGTCGTTGTTGCGGTAGGGGAACTTATCTCAATTTGGGCACTGTCGTCGTGTTTTTTTTAAACTAAAATCAAAAGAGATTATTTTAAAACGACTTCAAAAAGGAGGAGGTTCTCAATTGGACGGAATCTTTTTTTAGTTTTTTTTTTTTATGTATGTGCCCCGAATACTCAAAGACGCCTGGATTGATTTGGAAAATTATTTTTGTTAATTGTGTTGTTGATTGGTGGACACTTTAGAATAAGTATTTATTGTAAAATATTATGTTTTTGTCGATAAAATACTATTAAATATTTAATAGATTTTCTGCTGACATAAATTGTTTTTTTCAACCGTCTTCAAAAAATAGGACTTGGATCACCAAGTAAACGACCACTTCGCATCTGATATTTCACTGCACCACAGTTATTTTTTTTAATACTAGACTTTTAATGCTCACTTTTAAGAAAAACTCTACACCTCTTTACAAAACATTAAAATATAATAAAAATACAAAATAATACTATGCCAAAAACACGGCATACCACCCTACATTTTAATGAGATTCGGAAGCAAACATCTGTCGGCGATTGGATTAAGATATTATTCCGCCTCGCGACCGCGCCCGCCGCCTAGAGAATTACAAATCGTTCTTTGTTTACCTATTTATAATATTGTCTGTGTATCTATGCTTAATCTTGTCTTATTTGGTGGATTAGTGTAATAAGTGGTCGCGGTGGCGGGTTTTTGGGTACAGCGCCATCTGCTGATGAGTAGACGCAACTTAAAATAATATTTTTGTTATTTAAATTGTATTTTAGTATTTGTTGTTAGTATTTTATTTGTTCATTTAATTTTTTAAAAATAATCTCATTGACATCATTTTATTTTGGTATTTATTTGGAAACAATAAAATTACAAGTTAAATGACAATGAAAAAATAATTATTTATAGAGCGATTAAAAATCTTGTCAATTTTTAAAATTTATCTCGATTTGCTTCTGACTGTGCCATCTATTTGCTAAACTTTAAAAATATTGTGGCCCTTAGTGAAGTCCGCGAACTAGTCCAATCCTCCATGTTATTGTTAACAACAAGTTCAATGGGTTTCGCCTAGATGGCGCTATAGTGTATTTATAATATATTTAGACAATATTTTTACAATAAATAATAAAGCTCAATTATTATTATAAAATGTTTATGGACTTTTCGACCACCATCTAATCAATACAAAACTATTATGAGACCATTTCTACAGCAGATTACAGGTGCTAGTTTATATTTATTCATGTAAATAGGTACCTTACTACCTCAATCTAAATATTATTCAATGTTTTATCATCGAGCAATAAATAAAAAAATATCTTATTATCAAAAGCGGAATCCAACTAAACCGATTCTAGATAACATTACATTTTATAAATTATAAATGTACTAGCTTGTCCCCGTGGTTTCATCCGCGTTCATCATATCAGCCGAAAGACGTCCTCTGCTAAACAAATGCTTCCTACAAGGATTTCCACGATGACCGGATTTCCCGCAACCCTCACAAGATCGTAGCTCCACCTTGTGGGGGCCTGCCCACGCTGCGTCTTCCGGTTCGTGGTCGCCACTCGAGAACCTTAGCGACCACCGTGGGGTTTTAACCGGTACGAGCCCGGCATAACCTTGATGGGGCGGTTGGGTATCCATTGAGGATTTCCCCACCAAAGTAAAAAAAAAAAAAGTTTGAGAACTTTTTCGTGATTTCAGGGTTGGTCCCATGGTAAAAGTTGTTCATAATTGAAGAAATGGAACGCATCCCTAAGGCGCGACGCTAGCGCCCTCTACTTTCCTGCCTACTCACTTCACTTTTGTCTGTGATCTTTGTAATGATACTTTGCTTTATTATAATAATTAGTAAATTCAAGTCCCTCGAGTAATATATAAAATTAATAATTCCTACAATAATGATGAGTACAATACTCCCTAAAAATTTCGAAATAAATATTAATACATATACCTACAACTTTTTTTGTTATTACATACTTATAGATAATTACACCCAGACATAGGACAAACAGACATGTTCATGCACATAAATGTTTGTCCTGGATGGGAATTGAACCCACGACCGACGGCACGATAGGTGGCGTCTTAACCAACTGCGTCAACTGGCCTGTCATATAATAAATTCATAGGTAAATAATTCAAACATACTAATATTTTTTCATAAGGGGCGCTAGAATTTTTAAGCTGTAAAGGGGTCGCACTAAAAAGATTGAGAAACTCTGCCCTAAACTACGAGGTATTCCCCACAGTTTCGTATACCCAGAAGCGTTCAATGACAATTGCAAAAATTAGGTTATCAATACTCTTTGTCTTGTTATCACTTCAATTCAAATATCGTCCTCAATTCGATGCTCGGCCACTACATAAATTAATATAAATGTAAATAAAATGGATTTGTCTGTCTGTAATGCGAAAATAACGGCTTTTTACAACAAAAAAAAAACCTTTTTTTTAAACCAAAACAAAAAAAAAACTTTTTTTTAAGACACAAAAACGACGGGGTTGTTATAAGATTGACGTGTCTTCTGTGTGTGTGTATCTGTCTGGGGCCTCATAGCTTCTGAACGGATGGACAGATTTTGATTTAGTTATTTTTGTTTGAAAGGTGACTTAATCGAGAGTGTTCTTAGCTATGTTTCAAGAATATCTGCTCAGCCGTTTGAAAATTATGAATTATTCTTTAAACTATTTAGTTATTTACTGTGAGTCACTTGTGTTTGACCACAACCTCACCGTGGTCAGTGATGAAGGTGGTAAGCACACAAAGCCTAGAAAGGAACTGGCTCTCAAGTCACTTAACTTGAGCTTTGTGTGCTTACCACTATCGGCCACATCATCACTGACCACGATGAGATTGCGATCAAACAGGCATATAATTACGTACATACAGAATTCTCGAAAAAAAAAACAAACTAAAATTTTGTATGAAAAGATTTTTAAAAAATCTAGATATCATAGTAAAAGTTGTTCATAATAATGACTACCTACAATAATCCCTGAAAATTTGGACGGTGATTAAAAAATCTTCCCATATACTGGGAACCTTGCGGAAGCAGCAGCGGCTGCCTCGAGGATTTTTTTATAAGTATTTTTGTATATTTGTTACAAATAATTATAAATATAATAATAATATGATTTAATAAATTTAAAAAAAATAAAATAGCGAGTAAAACCCCGGGGCGTAGTGTAGAAATATAAAGATTTACCTAATCTTTAATCAACAAAATTTTACAACTAAAAATGATGTTAACAACAAAACAGAACTTTTGTTAACAATCAAAAATATTATCATATAATCTATGTGAATCGATTATTATGAGTAAAGATAGGATTATATGCATTAAAGCTTTCCGCCCCGCGATTTCATCCGTGATAAGGGATCACGTGTGAAACGCGATCACGTGGGGATCAATGTTACCCCCGGGCCCCCTGACGGATAGAAATCTCACTCTTCAGAATAAGACTATTCACAGGTGCGTGCGAAGACTGAATAAAAAAATATGTAAAACAAAGAAAAAGAAACGTAACGTATCAATCATAGTGTCAAATGAGACGTAGCATTTAAAAAAAAATCACTGCCATTCAAATTAATGAAATATCCGAAAATTCGCCAAAACATGCAAAATAAATATTTTGGCGTGTTTGCCGCATATAATGCCTTAAAAAACTTATATTGCATTAGCTGTTCCCCGTTTCACCCGCGTTCCAGGGATAAAAAGTAGCGCATGTCCTTCTCCACCTCATAGACTACCAGCATGCCAAATTTCACCGCGATCGGTTCATTGGTTTAGTCGTGAAAAGGTAACAAACAAACACAGTAAAATTCGCATTTATAATATTAGTATGAATTGGTGTAATAGTTTTTTTTTTATTTTAGGAATGAATGTATAATTTCTATAAATAAGTATGAATTATTTTGGTGTTTTTTTTGCGTATTTGGATCATAATATTATTGTATATTTCAACCATTTTAAGCTGCATATAATCCGGTCTTTAATTATCATACGCTGATATCGATTATCGATTTATGACTACTTATTATTCAATATATAAGAACTATCGACAATAATTTTGCTATATATTGTTTCATTGTGTCAACGAAGCAATAAGTGTGATTGGTTTTTTTTTTGTAAATAGTTGCGTCTTCTACACTATGATTGGTATGTTATTTTTATGTGATTTGCTTTTTTTTTTTTACTTATCGTTGTTACTCTTGAGTCTTCGGTACTAATAATTAAATAAAGCGAAATCTAAAATCCTACTTAATATATAAATGCGAAAGTTTGTGAGTATGGATGGATGGATGGATGGATGGATGTTTGTTACTCTTTCACGCTAAAACTACTGAACGGATTTGGGTGAAATTTGGAACACAGATAGTTTATAACCTATATTAACACATAGTATACTCTTTATCCCGGGAAAACATAAGATCCCACCGAAACACGGGCGAAACCGCGGGGCGGAATCTAGTTATTTCTATTTTTACGAAACCAACTGTCTGTTTTCGTCTTATTTGTTTCGTATTAAAAAGTCATTTATATTATTTTTAGTTCACACACTGGTTTATTATTGCTTATGTCCTTCTCCATGGTGGACCAATGGTCTTGTGAGGGTCGCGGGAAACCGATGGATGCGGGTAGCGCAAGACCGGCCATCGTGGAGATCCTTGGGGGAGGCCTTTGTCCAGCAGTGGACGTCTTTCAGCTGACATGATGATGATGTCCTTCTCCATATCATTATGTGTTCCAAACATGGCGATTGGTTCAGTGGTTTAGACGAGAAATAATTTTACCACCTCAAACTAAAGTTGCCAGAGGCCGCGGGGCGTTACCGGCCACTTAAATTGTGACAGCAAAATTTTTTTTTAGGCAAAATTCTACTCCTAGCTGTCCTTGTCCTTATTGAGGGGTCTCCAGACGCTGACAGTGATAATCAGGTAAGTTTATAAAAAATCTATTACCTAGCTCTAGGTATTCATTTGTTCGGCGTTTTCATCCGTGATTGCGAAGGAATTTATATTTTTCTGATATTCAAAGTATTTTTTATGTAATTTCAAGCTTTTATCTATTTGTGTACTAATTTTCAATAGTCATTGGTGCCGATTCTGTTGTTTACGAACTTAACTAATATTAGACAAGTCACCTCTCTTTCATTTTAACCTTTTTGAAAAAAGATAGAACATTTTTAATGCTGTCAGTCTAATCCATACCGTCGTAATGTACGGGTAAATAGTCGTGACCAATAAAGATCGCGCTTAAATTCACGTTGAAATGTGTGATCGGATTAAACTGACAGGACTAAAATATCTTGCATCCCGTTCTTATATTTACTATTAGAAAGAGATATAGTGAGATTAAATTTATTTAGTTCGTAAAATCAAAAAATCAAAATCAAAAACTCATTTATTCAATTTAGGCCCTGGTAAGGCACTTATGAACGTCAATAGTTACAAACATTACAATAGACTCTACCACCGGTTCGGAATACACTTGAACTGAGAAGACTCCGGCAAGAAACTCAGCAAGGCTACATTTTTTTTTTTTGTGGATCTTTCTTTTTTAAATTTATGTTATTCCTGTTCCAAATATACATAAAATTCATACAATTGTCACTTGGCCAGGGGGCCGCAAGTGCAGAGAGAAGCTACTACAACCATGTATTCTTGTCTTCAACGTAATGAGCCACCTTATAGTAGGCCTTGTCGATTAATTTCTGTTTAACATACTGTTTGAATTTATTGTACGACATCTTAGTTACTTCATATGGGATTTTATTATAAAAACGAATGCAGTTCCCGAGAAAAGACTTATTGACTTTTGCTAGCCTGAATCTAGGTGTAACAATTTTATCTTTGTTTCTTGTGTTTAGGTTATGGCGACTACTGTTAGTGTCAAATAAATTTAAATTTTTACGGACAAACATAATATTTTCAAAGATGTATAGCGACGGTAAGGTTAATATCTCAAATTCCATAAACCGTTTCCGTAGGGATTCGCGAGGACCCAAGCAATAAATTGCACGAACGGCCCTTTTCTGCAAGATAAAGATAGATTCCAAATCCGCAGCTGAGCCCCATAACAGAAGACTGTAGGACATTAGACTATGGAAATACGCAAAGTAAACCAACCTAGCTGTAGCCACATCTGTTATTTGTCTAATTTTTCTGACTGCGAAAGCGGCGGAACTCAATTTGCTAGCTAAGTTTTCTATATGAGGGCCCCATTGAATTTTACTGTCTAGTGTTATGCCGAGAAAAACTGTCGTATCAACCAGTTCGAGACTAACATCATCGACTAGGACACGACTGTCACTCTTAGCAACATTGGGGAGCGAAAATCTTATACATTTAGTTTTAGAGGAGTTAAGCATCAGATTATTGGCCGCAAACCATTTTGATATAGTTGATAACGTGTCATTAAGTTGTGTAAGCTCTGTGTCTTTTCTATCCACTTTAAAAATTAAGGAAGTATCATCTGCAAATAAAACTATATCGCACAATTCATTAACCATATAGGGCAGATCATTGATATACGCCAAAAACAAAAATGGGCCTAGAATTGATCCTTGCGGTACGCCTGTTTTAACTAAAGACCCCGAGGACGTAGTACCGCTAATACCTACTTTTTGTTGGCGACTGCACAGATAAGATGTTACAAGATCTAGTGCCACTCCGCGAACTCCATAGTGTTGGAGTTTTAAAACTAGGGTGTGATGATCTACGCAATCAAATGCCTTGGAAAGATCACAAAATACGCCAACCGCGTCTTGAGAGTTCTCCCAGGCTTCGAAAATATGCTTCAAAAGTTTAGCTCCGGCGTCGGTCGTAGACCGCCCTTTTGTAAAACCAAACTGGTGTTCGTGTAAAATTAGGTTATTGTTGAAATGAGCTAACAATTGATTCAGCATTATTTTCTCGAAGATTTTACTTAGCGCTGGGAGAACTGAGATAGGTCTATAATCGGAAGGATTATTTTTGCTACCGGATTTAAAAATGGGAACGATTTTACTATGTTTCATCAGATCAGGGAAAGAACCTTTATCAATACATTGATTAAAAATACCAGCTAGAATTGGTGCAATGCTAATAATAATTGAGCCGATGGCTTTGACTGACAGACCCCATAAGTCTTCTGTGTTTTTCAAGTTTAAAGACTTGAAAGCGCTTAATATGTCTCTAGCATCAATAAAATTAAACAAAAAATTTGGAATATGTGTAGGGAAATTATTTTTAAGTAGACACTCCGCTTTCACCGGGGATGATGCAAGATACTTAGTAGCTTCAGTAGGAATCGTTGAAAAATAAGATTCGAAAGCCGATGCCACTTCATATTTATCCGAAATAAGCTTATCATTAACTTTTAGTGTGACTGTTTCGTCTTCCTTTTTATTTTTACCCGTCTCCGTATTTATGACCTTCCAAACAGTTTTAATTTTATTAGACGAATTACAGACTTTATTGGCAATGAATATAGCCTTTGCTTTATTACAAACTAATTTAAATACCTTAGAATAGTTCCTAACATATGTATGAAATTCTTCGTTATTTGTATATGATTTTTCATGATAAAGTTCATACATCCTGTCCCTACTCAACCTTATTCCTTTAGTTGCCCATTCACAGAATTTCATTTTATTTGGCACCTTAGTAGATTTAACTGGGCAATATTTATTAAATCCATTACAAATCGCTGTAAATAGTGTTCCATAGGTATTGTTTGGGTCGTCGGATTCAAATAAGGTGTTAATGAGTTTTAGTTGTAATTGTATGTTAAATTTCTCTAAATTGGCTTTAGTTGTTGGTCTAAATGTTCTATTTACAAGTAAATCTTGACTCTTATAAGGCAATTTAACAACTTGAGCCAAATGATCCGAGCGGACACCGTTTATTAGTGACTTTTCTATAATACTCCCATTTGTTATAATGTTATCAATACATGTAGAAGATGTGGCTGTTACTCGAGTTGGTTCATTAAACAAAAGATCCATATTAAAAGATTTAAAAAGAGAAATAAAATTGTTCCTATCCGATGAAGTAACAAGGATGTCAATGTTGAAGTCACCACAAACTATTATTGACTTTTTGGACTTAAATAATTTACTAAGAATTTCTTCTATAATAGAATAAAATAGTGAAAAGTCAGAAGCCGGTGGTCTGTAAACACATACGATAATGGAGCTTTCGATCTCTGCACATGCTACCTCACATACGCGCTCCACAGAATGACTACATATATCTGTCCGATTCTTGAATTTAATATTGTTATTGAATAAAATAATAGATCCACCACCGTTGGCAGACACTCTATTGAACGCACTGGCGACTGTGAAATTGTTAATGTTAAATAGCATCATATCAGCCTTTAACCAGGTTTCGGTAAAGCATAAAATATCAACTTTAATTTTATCTAATAATAGTTCAATATCATAGATTTTGCCAGAGAAGCGATTAATGTTCTGATGCAATAGTATTATATTATGTCTTGGCTTCTCTTTTGTCGAAATTACAAGTTTAAAGAGTTAATCACAATATTATTAGTATTACTAGATAATACTGCTTTGACACTTAGCCTACTGTTTGTTATATTTACTATAAGCATATCAATATTATAGGCTATCAATGTAGCAATCAGGATTTTTGATTTTCTAGGCAAGCTTACCAAATCCTGAGTCACTTTAAATCCACTAATAAATTTATTAGTATCAAAAAATAAAAATAATTCATTATAAAATGTCAAATTATGTAAACAATTATTTAAGAACATAATATAGTTGTTTTCTTGTTCAGTATAATCAACGGAATAGGGGAAAGCACACAAAATTACTTTCAGTACCCCTATCTTTTGTAAGGACTCATAACTATTATAAAGGTCCTTCCTATGTACACCTAACCCATGTCCAACTAAGATAACAACTGTGGTGTACTTGTCAAATTTCATATTAATTATGCTCTTAATAATTTGTATGTATGAAGCACCTGGCATACAATAATTAACAACTGGTTGTTTGGAATGATTATTAATAAATGAACCTAAGTTTACTCCTATTTTGTCTGAAAAAAACGACTGTTTTATATTTATTTTGAAGTGAGCTATCCATCTTATTACTCACACACTGCTCAGCTTGTCCAACTTCAGTTGATACTGGCACCGACTCACCAATAGACACATGCATACAGCCACAAGTATGGTTGTTAGTGAGAGACTCAAACCTGTCTTCATTGTACTTACACATGTCTACTAAATGAGTCGCCGCCAATATGTGCTCTTTTATTTCCTGTTGGGATTTCTCATACTTGATGAGTAAATCTTTTAAGCACAGCTCTTTATATTCCAAGTCAGAGAGCAACCGCTGTGTGTCAGTATCATACATGTCCAAACTATTTTTTAACTTAATATTACATTTGTTTAATTTTTGTATAAGATTGCAATGTTTACTTTTTTGTAGAACTGCATTACGGTAACAATTTTTCTTATTTACTCTTTGACTTTTTGATGAATTTATTCAGTTTTAAATACTTTTTAATCTTATTGTGACTTGTCATTACATGGTTAGATTGATCACAGATTGAATCTGTTAAATCAATAGTTAGAGTGGCCGATGGGACAGACAGCTGACACGAATCACTCCCTACCAGTTCATCATACAGGCTTAAGGTGTTGTTGACCTGATGATTGCTTATGTCTAGATTTAGCTGATTTATTTGGCAGTGAGCTTGACTTAAGCTGCCCTCAAGCTCGGAGATACGAGTAAGCGCTTTTTCATATGTGTCACTACAGGCGCTGAAAGATGTTACAATTTCCTGAAGCTGGTTACGCTGTTCGAGGATGTCCGCACAGCTGCTGTGGAGTTCCGCCAACTCACTCTTTAATTTACTATTGTGCGTTAAGATATTTTTAAATTCTTCTTCACTGTCCTCACGTTCTAGATTTAATTTGTCACAGAGGTTCTGGGACGCTTTGAGTTCAAGTAGGGCCTTCCTGAGCTTGTCCTCCATGTCGCGAGCAGTGGCCTTGCGTGTCAGCATGTTAGACATGAATCCACAGACCCTGCAACACAAACACAGAGAAGCTGAACAGTGAACAACAAAGTGGGTTTATTATTGAGAAAGTATCTACCTATTTATTGACCTATGAAACTAAAATAAATTAAATATTGAGTTAAAGGCTTTAATGTGGACTATTATCAAAGTATGTGTTAAGAGTTTATGTATACATTCAATAGAAAGAAAGAAAGAAAGAAAACTAGTAAGTTTAATGAAGAAAATAAACTAGTATATTAAGAGATTTTTTATTTTACTTTTGTAAACAAGAAAATAGGACTGTGGTCTGTGTAACTAATAGTTTATGTTAGCTAACCGTTGAGTACCTATGCTGTATAGTATTATGTGTATAAATACTGTCTGTGGCTGTTATAATTGTCTGCAACTATGTTTCCACTTATTGTCAAACAGGAAGAGACTTACGGCGCCAATGAATGTATGGTAAGAAGCTCACGTCACAAGTATGAGCAGTGTATAGTGTCCGCGCAGTGATAATATAGAAAATAATTAATATACTTATCAATTTAAACAAATTACTCCCCAGGTTTTTGGCGATGATTTTTAAATTTTTTCCGTTTGTATGACAGCTCCTTTTCAATGATTGATTTCTGGATTTATACAGTGTTGATATGGAAACCAACACTTCACACGATATATTGATTAATATTTTCTATTATAAGTTAGTTAATTCGATAAAATAACGATTTTTAATAATTATAATTAAATTAAATTTATTAGAGGAAATTTTTGACAACCAGGTAATTTGGGTTGCCAGGTGCGAATTTCTTCAAAGGAAATAGCTTATTTATTTTGAATGTGCCTAAATCAAAAACAAGCAGAACAAAATTTCTGGCATGCAGTTTGCATTCTTACCTGTTAATTGAATTACCTTAAGCGCCGCAAATATGCATCTATAGGCAATGGATGTATTTTTGTGGCGTTTGGTGTTGAAACACTGGGGCCGTGGGGCCCAGATGCCCTTCTTTTGTTTAAAGAGGTCTCCCGGTGCCTTATTGAGACCTCCCGTGACAGGAAGGCTGGTGTCTATCTAGGACAGCGGATCAGCATTGCCATTCAACGTGGCAATACCGCCAGCCTTCTTGGCACGTTCACTCAGGGCAGTGATCTGGCACAACTTTTCTACTTGTAAATATTTTGTATTTTGTAAATTTAGTGTTAGAGTTATATTAATTTTTAGTTGTAAATATTTAATGTTGTAAAAAATAAAAATGAAGACGTTCGTAAACGACAGAATCGGCAACCATTATTTTTATTTTCTACAGTTTTTCAATAATATTTGTACTTACTTACTATGATATACAATATTTACAATTATTTACAAGAAATATACAAACTACATATAAAAAATAAGGCTGGCAGCGTTCCCTCTTTGTATGGAAAAAGCTCCCCGCCCGCCGGTCCCTGTGACCTCAATTAATTTTGAAGATAATGTTCGAGAAAATCGGCGAGCCTCGGACCCCCAAGGACCCATGGTCTCGACCGCAAAAGGCAAAAATAAGTAATTTGGGCCAATAGAAGCGTATTTTTTGGATTTAGAATTTTCCGCACCAGCCGCAGCCGCTCCTGCAACTCTACATGTAGCTGGCAATTGAGATGGCGCAAGTGTATCAACACATATGGCATCCCACACCAACGACTTACCGACACTCCATGGGATCAAAGACATACCATCCGGTCTCTTGCCATCGCCACGCATAATACCGACTGGTTCCAGTACAGAAGGCACATTGGCGACAACAAAAAACTATGATTATATTAATTAATTCTGAATAACAAATTAAAAAATAACGCCGCAGTTCGTGGGTGGGTTCATATCCCAGGTCAAACGTTTGTTTGTGTGTCTGTGTATTTATGTGTGTTACTACCACTCAAAGACAATGAAATCAAAATGGGACCACCTTGAAGCTATACCTAATGAACCCAACGCTAAAATAATTATTTAAATTGGTTCATAAACTGAATTGAGAACCACCTCCTTTTTTAAGTCGGTTAAAAAACGGGGCACAATACCATTTACTATTCCTTGCCCTTTACCCCTCCTCATGAGCCTTTACTCTCGCGCAAGAACACTACATAAAGTTACAAGATATTTAGAACCAAAATCTTTTCTTTCAGTTCCACAGTCTATACGAGCCGTTTGCTGGTTGTCCTCCAATCCACGTCCACTACTTGCTCCCTCATGAGTATGACTGCACCAAGTTCTACTACTGTGAGTACGGGCTGAAATGGATAGAACCCAGAGACTGCGCACCTGGGACTGAGTTTTCGGCTGAATTACAGGTACGTATTTACAAGGCTACCACATCCTCAATCTCTCTCTCTCTCTCTCTTTCTTGCAGGATATATTTTATGTACCTAAATTATGAAGTTTATTTTGAAAAGAGTAATTGCTGAGTTTATTGCCGGCTCTTCTCAGCAAAAGCTACCTTCCGAACCGTGTATTAGAGTCTGACAATTCATAAGTGCCTGTGAAGGTCTATTTGAATAAATAATATATCATTTCATTTCAAGTTGAAATCTGTCGCCAAGCACCTTCCGGTGTGTTCCGACAGCTGCACTTGAGAGCCAGTTCCCTTCTAGGCTTTGTGTGCTTACCACCATCGGCCACATCATCACTGAACACGGTGACATTGTGGTCAAATACAGGCCGACTGACTGACTGATCTATCAACGCACAGCTCAAACCACTCGACATATTATACAAATTCAGCGAGATCCGGGTAACTATTATACCCGATTTCGACAAAAACTGTTTGAATTCCTGATTACGAAAATGAATTTGACTATTTAGGATGACAGTATTAGTTGGGGTGGAGGTTTCAGACCCCTTCCCCGAATCGTAGTGTGGACGACTGTAGTATTTCCAAGACATGAAGATGAACGATAAAACGGTAACTAATTCAATATCTTTTACTCAGGTTTGTGTCCATCCGTTTATGTCAAACTGTACATTACCTGGCTACTCGACAACTGAGGGAACAACTACTACTACCTCTGCTCCTACATCTTCCCCTGCTCCTACATCAACAACAGAAGCTTCATCAACGCCCACTGACTATGAACTACCTAACGGGTGTCCTTCCAACTTTAGCGTAGACTTATTGCTGCCACATGAATCCGACTGCGACAAATTCTACTACTGCGTATCCGGTGTGAAGGTTGAACGACAGTGCGCACCTGGGACTCATTTCAATCCTCAAATACAGGTTTATATTTTTAAATCTATATTAATAATAAAGCTGAAGAGTTTGTTTGATCGTGCTAATCTCCTGAGTTACTGCTCGACACATTATTTCACTAATAGGAAGCTACATTATTCCCGAAAGTTATAGGTTACTTTTTATCCCGGGAAAGCGAGTGAAACCGTGGGCAATAGCTAGTAATAAATAAATATGGTCCACGCTGTCGTATATCTATCTATATACTATTATTAAATATCTATTATATAATTTGTTTGATTGTTTGTTTGAACGCGCTAATCTCTAGAACTACCGGTCGGATTTTATATCCTCTTTCATTAATAGGAAGCTACATTATCCCCAAGTGCCCATAGGCTGGTTATTATCACAGAAACGCGGACGAAATCGCGGGGGCTAGCTAAATGTATTTGTTGGTTTGTTAGTATGATCTTTCCCGTAGCAATAAAGAAACATAGCGATGTGATTCTTGCATAGAGATAGTTTATAGAACAAAGAGTAACATACTCAACTTGTTATCTCGGCATCGCGGGTAAAATGCGAAGCGAAAGCTATTTAATAATAAAAATCAAATAAATATTTCCAGGTATGTGACTGGCCTGAGAATGTAGGCTGCGCCGATTCTAGTACCAATAAACCAGAACCAGAAGACAATGAAACTCTGCCTACAACTACTCAAGCTCCTACATCTACTCCCGCTCCTACAACTACTCAAGTTCCTACAACAGATCTGCCAAATGGGTGTCCTTCCGACTTTGACGTGCACTTACTACTGCCACATGAATCCGACTGCGACAAATTCTACTACTGCGTGTTTGGTGAGAAGGTTGAGAGACAGTGCGCACCTGGGACTCATTTCAATCCTCAAATACAGGTTAGCATTTGATTTTATGAACAACCTACCACATAATATATCCTATTCCTTTACATATTTAAATGTCCCAATCCCAATCTTCGAAATATATAAAACGAAAACATGACTGACTGATTGATCAATCAGCGCTACCTTGATCTCTTAAACCACTGGACGGATAACCCCAAAAGAGGTAAAATAGGAGACTGCAAGTAATACCGTGGAGCAGAAAGCTAAAATGAAATAATATTTTACAGGTATGTGACTGGCCTGAGAATGTAGGCTGCGTCGATTCTAGTACGAATAAACCAGAGCCTGAGTACAACGAAACTCTGCCTACAACTACTCAAGCGCCTACGACTACCCCTGCTCCTACAACTACTCAAGCTCCTACAACTACTCAAGCTCCTACAACTACCCAAGCTCCTACAACCACACAAGCTCCTACAACCACACAAGCTCCTACAACCACACAAGCTCCTACAACAACTCAAGCTCCTATGACAACTCAAGCTCCTACAACAACTCAAGCTCCTATGACAACTCAAGCTCCTACGACAACTCAAGCTCCTACAGCCACACAAGCTCCTACAACTACTCAAGCTCCTACAACCACACAAGCTCCCACTACAACTCAAGCTCCTACAACCACTCAAGCTCCTGCAACTACTCAAGCTCCTACAACAACTCAAGCTCCTACAACCACACAAGCTCCCACAACAACTCAAGCTCCTACAACCACTCAAGCTCCTGCAACTACTCAAGCTCCTACAACAACTCAAGCTCCTACGACAACTCAAGCTCCTGCAACTACTCAAGCTCCTACAACAACTCAAGCTCCTACGACAACTCAAGCTCCTACAACCACACAAGCTCCTACAACTACCCAAGCTCCTACAACCACACAAGCTCCTACAACAACTCAAGCTCCTACAACAGCTCTACCTAACGGATGTCCTTCCGACTTTGACGTACACCAACTGCTGCCACATGAATCCGACTGCGACAAATTCTACTACTGTGTGTATGGTGAGAAAGTCGAGCGGTCTTGCGCACCTGGGACACTCTTCAACCCTGAATTACAGGTCAGTAGTATAATTTTAATGAAATAAATATACCTGTCTAATTAATGGTGATATGGAGGAGGAAGGTGGATGACCCTTCCATTCAAGAGGGAAGATCTTCCGGCAGGTTGGGTCATCGTGGCTGGGGACCGCTTTAACTGTAAATATTGGAATCTTGTTTATGGCCTTACAAATTTTTTTAGTGCGATATTTAATCTTTTGTCGCTGTCTATTCAGCGGTCAGTGAACCCAGTGAGCCGGTCAGTAAGTCGGTAAATCGGTCTTGATAGGTGTCGCTACAAGTGACATTGACAGTTGAGAAACACAATTTTAATGCAGTTCAACTAAATAGAGCAAAGGTATATCCCATAAGCAGCCCTAGCCTCGATGACACTGGTCGTGGGTTCGATTCCCATCCAGGACAAACATTTGTGTGCATGAACATGTCTGTTTGTCCTAAGTCTGGGTGTAATTATCTATATAAGTATGTATTTACAAAAAAAAAGTAGTATAAGTAGTATATTAGTTATCTGGTTGTCCATAGTACAAGCTCTGCTTAGTTTGGGATCAGTTAACCTATGTGATGAATGTCCCAGGATATTTATTATTATTTATATATCTATGTGCTAAGTTTCATCCAAATCCGTTGAGCAGTTTTTACGTGAAAGAGTAACAAACATCCATACATCCATTCTCACAAACTTTCGCATCCAAAATATTAGTAGAATATGTTCCAGGCCTCCTTTAACCGTACTTAAAAAAAAATTACAGGTTTGCGATTGGCCTCAGAACGTAAACTGCTCTAATTCTGGTAATGGACCCAGCGGTTGCACTAATGGGATCAACTGTCCGGATAATAACACTGTCGATGACGCAATATGCCGTGACTCCTGCAATCTCCCACCTTGGGCTCATGCTGCAGACTGCGACAAATTCTACAGATGTGAAGGTGAAAAAGCAGTCTTAGTGACATGCTCTGAAGGCCTACATTTCAACACCGCCACTAAAACATGCGATTTCATCTGTAATGCAGGATGCTTGAGACAGAAGGTTCAGACAACAGTTTCAGCTGAAGGGATTAAGGTTTTCGTGCCATGGAATAAGGTTGATAGTCGTTTGAGAACATTTTTAGATGATAATTAATTAAGAATAAATTATTTTATAAGGTTACATTTGTTTTTTTTTTTACATTGGAACGTTTTTTTAAGGGTTCTGTATTCAAGGGGCCACAAGGTGCTATATACTATTAACTTGTTGTTGTTTGTTTGACTGAGTGGCCTTAAGTTTACTCTAGATCGTAAACGAAATCTTAGTAAATTTATTACAAATAGAAAAGTTGTCCCAGATCTCTACCTTGTGCAAACATTCCAAGAAGGCTGGCGGCATTGCCACGTTGAATGGCAATGCTAATGCGTTGTCCTAAACAGACGCCAGCCCTCTTGTCACTAGAAGCCTCAATAAGACGATGTGAGACCTCTAAAAAATTTTAAAATAAATAAACTAAATAAATTACAGACCTGTTGATATTTTTTAAGAATTTATATGACTCAAAACCGAACACTGAAGGTAATTGACACACTCATTGACTAGAGTAGTTGCAATATTTTTTTAACTTTAAAAATAATGAAAGCGGGCCGTTAAAATTAACAGATAAAGGACATTTTCATTATTTACTTTATTATACTGTAATTAAAACAAATACTATCATGTCAGCCGAAAGTCGTCTGCTGGACAAAGGCCTGCCCTAAGGATCTCCACGATGGCCGGTCTTGCGCTACCCGCATCCAGCGGTTTCCCATAATTATGTAGCTAATAATAATATCCTGGGACATTCTTCACACACGGTTATCTGATCCCAAACTAAGCAGAGCTTGTACTATGGAAACCAGATAATTGATATACTACATATACTACTTTTTTTTTGTAAATACATACTTATATAGATAATTACACCCAGACACAAGACAAACAGACATGTTCATGCACACAAATGTTTGTCCTGGATGGGAATCGAACCCATGACCAGCGGCGTGATAGGTGGTGTCTTAACCAACTGCACCAACTGGCTTGTCAAATAATATAATAATATTTCATTAAAGACGCCTACATAACAATTCATAGCAAAGATAAGTTACCGAGTCACCTTGCATGCCATTGGCACACACTACAAAAGAAGCAGGACTACAAAAGTGGGTAACTGGGGTTGGGATGCTGGATTCGCCGATGAGCGTTAGGACCTCAGGCTCAATATTGTTGAAATTAAATGAAATATTATTTATTCAAATAGTCACAGGCACTTATGAATTGTCAGACTCTAATGCACGGTTCGGAAGGTAGCTTTCGCTGAGAAGAGCCGGCAATAAACTCAGCAATTACTCTTTTCAAAATACACTTGATAATTTAAATAAACTTCATAATTTACATAAAATATATCCTGAAAAAGCGAGCGCTACACCCAAGCCTTTTTGTCACTTAAGAGGAAGCTATCTGCGTATGTCTCCGTCTCTTACTAAACTGAAGGGGACAAGCGAAACAGGAGAGACGTAATTTTAGTAAAAAAGATGCTTTTATGTTATTTAAAAGAAAAATCCCAATTTAAAAAAAAAACTATTTCCCGTCACATATTCTCTAGTTTAACATATATTTTTTCCAAATCTCTTGGAACAAAGAATACAGAGACAAACGCATTTTAGAATCATAATTTCACGTATAGCATCGCCTTAAATACTCGTTAATATTGTAGCAAGCCTACTTTACTCTGTAGAGTAGTGACGTGCCGCCACAGCACTTCTACAAATCCTTAAAAATAATCCAACAACTTCAAGTAATCATTTAGATTAGTGAAAGTATCTAAACGTTGAAGATAATTAAGGTATTAGTATTTGTTTATCAATAGTAAGTAGGTAGTAGTACTACGTCATTTTTCCGGTCTCAGAACTGTCTTATCTGTTTTATAGCTAGGAAACATCCTGCGGTTTTACTCGCGTTCCCGGGATAAAAAGTAGCCTATAATCTACAAGGATAATGTCGCTTCCTATTAGTGAACGATATAATTCTAGTCTTCTCGTCCCAAATACCGCAGTGTCTTAAGTCGAAAGTCTTCGACCAGTGTGTGTTGCCAGTGATGACTTACGGAGCAGAGACGTGGTCGCTTACGATGGGCCTCATAAGAAGGCTCAGGGTCACCCAAAGAGCGATGGAGAGGGCTATGCTCGGAGTTTCCCTGCGAGATCGAATCAGAAATGATGAGATCCGCAGGCGAACCAAAATAACCGACATAGCCCGAAGAATTGCCAAACTGAAGTGGCAGTGGGCGGGGCACATCGCTCGTAGAACCGACGGCCGCTGGGGCAGAAGGGTTCTCGAGTGGCGACCACGAACCGGAAGACGCAGCGTGGGCAGGCCCCCTACAAGGTGGACCGACGATCTTGTGAGGGTCGCGGGAATCCGCTGGATGCGGGTAGCGCAAGAACCGGCCATCGTGGAGATCCTTGGGGGAAGCTTTTGTCCAGCAGTGGACGTCGATGATGATGATGATAATGTAGATTACAACGACACCCCTTAGGTGCCGCTCCCCAGGGGCGGTAGGGTATGCATGAGGATTTCCCCACATAAAAAAATTAAATAAAAAAGCTCAAAATGTATTTTACGACATAAAATTAAAAAGAAAAGGCGGTAATAGCTCAGTGGTAGTGACGTCGGATGCCGCGACAAAGGTCATGGGTTCGAATCCTACAATGAGCTTGAGCTTTAGGTGAAGGAAAACATCGTGAGGAAACCATAGCACGAAGGTAAGGCACATTGTAGTATCCGTCTGGCTGGCTACCACCCTCAAGTTGAAAATCTGTCGCAAACACCTTCCGGTCTGTTCCGGCTATTGCACTTGAGATCCAGTTGCCTTCTCGGCATTGTAACAGGTCGGCAACACATTGGCAATACCTCTGGTATTGCAAATGGCGAGTGTTCTCAGTTCAAGTGTATGTGGAACCGGTGGTAGAGTCTATTGTAATGTTTGTAACTATCGACGTTCATAAGTGCCTTACCAGGGCCTAAATTGAATAAATGAGTTTTGATATGATTTTTTGATTTGATAGGCGACGGTAACCACTTACCATCAGGTGGACCGCCTGCCTGCTTGTCAAACTTCTGACATAAAAAATAAGTTTTATCTAAAATCAAAAATATCCAATATTTACAACAAAAAATGATGTTAATAAGAAATCAATATTATTATCACATAATTTATCTTGTAAATTAATTATCGGATATTATCAATACCTAATTGTGACAACTTGATATTCAATATATAAGATAGTTACAGTTTATATTTCTATAGTTTCTTTGTGGAAGCAAAGTATAATCATACAGTGATTAATCGCGTTTTTTTTAAAAAAAAGTTGCGTCTCCTTTGACGCTATGATTGGTATGTGGTTTGCCTAAGTTTTAAAAAAAAATTTTAAAAGTGTGAATTTTTATATAAAGCTTGACCCGCCCCAGCTTCACCTGGGTTTTTTTCAGTTTCTGTACTATAATATGCATGTAAATAATAATATAGCATTTTATTCAGATCATACATTCAAATTCAAATTCAAATTCAAAAGTGTCTTTATTAAATGAACTCATTGCAAGTATTTTTAATCGTCAAATTTGTAAAAATAAAAAATATGTATATAAAAATAAACTATAGAAAATAAAATAAAATATTAAAATTAACAATATGACAATAATAATAACAAAAATTATAATAACAATAAATAGCATGTGAAGCGAACAACTCATTGAAATGCGTTCTTGTCCTCTATAAAATCAGAAACTTTATAGTACCCTTTTTTGTACAACTTATCTTTAATTAGCTTTTTAAATTTTAACACGGACAATTCTTGAATTTCTTTGGGTACTTTGTTAAAGAAGCGTATACATTGCCCCTTAAAAGAATCCCTAACTTTGCTCAAACGAGTTACAGGTATAGCAAGTTTATCCTTATTTCTAGTGTTTAAACTATGAGTGTCGCTATTTTTGGGAAAGTTATGAATGTTTTTTCGAACATAAATTAAGTTTTCATATATGTACTGTGACGACACTGTCATTATATTTATAGTTTTAAATTTATTTCGTAGGGAGTCTCTGGGACTTAAATTATATATAGCGCGAATAGCCCTCTTCTGCAGAATAAAAATTCTATTGATGTCGGCACCGCTACCCCAAAGGAGGATGCCGTAAGACATCAAACTATGAAAATAACTAAAGTATACTAATTTTGCCGTTAATTCATCAGTGAGAGAACGAATTTTCTTCACTGCATAAGCTGCAGAACTAAGTCTATTCACTAAATTATTAATGTGAGGACCCCATTGTAGCTTATCGTCTAATGTAATACCTAGAAATACAGTACTTTTAGCAAGCTCCAGTTTTTCGCCCTTAATAACAATATTGGCATCGGAGTGTTTTACATTCGGTAGACTGAATCTAATACATTTAGTCTTTTTCTCATTGAGCATCAAATTATTAGCTGTAAACCAATCAACAACTACTGAAAGAGCATTGTTCACATCGTCAGAATTAAAAACATGTCGTTTCACTTTGTAAAGAAGTGAAGTATCATCAGCAAACAATACTATTTCATTTTTCTTTTCTACAAGATAAGGTAAATCGTTGATGTAAACTAGAAAAAGAAAAGGTCCAAGAATAGAACCTTGTGGGACGCCCATAGTAACTAAGGACCCAGGGGAAACTTTGCCATTAACATCAATCTTCTGAATCCTATCACTCAAGTATGAATTCAAAAGACTGAGTGCAGTGTCTCTAATACCGTAGTGGTGTAATTTCTTGATGAGCAATTCATGATGGACACAGTCAAAGGCCTTGGATAAGTCACAAAAAACACCGAAAGTATCACGTGAATTTTCCCAGGCGTCAAAAATATGTTGAACAAGCTCAACACCAGCATCGGTTGTTGAGCGACCCCTTGTAAAACCGAATTGATTACTGTGAAGCAGTCTATTACTATTAAAATGTATCATTAATTGATTAAGAATGATTTTCTCAAAAACTTTACTAAGTGTCGGTAGTATAGAAATTGGTCGATAATTAGTGGGGTCCGCGGTACTACCGGCTTTAAATAAGGGAACTACTTTACTATACTTCATTAGATCAGGAAATAAACCACATTCAATACACTTATTAAAGGTAATAGCCAGATATGGCGCAATACAATCAATTATAGAGTTAACAAGTTTGACAGAAATTCCCCAGAGGTCAACAGTCTTTTTTAAGTCTAGAGATCTGAATGTTTTAATAATATCACTAGAGGTAACACTTGAAAACTTAAAGTCATCAGTACATTCTGTAACATTTTCCCTTAGTAAAGATACAGCGAGGGTGGGAGAGGTGTTAAGAGATTTAGTAATAGAAACTGGAATATCTGTAAAAAATGTTTCAAATGCGGCAGCAACTTCTAGGTCTGATTCAATAACTTTATCATTAATCTTGAGTTGAATATCATTATTATACGTTTTAACTTTTCCAGTTTCGCTATTTATAATTTTCCAAGTCATTTTAATTTTATCTTGACTACTTTTAATTTTATTGCTAAGATATTTAGATTTCGCCGCGGCACAAATGCGTTTAAATAATCTAGAATAATTTCTTACATAATCCGCAAAAACAGGACTATGATTATACTGCCTTTCGCCATATAGGTCATACAATCTTTGTCTACTTTTATGAATTCCCACCGTCGCCCAATCATTAAATACACTGTGGGTTTTTTGTTTTACATTTTTTGATTTAAATATTGTATTAAACTCTGTTTTGGTTAGATTAAAAATTTCATTATAGAGGTCATTTGCATCATTATTATAAGGTAAATATGGTAATTTACTCAGGATATTATTCCTAAATTTTTCTAAGCGAATTTCACTCATAGGTACACATTTAATATATTTTTTTATCACCTTAGTTCTAGGTATATTGAAAGTGACCATCTGACCACAATGGTCAGAAGTTATTTTACTAAAGATGGACTTAGTAACAGACTGCAAGTTTGTATATATATTATCAATGCAGGTTGCTGAAGTAGCAGTAACCCTAGTTGGTTCAAAAAAAAGATTTACAAGATTGTAACACAAAAATAACGATTTAATTCTATTACTCAAAGCATTATTATCCAAAATATTTATATTAAAATCACCACAAACTATAATATTCTTTTTAGCTTTACTTACTCTAAACAATGTTTCATCCATACATTTTTCAAACAAATCAAAACTCGCGGATGGGGGTCTGTATACGCTCATTATAATGAACTGCTCAAGCTCTACACAGGCTATTTCAAAAGTACATTCAATAGACAGGTTCACAATATCATTACGCTCTTTAAATTTTATATCATTCTGAATAACTATTAAAGAACCACCATGTATAGCATGTTTTCTACTGAATGAACTTGCAACCCGGTGGTTACTAAAACTGAACATGAACTGACATACAAAGTAGATTTTTAGTCTAGTCTAGTATTTGCTTCTTGCTTGTTTTCTGTAGATCTGTTTGCCAGTCGGCAAAGGCCTCCTCCAACCTTTTCCATTCCTGTCTTTCTTGAGCCACTCTGTTCCACATAACTCCTGCCATTAGTCTGATGTCATCATCCCACCTTTTTTGGGGTCTGCCTCTTTTCCTTTTTCCTTCTCTAGGGTACCATTGTGTCACAGTTTTGCTCCATTTGTCTTGTCCTCCTGTCCTTGTCCTTTGATGTAATGAGATCCCGATCAAACTCTCTAACTAACAACTATATGCATAAAAAAACCAAATATGCATGTATTATACATATAAACCTTCCTCTTGAATCACTCTATTACTAAAAACTACATTAAAATCCGTTGCGTAATTTAAAAGATCTAAGCGTTCAGACAGCGGGAGCGACTTTGTTTTATACTATGTAAAGACTAGCTTACCCGCGACTTCGTCCGCATTAAAGTATATTTAGCTGGCATACTAGTAAAATTATAAAAAAAACCCTAAATTTCAACCTTGAACTTTCCCCTCTCTTTAGGGTTGATTTCGAGAGAGAGATTCTTGAGAAACTATGAATTGCCCACACAAACTTTCAACCCCTATTTCACCCCCTGTAAGAATCACATATTAGACTCATTTATTCAGTTTAGGCCCTGATAAGGCACTTATGAATATCGATAGAGACAATCTATACAATAGACTCTACCACCGGTTCCACATACATTTAAACTGGGAATAGTCCGGCAACAAACTCAGCAAGGCTTATTTTATATTGTGAATGTTTCTTTTGAATGTATTAAACACATTTGACACTTGTAGAGAGCCTTCTAAAATTGTTCTATATTTTTGTAAAAAGAGAACCCAGATTTCAAATATTATTTATAGATTTCAATAGGGTAAAACCGAGATAGATGCCCCAGTAGTATAGGTCCTCCAATTATAATTACTCTAGTAAAAAAAAATTAAAAAAAAATATTCTAGTTTCGCGGATAAATCGCATGTATTTTATTTATCTATCGGAAGTCTTTCCAACTACCACTAAGTGGACCATGTCTCAAGACTCTGTGCGAGTGCATGGGAAGGCAAAGTGTGATCAAAATATTTTCGGGTTAGATGCCCTGTTTCTCAGCGGGGCGTCTATCCTAAACGTAAATTATATGGACTAGGCAAGTATCCCATGGGATATGGATATGGAATAGATGTCCCAAAATGTAGAGGTCCGCAAAAATCGCTAATACTCTGGAAATATCAAAGATAACGTTTTTTACTTTTCATAAATTTGTAGATAAAAAACCAAAGTACCTACTTGCCAGTTTTACAAATAAAATAATAATTTTTTTGAACTGGGAGATATAAAATGATTTCAAAAAGTGTGGCATCTATCCCTGTTTTACCCTATATTAATTAGGTATATAAAATTAAATTACATTCCTATACAGAATAGCCACATTTCTTGATCAACTATATAATAATCACCTTGTATTTTCACACCTTCAAGAAAAACCTATTAAGAGGAGGCTATCTGTGTATGTCTCCGTCCCTTACTAAACTGGCTGTGACAAGCGAGACAGGAGAGACGTAATTTAAAAAATATGGTTTTAAGTTATTTAAAAGAAACTAACCCTTTTTTTTTAAAGTAGGAAAACTATTCCCTTTCTAATGGATTTCAGAATGTATGTTAATATTTTTCAAGTTATTTGGTTGGCCCAAATAAGAGAAGAATGCATTCTTAGTTTTAAAAAGGGGCATATTTACGTTTTTTTTTTGACGTTACTAATGAAAAATCCAAATTTTTAAAAAATCTATTCCCCGTCACATATTCTCTAGTTTAACATAAATTTCTTCCGAATCTCTTGGAACAAAGAATACAGAGAAAAACGCATTTTAGATTCATCATTTCACGTATAGCATCGCCTTAAATAATCTACAATCCACCACACATTTGTGTTACCGCTTTCGTTTATTACATATTATGTTATTTCATACCAGTGATGTTTCTCCAAAGCCATTTTCTATTTCAAAACCAATGCCAAATTGAGTACCTAATCATAAGAGATATATTTAATCCCTACTTAAAGATTAGACATGATTAGTGACTAGTTTTAAATGAATTTACTTAAATCGATCAAATGTTCACTTGACATTGTGATTGGACACTGATTAGATTTAATTATTGAATGATCCATTGTTTCAACATTTAATAAAAAGGACTAAACTAGATGAAAAAGTCGCTGTCAGAAGGCATCGTTTCCAGAATACTAGCGGCATTGCCACGTTGGATGGCAATGCTGATTCTCTGACCCAAGTATACGCCAGCATTCACGAGATGCTACGACCAGGTGTTTGATATTTCTTCAAAAAGATGGTGGCCATTCGGCCCCAGAGTTTCGACCATAAACAGCTCAAAAATGTAGCTCGAAGCTAAACTACTATTTATTTGCGCCGCTTGAGGTTCTCTGTTGACATGGCAGCACCACCAGCCTTGTTTATTGTCTCTGGGAGATGAGACAGTGCCAAGGACACACGTGGCATCCCATACCAAAGGCCGTCCAATTATTAACCAAAAATTAGAATCACTTTATTTACAAACTAGCTATTCCTCGCAGTTTCACTCGCGTTCCCGGGATAAAAAGTAGCCTATAACCTTCGGGGATAATGTAGCTTTCTATTAGTGAAATAATTTTTCAAATCGGACCAGTAACTTTGGAGATTAGCGTGTTCAAACAAACAAACTCTTCAGCTTTATTATCACTTTATTTACAAACTAGTTGCTCCCTAAGGCTTCCCTCACGTCCCAGGATTAAAAAGTAGCCTATAACCTTAATGTAGCTATTAGTGAAATAGTTTTTCAAATCGGACCTGTAACTCCGGAGATTAGTGCGTTCAAACAAACAAACAAACACCTAGTGTGTGTACAAACACATATTCAAATTTCAGTAATTACATTTCGATGTGTCGAAAAAAATATTTAAGTATAGATTAGCTTATTGCCCATAAGCGATTCTTACATAATTATTAAACTGATAACGATTGATGCACTTGTAAAGATAAAATAAAAATTAAGGTGCATATTGCTAGATTTTGTGAAATTAATTCAATGGAAGATCCACAGTAGCGGATTATCCCTAAAGCCCGATAGGCCCGGGCCTAGGGCGGCAATGCCCCTAATGAGGGGTGGCCAATCATGACAAAAAAATAACATATTTGGAAAATCCAAAATGCAACTAGACACGACCCAAGTAAATTTAAAAATAAAATTACAATGTATGTTAAAAAACGCAATCCTACTACCTAAATAATGGGAGCTGAGAAAGGTACTACACGGCCTAGGGTAGCCAAGACTGCAAATCCGGCACTGATCTTGCATCAAAATTTGCGAAAGTGTATCTTGACATAACTAATTGACTCAGGCGTGACCTTGCGGAAATCCATTATAAGATTAGATGGAAGACAAATATTTAGTAACTAATTCCGCTGGATATATCCTTCTCTGTCAAGTCCAGAAAGGCTTTCGGCGACTTTCTGTTCGGCGGTCGACGAGTCAACACGTCTGCGGAGCTCAGTGTGTGTGTGCTTGTGCGCGTTCATACAGGTTCTGTGTTCATGTGTTTGTTCGCGTTCGTCGAGTAGTCGACAGTGGGTCTACTACGTGTTGATGATGCTTCGTGAAGAAGCGAAACACGTGTCGATTTCCTGTTAAGTTCCCTTGTTTTGGACTTGACAGAGAAGGATCCAGCGGAATTAGTTACTAAATATTTGTCTTCCATCTAATCCTAAGTATATCTTGATAGTAGTATATTCTTTATTCTTCGATATAAGTATGTATTTACAAAAAAAGGAGTACCTAGTAATATATCAGTTAATACAAGCTCTGCTTAGTTTGGGATCAGAATAACCGAGTATAAAAAAAAAACTTAAGACTTGACAATAGTGTAGTGATTTAAATATTTGGTTTTATTTTCAGGTAAAATTGTATTCCTGGCTGCCATAGCTCTTATTCAAGGCAGATCTCAAGATGCTGATATTGTTGATAAGGTACATTTATTAATCACTAGTTGTTCCCCGCGGTTTCATCCATAAATGCAAATGAAAGTGATTAAAAAGAGTTTTATTTTCACATGAAAATATTCCTCGAGCCGTTTTATAGACCCCCATTTTTTACTATATATAGGAGTGTGTTTGACCACAATCTCACCGTGGTCAGTGATGATGTGGCCAATTGCGTGGTGGCCAACCAGGCGGGTACTACAAAGTGCCTTACCACCGTGCTATGGTTTCCTCACGATGTTTAATTCAAGCACATTGTAGGATTCAATCCCACAACCTTCACGGAATTTGACGTTACTACCACTGAGCTATTTTCTTCCAGTACCAAGGTATGTACGAGCTATATGATGGCTGCCCTCCAATTCACTCCCACTACCTGATCCCTCACGAGTATGACTGCACCAAGTTCTACTACTGTGAGTACGGGCTGAAATGGACTGAGCCAAGAATCTGTGCGCCTGGGACTGAGTTCTCAGCTGAGTTACAGGTAATTAATATTATTGGTTAGCTGACATAGAGCAGCAGGTAGTGCAAGACCAGTCATCGTGGAGATCCTTGGGGGAGGCCTTTGTCCAGCAGTGGACGTTTTTCGGCTGACATGATGATGATGATAACATGGAGTTAAGTAAAAGTGCAGTGCTAGTGACATGTCTACAGGTTGACAAATAACCTATTAAGTGCCTTAACGGGCATACACTAGTTAAATAGTTTTTAGTCTTTAAAATGGATGCTACTAGAGACCAAACTAATGATGACATGATTATTGATACAAATACAGCAGGATTGTCGACTATATAACTTAATGAGATATTTAAAGACCCCAAGGTCATAGCACTGAAGGAATACTGTAATGTATATTAAAAACTTTAAACAATGCAATAACAATAGAAATGTATAGGTAACTGAATAGTTTTTTGGATGAACATGGCTAGATATAAGTCATATGAGATATAGAAAATTTCACATAGTCAGCTACCTAATTTAATATCTTTTACTCAGGTTTGTATCCATCCAATCTTGGCAAACTGTACCTTACCTGGTTACTCCACTACTGAGGAAACAACTACCGAAGTCACTGATCCTCCTACCACCACTACCGAAGTGACCACTACTACTGCGGCACCAACTACTACCACCGCTCCAACTACTACCGCCGCTCCTACAACTACCCAAGCACCTACAACTACCCCTGCTCCAACAACTACCGAAGCTACTACCACTACACAAGCTCCTACAACTACCGAAGCTATTACTACTACACAAGCACCTACAACTACCCCTGCTCCAACAACTACTGAAGCTACTACCACTACACAAGCACCTACAACTACCGAAGCTATTACTACTACACAAGCACCTACAACTACCCCTGCTCCAACAACTACCGAAGCTACTACCACTACACAAGCTCCTACAACTACCGAAGCTACTACTACTACACAAACACCTACAACTACCGAAGCTACTACCACTACACAAGCACCTACAACTACCGAAGCTACTACTACTACACAAGCACCTACAACCACTGAAGCTACTACAACTACCCAAGCTCCTACGACCACTTCCGCTCCTACAACTACTCCCACTCTCACAACTCTGCCTAACGGGTGTCCTTCCGACTTTGACGTACACCAACTGCTGCCACATGAATCCGACTGCGCCAAATTCTACTACTGTGTGTTTGGTGAGAAGGTCGAGCGGTCTTGTGCACCTGGGACGCTTTTCAATTCCAAATTACAGGTTTGTATTTGATATTATTTATGAACTATTTCTATTTTTTTTACTTATTTTAGTGCTGCTAACTTAATCTATACAAGAGTATCTTCAATTTAGAAGTACTTTCTCATCAATATAAACTACTTTTATACATCCAAACCTTTCTTGTAAATCACCTCGTCTTTTGGTGAAAGCTGTATGATAATCTGTTCATTAGTTTATCGCAATCAGACACGCAGACAGGCTCGAAGCGGAAACTTTTTTTAACTATGTAGTAATCCGCTGTAAAATTTAGCTAGCAGATGCATCGACGTTTTCGAAAAAAATATTTTAAAAATAGAAAAATGTCTCCTTCTATATTTAATAGCTTGACTCTTGTCGGTGTAGCTTCTTCCACTCCTCCCTGTTGTTTGCTGCTTCCTGCACCTCTTTATATGACACGACGTCCAATTTTTAGGTCCTCTTCCTCTCTTTCCTTTTATGATGTTTTTTATTAGTTCGTCATGCCATATAAGGTGGCCTAACGTCTTTCCTCTCCTATTTTCTATATTTTATTTTTACTATGTATACCTTTGTTTGACCACAATCTCACCGTGGTCAGTGATGATGTGGTCGATGATGGTAAGCACACAAAGCCTAGAAAGGAACTGGCTCTCAAGTGCAGCTGTCGGAACACATCGAAAGGTGCTTGGCGACAGATTTTCAACTGGAGGGTGGTAGCCAGCCATGCGGGTACTACAAAGTACCGTACCACCGTGCTATGTTTTTCTCACGATGTTTTCCTTCACCGAAAGCTCAAGCTCATTGTAGGATTCGAACCCGGGACCTTCGTCTCGGCATCCGATATCACTACCACTGAGCTATCATCGCCTTAAATCCTATTTTCTATCGTCTCTAATAAAAAAAATATAAATACCAAAAAAAATACAGGTATGCGACTGGCCTGAAAATGTCGACTGCGTATCAAATGGCAATAATCCAGAGCCTGAAGACAATGGAACTCTGCCTAACGGGTGTCCTTCCGACTTTGACGTACACCAACTGCTGCCACATGAATCCGACTGCGACAAATTCTACTACTGCGTGTTTGGTGAGAGAGTCGAGCGGTCTTGCGCACCTGGGACACTCTTCAACCCTGAATTGCAGGTCAGTAATATCACTATCAGCCTCCGTAGCACGGCAATCGTAATCTACGTAATATATTAGAACTTCAAATTTAAACTAAATAAAACAGACATAAAATTAATATTTAAATTTATTAGTCACCAAAATTTAATAACTAACTAATGTTTTGTGGAGTTTGCTATATCTATCGATTAAAACACGATTTCCTGCCATTAATCCATTTATAATCATTTTCCTGAAAATGTTATCTTAAGTATATTTTGACGCTTTCTGATAAGAAATGTGTCGAAGAAACAAAAGTTTAGAACGTTTTACGCTTGGTTTTACGTTGAGAAACATGTTGTTTTTTTTTTATCCTATTTTATCCTTATACGTTCACCATAATACTTGCACACTGGGAATTATAAATTTCATATAATTATATAACTATACTAGCGACCCGCTTCGGCTTCGCCCGGGTTTTCTTAGCTTTTCTGTACTGTGTATTATACATAAAAACCTTACTCTTGAATCACTCTATCTATTATAAAAAACCGCATCAAAATCCGTTGCGTAACTTGCGTAGTTTTAAAGATCTAAGCATACATAGGGACAGACAGACGGGAACCGACTTTGTTTTATAATATGTATGTATAGTGATGATTAATTAAAATTTAACGGGGAATAACTCTATGAAGAGGTAAATTCTCGTAAGGAGTAATAAATTTTATATCAAACTAGCTGACCCGGCAGACGTTGTCCTGCCCTGAGAACAAAAATAAAACTGGGACCTACCTACCTACCCCTACCTACCTTACCTACCTACCCTACCTAACTACCTACCCCTACCTAACTACCTACCCCTAACCTAACTACCTACCCCTACCTACCTTACCTACCTACCCCTACCTATCTACCTACCCCTACCTATCTACCTACCCCTACCTATCTACCTACCCCTACCTAACTACCTACCCCTACCTAACTACCTACCCCTACCTAACTACCTACCCCTACCTACCTTACCTACCTACCCTACCTACCTCTACCTACCCCTACCGATCTACCTACCCCTACCTATCTACCTACCCCTACCTAACTACCTACCCCTACCTAACTACCTACCCCTACCTAACTACCTACCCCTACCTAACTACCTACTCCTACCTACCTTACCTACCTACCCTACCTACCTCTACCTACCCCTACCTACCTTACCTACCTACCCTACCTACCCCTACCTACCTTACCTACCTACCCTACCTACCCCTACCTACCCCTACCTACTTATCCTATGTCCTTCTCCTGGCTCTAAACTACCTCCCTGCCAATTTTCAGCTAAATCGGTTCAGCCGTTCTTGAGTTATAAGTGGAGTAACTAACACGACTTTCTTTTATATATATAAGACTAGCTGTCCCCCGCGGTTCCACCCGCGTTTCCAAATAAAAAGTAGCCTATGCAACCTGATCTAGATAAGGCAACATAATAATTGTCCATGGGAAAAACAGTTTTCACTTAAATATATTCCAACATGCTTAAAAGTTTGTCCTTGTGCTTTATTTATATTGACTTCAGACGATAGGTAGGTATTTTCACAGGAAATTGTACCTATTCGTTTAAATCTATATGGTAAATCTGTGGGTATCATCGGAATGCGAGGTATCAGTACTGTTTGCCCAAGTGCTGGCTCAGTCAAAACCAATCGCTACTATGACAGAAATCTAGAAATTTTACTTGAAGTCTGGTACCATTACATAAATTTGGTGGTCTAATATCTATTTAACATGCATTGTCCTGAATGACTGTCTGACGGATCAACGCATAGCCTAAACCGCTGATCGTAGAGACCTGAAACTTAGAGGGTGTGTTCTTCGTATGAAGTAGGCATCCTATAAGAAAGGATCTTCCGAAATCCTTAGGGGTTGAAAAACTGGGACAAAGTTTGTATGGAACAACGTGATTCCTTGGTCCAATCTACTTCAAATTTTGCATAAACATTCTTTAAGATAATTGATGGAAGACGTGTTTTGTATTTTATTGAAACTCATCGCCTATCGGGGTTAAAAAAGGGTAGAAAGTTATTTTGGTGGTGATTTGCATCGAAGTTGATATCAATACTGCTTTTGAACTCACATAAAAGCTTGGTGCAATGCAATGCATATGACGAACAATTGGGATGAATTTGCTGTTATGTCTCATGACCATCTTGGCAACAATCATGGGACAAAAGAAAAGTATAAATTAGATGTACATTCTACATTCTACAACACTCTACATTTCTGCGAGTTAGTTGCAGCCGGTCAAATATACCCATTTGTATTTGAAGTATATCGAAATGGAAACCAGTATGCCAAATTTGGTACAGAAGACCAACCCATCAAAAGGTTACGTTTTTCCCAAGATCTTTCTTATGGTCACTTTGATGCCTACGCTGATGCCGATGGTGATAATAACACTCATCGGCGTCCAATAGCCAATCTAAATATATAAAACTTTTAACAAAAATTAGAACCGATATCATGGTACCGCAGATTTATTTCGCTTACTTCAAAACTATCATATTAGAGTTACTAAATAGTTATTTTCTGCTTTTTAGTTTTTTATTTTTCAATTTTGAATTTCTTACGTGGAATCAATGACTGTCAAGGTCACTGACCTAGGATAAGTATATTAGTGTTGTAGTTTCCATCATCGTTCCTATAACATTTAAAGAATTATCCCCTAACTCCTAACCATTAAGGATTTGTACCGTCCATCATCAGCTCAGCAACATAACATGATGACTACCAGACGCAAATATCTGAATAGCTTTAGAAAGTATGATGAAAAACATTGTAAGTGCCTATAAAATTTAAAGAGTTCCCTCGATTTGTCCAGGATCCTATCATCAGATCCTGACTTGGTGACTATGGGACTACTTGTGAAGTATACCCTTTCAAACGAAAAATATTTTTCCAAATCGGTCCAGGCGTTCGAGTATTCGGGGAACATACAAAAAAAAATGATTCCGACGAATTGATAACCTCCGCTTGAAGTTGGTTAATTGACTGACTGACTGATCGCGGGTGATATCGCGTGTGATATCGCGGGTGGAAATCTATTTAGCATTCTATATTAAAGCTGAGAAGTTTATGAAAAACATTGTAAGTGCCTATAAAATTTGAAGAGTTCCCTCGATTTGTCTAGGATCCTGACTTGGTGACCATGGGACTACTTGTGAAGTATATCCTTTCAAACAAAAAATAATTTTCCTAATCGGTCCAGGCGTTCGAGTATTCGGGGAACATACAAAAAAAAAAGATTTCAACGAATTGATAACCTCCGCTTGAAGTTGGTTAATTGACTGACTGATCGCGGGGGGCATCGCGGGTGGAAAGCTATTTAGCATTAAATAATAAAGCTGAAAAGTTTGTTTGTTTGTTTGAACGCGCGAATCTCCGGAGTTACTGTTCCGATTCGAAAACTACGCTGTCGGCTGGTAGTTTAGCCATTATTTTGTCGTTGATGGCGTCAACGCTTATATTTCTGGCAGCTAATTAAATTAAATTGTCCTCTCACACATCCATTAATATTTTTTTTGGTCGATATTGGCTATATCCGGATATACTCTACAGATCAGGTCTTCAATGTTGGTCACGATTTTACCAAGGTCTTTGTCAATAGCTATTTTTTTATCTGATTCAGGTACTTTCCCATCCCCGATTAAATTGAGCTTTATTGGGAAATCTGTGCTTCCTCTACCCAAGTGACTCCTCATTTTGGTATACAGTTTCAATAATTCAACAGACTTTCATAATGAGGAAGATTTTAAGCAATATTTAATAATATCTGCTTTAGTTTCCCTAACAGGCAACGTTTATCTGAAATCACCAGAAAACATCAAAGTTATTCCACCCCCACGGGTGGTAAATAATGGCTAAACTACCAGCCGACAGCGTAGTTTTCGAATCGGACCAGTAACTCCGGAGATTCGCGCGTTCAAACAAACAAACATTAGCCATCTATTTGTGCATTTTATAATTCTGAGAGTTCTATCTAAAGCCTCTAGATGAGCTCTATGAGTCTTGTGCACTCATCCCATATTATTAGGTTTGCATCTTGTAAAACCTCGCCCAATGGTCCATTTTTACGTATAGAGCGTACGCTGTCTTTTTCAAGAAATACCGTAAGGGTCTGTTTAGAAGTGAAATGAGCCGTCCTTCTACCTGTCAATAGTGTAGCAGCAATAAATATCTGATGGTGCAACAGCAATGGCTAATTTCGTTGACTTCAAAATTATCAGATTAGAGTTCTTACATAGTTATTTTATACTTATTAGTGCCTTTGTGTTTTTTTTTTGTTAAAAGTATTTTATTTTTCAATTTTTAGTTTCTTATGTGTAATCAATGACTCTCAAGGTCACTGACCTAGGATAAGCATATTAGCGTTGTACTTTCCATCATCGTTCCTATAATATTTAAAGATTTATCCCCTAACTCCTACCCGTTAAGGAGTTGTACCTTCCATCATCAGCTCAGCAACATGTGACGACTACCAGACGCAAATATCTGAATAGTTTTAGAAAATATATGAAAAACATTGTTAGTGCCTATAAAATTTGAAGAGTTCCCTCGATTTCTTCAAGATCCCATCATCAGACCCTGACTTGGTGACCATGTGACCACCTGTATGTATAGTTTCCAAATCGGGTCAGGCATCTTCGAGTAATCGAGGAACATACATAAAAAAAGATTCCGACGAATTGATAAACTCGTCTTGATGACAGTTAAAAATAACAAAAAACTGTTACCTAGGCGACCGCTGTCATCCATTGACAACCGCGTCGCATCGCTCACCCATGCTATACATGCTCCCGCTTAACGTTCTTTTTATCATTGCTCAGCTCCTGAGGGTCGTAGCGTGATGTTCTATAGCCTATAACCTTCCTTAATAAATGGGCTTTCAATTGCAAAAAGGATTTTCCATATCCCACTGGCAGATCCAGAGATTAGCGCGTTCAAACAAACAAACAAACAAACAAACAAACAAACTCTTCAGCTTTATTATTAGTATAGATTACATTGACTCCCCCCCCCGTACCCCAGTGACGCTTACATGGAGCCTACATCGCATGCTGGCTAGCTGAGCGCGGTGAGCGACAACCACGCGACTTTTTTCTAATACTTGCATTTTTAAACTCGTGATATCTTCCGAATGAAATGTCCGAATTGAATAATTCAAAAAGTTATAAAAAGGTATTAAAGCCGTCTTGAATATAAAGTAATTTATTTTGATGAGGATTAATACCAAGGTACAAATGAAGAGCCTTTTCAAGAGGCGGCATATATAAATTAATATTTTAGAATAAAAAACTGCTTACTGTGACATAACTATAATATTTAGACATATGCTGTCGCGACACTTTTTGTAGATAATGATGAGTTCTGCAAAGTCGTAGTAAATGATTTTGTTCTATCATCAATAGTTTTCGCAGCGCACGCGACGTAAGGAATTTTTCAGGTCATTTTTTTACACCTTATGTTACATTATTGGAGTTTTAGTAAGGATCCCTAATTTTTTTTTAAATATAATATAGCCTATGTTACTCGGGGATAATGTAGCTTTCCAAAGTTGAAAGAATTTTTGAAATCGGTCCAGTAGTTTCGGAGCCTATTCATTACAAACAAACAAACAAACAAATCTTTCCTCTTTATAATATTAGTATAGACAAAACATAATCAAGTGTAATAACCAATCGAGTGTATACATTAAGCCTTTATGAGTGCATGGAAGCATTATCAGCTATACTAGCCAGCTTAAAAATAAGCAGTGTACAATTATGAGAGCTATCGGCAGTACCGGCGTTAGGGTAGGGCGCGGTAGGGCTATCGCCCAGGGCGCCAGATGTAAAAGGGCGCCGGGCCCACCTTTATTTCCGGTCGCTCGTGAGCGAGTCCTGCTATCTCGAGTCTAAATAAATAAATAAATTCTCAAGTCTAAAGATAAAATAGCTATAATGGCTTAAAATCCCTTTTGTTGGCGCGAGAAGGGGGGGGGGGGTTATCACATCTCGCCCAGGGTGCTGGTATCGGAATCCCATTAGGTATACAAGACAGTTACACAATCGCCCTGCAGATTGGAAAGGTTGCATTAGCTAAGAAGAGCCGAGAAGAGAAGACTAAGCAATTAGACATTCTTTGCGAAACAAGCTAAGATTCATTACATTCATTTCGGTGTAGCAAAGTGTCATAAAGATATACGTCGGTCGGTGGAGACACATGAGTAAATAAACAGTAGTGGAGATTTTTAGCATTCATTGTTTCTTTAATATGTTGTTTTAATTTGCTGTAAATCTTCATAAAACTAAATAAATAAGATTAAAATCCTTATTTCTTCGAACCTTGTGGGGGGCCTGCCCACAGACTACATCTTACGGTTCGAGGTTCCCACTCGAGAACCGACCTGCCCCAGCGAACGTTGGTTCTACGAGCGATGTACCCCGCCCACTGCCTATTCAGTTTGGCAATTCTTCGGGCTATGTCAGTTACTTTGGTTCACCTGTGGATCTCATCATTCCTGATTCCACCTCGCAGGGAATCTCCGAGCATAGCCCTCTCCATTGCTCTTTGGGTGTCATTCTTCAAATTATTTAAAATATCAAAAGAAAAGCGTGTCTGGCTGATCTATCAACGCACAGCTCGATCCACTGGACGGATTACTGGAGGAAATTTGGCATTCAGATAGCTATTATAACGAAGGCATCCGCTAAGGGGGTAAAATAGGGGATGGTGGGTGAAACCACGAAGCAGAAAGCGAGTAATACTAGACTTAGGTAGACCAGCAACACCAGGGGCTCTATATAACCGCCTATCTTTGGTGGTAATCGTAGTGAACACCATTACTGAAAATCATCCAATGAGGGCTCACCACGCCCACAAAGAAGTCATTGATTGCCATAGCGGTCATTGGATGAAATCATTATTGGTGCTCATTCCGATAACCACAAAAAGATCGTAAATAATATAAGAAAACAAGTTGAAAATAAAACACGACTATATTTTACAAAAAGTAAACTAATTATAGGCAGTGTCACTCGGGATGATGTAAGGATTCTAAAGATACCTCATACATACAAATCTGTTCACACATTTAAAAGTTATGTTGGGATAAATAAACTCAGATACATACATGAATACTGAAAACATTACACTCCTTTGTGCGGTCGTGTAATTAATCGAAATAGCACTATCATATTTCGCGTGAATAGTTTCATAATAAAGGATTATAAAACTATTATTTCTGATTTAATTATGTGATTGATTTTATCAATTTTGATTACGATAAATTCGGGGATTAAATAAATGTTTTTTTTTACCTATTTATAATATTCTGATGAATGATTATCACGTATTCATAGTAATAATGATTTTGGTGTATTTGCCACAGTATATAATAACTTGGCAGTATACCAACTCAATGTAAACACGCAAGAACCATAAAAAATATTAGATGCCTTTACTTCTAGATAGCTTTTTGTATTTTGGAACACATTTGATTCATATATAATGAGTGATTAAAGTATATCTATCTTTTTATCTTTACTAATATTATAAAGAGGAATTTGATTGTTTGTTTGCATTGAATAGGCTCCGCAACTAATTTACCGATTTGAAAAATTCTTTCACTAATAGGAAGCTACATTATTCCGAAAGGTTATAGGCTACTTTTTATCCCGGAAACGCGAGTGAAACCGCGCGGAACAGCTAGTATTTAATAACTATAGAAAGGGACAAGTTAAGGAAGAAACACTACTTTTAGTCATTTATTGAATCAAAATGCAGAAATGATGTAAGCTTAAATGGCGTATGTGTTGAATGATAGTTCAATAAGTTTAGTTTTTCATTAAGTTATCTACGGATACAATAAATCATTATAAGATAATATAGGGAATATGCATGATATTTTTTTTGCTTTAATAAAATCTAATCATTAATATAAGAAGTAGTAAGAAAAAAATCAGATAACGATAAAAATAACCAAGATATCCAGTCTGCCGGCGTTGTCAAATAAAATGAAAATGAAAATCTAGGAAAGTCGTGAAAAGCAACTCTTTTGCAGACGAATCTTGTCCTTATTGACTTTAAAAACGTTATTATTATAATTCTTATATTTTCCTGTCAAGGTTGAAATTTAAATAACATTTAAAAATAATAAAAGCGTAACGGAAACTACTTGTTATAAACAAAAGCCATATGCCTAAAATTGTTGGGCCAAATACGGACAGCGACGCCAGATTGACAAAGATGTATTCCTATCTCTGTCTACCAAGAATTTAGCATGGAGTTTATATGGCCGTCATAGTATTATGACGTCACATCTTTATGTCCGATCTTTCTGTCTAATCAGTAGTTCTTCCATGTTTCTTGGCTGATTCTAAATTTAATTTCACTTTTTGTATTTTTTTTTATATTATCATATATGCCCTATTCCTTTTTATTTCCAAGAATACTTTTTATAATCTAATTTAAATCAATCATCATTAAAATAAATCTCTGTTTTTACAGGTTTGCGATTGGCCTCAGAATGTAAACTGCTCTAATTCTGGTGGTGGCGATAACGGTAATGGCAGTGGGAACTGCAATGGTGGAAGCAACTGCCCTGGTGGTGGTGATGGAAATGGTGACAATAGCACTGACAATGATGAAAAATGCCGTGACTCCTGTAATGTTCCAGCTTGGGCTCACGATACAGATTGTGATAAATTCTACACATGTGAAGGTCAAAATGCAGTCTTAGTAACATGTTCTGAAGGATTACATTTCAATGCCTATACGAGAACTTGCGATTATATCTGCAATGCAGGATGCGTGAGAGAGAATGTTCAGGCGACTGCTTCTGCTGAAGGAATTAAGGTCTTCCTACCATGGGATAAAGTTGATAGTAAAATGAGGAAAGTTTTGGATGATATTATTGATAACTGAATTTAAATAAAATAACGTTTTTTCGGCAATTTCTGTTTATTTAGAAAATTGGAAAGATTGTCTTTTTTAAAGACAAAATTAATTCTAAAATAATTGTTTTAAACTAATATTAAAAATATATTAAAAAATATCAACCAATAGAATATAAAGACTAAAAAAGCCTTATCAGTCAGTAAATAAAACAAAAAATAAAAAAAATGTAAATATTTTATTTTATAAATATGAATAAATTACATTACAAAATATATTTTTGGCTTAGATATAACGAATGTCAAAATATAGAAAATAATTTAATATTACTCATTCATATTACTTCAAATTAATTGACAAATGAAAATAACGTTCAAAGTATATTTTTTCAAAAAAACAAAAGTTCTATCAATATTTTTTACTTTGCTATTAAAGTATGTACACTAAAATGCACAGTCATGTAAAAGTAAATAAAAAAAAACATTATGCTTGATTCCTAATGGAATGTAAAATACCTATTTATAAAAATTAATCTTATATTTCGCCATAAAAAATATGAGTGAAACTGTACTTCTATTATTCGAGTAGGTAGGTACATCGTTCTTCTTTTAAAACATACCTAAATCTATAACAAATAGATATTAGATACATTATTCTACATTAAAGCAGGTCTTAAAAATATTAAGATTTAAATTACTTTAGACTATAAACTTGCACTACTGCAACTTTGTTTCACTGTGGTCTTTTTCTATTACGTATCTTTTTTCTTTTGGAAAATAACAAATGAACTCACTTCTCAATGACGTTTATTGACTGTCAATTGCTTCAATTACCTGAAAAAAATAAGAATATTTAAGAAATGATACCCGTTGGGACTTTTTTGGCTGTAAGTGGCAAACACCATATACCATTATATCCGTGAAGAATTATCTTTTAAATAATTAGCGCGTTATTTCTGTACGAAATTTGGTAAAATATTTCGAACAATACAGAATCTTACAGAATACCGCAGTCAAATAACCTGCTTGTATTCGTGCTCGTGAGTAAGGTCGCCAGAGCTCATCGGGGTGGGGGGAAGGGTCGGCAATACGCGAGTGGTATCCGGGGCGTGGATTAGTAGGTATCTCTGTCCCGGGTGCCGCTAGCGTCCATAGGCTACGGTAACCGCTTACCATCAGGCGGGCCGTATGCTTGATTGCAGACTTTGTTGTATTAAAAAAACCAAAGTGTCATTGCTTCTCTTGGGATCAGTTCCCCAAAGGGATCAACTTACCCTTTTGACCTTTTTTCCGTACATAGACCAGAAGGTCACGTGGACCTCAGTCGGCTTGCCTGTCCTGGCGTCGAACACCCGGCAGCTGTCGAAAGGGGGCGAGTACAAGTGGAGGGAGACTGCACTGTCCACGTGGGAGGGGTTCTCCATTCGATGGAGTCCTAGGGCATCTGAAAGATGTATACAATAAATTAACGGATCAGTTGGGTTCAAATTCCCATTCAGGACAAACCTTTATGTGCATATTGTCTGTTGGTCCTGAGTTTGGATGTAATTATTTAAGTATATAAGCAAGTAAGGTATGTGTTGTAAAAAAAAAACTTTCCATCGTACATACAAGCTCTCCTTAGTTTGGGATCAAATAACCGTGTGTGAAGATTTTTTTTTTTTACACACTGTTATCTGATCCCAAACTAAACAGAGCTTGTACTATGGAAACCAGATAACTGATATACTACTTTTTTTTGTAAATACATACTTATATAGATAATTACACCCAGACTCAGGACAAACAGACATGTTCATGCACAATGTTTGTCCTGGATGGGAATCGAACCCATGACCTGCGGCGCAATTGGTGGTGTCTCAACTGGCTTGTGTGTGAAGAATGTCCCAGGATATTATTATCATTACCTAACGTACAGTCACATGAGTAAATAAACAGTAGTACATTACACTAGGTATGTCCCGACATTGCAGAGAGCCAGTTCTATAGATAGAGTAGGTAATTTAGGAAGTAAGATTCTAAGTTACAGTCACTTACCATTAATATAACAAACATCATCAACTTCTAAGCGAGTTCTGCCAATCTCATCCATATTCTCCGCGTCATACTCCTCGCCGCCATCTTGTGCGCCATTTTCTATTTTCCCGCGGTAATTATGACAGCTGTCATTTTGACACGTCAAATTGAGGTTATTTTTCTTGCCCCTAAGATAGTCCTCGCTTTCGGAACAACACCGCCTTCTCGGTTTGTTTTTTAGATATTTCATAACTTCGGGCTGTACGTTCTGTGGCCAGTCGTATCTGGAAATAGAGAAAAAAACGTGACAATGACTAATTGCCTGTATTAATTACGCTTTTGGACTATTTGGCGGTATTAAATTAATGGAGTGAAAACTTTTGAAGCGATGATAGCTCAGTGGTAGTGACGTCGGATGCCGAGACGAAGGTCCCAGGTTCGAATCCTACAATGAGCTTGAGCTTTCGGTGAAGGAAAACATCGTGAGGAAACCATAGCACGGTGGTAGGGTACTTTGTAGTACCCGCCTCAAGTTGAAAATCTGTCGCCAAGCACCTTTCGGTGTGTTCCGACAGCTGCACTTGAGAGCCAGTTCCTTTCTAGGCTTTGTGTGCTTACCATCATCGGCCACATCATGACTGATACATAGTAAAAAAAAATTTTTTTGCGGCGTTGTGCACTTTTTGGGATGGGTAAAAAAAATTAAACTCGCTTCAGTAGGTAGGTACAGTTCGTATTCGTGTCCTGATCGAAAATTCGTAAGACGGAGGGAGAGTAGACCGCCTGCGCGGCGTAGGAGAGGAAGTAATATCCCCTCTCTTTCTACAGCGCGGCGAAAATGTATGCCTGCTCCTGCTGTTTCGTTTTTTACATATATTATATTACTTAATATATATTATTTTATATCACAGAAATGGGGTTGGAGTCTTTTCCATATTTTAAAAGTTATTTTTAAAACTTCTGGTTCCTAAAATGAGAAGCCAAGACCTTCACCTTATCAATAACATGTACGTTTAAGGCTACATACGAACTATAAAACCTAACCTTGATATACTAATAACCATATAACGATAATAGTATGTTAAACAAACATTACGTACAAGATAATTTCTAAATAAGTAAATACATAATAAAATGATAAAATAATATTTATGTATAACTGTTTTCAAGACGATGATCTTAGTCAGCGATGTTATCACAGAATAATATTTAATACCATAGAATAAATAATTTAATACTAAGAAGTAATTGACAGGCCAGTTGGTTAAGACGCCACCTATCGCGCCGCTGGTCTTGGGTTCGATTCCTATCAAGGACAAACATTTGTGTGCATGAACATGTCTGTTTGTCCTAAGTCTGGGTGTAATTATCTATATAAGTATGTATTTACAAAAGAAAAGTAGTATATGTAGTATATCAGTTATCTGGTTTCCATAGTACAAGCTCTGCTTAGTTTGGGATCAGATAAACGTGTGTGAACAATGTCCCAAGATATTTATTTATTTATATTTATAATTAGGTATCTAAGTCTTCTCAGTTCAAGTGTATTCCGAACCGGTAGTAGAGTCTAAAGATTGTAACTGTTGACGTTCATAAATGCCTTATTGGGGTCTATTATTGTTATACGAGTAAATACATTTTTTTAATTTTTTTAAGCGCGTTCAATCAAACAAACAATTCTTTAGTATAGAGTACATATAATATATTAAATAATAGTAAATTATCATAATGACGTGAATGCGAAAACTTATTAGATAATATTTGCGCGCTGATAAAACTAAAGTAAATATTATTGTAGGTTACAATATTATGAACTATCGTAACTGTACAATTATTATTATTTTGTAATAAAATAACCCATAGCCAAGTGACAAGCCAGTTGGCGCAGTTGGTTAAGACAAACATTTGTGTGCATGAACATGTCTGTTTGTCCTTAGTCTTGGTGTAATTATCTATATAAGTATGTATTTACAAAAGAAAAGTAGTATATGTAGTATATCAGTTATCTGGTTGTCCATAGTACAAGCTCTGCTTAGTTTGGGATCAGATAACCATGAGTGAAGAATGTCCGAGGATATTTATTTATCTACTCTCATATCGTAATGTTCTTATTATGAAATCAAAATCAGTACTTTAATGACCCACTTTAGGCACACCCGTGTATAATGATTCATTAATAGTACAGTCTTGTTCCCAAGATAATGCTATAAAATAACTTTTTTTCTATTAAAGTACACTTTGGACCTATCAATAGTATAATCAATCAGTATCAATTCAATGTTAGATGCAAATTTACTTTGTGTGTGGTTACATGTGACGAATTTTTGATTTGAACTTTAGAGGTAAGAATTTTTGGGAATTTTTATTGTTTTTACCTAAATAGGTATATCATTTTGTCCAAAAATATTTTTTTTTTTTTTTTGAAAATTGCAAAAAACTATTTTTTTTACCTTTAAATTACATTATTTATATGAGTTTAGATAAAGTACTGTATGATACTGCACATAATTAGGTATTAAAAACTCGTGTGATACTATTGAGAACCTCGCCTACGGCTCGGTACTTAAACTCACCCTCGTATTTAATAACCCCTATTATGCAACAGTATCATAAACTACTATTATTTATTTATACATAATAATATAAAATTACTTTATACATACAAAGCTGATGTCTATTTTTATTTCTTATGTACATTGTACTTAACAATTTACACCAAAGCGTACAAAATGGTCTTTAGTTTCGCCACATCCCGACTCCGACACTCCGGTATTAAAAACTCGTGTGATACTATTAAGAATCCACGACTCCGACTCCGACTCCGACTCCGACTCCGACTCCGACTCCGACTCCGACTCCGACTCCGACTCCGACTCCGACTCCGACTCCGACTCCGACTCCGACTCCGACTCCGACTCCGACTCCGACTCCGACTCCGACTCCGACTCCGACTCCGACTCCGACTCCGACTCCGACTCCGACTCCGACTCCGACTCCGACTCCGACTCCGACTCCGACTCCGACTCCGACTCCGACTCCGACTCCGACTCCGACTCCGACTCCGACTCCGACTCCGACTCCGACTCCGACTCCGACTCCGACTCCGACTCCGACTCCGACTCCGACTCCGACTCCGACTCCGACTCCGACTCCGACTCCGACTCCGACTCCGACTCCGACTCCGACTCCGACTCCGACTCCGACTCCGACTCCGACTCCGACTCCGACTCCGACTCCGACTCCGACTCCGACTCCGACTCCGACTCCGACTCCGACTCCGACTCCGACTCCGACTCCGACTCCGACTCCGACTCCGACTCCGACTCCGACTCCGACTCCGACTCCGACTCCGACTCCGACTCCGACTCCGACTCCGACTCCGACTCCGACTCCGACTCCGACTCCGACTCCGACTCCGACTCCGACTCCGACTCCGACTCCGACTCCGACTCCGACTCCGACTCCGACTCCGACTCCGACTCCGACTCCGACTCCGACTCCGACTCCGACTCCGACTCCGACTCCGACTCCGACTCCGACTCCGACTCCGACTCCGACTCCGACTCCGACTTTTCTAATGCGTTTCGGAGATTTCCAAATATTTTTTAGTTAACTAGTCTAGGCTAAGTATAGGTATATGCATCGGATTGCGCGCAAAATACCTATAACATGTTTTTTTTTATATCTTCATTACTAGGAAATTAGATCGCTTATGTAAAAAGTCAGGGGCCTGACATGAAGCTGGATTGAATCAGATGACGATAGCCTTTTTGCTGATATTCGTAGCAGAAAACCTTTGACCTAATTAGAAATAATTACTGATCGACAACAGATTTAAACTGACTAACGCACTGGTTTGAACTGGTATGTCTAGTTAACAATATTGTGACCAACCTTTTTGGTAAATAATATGGACAGTGAATAAAAAAAAACTTTATACTAAGTACATAATATTGCCACTTATTGGTTGGTTATTTCTGATTTCGACGATTTTATGTCAAGTTTTTTTTTTATTACTAACTTTATTTAAAATTCTACCATCAGATATAGGTCGTAAGTTATTAGAGGAATATGTTGATGATTTATTTTGTTATTAATCAGTAAATATACTACCATTCTTGTCGCAAATAACATGTTGATAACTTACGACTAAATGAGCTGCAATTAGCAAAAAGCGTGATACAATTTGAATTTCGCGCTCCAACCGACGCCTCCACCTTAATATTATTTTTATTTACATTTTAAGAACTGTACCGTAGAGTTATGAAAAGTTGGCCACCCTAGTCATCAATGGACAAACAAGCATTTATCTCAGGTTAGCTGATAAGGATGTTGGTAACCCCAGTTAGTTACTGGTGACCTCCGGATATGGGTATAAGCCTATACATTCGAGAATATTTTATTTCATCTGGTCGCTTACGATGGGCCTCATAAGAAGGCTCAGGGTCACCCAAAGAGCAATGGAGAGGGCTATGCTCGAAGTTTCCCTGCGAGATCGAATCAGAAATGATGAGATCCGCAGGCGAACCAAATAACCCACATAGCCCGAAGAATTGGCAAACCGAAGTGGCAGTGGGTGTAGAACCGACGGCCGCTGGGGCAGAAAGGTTCTCGAGTGGCGACCTAGAACCGGAAGACGCAGCGTGGCCCACAAGGTGGACCGACGATCTTGTGAGGATTCTCTTATACAACCTTTTAGGATTCAAGAGATACAGCCGGCTGACACGAACAGATTGTCGGACTTATTAAGAGGTGGCTATCTGCGTATGTCTCCGTCCCTTACTAAACTGACGGAGACAAGCGAGACAGGAGAGGACCAATTTTAGTAAAAAAGACCGTTTTATGTGTTATAAAAAAAAACTAAGCCTTTTTTTTAAAAAGTAAGAAAACTATTACGTTTCTGTTGGATTTCAGAATGTATGTATGTTATACATTAAAATACATTCTTAGTTTTATAAAGGGGCATATTCACGATTTTTTTCTGACGATACTAATGAAAAATTCAATTAAAAAAAAAAACTATTCCTCGTAACATATTCTCTAGTTTAACATATATTTTTTACAAATCTCTTGGAACAAAGATTACAGAGAAAAACGCATTTTAGAATCATCATTTCACGTATTTCATCGCCTTAATAAAATTCCGTTGGCACCTTTTGGTTACAGAACATCAGCTCAGCAGTATTTACCTGACTTCCTCAAGGCTCCCACTTAGTAGCTTCATGAAGCAGTGGGAGTCGGCATGATCGTGGATAGCTGATGCATGACCACCTCCCCAGCACAGGATCATGATGTTGAAGGCTCCGTTACCAGCATCCACCAAGTTCCGAGTGTACCTGATAATGAAATAAAAACTTAAATCGATGAGGTCTATGGTTACTAGGGGCTCTACTTCGTATTTTTGGTGGTTATCGTAATGAACACCAATACTGAAAATCATGTAATGAGGGATCACCATGGGCGCCACCGGGATTTCTTCCAGGGGCATAAAGTTAAGACGCCTTCAGTTTCATTAAAAAAAAATACTACTATTTTCTTAAAAACCGGTTAATCTTTCGGCATTCTATTTTTTAGTTTTGTTTCACCTTAGGGTCGGTTGCATAATAGCGCGGTCATAGAAAGGTTATAGTTAACTTTAACCGCCGAAAGAAAGCAAACTGGGTTGTTCGTGTCACTTTAACTAAAATTTTAACCGTAACCATAACCGACCGAAGAAGATCGGTAATCGTCAAAGTGATTCTACGGTCAAAGCAAGGTAACTGACAGGTGACATGGGATTCGGCGAAATTAACCGTTTTATTATAATTGAAATAGAGATTTCAGTTTTCAGATAGGGATAACATACATTTAAATGTATAGAATTGATAATATTATGATGACCCATTTCTTCACTTTTTGTAGCTACATACCTAATTAATATCCTTGCATAAACCGGTTAATTACGGCTATAAATAAAGCTTTCAATAAAATAATCATGAAACCGGTTAATCACATTTAAATTAATTTAAAAACCGGTTATTTTCTTATTATTTAATTGATGATGAAACTATTCATATATAATTTACGTTCTTATTTCATATCATTGACCCTAAGCATCCGAAGTGAAGAGTCAGAATAATATTAAACAATGGAATATTAATTTAGGTCAGGTGTGATAAACTTTTACACATAAGTTTCTTTTGATGCTTATGTCACATTGATAATAATACAGATTAAAAAAGGTTAAAGGAACGCTCAAACTGACGAAATGCGGTACATACGGTTTGCTCGCTCACTTGACCTCACATTGTGACTTCTATCTAAAGCTTCTTACTAAAAGTCGGAAAAGAAAATTAGAAAAAGAATTTATGTAGGATAAATGGTCCACTCATAATAAATTAATCGTTGTTCGGACATAAAACTGTTTGTTTGTTCCTCACTAAAACAACTGATTTTGACGGGACTTTCATTGGACAAGCATCGGCAAAATTCGTAATATCGATCATTCCCGAAAAGAGTGCGCCTACAACATTACCCATGTTTATTAGTACTTTAGGCGAAAATGATCTTGTTGAACGTTGAATGGCGCGATAATGAATGATTTTTATTAGTTGTTTAAATCGGAAGTGAAGTGTAGATATACGATTTGCCGATGCTTGTGTGTCATACTGTACCTCTTTATTGTACCCAAATACTAGTTAGTTATTTTCTGAAGTGTTTGCATCCCCCCTTCTCGGGGAGCCGCGTCACATACACCCAATGCTCCAATAGCGAATCTAAACATTATTATCTATTCAAAAATAGACTGTGATGCAAAGATAATAAGATCAACAAATTATTACATCATGTTTGACACAAACAACTTCAGTATTTTCCGTTTAAAGCTATTTATGGCACATCCTTCATAATTATCTCCATTTGAGGAATAGCTTCCTATAAACAATGCAATGGAAACTATCTTGAACTCAGGTCCTTGATCAAATCTTTACCTACGAATATGGTTAAGTGTGTTTATTTTGATTCTTCTGCTTTCACGCAGTAATACGTTCGATGTGATTTTTTGCACAGTATCCTCTGTTCCTGGGTAAGTAGTCTATAACACTCGAGGATAATGTAGCTACCTATTATTGAAAGAATTTTTAGTATCGGACCAGTAACTCTGGAGATTACCTCCTTACATACAAACATACAAACATTACCTTTTTATACTCGAAATATTAGTGTAGATGGGACGGAGATTAAGGTTACTTTTAATCCCGGGTACGTGGGTAAAACCGCGCGGTTGAACTAATTATATATTTAAGGAGAAACTGACTGCTTGACCGCAGCAGTTTCTAGTTGAGACTAGAACCTGAAAATTTTATACATAAGTTTATTTTTTTAAATTACGACCATTCGTCACATCATAACTGATCAAGGTCAGAATTTGGTCAAACGTAGGCTTATTTATAAGTAGGTATAATAAAAAAAGCTTAGGGAATAAAAGAGGGACGATAACGAAAAGTTAAAATATAAAAATCTTTTTCTTTTGCTTTTTTTAAAGGACAGACAGAGGTTAACCAAAGATAACGCTGTCCTTTATTAGTTAGAGAAAGCATGATTTCACTCACCGGTACCGATCGAACTTTGCGTATTTTCGCCAATCCTTCGGGTCGGACTTGTAGCCTGCCATCAGCTTCTGAACGTCTTGGACGTTGACGTGGTCATTTGAAAACACTTTATGCAGTTCCTCCACCAGTTTTTCAAGGCCCGTAATTTCTCTGCAAAAAAAGTACAACAGTAAAGCACAAGTCTGACTCGCGCACTGAGGATTCCGTACAGATATATCGGATCGAAGAACAATCACTAATAGAGGATCGCCAATTGCAAATATAAATTTGTAATCACAAAAATATATTTAGACTAGCTGTCTACCCCGCGGTTTCACCCGAGATCCGCATTTTTACCCCCATAGGAGTTGAATTTGCAAAAATCTTTCTTAGAGGTTGTTTACGTCATAATAGCTTTCAGTATGACATATTTTAGCCTTTCCGTCCAGTGGTTTGAGCTATATTGATAAATCAGTCAATCAGCCATGATTTCTTTTTACATATTTAAATTTATTCCTTTACTTGTGCTGTATACTTTTTGCGGCATTTAATGATTCTAGGTCAACGGGAAGTACCCTTTAGGTTTTGTTTGCTTCGCTAAGTATGCATGCGACATAAATGGCCGTAGTGATCCTAAAGATTTCGTTTTTCCTATGATTAGAGTTCTGTTGTTTCTTTTGAGATAACGGAGCCCTAAATACAAAACGAACAAGATGCATGGTATTTGCTAGCTTCACTAGCTTTTACTTGCGGTGCCAATGCGGTTTGGGATAAAAAAGTTGCCTATATAGCACTAGGGGTTAATGTAGCTTCTTACTTCCGAACTTACAACATTACCTCTTTATTTGCCTAGAGGTTTAGATTAGTATAGATGTTTAAGTATTATACTTACTGATTGATTTTCAATGGTCGTTCAATAGGTAATATTTCCATGTCTCTGCATTGTGATACTTTGATTTTACAGTTTGCATTTTCGACGTCCATGGCACCTTCTCTGTAATAATAAAGAAAATACTAACTAAAACATAACTTTTTAAGCGACTATTTAGTATATAGATAACAATACCTTAGCAGGTGGATACTGAATTACTTTTAAACTGAATTATTTATCAGTTTCAATCAATTTCCAAATAATGCCAAAAACGCTTTAAATCGATAGAAATTTTATAATATTCCAATTCTTTTCATTTCCAATTGGAAACTGTTTGCGTAAATACAATTGCCAAAACGTAGAAAAGTAATCAGAAAACCGCTATATTTAACCTGCTTCACGGAAGAATTGATTGAAATCGATTGTAACTTATTGAAGTCGATTGTAACTGATTGCAAAAATGCTATTTGACTGGGCTGCTAATCCTATATCGATGGGATCTTCAGTAAGCTATGCCTAAGATTATACCGAACCTTTCAGTGAAAGTTACATCGAAATTAGATAAGGAAATCAGTATCTATTCGAAGTATTAATAAATTCATGTCGGAAACGCATTCTCCGTCCACCTTAAGATGTGTTCGGAAAAAATCGGTATTACGAAGATATCCGATGTACATTTTCAAGATTGATGTAATCCCTATAATGCTGTATATTATTTCTTTAAAGGCAAAGAATTTAAAGGTTAAATACTGAATGGCGGTTATTTCCTCACAAACGGATCCTTAAGAGGTAAAAGTTATTTTTATACACAAGATTATTAGTGATTCACCTGCATTGAAGTACTTATCAATATATTAATGTGGGGCAAGTGTGCGCACTTAAGCAGTTTGAAGCAAGTAAAAAATAAGCAGGTAAATTAGTTATTAATCAACAATTCAAATATGGCACAAATTTTTGGAAAACAAATTTAATCAAAATGCGCACAGATACCCTACTTTAGGGGTAACTGTCCGCAGTAGTAAAGAAATCGTTTTTTTTTTTTGTACAAGTTTGTAGTGTGTATCTGTGTGTCTGACTGTGGTAGATGAACCGATATTGATTAAGTTTTTTTTCGTTTTAAATGTTCCGAACAGATTATATGTCTCAAAAAAATTCGCTCAGCAGTTTGAAAATTGTCACCTCTTTTCTAGTGTAGGTACCTACACTTTTTTATAACGGCAGGCATTTTTTTTTGGGTTCCGTATCCACAAGGTAAAACGGGACCCTATTACTAAGACTTCGCTGTCTGTCTGTCTGTCATCAGGCCGTATCTCATGAATCGTGATAGTCAGGTGGTTGAAATATACACTGATAATGTATTTCTGTTACCGATATAGCAACAAATACTAAAAAACCCATATACCAAACGTGATATTTTTGCCGATAATGGTGCGGAGCCCTTCGTGCGCGAGTCCGACTCGTACTTGGCCAGTTTTTATTTTTATATTTTACCTACCTAAGGTATAACAAGACGGCAACACAGCTCGCAACAAGCGCCTATCAGCAAAATCTAAGAACGCTGTACTTTCTTACAAACAGGTTTAAAGCCCGTTTATAGCGTTAAGTTATATAATTGCTGTTGCCGCATTATGCCTGCAACACACGAGACACGTAAAGCCGTAATGGCTCACCACATTTATCAAAAACTAATTTATTCTGTTTAGGCCCTAATAAGGCACTTATGTCAGTCCGGGAAGAGGAATACTGAAAAAGAGATGGATTGTGTGGAAGGTGATAATTATGAGTGAATGCTTGCCGGGCCTAAATTTGAAAGACCACTGGAGTGGACCTTTGCAGGCCACTGATAAGGCTAACTTTGTTTTTCCACCGGAAAATTTCAAAATATGTTCGCAGAAACAAAAGGTTTGACAGCGTCGTCTAAAATGCTGTCACACGGTTGTCGATGCCCTAGTCGATTTATATGAATCGTGTACGAGGTCCCTAACTCTTCGATCGTAGTACCGTACTGTGTCTATGACCGTAAATAGAGTGTACGGCCAGTTTTTACTTTTTTAGCGTTCCATACCTCAAATGGAAAAACGGCACTCTTATAAGATCACTTGGTCTACAACGCCACGACCACTTAAAAAAACCTTAGCTCCAAAACTAAGAACTTTTTTTTTTTTTTTTTTTAATGTGGGGAAATCCTCATAGGATACCCTGCGGCCCCGGGGGGAGCGGCAGGGTTATGTCAGACTCCTACTGACTAAAACCCCACAGTGTTCCTACATGTCGCTGCCGGCTGGGTATACGGGGGCGCCGAAGCATTCGTCCGCGTACCCAGCAGCGACGGCCTGGTGCGAGGCCTCCTCTTCGACGACAACGACATCGTCGGCGACGGTGGGGACCGGAGCTCTTGTCCTCACCGTCTCGTCTTGGATAGCGTGCGGGAACACACGCACGTCTACCCGAGCCCCATGGCGGGCGGTAGACTCCCCCGAGTCCGCCACCCTTGGGCTCATGTGGGGGGGAAGGTGGCTCATAAAGGCCGCCCTCCGACGCCCAGTTCTCCTGCGGCGGATAGCCAGGGTGGTAAATGCCTCCCTGTCACGTTCCGCCGCCTCCTTCGCGAGCATAACGTGCTCGCAGAAGGAGTGGAGTGCGTCCCACGACCTCTCGCTGTTGACTGCCGCGCGAACAACGTTCGGCAGCGAAAGGTCAGTCCCCACTTGGGCGCAGAGCTCGCTGCGCTCGCTAGCCCAGGCTGGGCACACCTCCAACGTGTGCTGGGCCTCCTCCTCGAGGCACCCGTCACAGTGGTGGCATTCGGCGGTCGGCTCCCTCCCGGCGATCCGACACAGATACCTCCCGAAACAACCGTGTCCCGAGAGGATCTGCGTCATCCGGAAGGTGAGGGTGCCGTGCCTCCGCTCGAGCCACTCATCCAACACTGGACGGATGGCCTCGATGGTGTTAAGCCCCGCACTAGGATGCTCCAGCCTGGACTTCCACTCCTGGATGGCGAGCGCGCGCAACTGTGCTCTGCGCCCTTCCACCTCACGTTGTGCCGGCCTCTGGCCCTGGGCCTGCGCCTCCTCACGCCAGAAATAAACTGACGCGAGGGCTCTCGCCTCGAGGTCCCAAGGCAAGGACCCGGCCAGCACACACGCCGCTTCGGAGGAGATCGTGCGATATCCCCGTATAGCCCTGATTGCCACCACTCTCTGCGGTCTCCGCAAGAGAGTGATAATGCAGCGGTTCAAGGCTTCCGCCCATACGGGAGCTCCGTATAGCACCATCGACCAAAACTAAGACCTAACGTAATCTGAATATATAAAAATAAAAGTCAAAAAATATTTTTCATACATTTTCATCCTTTTAAAGCCTTTGGTTCGGTATGGTAGGTTGGCTTTTTACCTGATGTTAGCGTTAAAATGATACGAGGATCTCGGAGCACTATATATATATATATAATATTATATTTGGACGTACAGTATTGGTACAAACTCTATCATAAGAGAAGCTATACTCAATTAATGACCTGTTCCAGATCATGTCTTGGAAAATCAATCTCTTGTCTTACTGACAAGCTACGTTTTGAAATAACAGTATAAAATTCTTCCTTTATGTATGGCTATATACAAATTCGAAGTTATAAAAGAGGTTGGAAGCATTAAGCCACCACACTTTCAAAGCCACTTTTATCATACTTCAAATATACTGTAATGAGGAATACCAACAAAAAAATCTAATTAGTCCGTCAGTTAGATTATCAAAAAATATTGGATACGTATTTTTTATTTTGATCCGAAAACAAAAAATAACGAAGATACAGTGCGTTAAAATTTTCCGGTCTGCAAAAAGTGTACTAAAAAGTAGTTGTACAATGACGTCACAAGCCCCAATCCTGCACTTTGATGGGACTTATCTTTGTAATTTCTTATTGATTTGATAAAATAAAAAATACATGTCTAATATTTTTTGATAATCTAACTGACGGACTAATTAGATTTTTTTTTTGGTATTCCTCATTATACAATTATCGGGGTTTTTTGAACGGCTTAGGTATTCGCCATAATTTCACCCCTCGCCACTGGTACCTAGTAAAATATACATAAGTACCTATAAAATCTGAATAAGTATAAATATCTATCTATCTATTATCATTATAATTTCAATTATTGAAACGCCATTTTAACCTGTGACCTCCACATGACTATCGCTACCAATTGAATAGCAAATAAGTTTTGCAGTTTCGTCATTTTGTCTGATAAGGGGATTCATTCATATTGTTTATGGACCTTAGAACATTTCCATAATATATCTATATAAATAAATAATATCCTTTATTATAAGAAAATAAACGAAAAACTACTTATGGCGATGATATCTGAGAAATGATGATTCTAGATTACGTTTTTCGCGGTATTCTTTGTTGCAAGAGATTTGTAAAAAATATATGTTAAACTAGAGAATATGTGACGAGGAATCGTGTGTAAAAAAACGTGAATATGCCCCTTTTTAAAACTAAGAATGTTTTTTTCTCTTATTTGGGCTATCCAAATGAGTTGAAAATATTAACATACATTCTGAAATCCAATAGAAAGGGAACAGTTCTTACTTTTTTTTTTTTAAACCGAATAAGATCGGTCATCCAGGTGCTAATAATTAGAGTCGGTTGCTCGTACTTCTAGTTAAAGTAAAATTACCATGCTTTGATCGTATTAAACTTTGACGATGTTAACTTGTCCCTCGGTCGGTTTACGGTAAAAATTTTAGTTAAAGTGACACGAACAACCCAGTTTGTTTTCTTTCGGCGGTTAAAGTTAACTATAACCGTAACCTAACTATAACTTTACTATGACCGCGCTTAATGCAACCGAACCTTTATTTAAGGTTAAAAAAAACATATTTTTAATCCGTTAAAAGGTTGAATAACATTGTCGATATTATTCGGCAAAAACTCGCGGAAATTAACCACAATGATTTATTTGAACAGTCTTCTCTCTTTAATTGTTATTTAAATTAATAATATGATTTGCCCGACTTCCAAAAAAAATAATGTTATGATCAAAATTTACATGTAAAGTAGCTATTTATACGGTCTAAGTCTAATAAAAAAAAAAAAAAAAAAAAAAAAAAAAAAAAAAAAAAATTGATACTGATTTTGTTTTTTGGTTTAAAGAACTTTATTTCCCATAAGAAAATTTACACTGACATTCTTATAAAATCTTGAAAAGCATAGGAAATTAAAAATTAGTACCTTTGGCATAGTCATTTACGCTAGCATTTATGGGTAAACAGTCGTAACCATCAATCGGAGTAATTTGGTTAAAATTTCTTTTTTTGCTTATTATATTATATTGACATTTGAATGTCATTCGATAGAGAAAAACCGGCCAAGTGCGAGTCGGACTCGCGCACGAAGGATTACGTACCATTATCTATAAAAACAGCAAAAAAATCACGTGTTGTATGGGAGCCCCTTTAAATATTAATTTTATTCTGTTTTGTAGTATTTGTTCATGAGATACAACCTGGTGACAGATAGACAGGGTGGTGCTACAATCTTCAAATTTTCACAGAAGGTATATGCATCGTGGGCCTGGCGCCCCTTTACATCTGGCGCTCTGGGCCAGACTACTGCGCCCTACCCTAACGCCGGTACTGACCATTCTCGAACGAGACACTAATATTATTACTGGGTAACGTAGGCATACGAGAGGAAGGTTGCGGGTTCGAATCCTACAGTGAGCTTGAGCTTTACGAAAACATCGTGAGGAAACCATAGCACGGTGTTGCCCTACCACCGTACTTTGGTAATATTTCATCAAATTGTGATGAGCTTAGTTGTAATCGTCAGACGTGACGAATTACTAGGAAAGAGAAAAAACATAAACTAGAGAGGAGATAACGTGTTAGAGGGAGACAAAAAATAAGGGTTAGAGACGTCATGACATAACTAAAGTGACAAGTAACAATCGCTATTATTATAATGCTTATAGAGAAAATATTGTCACTTTCTATTTGGCGCTAAAACCCATCTAAAACCGTTATTTACACACAAAAAACATACCTTTTTAAATGTCGAATTTTCACGAACACACAAACGTCCACTGCACTCCAATAAGGAAACCGTTACCAAATTCAAACTTAACAGTTTATTTTTATACACCAATAACGTGCGAGTTCGATTTTTGAAATGTTAAATTACATGTAACACGTCTGACGTAGCGCGTGGACGACGACGAAGTGCGACAACGAGAAGTCGATGTTTCTTTTATCGTATTATCTTAACGCTTGAGAGAAGGGCATTTACAGAATGAACTTATAGGTTTATTGGCAATTGCTAGCACATAATAGATACGTGTTATGCCCTAACCAGACGGGACAGTTGGCCATACAAATTGCTGCATAAAAAACGAAGTTTGCTCATGTCATGTGTATGACGTATGAAACTGAATGTTTTTTTATCCAATAAATATTATCTAGTGAGACTATAGAGTTTTAAAATACAGAGGTTTTTGATTACCAGTAGAGCCATTAAGAGTATATCATTTGATGCTGTGAAACTGTGACGTCGTGTAAACTATCGTTTTGACATTTTACCGATTGGATGTTCCTCGGAAAAAGTAGCTGATCTACCCTATTATTTTTTTTAAGATGAATATAAAATATTAAAAAGTTTATGATACTATGAAATTATAATTTTATTATCTTTCCATAGTATAAAATTAAATCGTTTCCGCTGTTTAATCCATATCACCTCTTGCAATTAGGTACCATCAACAAAGTTGAAGCATGATCAGTTTTGAGACCTTTTCGCTTGCAGCCAGTAATCATAGTTCGCCCTGTCCATTGTTGACATTAAAATAGTCTCTTGTAAAATCTTTTGTTTAGACTATTTTTATGACAAGCGCATTGTTTGGTTGTATTGTGTGAGGCACATGTAGCCGCTGGTCACTGCACACAAAATACACCCTAAAGGTGATCATGCTTCAACTTTCTTGATAGTACCTACTTTGAAATAATGAATCTGTAGGACTGGGATTTCTAAAAGGTAAGCCGATGGGAATCTGCTTGTATCATGGACATACGAGCTTGTATGGAGCCTTCGCCACTGCTATATAGTGAAATTACTTAAATTAGTTTGGGTAATTTGTAAACAACAGAACCATAAGTTCAATAGATTATAATTTCTCGAAAGGTTCAAGGGCCTGCTACATTGTTATTATATTAATGTAACTATTAATACACGCTGATAGTCGGTTTATTACACAGGATTTTCCAACAAACTAAATAAATATAAGAAATAACTTTGATGTTTAGGAATGTTAAAGAAAAATAAACCTTTTTGCGTCACAATAAGGTTTATCTTTTTTTTAATCACTATCTATTGTTGAAAACTGCATTAAAATCCGTTGAGTAGTTTAAAAGATCTAAGCGAACAGACAGTGGAAGCGACTTCATTTTATACTATGCAAAGAAGATATTATATGTCCTATGTATTCATTTTCTTTATTTACAAGCATTTTTTAACTTTGTAATAATGGTTTTGTGTAATGAAATCATCGCCATAAAGTCCGGCTCAAATCCATATGTCCGGCTTTTGTCGATAGCGTCGTCCGGCTTTGTAAAAAAATACCTGGCAACCCTATTCGCCTAACTTCTTTTAGATATACGGTTGTCAGATGCCGTCTGAATTATTACTTTTATTTTATAACTTGACAAGAAGTATACTGATAATAGTATCAGTCAACTATAGGTAATTTGTTTGTGATTTATAGACTTATCTCAGAAACACGTTACGTTATGTAAGTCAAGCGTGATCTTTAAATTATCTTAGAATCCGGTTATCCGGAGATGAACATAGGGTCCCTATTATTTAAATATATAATAATTTAGTTATTTATCTAGAATGTTTATAATCGATTACAAAAATACTTTTGACAAAAATAGAACCGCCTTCAAAGGCACTAAAAAGCATATATTTCTTTCTTCTATTACACACTGTGTCTTCATATCTATCAAACTTTCCAGTAGCAGGGCTGCTGGAAGAAATATCTATTAGAAATAAGCAGTCCCTTTGTGCCTTTGTATCTGTTTTGTCTTTTCTCTTTACTTGTCTGTGTGTGTGCATAAATAAATAAAATAAAATAACTATGTAGGAACTCTAATCTGACAGTTTTATGCCTTTTGAAGGCGGTTCTATTTTTTGTAACAAGATTTATATTTTTAAATTTTTAGTTTCATCACTGACCTAGTATAAGCATATTAGCGTTGAACCTTCCATCATTACATCAAAAAATACAACTAACGGTCTAATCGGCCCTATAATAGTTAAAAAATTATCCCCTAACTCCTAACCGTTAAGGAGTTGTACCTTCCATCATCGGCTCAGCAACATATGATGAACTAGACACAAATATTTGAGCTTTAGAATGTATATGAAATACATTGTAAGTGCGTGTCCTTTTTGAAGTCGGTTAAAAAAGGAGGAGGTTCTAAGTTCGTTATGTATGTTCCCGAAGTGTTCGTCAAATTGTAAACCGATTTTGGAAAATCATTTTTGATAAACAGGGATACTTCCGAGGTGGACCCACTTAATTTGATTCGTATTGGACCTTGTACTTCGAAGATAGACCAGGGAACTCAATAGTCCAACCAATCATCATACGGAACCATAATGTACCTACGCATGTACGACACGCGCTTGGCCACATTTTATTTACAAACTGATATTATAACAGTATGTTACTAAGATGATAGCAATATTACTAAAATAATAACAAATCTATAAATCAATTTTCAACAAGACATGAATGGAATCTATAACGAGAATAGATCGCGTGCAAATGTGAAAAAAAAAACACCTTTAAAATGTTAATTATTCTGCAAACGTAGTACGCCACCATTCAACCTATATTTAAATACGCAATCAGAATACTTTAAGTAGCTGGCAACTCCAAAGAGTCTTAAGAGTCTCTAAAAAACATGACTCTTACGAATTTTTTATTTTTTCCAATAAAATATAGTATACCAGTTTTACCGTGATTACTTTTAGTATTAAAAGGGCGTATGTTTAATGTAATTTTGCGATAGGATACGCCTTTTTAAGTTAAATAGGATGTGTGCTCTCGTTTGAAAAATAGTATACCACTTTTACATTGGAATCCACGTCAAAATTAAAAGGTATTAAGTCCATAACTAGAGATGGGAAATTAGTCTTTTTCGATATTAAACAGAGGTTGTTTTTTTTATCGAAAGTATTACGAAGTTGGCTTTCATTTACGAGATTACAATTTTTAAAATGTTTTAATAGTTTTTCCTTTTGCAAGGATCTGTGTCAATTTGCCTCACTGGATAGCATTCTTTATATAAAACAACTTTGTGTTTAGGTACAACCGTTGATTATAAAATTCCAGGCCGATCTAAATACCTACTAGCTACGTAAGAAATTGGTAATAAATAAATACTAGTGTTGCCAACCGATCACGGGAAACCGCTGGATGTTGGTAGCGCAAGACCGGCCATCGTGGAGATCCTTGGGGGAGGCTTTTGTCCAACAGTGGACGTCTTTCGGCTGACAAGATGATTAACAATTTTGTTATTTCATTTATCTTACACATTCAAACTATAATGAAATAGGCACTTGAGTGGAAGAAGGTTTTATATGCTCCGACATTGATACCAGTTAATGGTATCAAAAATCTTTTACAAACTATCAGCCATCTTGAAAACAACGTGACCCCGGGCTGGATGTTTCCAGGCATCAACAGACAGATAACATTTAGATATCCACGATTTGTTGAATTTTAAAGTACAGTCGCACCGATTTATATAAATATTTTGATGAATATAGTTATTATTATGTAGTTAATAACACCTAAGTTGAGCTGGTGTTCGTCAACCTCTTGATCCTATTAGTTTGGCAGAGGTTAAATAAACAGCCTTTAGTCTATGAGCAAAAAATATAAAAAAAAACGTAATTCGTAAATTAACTTGTAGTGTATTTCTATAATAATCATACAAATAGTCAAAAGTCTATACTTAGTGCAATTAGAGCACATTCAGGGGGCCAATTCCGCTAAATTACAACGGCTGTCGTCCAATTTATATTCAGTTAAAGTTCGTTTACAATCCAATTCTAATTTTACTAAAAAACTGTATTCCACTAAATAATCGAAACAGAACCACAATTTTATTGGATTAGTAACCGAAAGTCCGAAAAAATTCTTATCCAAACAAATGTGTCAAATGTTTAGTGGAATACCACTTGATAGAAGTCAACCATGATTGGATCTTGATCGTTGTCAGATTAATAGTGGAATACAAAAACGTGCAAATGTCGTCATTCAGCTGCGATACAATTGTAATCTAATCATAATTAATTAGTGGAATTGGCCCCCAGCTTTAGGAATGTAATATTTAACATCATGATCCGCACGTACCTACCTAATTTAACAATCAAATATTAGGCTGTGGAAATAAAATATTTAACCACAAAATATTAAAAGTGTTTTGTACGTGTCAACACTATTTATGAATAAATTAAAAGCATATAAAAACCTTCCTCTTGTTGGTTATGTGCTTATACAGAATTAATGATTTTTGATGGCTACATGATTATGACTATGTATACGAAAATGTATGTATGAACGAAATTGAAATTTTGCATGCATTTTTTTTTGATTTTTTCTGTTATGATTACCTTTAAGTAGGTATTACCTATATTTGAAATACAAATTATTTTATATTGATTAAGTAAATAAACAAATAAATAAAATATAGAGTGTTATCTCGGGGGACAGGTAATAAATTAATTTAGAAATATGAACATAGTCCTGACGATTGATTCAATTTTTAACTATAACATCATAGGTTGATCATAGGTACATAGGTACACTTCACATTAATACCATCTCCCTACTCTATATGTTTATATGTTGCCAAATCATCATAAAATTTACGGTTTATGTTTTATTTCATTTCAATCCGTTCTCATATCTTTATTATTATGCGATGTATAATTATTATTATTAGTGATTTTTTTGAGCCAAATTTAATATACTTTAATCCATCCATATTTAACATTTATCAGAAGCTAGCAAAGTGTTCCCTTTTACATTAAAACGGAAAATAAAATAGAGAAATTTGCAAATATATTATATTATTTTCATCAAGAAAGTGAAAAACAGTGTACATATTTTTTATTTTTCTAACTAGGTAATTAATAATTGTAATTTTTTTTACATACTCGTCCTTTTCCGACATATTATTTCTGCCCGTTTGGAACAAGTATGAGCTGGCACCACCGTATTTGTCAAACAAAAGTGAAAAACTGACAGTGTCAGTCAACCAACAATGAATTCAAAACAAATAATTATTTAGGATTTATGAAATATTATAACATTAAACTAAGCTAAGAATATAATTATTAAGTAAGTTAATTGTATAAGTACTTGTACTTTAAGCTGAAATCTTAACTATCGTAAGCGTCAAATAAAAAATATATAAGAATGTCTGACGTCGAAGTGGAAGCACCAACTACGTTTAAAAAGCGAAATATCAGAAATAGAGGCGGAAGAAAACGGAAAACATCGAGTTCTGAAGGTAATTAACATCATAAACGACATAATTTTATATATACAACTACAAAAGCTCTTCAAAACATCGACAATGATTTTGAGGTTATTAGTCAGATAGATCAGTCAGTCAGTCAAATTTTCCGTGTACACATGTGGATTACCATCGTGGAGATCCTTGGGGAGGCCTTTGTCCAGCAGTGGACGTCTTTCGTCGGCTGACATGATGATATTTAGATTAATTCTTTCTGGACTTAATTCTTTCAGAGAAAAACAGCTCGGACTCTGATGAGCAAACTGTGGTGGTGCCGACCAAGCGGCCGCAGAAAGCCAATCCTAACATACAGACAACTCTCGGACCCAAGAGACCCAAGCCCGAGATAGATAATGAAGCTAGTAGTGAAGATGATACGGTAAAAAAATACTAACTGATATTCAAAGCAATTTAGCATGATTTCAACATTAGCAGTATGGAAATTTAGCACTAATAAGCATACTTTAAGGCCCAATTGGACCATCATCTTATTATCACTAACTGACAATGACAGGTCACTTTGGCACCAATGAGCACCTTCACAAAATGAAGCTTAGTATGTCGGACACATGCAGATTCTGCATGGACGATAAGGAGTCAATGCTACACATATTGTGCAGCTGCGACGCTCTTGCAAGACGTAGGGTATATCACTCAGGTATGGCTTATCCATCACCCGATGACTATGCTCAGCTCCAAGCAGGTATGACTGTGAGATTCATACAGGGACTCTTTGATCTACCGGCGGAAGAGTAGTACAGGGCAGCACAATGCTGCCGTCATAAGGAAAAAAGACGTATCTAACATTTTTTTCAAAATTGAGTTAAATACATCATCGGAATCAGAAAAAAAAGACGCATCTACCTGTATTTTTATATTTTAGCTTAAACAAACGCAAACATATAAATCTTACTTTTAAATAAGACGCATCTGCTACAAGTTATAATATTTACCAAATAGAAAAGACATTACTGACGTCTAATAAGTTGAAAAGACGTATTTAAGTAGAAGCGTCTTATTTATTTACAAAATATGTAAATAATCATAAAATAAAAAGACATTACTGCATGGTCATAAGAGGAAAAGACGGTTCTGCTTAGATGTGCCTTTTCATCTTAGAATTACAAATAATAACTAGGTGCAAGTGGCAGCAGCGTCTTTTTTAATTAGTATTCCTAGTAGTGCGGGGTGAAGTGGGGATCGTGGCTAGAACAGATTGATCAGATGCGCCCAGACAGTCAAGACGTAGATACGCGCGCGGCTTTTCAAATTATTAATCATCATCATCATCATGTCAGCTGAAAGACGTCAACTGCTGGACAAAAGCCCCCAAGGATCTCCACGATGGCCGGTCTTACGCTGCGTCTTTCGGTTCGTGGTCGCCTCTCAAGAACCCTTGTGCCCCAGCGGCCGTCGGTTATACGAGCGATGTGCCCCACCCACTGTCACTTAAGTTTGGCAATTCTTCGGGCTATGTCGATTACTTTGGTTCGCCTGCGGATCTCATCATTTCTGATTCGATCTCGCAGGGAAACTCCGAGCATAGCCCATTTCATCCATTGCTCTTTGGGTGACCTTGAGCCTTCTGATGAGACCCATCGTGACCACGTCTCTGCTCTGTATGACATCACTGGCAACACACACTGGTCGAAGACTTTCGACTTGAGACACTGCGGTATTTGGGACGAGAAGATATAACATTCCCAACCTTTACTTGAGTGGGTTCAACATGATTTTCGTCTTATCCATGTTCATTTTTAGACCCACTTGTTGAGAGACTGCTGAGGTCATCGAGCATTGTACTGAGGTCTTCCAAGGTCTCAGCCATGACTACTATATCACCGGCAAATCGAAGGTGAGTGATGTACTCGCCATTGACATTGATGCCAAATCCGTTCCAGATTCTGCCACCCTCAGTCTTCAGCTTCGTCAGTTGGCTCTGCCCAACAGACATATTTCTTGCGAACACTTTAGAGCCTTTATTCTGCTCGATGGCCTCTTTAATACAAACTGTATTAAATTGGCGTATGTCGCGAGTTAAAGACATTGAGATCTGTCTGTTGAGCCACCGGTATCTGGCAGCATCATCCGAGGATGTCAGAACCATTTTCCGTCTTTCTTCCATAAGCTGAAGGCTAGAATTGGAGATCTTTTTGGTTCCCTTTGTACGGCGGGCCTTGAAAAACTTAGACCCAGTCGTAAGGACAGCTCCCACGAACCTGTCGTTTACGAGTCCACTTCCTCGCAGTCTGCTAGGCATTCGAATCGGTTTTGAAGTTCGAGTTGAAAGGGTTCGGGGTTTTTTTCTGACGTTAATAATGAAAAGTCCCAATTTTTAAAAGTCTATTCCCCGTCACATATTCTCTAGTTTATCATATATTTTTTCCAAATCTCTTGGGATAAAGAATACAGAGAAAAATGCATTTTAGAATTATCATTTCACGTATAGCATCGCCTTGTAGAAAATCATTTTGGTATAATTTACCTATTGATAAAAATAGTGTAGATCTTACTCAAGTTTACGAAGACTGATTTACACGTAGGTACATAATAGCATCTAAAGCTGTGATAATTATTTCTAATGAGAGTTAATATAGATTTTGATAGTTATTATATACTATATTTTTAAAAAAGGTTAACATTTTATGTTGAAATAGCCAGAGGTTTGTGATTTTTTATTTTTGTTTTAACTGATTAACAAGTTGAAAGTTTCCAATGCTGTGATAATTATTTCTAATAAGGATAAATGCAAAGTCTGATACCTAGTTATTAAATTATACGCGAGTTTAAAGTTTTATGTTGATAAAGCCAGGGAGGTTTGTGATATTTATTTTTGTTTTAACTGATTAACAAGTTAAATGTGTCTAATAATTATTTCTAAATAAAATAAATACAAACATTGGCGTATTGTTTTTGATAAGTTGAGAGAGCTAGAGAGATGTGGTTTGTGATTGCTAATATTGTTTTATTGTTCTGATAATAAATAGTACCTGGTTGATCGAGCCTTTGCTCGTTTTTTTTTTAAACGACATTTTCTAAAATTTAAACCTATCTAGATCGATTTATCTCCTCCGAAACCCTCTGCATACTAAATTTCATGAAAATCGTTGGAGCCTTTTCCGAGATCAAGATTATATATATTGATTGATTGATTATATAGTATTGCTCGTTTAAAGGTATTGTTATTATTAGATATGTCTGTTTTTTATAAGGATTGTGTTTAATTTGAACAAAATGATAATTATTATATTAAAATGTCATTAAGTTTAAATATGCTTTAGAGTATTTATGCATTTCAAAATCTGGAGTACATTTAATTATGCAACATGGGTGTTTTTGCATATAAAATTTTAGGCTCATCTGAATTAATGAGTAGGTATTACTAAATTGAATAGCAGCAAATGGTTAGACATGTCTTTTTTAATTAAGATTAGAAAGACCTGGACCTTAATACCACTAAGAAAGAAAGACGTTTCAGAAGTTACTACGTTGAAAGGAAGTATCTAGCCAGAAACGTCTTTTCATTGCAGTATTACGTATTTTTATGTATTTTTTTTACTACAAAGAAAATTAAAATGTAACTTATTTAATACAAAACATTTATATTTTCAAAATTTGAATCAGCATTTCGATAAGCCAAACTTTAATTTACACTTTTGCACTTCAAGTATTTTTATTCCTTTATTTACTTTAGCTCGGCAATTTTTTTAATTTCCGAAATACAAAATATTTTTTTTCTCCGTTTCTAACTTTATGTAGAAACGTCCTTTTACCTTATGACGGCAGAATGGATCCAATAGAGTTGAAGTGTATTCTAAATTATTCATTATAAGTCATTTAAAAGATTATTGTTACAGACTAACACAAGAACAACTCTGTCAGTACAACAGCAACGAGAAAATGCAACGGCAACATATGAGCTGGACACAGAACGAGACAGAGATGCTCAGGCAATATTCGAGAAAGCACAGAAGATAAATAAGGAGCTGGAAGGACAAGCTGACGATAAGGTATTTGGAATTATATAACATCTTTGACAAGCCAGTTGGGTCATGGGTTCAATTCCCATCCAGAACAAACATTTGTGTGCATGAACATGTCTGTTTGTTCTGAGTCTGGGTATAATTATCTATATAAGTATGTATTTAAAAAAAAATATAGTATAATTTGTAGTACAAGCTCTGCTTAGTTTGGGATTAGATAACCGTGTGTAAAAATTGTCCCAGGATATTTTTTTATTCTTCCCATATGATTATCTGATCACAAATTAAGCAGAGCTTGTACTATAGACAACCAGATAACTGATATTTGTTAATCACTTTTTGACTCCCAACCAAAAGAGGGGTGTCATAAGTTTGTAGTGTGTATCTGAGTCATCATAGCTCCCATATGGCTGGACTGATTTTGATTCTGTTCCTTTCATTTAAAGGTGTCGTTATATAGAGTGTTCTTAGCTAGGTTTCATGAAAATCCACTCTACCTTTTTTTTTTACTATGTATAGGCCTGTGTTTGACCACAATCTCCCTGTGGACAGTGAGGGTGTGATTGGATAAAATCCTGTTTTAATTTTAGCCTAATAAATTAATTACATAAGTTATTTAAAGTATGTATGAAACTGCACATAATTAGGTATTAAAACACTTGTGTGATACTATTAAAATCAGGCTTGATTTTAAACTCACACTCGTGTTTTAATAACACCCTATTATGCAAGTTTCACACTGTTATATAGGTTATGTTCCTTAGGTATACCGAGGTATGAATAACTACGCACAATACTACAAGAAACGTGACACTGCAGCTGGTAATGCCAGCTCGGGGCTCGTTAGAAAAGGTCCTATCAGAGCTCCCGCTAACCTGAGGGCAACTGTACGGTGAGATCTTCTTATATATAAAAATGAATCCCTATTTCCCTAGGTTAAGAGATCACGCGTGAACGGCTGGACCGATTTCGCTAATTCTTTTTTTGTTGTGTTTGTTATTGTCAGGAGATCGGTAGGGTGCAGGTTAGGTAGGGTAGGTAGGTAGGTCCCAGTTTATTTTATTCTTAGGGCAGGACAACGTCTGTGGGGCCAGCTAGTACTAAATAAATAAAAAAAAAACATTTATGACATCTTGATAAAATAAAACTTCTTCACGCTCAAGCGGCTGGACCAATTTTGATGAAATTTGGTACGGAGGTAGCTTACACCCTGGATTAACACATAGGCTAGGTTTTATCGCTCGAGAACGCGGGTGAAACCGCGGGGTGGAAGCTAGTTATATATACGTTTGTGAGGATGTATGTATGGATGTTACTCTTTCACGTAAAAACTACTGAATGGATTTGGATGAAACTGGGCACATAGATAGATCATACCATGGAATAAAATATAGGCTACTTATCCCGGGAAACCATAAGATCCTTCGGGAACGCAGGCGAAAGGAATGCCTCCAACTTAATCTGTTTTTGATTTCTTTTTAGGTGGGATTACCAGCCAGATATTTGTAAGGACTACAAAGAAACTGGATTTTGCGGTTTTGGAGGTATTTATCATGTATCTATTGTACATAGCGGCCACAGATCAAGCTACACACTGTGGCACCTTATGCGGTTGTAATAGGCGCTATTTTGCAACAAGAATGTGTAGCTTAATCTGTGGCCGTGTGTACACTGATTTCGGTTGGCTTTTGTGAAAAACACGAGTGCCTTTTACAAACAATAAACTAATAGGTATGATAACTAAAAAAAATTAATTAGTCCGTCAGTTAGATTACCAAAAAATATTGGACATATTTTTTCTTTAGGGGCCGTTCAAGTATTACGTAAGCACTATGGGGGGTTGGGGGGGGGGACTTTGTTTTGCTTATTTTGGATGACATGGGGGGGTAGGGGAGTCTAGATGATGATTACGGCATCGGTAGTTATTTACTTTTTTACACGAATGGCAACCCTCACATGCTTGAGTCTATGCTTGAAAACGCATTTTCGGGGATTCCCGCAAATATAAACGCATACGTATTTTTAATTGAAAAATGTTTACGTAAGCATGGGGGGAGGGGGTAAGCTTTGCCTACTTTTGCTGACAAGGGGGATGGGGGGAGTAAATAATTGTAATAAATCTGCTTACGTAATATTTGAACGGCCCCTTAGTTCCGAAAACAAAATATAACGTAGATACAGTGCGTCTTAGTACACTTTTTACAGAGAGATGACGTCACAAGCCCCTACTCCTGAACTTTGATGCGACGTATCTTTGTCATTTTCTATTGATTTGATAAAATAAAAAATACGTATCCAATATTGTTTGATAACCTAACTGACGGACTAAATAGAATTAATTATTTTTTACCCACTCATCATCCCTATTATAGGCAGTGTCACTCGGGATGATGTAAGGATTCTTACGATACCTCATACATACAAATCTGTTCAGCCATTTAAAAGTTAGAATAAAGAAACTCACATACATACATGAACCCTGAAAACATTACACAAGCCAGTTGGCGCAGTTGGTCGCGCCGCTGGTCGTGGGTTCGATTCCCATCCAGGACAAACATTTGTGTGCATGAACATGTCTGTTTGTCTTGAGTCTGGGTGTAAATATCTATTTAAGTATGTATTTAAAAAAGTAGTATATGTAGTATATCAGTTATCTGGTTGTCCATAGCACAAGCTCTGCTTAGTTTGGGATCAGTTAACCGTGTGTGAAGAATGTCCCAGGATATTTATTTAATACACACCTTTTTTGGGCAGTCGTGTAAAATACGGTGATTATTTTAGTTTTGTTTTCTCGTGTTATTTTATTTACTTGTATATTCACAGATTCTTGCAAATTTCTCCACGACCGATCTGACTACAAACATGGATGGCAACTCGAGAGGGAAGAGAGGGAGAATGCAGGAGCAGGAGGTAAGATATCTTTACAATAGGTTAGTGTAGTGTCAAAAATAAATTATTAAACACACACTAGTTAGTAGTGTGTAAAACATCTAAAAAGTTGTGGAATCATCAAATATGTTTTAATGCTTTTTATGTTTAAAAGTTATGTATTTGGATAAAATAATCAACTTTTAAAATAAACCGGTAAAGTGCGTGTCGGACTCGCGCATCGAGGGTTCCGTATTTGCTATGTTACTCCAAATACCATAGACTTCTTATAAGTTTTCCTGTAATCTATATGTAAAGAAATATTATCTTTTTTAAAAAAAATTGTGGTCCAGTAATTTCGGAGTTAAGGGGGGGAGATATCTTCGTAGATGTGAGCTGCAATTAGCAAAAAACGTTATAAAATTTTAATTTAACGGGCTTTTTGGAACTTCCCCCTTAAAATACTTATTCATATATCTTCCGTATTTCGTAGCCGATTTAAATTTTAATTTCAGTTTTTTACGATAAAAAAATCTTGCATAAAACCCTATTTTGAAATTGACTTCGAAATTATGTTAATGCCTGTTGTTTCTAGGTGATGGTGATTCAGATTACGAAGTACACAGTGATGAGGAGTTGCCTTTCCGGTGTTTTATATGCAGGGGGAGCTTTACAGACCCTGTTGTTACCAAGTAAGTTGAAAATCTGTCGCCAAACACTTACCGGTGAGTTCCGGCAATAGGGAGAATACGGAAAACGGCATATAGACGTATATGTTGATGATTTCTTTTGTTATTAATCACTAAATATTCTAAAATTTGAATTTAACGCCCCAACCGAGGCCTCCACCTTAAGGTGATACCTTAAGTGTATGTGGAACCGGTGGTAGAGTCTATTGTAATTATTGTAACTATCGACATTCATAAGTGCCTTATCAGGGCCTAAACTGAATAAATGAGTTTTAAATTTGAATTTTTCCACTATGGAGTCGCATAAAATGTGCGTGTTTTATGCGACTAAATAATATGCTTATTTATTGTTATGCTAACTTTAAATATGGTAAATACGAGTACGCCTAAACATTTATGCGTAATTATTTTATGCTTGCACATTATTAGGTTAAGTAAAATTATGCCACACAAAATTATGACATTATATTTTATGCGTATCGATAGAGAACCTTCCTTTTTTTCCTCTTTATGTACGGAACCCTAAAAACACAAGTGAAACCGTTTACTCTCTTTGTTGCAGATGCAGACATTATTTCTGCGAAAAATGCGCTTTGGAAAACTACAAGAAGTCAACCAGATGTTTTATATGCAATACTCAGACAAGTGGCATGTTCAATCCGGCTAAAGAACTGGAAGCCAGGCTCAAGAAGGGTGATGAAAACGATGATGATGATGATGAATAAATTATTAATTTATTATGTGTGTTTCTTTTGTACTGTTATAGGCTTATACTAAAACTTTATGTAAACTGTGATCCCCTATTTTACAACCCCTTATAGGGCGTCCCTACTAGGCTCACAGTCGAAGACTATCCGCCGAGACTGAGATCTATAGAGCGTGCTTAGACTTTGCTCAGACTTTACTTAGGGTATAAACCTACGTAATAAAGTAAATATTCGTGTGTTTTAATTTGTAGCCAAGTTTTTGGTAAGTCGTCGATTAGGTGCACTTAGGCTTTCCTTAGCACACACTCAGAGAGATTCGAAACTTGCATTTTAAATACCGACTTTGTATGGTAAAGTCTGAGCAAAGTCTAAGTACGCTCTATAGATATCAGCCTGTACGAAAACCACCAAAAAAAAAGAAGCCTTGCTGAGTTTGTTGCCGGAGTCTTCTCAGTTCAAGTGTATTCCGAACCGGTGGTAGAGTCTATTGTAAAATTGTAACTGTTGACATTCATAAGTGCCTTATTAGGGCCTAAACTGAATAAATGAGTTTTGATTTTGAACCTACAACCTGTCCAAAAGGGGTATAATGAAGTAGCTAAGCTATGTAATTAACAAGCAAAACAAATGCTGTAATTTTATTTGGTTGTGTAAGATTACTTGTAAAATATGTTAATTTGTTCCGCCATTATTTTTATAAAACGTGTTTAAATAATATTCATATTGCACAAGTTGACGAAAATGGCGTCAAAGTTACGTAAATACTACCTACTAGCTTCCGCCCCGCGTTCCTGAGGTATCTTATGCTTTCCCGGGATAAAAAGTAGCCCCCTGTCAGCTACATAGTTCAGACACCGAACGGATAGATGGCGTTGCAATATATCGATACTACATACAGAACTATCTACTTACAACCTACATCGCGCTAGTGGAGATTGATCGCAAATTTGCATATATACAGGATTCCAACATCAACAGTTGGATGGCGGTCCCCAGCCACGATGACCCAGCCTGGCGGAAGATCTTTCCTTTTCAATGGAGGAATCATCAAACTTGTTCCTCTAAAGTAGTTATTAAATCCGTTAAAAGAGTAACAAACATTCATCCATACTCACAAATTTGAGTGCCGGCAGAAGTGAAAACTTGAACATTAGACGGTCGAGCAATCGGCAGTCACCATCCGTGGAAGCACGTAGCAGGCTGTTGACAAGCCACTTGGCGCAGTTGGTTAAAACGCCACCTGTAGCGCCCCTGGTCGTGGGTTCGATTCCCATCATGCATGAACATGTCTGTTTGTCCTGAGTCTGGGTGTAATTATCTATATAAGTATGTATTTACAAAAAAAAAGTAGTATATGTAGTATATCAGTTATCTGGTTTCCATAGTACAAGCTCTGCTTAGTTTGGGATTAGATAACCGTGTGTGAAAAAATGTCAAAAAAAAATGACCAAAATTAACGAGCAAGCTTAAACAAAACAGCAATACATTTTCGCCGCGCGGTAGAAAAAGAGGGGTATATTACTTCTTCTCCTGTGCCGCGCCGGCGGTCTACTCTCCCTCCGTCTTATGAATTTTCGATCAGGTCACGTGTCCTGACGCGAGTTTAACATTTGTTACCCATCGCAAAAAGTGAACAACGCCGCTAAACAAATTTCAAAAAAAAAAAAGTTTCTTGTCTATCTCTCTTACAAAACGATGTTTCTTTTGTAAGGCGATACTGAGCCGTGACGTCAGATCTCTGTATTTCCCTCTCTTTCTCATTGAGAATTTCAAACTTTCATATCATATCATAGTATAAGTACCTCTGAAATCTCTGAAGATCGATCAAGATTGACAAAACTATGAAATACTTCACCACGTAGGTACAGAACCCATAAACGTGTACAATGATTAACGAACGAATAGTTACGGTATGCTAATCGATATAAATAATCGATTAATCGGTAATTACAAATATAAAACAATACTTAATGTTAATGAGAGACATACATACGCCTGCCGTGGCGAGGTATAGGGGATCTCGACGGCTTAAATATGGGTAAGACATCACTAATATTAACTAGGTGTTCCCCGCGGTTTCATCCATAATGTCTAAGCATTTTTAGGGTAGGTATGCTTCGACATTTATTTTCCCGTGGAACGCAAGATCATATTTATTTTTTACTATCTTTCCGACCCTGTTCCAGAGGGATAAAAAGTAGCCTATGTGTTAATCCAGGGTGTTAGCTACCTCCATACCAAATTTCATCAAAATTGGTCGAGCCGTTTGAGCGTGAAGAAGTAACAAACACACTCACAAAGTTTCACCTTTATAATATTAGTCAGTGATGATGTGGCCGATGATAGTTAAAAGCCTAGTAACTAGCAAGCAGCTGCAAGCTTGGCGACAGTTCAACTTGAGGGTGGTGGCCAGTCAGACGGGTACTATATAAAGTAACCTACCACCATGCTATGGTTTCCTCACTTTGTTTTCCATCACCGAGCTCAACTTCAATGAGTTATCATCACCTTTTATAGTGGAATAGAAGTTTCTGAAGACAAGATAATTTTTTAGGAGTTATTTTTTTTTAACGTTACGAAAAATTGCAATGTTATGTCGTATTTTTTTAAATGATAGACAATATTGTTACCCTTTGAATAAGCTTATTTTCATCTCGGTGGGATTAAAACTTTGAGAGATTTGTTTTTTTTTGTAAACACGTAGAGAATATCTCAAGAAGAAATACAAAATGGCTGCCACATAGAGGGGGGGGGGGGTTGGACCCGAGTGTGTCGTGTATTTTTGTATAAAAAGTGTTGAAATATAAGTACCTAAAATACGTCAATGGGAAGTACCAACAGGTTTTGATTTACTCACGAAGTCTACTCATCAATAATTTGCGGTAGGCGCAATATGTAGGTACTATTCCTCCATTCAGGCCTTCTATCTTATAATGCAAAGCTACACAATCAAGGATCCGATAAGGGTTCCGTACCCAAACAGTGCCAACGGAACATTACTAAGCCTTCGCTGTCTGTCCGTCCGTCTGTTGTGTCAGCGGGCTGTATCTCATGAACCGTAATAGATAAACGTGAAAGTTTGTATGTATGTTTGTTGCTCTTTCACGCATAAACTATTGATCGGATTTGGATGAAACTTGGCACATAGATAGATCATACCCTGGAATAACATATAGGCTACTTTTTATCCCGGGAACGCGGGTGAAACCGCGGGGGACAGCTAGTAATGAAAATAAAATAGATATTGACTATGCTATGGTACAGAACCCTTCGAGTAACATTTTTTACTTTTCAGTTATAGACTAATCCTATTTACAGATCTCCGACTGATCCTTTTCCTTCTATACTGGAAGGTGGCCTTTATTTATGGGGACACTGACTCTTCAAACCCTTGTACGAAGCCCCACTCAAAGGCGCTGCCTAATCCAAGATCATGTCATAAGTACATCATGTGCCAGAGAGGAAAGCCTGTCGAGTTCAACTGCCCTTATGACTGGCGATTCGATAGTTTATCAGCAGTAAGTAATTGACAGGATACTTTAAAATTAGCTTTCGAAATATACCTACCGGTCGGGTTATTCGTATCTTTTGGAGGTAAGTAAAAATGAGCGCGCCATTGGATGAAATCATTAATGACAAGCCAGTCGGCGCAGTTGGTTAAGACACCACCTGTAGCGCCGCTGGTCGTGGGTTCGATTCCCATCCAGGACAAACATTTGTGTGCATGAACATGTCTGTTGTCCTGAGCCTGGGTGTAATTATCTATTTACAAAAAAAGTAGCATATGTAGTATATCAGTTATCTGGTTTTCATAATACAAGCTCTGCTTAGTTTGGGATCAGTTAACCGTGGGTGAACAATGTCCCAGGATATTTATTATTTAATGGTGGTGAACGCGCTACGACGAAAACAATTTTGTGGGCGCGGTGAGCCCTCATTTAATTCCCATAGTAAAAGCTGGCCACTTTAATAGGTACATCCACCTCCTGTCTCCGTGTATAGGATATGAAGAATATCGAGCCTTTACAAGAAAAAAAACATTGTAAGCGTCAAAAAATTTAAAAATCTTTTTGTATCATAAACTCCTAATCAGTCGATTTTACACCTTATTGCGAATACTACTAACCTTTATTTTTAATTAACAACACATTTTGAGTAACAAATTGTAGCGACCCCTGTCAGCTACATAGTTCAGACACCTATGGATAGATGTCGCTATAATATATCAACACTAGTGTCGATTCTGTTGTTTACGAACCTAACTAATATTAGACAAGTCACCTCTCTTTCAAGTTAACCTTATTGAAAAAAGACAGAACATTTTTAATGCTGTCAGTTTAATTCATGCCGTCGTAATGTACGGGTAAATAGTCGTGACCAATAAAGATCGCGCTTAAATTCACGTTGAAATATGTGATCGGATTAAACTGACAGGACTAAAATATCTTGCATCCCTTTCTTATATTTACTATTAGAAAGAGATATATTGAGATTAAATTTATTTAGTTCGTAAACAACAGAATCGGCACCACTATCTACATACAACCTACATCGCGCTAGTGAAGTTTGTTCGCGCATTCACATATACACAGATATGTATACACATATACAAGATTCCAAAATCAAGTTAGCGGGCGGTCCCCACACGATGGTCAGTCTGGCGGAAGATCTTCCCTTTTCAAAGGAGGAATCATCCACTTTGTTCCTCTATAAAATCTTTTTTTTTTTTTAAATATTAATCATAAATACTTTTGAATTAGGAATGAAAAAACTCTCTCCTGTAAAATTATCGCTAACGATGTTTTTTCTGAAAAGGCTCGTTATATCTTCTTTCATTCTTCAATTATTATTATCTCTTCTAATGCTTGCTACTCTCATTTTACAGGTATGTAAACCACCAGGACGTGTGACATGCCACCCAAGACCGGTGACTAAAGCACCATCACGAAGATCCCTACCGCCAGTGCCAACCACAACTCCACTAACACCAGTTACATGTCCGCCCCAACCAACAACGTCAACCACGTCAAAATCGACAACAACTGAGCATTCAACATCAGAACCGTCGACAACTGAACATTCTACATCTAAGCACTCAACATCAAAACATTCAACAACGGAACATTCAACATCTGAATCGTCGACGACTGAATACTCAACAACAGAACAGTCAACAACTGAACATTCTTTGACTGAACACTCAATAACAGAACCATCAACAACTGAACATTCAACACCAGAATCGTCGACGACTGAACCTTCAACTTCAACACCAGAAGCGTCTACAACTGAACATTCAACAAAAGAGCCATGTATTGATGGTGGATTATTGCCAGATCCAACAGAATGTAGATACTTTTATATAATCTGTGAAGGTTCATCTAATATTAGAGAAAAATGTCCGTTTGATTTGCTCTTTGATCCAATTTTGCTAGTAAGTTGACATTTTAAAGGTTATTTAGAAAATATGAAGAAGTAAATTGGTATCCAAGCACGCAATTTTATTTTTTTACAGGTTTGCCTGCCACCAGGAATAGCTCAATGTAATGATACAACAAGTACAACAACTCCCAGTACGACAACTCGCAGTACAACAAAATCTAGTACAACAACTCCCAGTACAACTGAACATTCAACAAAAGCGCCTTGTATTGATGGTGGATTATTACCAGATCCAACAGACTGTAGATACTTTTATATAATCTGTGAAGGTTCATCTAATATTAGAGAAAACTGTCCGTTTGATTTGCTCTTTGATCCAATATTGCTAGTAAGTTGACATTATAAAGATTACTTAGAAAATAAGAAGATAAATTGAACCAAGATAATTTTTATAAACTTTTTACAGGTTTGCCTGCCTCCAGGAATAGCTCAATGTAATGATACAACAAGTACAACATCTAGTACAACAGAACATACAACTTCAGAACATTCAACATCTGAATCGTCGACGACTGAATACTCAACAACAGAACAGTCAACAACTGAACATTCAATGACTGAACATTCAAATTCAACAACAGAAGCGTCTACAACTGAACATTCAACAAAAGAGCCATGTATTGATGGTGGATTATTGCCAGATCTAACAGACTGTAGATACTTTTATATAATCTGTGAAGGTTCCACTAATATTAGAGAAAAATGTCCGTTTGATTTGCTCTTTGATCCAATTTTGCTAGTAAGTTGACATTTTAAAGGTTACTTAGAAAATAAGAAGATGTATCTAACCAAAATATTTTATTTAAACTTTTTTTAAATAGGAAGATGTAAATTGTATCCAAGTAAGCAATTTTTTTTTCAGGTTTGCCTGCCTCCAGGAATTGCTCAATGTAATGATACAACAAGTACAACAACTCCCAGTACAACAGAACATACAACTTCAGAACATTCAACATCTGAATCGTCGACGACTGAATACTCAACAACAGAACAGTCAACAACTGAACACTCAACACCAGAAGCGTCTACAACTGAACATTCAACAAAAGCGCCATGTATTGATGGTGGATTATTACCAGATCCAACAGACTGTAGATACTTTTATATAATATGTGAAGGTTCCACAAATATTAGAGAAAAATGTCCGTATGATTTGCTCTTTGATCCAATTTTGCTAGTAAGTTGACATTTTAAAGGTTATTGAGAAAATATGAAGAAGTATCGAAACAAGATATTTTATATAAACTTTTTACAGGTTTGCCTGCCTTCAGGAATAGCTCAATGTAATGATATAACAAGTACAACATCTAGGACAACAACTTCCAGTACAACAGAACACTCAACGACTGAACATGCAACTTCAGAACATTCAACATCTGAATCGTCGACGACTGAATACTCAACAACAGAACAGTCAACACCAGAAGCGTCTACAACTGAACATTCAACAAAAGCGCCATGTATTGATGGTGGATTATTACCAGATCCAACAGACTGTAGATACTTTTATATAATCTGTGAAGGTTCCACAAATATTAGAGAAAAATGTCCGTATGATTTGCTTTTTGATCCAATTTTGCTAGTAAGTTGACATTTTAAAGGTTATTGAGAAAATATGAAGAAGTATCGAAACAAGATATTTTATATAAACTTTTTACAGGTTTGCCTGCCTCCCAGAATAGCTCAATGTAATGTTACAACAAGTACAACATCTAGGACAACACCTTTCAGTACAACAGAACACTCAACGACTGAACATACAACTTCAGAACATTCAACATCTGAATCGGCGACGACTGAATACTCAACAACAGAACAGTCAACAACTGAACATTCAATGACTGAACATTCAAATTCAACAACAGAAGCGTCTACAACTGAACATTCAACAAAAGAGCCATGTATTGATGGTGGATTATTGCCAGATCTAACAGACTGTAGATACTTTTATATAATCTGTGAAGGTTCCACTAATATTAGAGAAAAATGTCCGTTTGATTTGCTCTTTGATCCAATTTTGCTAGTAAGTTGACATTTTAAAGGTTACTTAGAAAATAAGAAGATGTACCGAACCAAAATATTTTATTTAAACTTTTTTTAAATAGGAAGATGTAAATTGTATCCAAGTAAGAAATTTTTTTTTCAGGTTTGCCTGCCTCCAGGAATAGCTCAATGTAATGATACAACAAGTACAACATCTAGTACAACAACTCCCAGTAAAACAGAACATACAACTTCAGAACATTCAACATCTGAATCGTCGACGACTGAATACTCAACAACAGAACGATCAACAACTGAACACTCAACGACTGAACATTCAACGACTGAATATTCAACTTCAATAACAGAAGCGTCTACAACTGAATATTCAACAAAAAAGCCATGTATTGATGGTGGATTATTGCCAGATCTAACAGACTGTAGATACTTTTATATAATCTGTGAAGGTTCCACTAATATTAGAGAAAAATGTCCGTTTGATTTGCTCTTTGATCCAATTTTGCTAGTAAGTTGACATTTTAAAGTTTACTTAGAAAATAAGAATATGTATCCATGCAAGCTATTTTATATTTTTTTTACAGGTTTGTCTGCCACCAGGAATAGCTCAATGTAATGATACAACCAGTACAACATCTAGTACAACAACTTCCAGTACAACAGAACACTCAACGACTGAACATGCAACTTCAGAACATTCAACATCTGAATCGTCAACGACTGAATACTCAACAACAGAACAGCCAACAACTGAACACTCAACACCAGAAGCGTCTACAACTGAACATTCAACAAAAGCGCCATGTATTGATGGTGGATTATTACCAGATCCAACAGACTGTAGATACTTTTATATAATCTGTGAAGGTTCCACAAATATTAGAGAAAAATGTCCGTATGATTTGCTATTTGATCCAATTTTGCTAGTAAGTTGACATTTTAAAGGTTATTGAGAAAATATGAAGAAGTATCGAAACAAGATATTTTATATAAGCTTTTTACAGGTTTGCCTGCCTCCCAGAATAGCTCAATGTAATGTTACAACAAGTACAACATCTAGGACAACACCTTTCAGTACAACAGAACACTCAACGACTGAACATACAACTTCAGAACATTCAACATCTGAATCGTCGACGACTGAATACTCAACAACAGAACAGTCAACAACTGAACATTCAATGACTGAACATTCAAATTCAACAACAGAAGCGTCTACAACTGAACATTCAACAAAAGAGCCATGTATTGATGGTGGATTATTGCCAGATCTAACAGACTGTAGATACTTTTATATAATCTGTGAAGGTTCCACTAATATTAGAGAAAAATGTCCGTTTGATTTGCTCTTTGATCCAATTTTGCTAGTAAGTTGACATTTTAAAGTTTACTTAGAAAATAAGAATATGTATCCATGCAAGCTATTTTATATTTTTTTTACAGGTTTGTCTGCCACCAGGAATAGCTCAATGTAATGATACAACCAGTACAACATCTAGTACAACAACTTCCAGTACAACAGAACACTCAACGACTGAACATACAACTTCAGAACATTCAACATCTGAATCGTCGACGACTGAATACTCAACAACAGAACAGCCAACAACTGAACACTCAACACCAGAAGCGTCTACAACTGAACATTCAACAAAAGCGCCATGTATTGATGGTGGATTATTACCAGATCCAACAGACTGTAGATACTTTTATATAATATGTGAAGGTTCGACTAATATCAGAGAAAAATGTCCGTTTGATTTGCTCTTTGATCCAATTTTGCTAGTAAGTTGACATTTTAAGGGGGATCGGCCAAAAAGCCAGCGAAATTCAAATTTTATTAGGTTTTTTCAAATTGCAGCTCAGTAATAGGTCATTTATTTGTCGAAATGTGATTCGCGACATTGAAATATGGCTATAGATCTATCTTTGTGTTAATTTTGCATTCAAAATATTATAGAACTGTACATTAGTTCCTGCGCGTTATTTATCGAAAAGGAACCAATGTATGGATTTAAATAGTTTAAAAAGCATAATGTTTACATACAGTAATCAATTGGCATATTAATAAGGCGCAAATCACATTTTGACAAATATGCAACCTATTACTGAGCTGTAATTTGAAAAAAAACCTAATAAAATTTGAATTTTGCGGGCTTTTCGCCCTATTCACCTTAAAGGTTACTTGAAAATAAGAAGATGTATCAAACCAAGATATTTTATATAAACTTTTTACAGGATTGCCTGCCTCCAGGAATAGCTCAATGTAATAATACAACAAGTACAACATCTACTACAACAACTGACAGTACAACAACTTCCAGTACAACTGAACATTCAACAAAAGTGCCATGTATTGTTGCTGGATTATTGCCAGATCCAACAGACTGTAGATACTATTACGTAATTTGTGAAGGTACACCTAATGTCAGAGAAAGATGTCCGTTTGATTTGCTCTTTGATCCAATATTGCTAGTAAGTTGATATTTTAAAGGTTACTTAGAAAATATGAAGATTTATCGAACCGAGATGTTTTATATAAACTTTTTTACAGGATTGCCTCCCACCAGGAATAGCTCAATGTAATGATACAACAAGTACAACATCTAGTACAACAACTGCCAGTACAACAACTGCCAGTACAACAACATCTAGTACAACAACTCCCAGTACAACAACATCTAGTACAACAACTACCAGTACAACAACATCTAGTACAACAACTCCCAGTACAACAACGTCTAGTACAATGACACCGACAACAAAGTCACCAGACATCAAATGCAAATTTATAAATGATTACCATTACCTACCAGACCCGACAGATTGTACGTACTACTACGTTTGTATTTATGGAGTAGCATATCGTAAGAAATGCCCATATGACTTCTATTTCAGTGAAAACTATCAGGTAATTAAATTAACCTTTGTTACTTTGTCTTGTAATTGTTAAAAAGTTAATCTTTAGTTTATTAAAGCTTCAATGAGCTTTGGTAAAGGAAAACAACGTGATATATTATTCAATAATCAGTCCGAGACTTTGAATATTATACATTTTAATAAGTCTATATAAAATAATAGTCAAATACCGTTTATCTCGCTATTGAAAAAAAATTAATAAAATTATTTTATTCAAATGTAACTTCGCAGGCAATTATTAAAAGTTTGACTCTAATACTTACTAGGTTGCATTTGCTAAGAAGAGAAACTCAATAATTTACCCTTTACGAAAAACAAGCTTACGCCCCGCAGATCTTGTAGAGAGATAAAAAGTAGCCTATATTATGTTATTTTTCCAAATCTGTAGCAGTTTTTACGTGAAACTGTAACAAACTTCCGTACCTCCTAAACTTTTGCATCATCACTATCACTACTCACTACATAATATAAAATAAAGTCGCTTCTCGTCTGTCTGTCCCTATGTATGCTTAGATCTTTAAAACTACGCAACGGATTTTGATGCGGTTTTTTTAAATAGATAGTTTGATTCAAGAGGAAAGTTTATATGTATAAAACATGCTTATTATAGTAGGGAAAAGCTGAGAAAAGCCGGGCGAAGCCGGGGCGGGTCGCTAGTTTATAATATTAGTAGGATTAATCCAAACGCTTGTTGCAGATGTGTCTCCCCCCGAGTATGGCTGAATGTAATAAAACAACAACATTGCCTCCCAAAACAACAACAGTACATCCAAAACCGAAAAACATTACTACTACGTCACCGGCACCAACTACATCACATAGCACAAGCACAACAACTGCCACGCCAACAACTAGCACATCAACAAAAACTTCTCCAACAACTAGTCCTACAACAACTTCGAAACCAAATCCTCACTGCATCAATAAAGAATTGATACCCGATCCTTTGAGCTGCCGCCATTACTACTTGTGCAAACATGACAGATTTGTGCGCAGAGAATGCGCTTCAGATTATGAATTCAGTCCTGAGTTATTGGTAAGTTATTGCTATATTCTGTGAACCTTACAATATTTTTTATTGTAGCTGAATAATTTTGATCGTAATTTACATATTCATAAAATTATCACTTAACTATATTACAGATCTGTTTACCACCATATCTTGCTCATTGTAAGAAAACAATTACGAGTACAGCAACTCCCAGTACAACAACTCCCAGTACAACAACTCACAGTACAACAACTGTTACGCCAACAACTAGTCCTACAACAACTTCGAAACCAAATCCTCACTGCATCAACAAAGAATTGATACCCGATCCTTTGAGCTGCCGCCATTACTACTTGTGCAAACATGATAGATTTGTGCGCAGAGAATGCCCTTCAGATTATGAATTCAGTCCTGAGTTGTTGGTAAGTTGTTGCTTCATTATGACAACCTTACAACGTTTTTTTTATAGTTGCTGAATAGTCATAAAATTAATACTTGACTATATTCCAGCTCTGCCTACCACCATATCTTGCTCATTGTGAGAAAACAACTACGAGTACAACAACTCACAGTACAACAACTGTTACGCCAACAACTAGTCTTACAACAACTTCAAAACCTAATCCTCACTGCATCAACAAAGAATTGATACCCGATCCTTTGAGCTGCCGCCATTACTACTTGTGCAAATATGACAGATTTGTGCGCAGAAAATGTCCTTCAAATTATGAATTCAGTCCTGAGTTATTGGTAAGTGAACCTTACAATATTTTTTATTGTAGCTGAATAATTTTGATCGTAATTTCCATATTCATAAAATTAACAATAAACTATATTACAGGTCTGCTTACCACCATATCTTGCTCATTGTAAGAAAACAACTACGAGTACAGCAACTCCCAGTACAACAACTCAGAGTACAACAACTCCCAGTACAACAACTCACAGTACAAAAACACCCAGTACAACGACACACAATCCAACTACGAGTACCAAGTTTCCACCACACCCTACACCCTGCCACGTGTCAGGAGTCAGCCCTGATCCTTTAGACTGTCGATATTATTACGTAGAATGTCGTAACGGTACTATTCTACACCTTAAATGTCAAGAAGGATTCCTATTCAGCCCTGTTTTAAAGGTAAAGTAACAATATTGCAAAAAAAAAATTGTCAATACAAGGGGCTATCCGACGAAATTTGCCGTTTTCAAGACCTATAAAGTATGCTTAAACATAGTATAAAAGTAGTGCAATAAATATACATGTACTATGGTACACACGGCCACAGATCAAGCTACACCTTTTTGTTGCAAAATAGCTCCTATTACAACTGCATAAGGTGCCGCAGTGTTTACCTTGACTTGTGGTCGTCCGTACTTTGGAAAAGTTTATGAATCGAGAGATGTAATTCGTAGGAAAGGCCCTAAGTATAATTAAAATCTGATCTATACTGGGAAGATATTATACCTGTTGGGCGTCGCTGTCCGTGTGATAGGTTAATTGGATAGTCCACTTTATAGTGGACGGCATTTATCCGCTTTTGTTTCTGGGAACTTATTTTGAAAATTTCAGAGTATGCTGATTTTCATTTAAATCTGTTTATACTATATATCAATGCATTGATACATAATACCAATTTTTCTTTACTTAAGTCATTTATATTTTCAGATATGCCTACCAGTAGCATTCGTAGATTGCGATACTAAAACAACTACTATAAAACCAGTAAAAACAACAACATCTCCAAGAACAACAACTAGCTCAACACATGAACCAACAACTAGCTCAACACACCGGCCAACAACTAGCTCAACACATGAACCAACAACTAGCTCAACACATGAACCAACAACTAGCTCAACACATGAACCAACAACTAGCTCAACTCATGAACCAACAACTAGCTCAACACATGAACCAACAACTAGCTCAACAGTGCACCCAACAACACCACACGTACCTAAATGTACAATGTCGGATGAAAAACCAATATATTATATACCTGATCCAACGAGCTGTAGAAGTTACTACATTTGCTACTATGGAGATATATACCACGAGTTTTGTCCTAAAGACTATGATTTCAGTCCTATTTATTTGGTAAGTACACAATTTTGAGGCAGTATACCTAAAGATAGGACTTCCGTGTATCGCTGTCTTTTTGCGTGCAACAGACGCGCTGAGTCTACCATCGTATGAGATGCTTTGTACTAATGACAATGGCCCTGATTCTGTTGGTTGCAAACTTAATCTTACTATATCTCTTTCTAAGAAATTATAAGAAAGGGATGAAATGTATTTTAGTATTAAAGTAATATTGTAGTTCGTAAACAACGGAAGTCCACGTCCACGGAAGTCTACCCGTAAACAGTGAAAATGTGAAAGAAATACCATTGATATACCAGTCCAGTTGGCGCAGTTGGTTAAGACGCCACCTATCGCACCGCTGGTCGTGGGTTCGATTCCCATCCAGGACAAACATTTGTGTGCATGAACATGTCTGTTTGTCCTGTGTCTGGGTGTAATAGTCTATTTAAGTATGTATTTACAAAAAAAAAGTAATATATGTAGTATATTAGTTATCTGGTTGTCCATAGTACAAGCTCTGCTTAGTTTGGGATCAGATAACCGTGTGTGAAGAAAGTCCGAGGATATTTATTTATTATATAATTTTTATATTAATTCTCACGTTTTTTCCAGATGTGTCTTCCACCAGAGCAGGCCCAGTGCCTCATAACAACGACTCCACCTGTTACTGAATGCGTAACAGACCCTGACGACAGCGTTTACTATTACCCAGACGCAAATAACTGTCACCACTACTATTTATCTTACCATGGAAAAGTAATACACCAGACGTGTCCGAATAATTACGTATTTGATCCCACTTTTTTGGTACAGAAATGCGTGCCTCCTTCGGAATATATGTGCAAAGACGAACATTAGTAAGATTACTTTCATGAATAAAAGCTCGTAAAATATGTTCGAAATATTTTGTGTCTTTAACAATTCCAGTGTAGTCACCATTCAAATTGTTAAATAACGTATTTCACATTTTGATTATAAAATAAAAAAAATACAATAAATTATTGTCTGTTATTTATCTGTGCCCGTTTTTAGGGTTCTATGTGAAAGGTTATATGGACCCTGTTACAAATAAGACGAATAAATATCCTGGGACATTTTTTCACGCACGGTTATTTTGATCCCAAAGCAGAGCTTGTACGAGCTCTGCTTAGTTTGAAACCAGATAACTGATATACATAATACTACTTTTTTTAAATACATACTTATATAGACAAATACACTCAGGCTTAGGAAAAACAGTTCATGCACACAAATGTTAGTCCTGGATGGGAATCGAGCCCCACGACCTGCGGCGTATTGCGCCGTGGTGGTGTCTTAATTTACTGCGCTAACTGGCCCGTCAAGATAACTGCTTAATTTTAAAATTATTCAAAAAACTTAATATTGTTTCATATTTTAATCATTTAATAGCAAAATTTGCATACTAAAATTTAGTTATCAAAAAGCCAATTTTGTTGGTAAGGAACTCTCCGTGCTTTATTCCTCGCTCCTGACCGGTTTTTCCAATAACGTCACAACATGTAACTATTAACCAATAGAATTGCAGCAAAACTGACGAGACGTAAATTTTGTGCGGTCCTATTGGTTCTTTAATAATTTGACAACGATGATTAAACTATCGTGTATTTCGGAGTACCAAAAACCATTGATGGATTTCCGACTTGTCAAAGGCATTTGACTATGTGCATGACATTTTTTTAATAACAAACATACACCACTAAAAGCAATACATTAAAAGCAATGCACTCCGTTTGTTAATTCAAGCTTGAGTGATAGTCTTCCGAAAATCGATGGTAATAAGGTTTCCATTGTGTCTAGAAATGCGATAGGTGTCCCACAAGGGGCCATTCTTGGTCCTTTACTGTTTTCCTTATACGTCAGTGGCTTAACTTACACTCATAGCAGATTGGTGTGTTAACAACATGTTAAAAATGTATCAGATTCAGTCTACCCAATTTACGATACTTATGGCATTTAAAATTTTATCTACTCTCATATCGTAATGTTCTTATTATGAAATCAAAATCAGTACTTTAATGACCCACTTTAGGCACACCCGTGTATAATGATTCATTATAGTACAGTTGTGTTCCCAAGATAATGCTATAAAATAACTTTTTTTCTATTAAAGTACATCAATCAGTATCAATTCAATTTGACGATGACAATGTGACAAATTTGTTGACTTGAAATTTAGAGTTAAGAATTTTTGGGAGTTGGCAACACGGATTTGATTATTGTGTCTGATTATTTTATTGTTTTTGCGTACATATATCATTTTGACTAAAAATGTCACAAAAATAGCAATTTTTTTTAATTACATTATTTATATGATTATATGTTTAGATAAAGTACTGTATGATACTGCACATAATTTTAGGTATTAAAAACTCGTGTGATACTATTAAGAACCTCGCCTACGGCTCGGTACTTAAACTCACACTCGTATTTAATAACCCTAATTATGCAACAGTATCATAAACTACTATTAACTCTAATATTGGAATGGAAAATGAGAATAAATATTTATTACATCTTGACGGCAAATGCTTATGGTTGGACCGATCGTGATGAAATCTCACATGCAGGTTAGATTAAGAGGAGCATTATCTAATTTAACTCAGAAACTCGAGTAAACCATAGGAGAATAGCTAGTTGTTAATAAAGATGAAAATAGACCAAGGCTTCTTTGCTTTAATTAAAAATTATACTTGAGAAAATTAAGTGTGGCAGATAAACCATCGACCTATAACTTGAGGCAAGAAATTATATGGCCAAAGAATCCTAGTTTCTTGCTAGTCGATAGATCTTCGACTTGAGGGTGGTAAAAGTCAAACTAGCGACTCGCTATAAAGGTTTCTCTTATATCGTAATGTGTCGTGTGTCCTTAGCTCAGATATCGTAGCGTGCTTCTAATTTAGGATTCCTTGCATTGTGCTATTATTTCACAACAAAAATGTTTTCATACCACAGGTAGACTTTCATATTTGTGTTAGAGAACCTTCTCAAAACAATTACCATTACCTACGTCTTTGTGATGTACGTCAAGTTTTTATAAAATTTGATATAGAGACTATTTTATTTAATGACGTGACGATGTGGATAATTTCCACGTGTTTTGAAGCACGTTCAAGTCGAAATCATTTGGAATCCTGATTTATTTCGCCAATTACTTATTTATTTATAAATCGATTCGTCACATTAAATTAATAGCGATTTATTGTTGAATAGAGGTATTATTTTAAAATAAACTTTTGTAAGGACAAGATGGGGAATAATAGAAAGAGATTTGGTGTGTATTTTTAATTGTCTTCTAATTTTTTTTGTTTTTATAGACCTGTGTTTGATCACAATCTCACCGTGGTCAGTGATGATGTGGCCGATGATGGTAAGCACTCAAAGCCTAGAAAGGAACTGGCTCTCAAGTGCAGCTGTCGGAACACACCGAAAGGAGTTTGGTGACAGATTTTCAACTTGAGAGTGGTAGCCAGCCAGGCGGGTACATAAAGTACGTAGGGCACCGTGCTATGGTTTCCTCACGATGTTTTCCTTCACAGAAAGCTAAAGCTCAATTTAATTTTTCATCTGTACCTACTTACCCTTATTTTCCCAAAAAGTTATAATGTATGTATGGTAAGATAGAGATTAGAGTCAGTTATTTGAAACTGTTTGACTGTTTTGACTTCTTAAATGTGCTCATATTGTTTTTCTACCTCAAAAAACTGGTGGTGAAATATTTCAACTCAATGGGACCTTTTGAGCCTTTAAGTGCATCAGATACATCACTTAAAAGCTGTGACGGTGTTTCTTTCATTATGATTAACGTCTGTTATCACAATTTAACCATTATAGGTAAAGATGGCTCCTAACTGTTGAGAAACTCACTAGGTAGGTAGGTGCTTTGTTTTCGATTCATTCGAATATCGAATCGGAATTCTTGATATATGTATGTCCGGCATAATACCAAATTGAATTTCGAACCGGAGAAAACTTCGAACGGAAAACCACCGTACATATATGTGATAGATTTGTATGGATTTACTGAGTTTTAAATGTCGAATCGATATTACGAAACGGAATTCCTGATGTATGTGGTCGCCGCCTTAGTCAGTTAGACCAAGCTAAGTATAATATTATTGAGTAGTTAGACTTTACATTAGAGTCTTAGCCTATTTATACTAGGCCTAAACTAGGCCGAGACTGTATCTTAGAAGCTAGTTACATCCTATGACACTGATTAATACCTATAAAGTATAATAATTAGCGTCGAAGACCGAAAAAGTTTAAGAGTAGGTTGATACAAAATTCTAAATAAAGTTACTTACATGCCAAAAGTACTTTAACTCTTCATTGTTGATGGTCGTGTCCGTCTTGAAACGCCTTTGTGTGGTCACAAGTGGTCTCCATGTTCCCCTGTCCTCGGCTTTCCTCATAGCGGTCACAACTGGGAGGCCTGTGAGAGCAGTGACCTGATCCGTCCATCGGCTGTCTTCCGCGAGGTCGGTTTCCTTCCATCTTTCCTACCACGACCTTTTAGCATGTTACAATAACAATAATATTCATTTAAAACAATGGAAATCATGTAATAACACTGATGAGAATATGTTACAATACATAGATTAAAGAGTAGAAAGAAGGTACATAAAAATTTTTTTTTTTATTACCTTCAAAAAGAAATTGTTTCAGTTCAACCGCAGATAATTTAGAGTTAGGCAATGGTATCGATTCTCTTGTTTACGAACTTAACTAATATTAGACAAGTCACCTCTCTTTCATTTTAACCTTATTGAAAAAAGACAGAACATTTTTAATGCTGTCAGTTTAATCCATACCGTCGTAATGTACGGGTAAATAGTCGTGACCAATAAAGATCGCGCTTAAATTCACGTTGAAATGTGTGATCGGATTAAACTGACAGGACTAAAATATCTTGCATCCCTTTCTTATATTTACTATTAGAAAGAGATATAGTGAGATTAAATTTATTTTAGTTCGTAAACAACAGAATCGACACCAATATAATATTTTTCAAATAATATGTTACTTTTATTTTTATGTTTAGTTTAACGCATTAATAAAATAAATATTTTAAGACATTTTTCACACATATTTCTATACTAATATAGGTATTATAAAGAGGAAAGATTTGATTGTTTGTTTATTGGCATTGAATAGGACCAATCCGCAACTACAGAACCAATTTAAACAATTCTTTCACTAATAAGAAGCTACATTATTCCCGAAGGTTATAGGATTTTTTATCCCGGAAACGCGAGTAAAACCGCGCGGAACAGATAGTATCTGATAAAAGACATATTAATGCAGTATTATTCATGCGATGTGTGGTATTTTATGCCATTAAGTGTACTCCATTGGGCAGAATTTGGTGACCTTTTAAAAAGTAAAGTTTTCATGAAATTGACGTATTATGTCACTAATATACCTTGGAGGAATATGTTGACGATTTCTTTTGTTATTAATCAGTAAATATACTACCATTCTTGTCGCAAAACACATGTTGACAACTTACGACCTATAACTGAGCTGCAATTAGCAAAAAACGTGATAAAATTCCAATTTCGCGCTCCACCTTAAGGCTTAGTTTCTTTTGAAGTAACATAAAATCGTCTTTTTTACTAATAATTTAACCTGTCTCGTTTGTCTCCAGCAGTTTAGTAAGGGATGGAGTCATTCGCGGAGAGCATCCTCCTAATTGACACATTCTGTTTCAGTGTTGCTCCTGTTTCTATTCTCAATAGCACCAGCATCACTCAAATTAACAACTTATAGAGATCCTAATGAAGACAATGTTTTGAGAAGAGCAAAAAGAGGAGACGAGGTAATTATATAAATATATCTTGTCTACATCTAAAGAGAGGTAGAGTATAGATTTTTCGCTTGAAGAGCAGCTCGACTGGGGAAGTACCTTACAGAATACCGCAGCCAAATAACTTTGTTGTGTTCCTGCGCGTGAGTAAGGTCGCCAGAGCTCATCGGGGTGGGTGGAAGGGTCCGCAATGCGCGAGTGGTTACCGGGGCGCGGATTAGTATATGGTCTCTATCCCGGGTGTCGTTAGCATCCATAGGCTACGGTAACCGCTTACCATCAGGCGGGCTGCATGCTTGTTTGTCGACTTTGTAGTAAAAATAACATCTCTTTATCTCGCTATCAGTCCCTCCTTGATCATGTCAAATAGAATTAAGACAGAAACGTCTTACGTCCACTTCTTGGATTGCCGATTTCAAAAACAACACTTGAGTTTTGAAATCAAATTTTCCAGCTAGCACTATGTCTACATAATATCTGTCTACAGTTTATTTATTAACCTCTACGTTGTCTCTTATTGTTTTTCAGATTGTCAAAGAACCCACTAAAGATATTCCAGCAAGTCAATCTCAAAAAAACGGTCTACTAGATTCAATATTCTCATCTCCCTTAGATAGCTTGGGTATTCTGGATACATTACGATCATTGATACCTATAGGCGGTAATAATCTATTAAATATGAGAGGAAAACGAGCTCTTAACGATTATACACCTAATAGCATTGAAAATGGAGTTCATATTGCTAAAAGATCTTTATTAGATTATGATGAGAATACTCCAAATAGTAATGTTGATGATGAAACAAATAAATCAGTTACAGATATTCAAATGGATACAGTAAATGAAGCAATCACCACTGAGAATAACGAAGGTACTGTAAATAATATCAATGGTAATAGTATCGATAATGAAACAGTTTTAGTTCAAAATGATGATTTGAATGTAACAGTAACCTTGAATTCTAATGGCACAGTGGGGAATGAAACTATTGATGGAAATGATAATTCAACTGCTACTAATCTCAATGAAGATGGAAGTGATGCTAATTTAAGAAATGGTGCTAGTGAAAATGTCACTTATAATAATGAGACAGATTCTGATGTTTATCAAAATATGACCAGTCAAAATAATGATTCAGATTCAGATTTAGTAGTTAATAATTCCATAGATGATTTAAATTCAAATTCTACAGCGAATGATACGACTGATGTAATCCTGTCAAGTGATAATAGTACTTCAAACTCTAGAAATACCAATTCAGATATACTAAACGACGATATTAGTGATGTTAACCAAACTTCAATTCAAACGAATTCTAGAAGTGCTTCTGATACCCAAAATAGTAACAATGAAACAATTACTGAAGTTAGTTTATCATCAAATGGAATAAACCAGGGAAATGATTCTCAAAATAATATACTCAATGATTCTGCAAGTTCAGACAACCTAGAATTAAATGTTACAGTTAGAGAAGATAATATAAATAGCTCTGTAGATGGATCGAAACTAAATATAACTGAGAATAATACACATAATGACAATAATTCTCCTGAAACAAACATCTTCTTAAATACTCGTAGAAGCAATTCTGGTCCAAATTCATTAACAGATTTAAAAGATAGCTTAGATAATCTTATATTAGGTAATATTCCTAATATTGTGAATGCTGCAAGAGCGAACAATACTGAAGAAGTAATTGTTGTTCATTCTCTAAATGATACAGCTAATGGAATTAAAATGATTAAAGATTCTATAAATAAAATAAATGCAGAAAACAATAAGAGTGTTGTTTCACCTAATGATAAGCAAGACAATATTAATTTGAATCTTAATAACGGTACTGGAACTCAATTAACTTATATACACAATTTGTTGGTGAACTTTTATTTTGCATAGTTAATAGGTATTTACTAGACACACTATTTTGACTGCATAAAACTGCATTTCTTATTTATTTTTTTGTATAAGAAAAATCATTGAATTAGAAAAAGTCGTAAAACAAAACCTTGATGAAGAAAGTCATCCCAAGGGTTTTGCGTTAGTTACCATAAACTCTGTATATTTTGGTTTAATTGTAATTAATTTAATTGTTTCTACTATTAAATTAACTAATAGGTACAGACGACAACAATAGGCTAGATGACAGTGTCAAAAATAAATGACCAAACACTAACCAATGCATAAAACATCTGAAAACACGCGGAAACATCAAATATGTTGTACATTTAATGCTTTCTATGATTTTTAATTACCAGTGGAACCACTAAGAGTAGATCATTTGATGCTGTGAAACGATGACGTCATAGCTTAGTATTTCATACAATATTCCATGTAACCGATCGTTTTGACATTTATTAAAGAGTAGCTGATTTGATAAGTCAGTCATCTACCCTATTCAAGGTAACCACTGCGGCAGTTAGGAGCTATTTTACAACAAAAGCTTTAGTCTGATGTGCTGGCGACTGTACATTAATTTAATTTTATGTTTAAATAAAAAATAAAAATACTGAATAATCAACAAAAATATATTTATTTGTGGGATACACAATAACAATGTTCCATTCCATTATTCCATTTATCAATTCCGTTATTAATCGTAACAGTATTCACAATTTTGATTTTAGTACTTTTTATTTTGAACATTCTTTGAACAGGTACTTCGAGCTTAAAAAATAGTAGTTTTTTTTCTTAAAAATCTAACACAGCCTCTTTTACTGCACAAACCAACGTTTTTTTTGTGTGACTAAACAAGCTTTGGTTTGTTTTTTCTAAGAGACCTTAGAGTTTAGCCTTCGCAAAGGGTGGAGAGGGACGGAAAATCGTTGAGTATTGCCGGTTTAAAAAATCTCTTTTTATAATTTTGATGCTGTGCACCCACTTCCGGAGATCTGTTCACATTGCTGAAAAAAAACAAAATCAAATTAATAAGTACAATTTATAAAACCTATTACAAGGTAGCCCAGTGACGGTTGTAGTAAGGTAGCTTCTTTCTGCACTTGCAACCCTTGACTAAGTGCCAGCTTAGAGATCCACAACAAAAATGCCTTGCTGGGTTTCTTGTCCAACTTGGCCAACTGGCCCATAACATGTACGGCCGACGACAATTCAAGGTAAACACTGCGGCTTCTTATGCGGTTGTTATAGGAGCTATTTTACAACAAAAAGGTATGATGTGTTGGCGACTGTACCTACATCTTTCATCATCATCAAAAAAAACGGCAAAAAACAAAAATTTATAACTTTAGCAAAAAGAGAACCGCCTAATCTGACAGTTTTGATATTAGCGAAAGTGTAGCTCGTGTTCCACGTAAAATATCATTGTATCGCAGATTTTTTATATATCTGCATTCGCATGAACTGGCAAATAAATAAATCAATTGAAAACATCATATATTATGGTTTTTATGAATACTATTCTTACCCTAGTGTCACGATTGAATTCGAATCCGTTACTGCAATAGAACTGATGAGCAGTTCCACCAGCGCACATGTAGAACGAATCGCATCTGTCTGGGTGAGGTATGTTTCCATAATCAGTCAGTTGGCAGATCGCTTTTGCAGTGGTCATCATGTTTTGATCCAAATTTTCTGTTGTTTTCAGTTCCGTAGTTTTTGTAGTTAGTTCCGAAGTTTCTGTTGTTTGGTCTGAAGGATTTTTGATGGTTGTTGCTGAGGCTAGAGTACAACCGCCTTCGGCTATTGCAACGCATATCTGAAATTAATGTTTTATTTCATAAAACATAATTTGTATAACAATGTATTATTATGCTAATTATTTAATTAAGTGATAGTAAATAAATATTCTGGGACATTCTTAACATACGGGCATCTGATTTCCAATTAAACAGAGCTTGTGCTATGGAAACTAGATACGAGTAGCTAATATACTCGTACCAGTATACAACTTTTTCATTTACATAGAATTAGGTTATAAGTCGAAGAATAAGATTGGCTACTTTTTATCCCCGGAACAAGTCAAACCGCAGGGTGGATATTGTATATGTGCCCTTTGATACAGAAGCTGCTTTATATTTTTAAGAAATCTCTTCAAATCTAATTAATTTGTACATACCCTAGTCGCAGGATCAAATTCAAATCCGTTACTGCAAGTCAGCGCATGAGCAGTACCTGCGACGCACATGTAAAATCCATTACATCTCTCTGGATCAGGAATATTTCCAAAGTCAGTCGGTTGACAGATAACCTGTGGAACTTCCACTGATGTTTGTGTAGTTGTTTGTTCTACAGGTTCTATTGTTGTTTGTACTATAGTTTCTGGAGTTGTTAGTTCCGGAGTTTCTGTTGTTTGTTCCGAAGTTATTTTGTTAATTGAACCGAGAGTACAACCTCCTTCGGCTATCGCTATGCATACCTAAAATTTAAGTATTAATAATATTTTACATTTGAGTACTGCTTGAATAATAACTTTTTTGCTAAAATGTATAAGAACCGAGTAATGATATGATATGATACAAATATCATCCGATAAGGATACCAAAGAAAGCGCAGTATATTTGACAATCTCTGACAAGACGCCAAGAACCATCTGCGCTAAGTATTGCTCAATATTATGTAAAAATAATGACCTGTTTGCTAAATATTGGAAATAAACTACATGACAAACTAAGTTCCCGGACTAGGTCAAGACTTGTATTTCAGCAAACATCGACACTCCCACAGAAATTTGGCCTGAACTCATCGTAAATATTATCAAATAAAAATTAATTTGTTCGATACCTTGTTTAATTTTTGAAGAGTTTACTTGAGAATTATCCAAAGAAAAAAATACTTTTTTACATACCCTAGTGACAGGATCAAATTCGTATCCATAACTGCAGCTCAGCGGGTAAGCAGTTCCTGCGACACACGTGTAGAATCCATCACATCTATCAGGATCAGGAATATTTCCAAAATCTGTGGGTTGACAGATGACCTGCGAAGCCTCCGTTTGTTCCACTGTAGTTTCTGGAGTTGAGGTAGTTTTTACCACCGTTGTTGAAGTTGTGGATGTAATTTCTGGATCTGTTGATGAAGTTTCTGTAATTGTTGTAGCTTTTGTGGTTGTTGATAATATATCTGATGTTACAGTACTGGGTGAGATCTCTTTAATTATAACTGTCGTACTATCTTGCACAGGAGTTGTTAATTGTCCAAGAGTACATCCACCTTCAACAATTTTAGCGCACACCTGTAAATGAAAATATTTAGAGTTATTTTAAAAACCCAAGTTTTTTATCTGAGAAAAAGTACGCACTGCGTAGTAAATACTCACTTTTAACACCGAATCAAACTCAAAACCTTCACTGCAGACTAATTCTAAGGCATTGCCTGCTGCACACATGTAAAACGTGTCACATTTCTCTGGATGTGGTACATTCCCGAAAGTACCTAGTGGACATAAGTCGGAAATAGTTGTCGTTCCAACTTCTTCTGTTGTTGAAACATTATTTTCTGGAGTTTGTTCCGTTTCTTGCGAAGTTGTTATTTGCTCTGTAGTTGTGAGTACAGTCTCTGAACCATTGCCTGTAGTTAGTTCCAGAGGTATCACAGTTGGTATGATAATTTCAGGTAAATCAGTATAGTGACCTAGTGTGCAGCCTCCTTCTGCTATTTCAACACAGGACTGAAAAATATTAGATAAGTTATCTACGCGTATAATTCGAAACATAATTTTTAAATAGCTTTATTTAGTAACAAAATTTTACACTGAGGAATAATGAAAAATTTGCCTGCAATTAATGCATTTGCATGACTTTGCATTGGCGAACTAATAAAAAACATCATAGAAAGAAAGAGAGGAAGACCTAGATTGAACTATATTGACCAAGTGAAGGCAACATTGGAAGTCGTGTCGTATAAAGAGGTCCAGGAAGCAGCAAACAACTTAGAGGAATGGAAGAAGCTACAACGACAAGAGCCAAGCTCTTAAATATAGAAGAGAGAGCATGACTTTAAATCAAATCACAAATAAACACATTACTTACGCTTAACACAGGATCAAATTCGAATCCTTCTGAACAATACAACTGGACTGGGATACCAGCTGCACATAAATAGAATGAGTTACATAATTCAGGATGAGGCACATGACCGAACACTCCTAAAGGACATAACTCTACCACTTTTGTTGTAGCTTGATCATTTTCAGTCGTTGACAGATCAGTATCAGATTTTTCTGTTGTCATGAAAGCAGGATCAGCTGTTACTATGCCTGTTTCAATGGTTGTGAGTTTAATTTCTGTACTAGTCTCATTTTGTCCTGTAGTTTCTGTATTAGTTTGGCTTCGATCTGTACTTGAATGACTGCCTATAGTAGTCGTGGGTAATGTGGTGTTTTGTCCAAGCGTACATCCGCCTTCAGCTATTTCTACGCATGTCTGAAAATGTTACATTATGTTTTTTGAAATTAAATTAAATCAAACCTTAGGGGTATTTGTGGTATTACCATCATTTCAACGTGGTAGGAAATAACGATATCATCGAAGGAGGTATGTACAAAAACTTAGAAAAACATTCTTACTCTCAACTCAGGATCAAACTCATATCCTTTGGTACAAGACAGTAGCATTGGGTTACCACCAGCACACATGTAGAATGAATCACAAAGTGTTGGGTGAGCCACATTTCCAAATACTCCGGGAGGACATATTACAACTTCTGCTTCTGGAGTCGTCTGTACTTGTTCCGTAGTGGATTGTTCAGTTTCTGTAAATGACTCGACAGATTCAGATGTTTCAGTTACTGCTGAAGTTGAAAATACAGTTTCTGTAGTTGTTTTCTCTGGGAGCGTTGAAGATTGAAAACTTTCCGAGGTCGTTTCTAATTCTTCAGAAGTTGTAGCATTTTCCGGACTCGTACTTTGCCCAAGAGTGCATCCTCCTTCAGCTATTTCTACGCATGTCTGAAATGATAAATTATTTTTATTTTAAAGGGAAAATAAAGATTTTAACAAAAATACTATATTTATACTTAATTTTTTACCCTCAACTCTGGATCAAACTCATATCCTTCGGTACAAGACAGTAGCATTGGGTTACCGATGGTACACAAGTAGAATGAGTTACAAAGTGTCGGATGAGCCACATTTCCAAATACTCCGGGAGGACATATTATAACTTCTGCTTCTGTAGTCGTCTGTACTTGTTCCGTAGTAGATTGTTCAGTTTCTGCAGATGACTCAACAGCTTCAGATGTTGTTGCTATGTTTTCTGTGGTCGGTTCAACAGTCTTCTCAGTTTCTATTGAGGTTGATAACACAGTTTCTGTAGTTGTTTTCTCTGGGACCGTTGAAGATTGAAAACTTTCCGAGGTCGTTTCTAATTCTTCAGAAGTTGTAGCATTTTCCGGACTCGTACTTTGCCCAAGAGTGCATCCTCCTTCAGCTATTTCTACGCATGTCTGAAATGATAAATTATTTTTATTTTAAAGGGAAAATAAAGATTTTAACAAAAATACTATATTTATACTTAATTTTTTACCCTCAACTCTGGATCAAACTCATATCCTTCGGTACAAGACAGTAGCATTGGAATACCACCAGCACACATGTAGAATGAGTTACAAAGTGTCGGATGAGCCACATTTCCAAATACTCCGGGAGGACATATTACAACTTCTGCTTCTGTTGTCGTCTGTACTTGTTCCGTAGTAGATTGTTCAGTTTCTGTAGATGACTCAACAGCTTTAGATGTTGTTGCTAAGTTTTCTGTAGTCGGTTCAACAGTCTTCTCAGTTTCTGTTGAGGTTGATAATACAGTTTCTGTTGTTGTTTTCTCTGGTACCGTTGAAGATTGGAAATTATCTGAAGTCGTCTCATATTTTTCAGAAGTGGTTTCAGTTCCTGAGCTCGTATTTTGTCCTAGCGTACATCCTCCTTCGGCTATTTTTACGCATGTCTGAAAATGTTCAATATTATGTTTTCACTGTTATCACTGATATTTCTCAAGTAAACTAGAAATTACATATTGAAATAATAATATTTATATGATCAAAAACTTTCTTACTCTCAATTCTGGATCAAACTCATATCCTTCTGTACAAGACAGTAGCATTGGGTTACCGCCAGCACACATGTAGAATGAATCACAAAGTGTCGGATGAGCCACATTTCCAAATACTCCAGGAGGACATATCACAACTTCTGCTTCTGTAGTCGTCTGTACTTGTTCCGTAGTAGATTGTTCAGTTTCTGCAGATGACTCAACAGCTTCAGATGTTGTTGCTATGTTTTCTGTGGTCGGTTCAACAGTCTTCTCAGTTTCTATTGAGGTTGATAACACAGTTTCTGTAGTTGTTTTCTCTGACACCGTTGAAGATTGAAAACTTTCCGATGTTGTTTCTAATTCTTCAGAAGTTGTATCTGTTTTTGGACTAGTACTTTGCCCAAGAGTACATCCTCCTTCAGCTATTTCTACACATGTCTGAAATAATAAATATTTTTTATTTTTGAAGAAATTATACAACATTTAACTAAAATTAAAAAATCTTTTTCTGAGGGTAGTTTATTAGTTGTAGTCAAGTAAAATCAAATTAGTTTTTATAATTAAAAACTTTCTTACCCTCAACTCAATATCAAACTCATAACCTTGGGTGCAAGACAGTAGCATTGGGTTACCACCAGCACACATGTAGAATGAATCACAGAGTGTCGGATGAGCCACATTTCCAAATACTCCGGGAGGACATATTACAACTTCTGCTTCTGTAGTCGTTTGAACTTGTTCTGTAGTAGATAGTACAGTTTCTGTAGAAATGGGTTTTACAGTTGTACCAATAACTTCTGTTGTTATATCTCCTTGTTCCGTTCCAGAACTTGTTGTAGTTACTTCAAATTCGGTGGTATCTTTTAATGTAGTTGCCTGTGTTTGAGTAGAAGTCTCATATGTTTCAGTATTAGTATCTGTCTCCGTGGAGACTTGAAGAGTTTCAGTAGTCGATGCTATTTGATCCGTAGTCCCAGCATCAGTAGTGTCATTTAGAGTTGTACTCGATTCAGTACCCTGCCCAAGAGTACATCCACCTTCAGCTATCTCTACACACGTCTGAAAATATAATATGTTATTGAAATATAGTTTTTAAACTATTATCCTTTAAGTAAGTAGTTGAAAACTTACGTACTCTCAACAAAGGATCGTATTCAAACCCTTCGGTACAGCTCAGTAGCAACGCGTTGCCATTGGTGCATAAGTAGAATAAGTTACAAAGTGTTGGATGTGCTACACTTCCAAACACTCCTAGAGGACATATTATGGACACTTCTTCAGTTGTTGTCTCAACTTGTTCCGTAGTTGACAAAACAATTTCTGTGGTGCTTTGAATATGATCAGTTGTCGTTTCTTCAAAAACTGTTGTAGGTTCCACAATTTTTGTTGTTTGTTGTTCTGATTCAGATGTCGATGATATTATGTCTTCAGTAGTTGAAGAGTAACTATATGTAGTTGTTTCAGTTGGTGTTGTTCCTGTATTAGATTCAGTATTTTGACCAAGTGTACAACCTCCTTCAGATATAATAACGCACGACTGAAACAAATGGCGTAAATCATCATATTGATTTGTTTTTTTATTTGATTCTATTTAACTTTGAATGGAGAGGGCTACGCTCGGAGTTTCCCTGCGAGATCGAATCAGAAGTAATGAGATCCGCAGGCGAACCAAAATAACCGACGTAGCCCGAAGAATTGCCAAACTGAAGTGGCAGTGGGCGGGGCTCATCGCTCGTAGAACTAACGGCCGCTGGGGCAGAAAGGTTCTCGAGTGGCGACCACGAATCGGAAGACGCAGCGTGGGCAGGCCCCTCACAAGGTCAAAGATCAAGGACCGACGATCTTGTGAGGGTTGCGGGAAGCCGCTGGATACGGGTAGCGCAAGACCGGCCATCGTGGAGATCCTCGGGGGCGGCCTTTGTCCAGCAGTGGACGTCTTTCGGTTGACATGATGATGATTTAACTTTGATAAACTTACTTTTGTAACTGTATCAAATTCGAACCCTTCAGAACAGTAGAGCAGCAACGCATTTCCAGCAGCACACATGTAGAAGGCATTGCAATATTCTGGATGTGGCACGTTGCCAAATACACCGAGGGGACATAATTCATCTTTTTCTGTAGTTGTCTCTACATTACCTTCTGTGGTGGTCTGTGTTTTTTCAGTACTTGGACTAGTGTTTTGTCCAAGTGTACATCCACCTTCAGATATACGGACGCAAGACTGAAAAACGAATGATTTTGATGATGTTTCAGCTTTAATTTATATTCGTTGCTATATCGAATCAAATAAAGAGAGATTTATAAAATAGGTTATCAGGACTGCAGGACACGTTATATTGGTAAGTAATTTATGTCCAAAATAATGGTAAAAATAGGTAACCTAGAGCTTAAGAGGGACACCTAATAAGAATGTTATACTAACGAAATCTTGGAGTAATGGCCAAATTATTGCAATCAACATAAGAAACAAGGATATCCAGTGAATTAAAAAGATCTAATTATTGATTTAAAAACAAACTTACTTACTCTCGATACAGGATCAAACTCGAAACCTTCGGAACAGAAAAGTTGCAATGCGTTTCCAGCAGCACAAATATAGAATGAGTTACAAAGCTCTGGGTGAGGCACATTACCGAAAACACCTACAGGACATAACTCGTCTACTTCTGTTGTAGTCAAGATAACAGTTTCTGTGGTGCTCTGTACATTCTCTGAATCAGTGGTATTTGTTTGTGCCGTCGTTGATTGACTATAATCTGTTGTAATTTGTACTTTTTCTGTAGTGATTTCAGTGCTTGGATTAGTGCTTTGACCAAGCGTGCATCCGCCTTCAGCTATTTCTACGCAAGTCTGAAAATGATAAATTTATAATGAATAATTATCTATCATCATCATGTCAGCCGAAAGATGTCCACTGCTGGACAAAGGCCCTCAAGGTGGACCGACAATCTTGTGAGAGTCGCGGGAAACCGCTGAATGCGGGTACCGCAAGACCAGCCAATAATCTATTGAATCATTTAAAATCTCAATGAGTACCTACCTATAAATTGTTCTAAAATGTATACTGACCTAGTAAAACACGCTTACAATTTTTTTAAGCTAAGACTGCGAAATTAATAAGTAGTTAAATATAAAATAAAATAAATAAATATCCTGGGACAGTTAAATATAAAAATAATAAATAAACTTACTCACTCTCAACACTGGATCGAACTCAAATCCTGTAGTACAAAACAATTGTACCGCATTCCCACCTGCACACATATAAAATGCATTACACAGTTCCGGATGTGGTACATTTCCGAACACACCTAGAGGGCACAGCTCCTTTTCTTCCTCTGTAGTAGTCTGTACCTGTTCCGTAGTCGTAGATACTACGCTATCAGTAGTTGTTGCTTCTGATGCGGTCTCGGTAACTATTTCAGTTGTAATTCCTGAAGTGGTTTCTATTTTTTCAGTTGTAGATTGGAATTCGGAAGTTGTACTAGCTAGTTCTGTCGTTGAAACAGTTTCTACAGTAGTCTCACTTTGTTCTGTAGTAGTTATACTTCCAGGTGTAGTTTCCACTACTTGTGTTGTTGTGATTAATTCTTCTGGAGTAGTATTATCGATAGCTTCTGTTGTGGATTGAACATAATCTGTTGTCATTCCTTGTTCAGTTGTTGAAATGTTAATTTCTGTTGTTGGTTGTTCAGTTTTTGTGGTAGTTTGTACTTCTAAAGGTGTTGTCACTAAGTCTTCTGTAGTTGTTTGTATTCCTTCAGTTGTTGTAGTTTCTGTGTAAGTTCCAGTTACTTCTGATGTTGTTGGTGATTCACCAGGAGTAGATCCTGTGCTTGGGCCAAGCGTACATCCACCTTCAACTATTTGTACGCAGGTCTGAAAAATAAAAATTTGATTTTATACTTTTTTTTACTACATACGTATATTCTATTATTGCCTTCTTGGCATTGTAACAGGTCGGCAACACATTGGCAATACTTCTGGTATTGCAAATGACGATAGGCGACAGTAACCACTTACCATCAGATGGAACGCCTGCCGCCTTGTTAACCATCTTACATAAAAAAACAGGCCTGTATTTGACCACAATCTCACCGTGGTCAGTGATGATGTAGCCGAAGATGGTAAGCACACTAAGCTTAGAAGGCAACTTGCTCTCAAGTGCAATTATCGGAACACACAAAAAGGTGCTTTGTCACAGATTTTCAACTTGAGGGTGGTAGCCAGCTAGGCGAAAGCTCAAGCTCATTGTAGGATTCGAACCCGCGATCATTGTCTCGACATTTAACGTAACTACCACTAAGCTATCATCGCCTTCTACAACGATACAAAAGGAATATTTCTGCAAATATTACAAACGTTACAAAAGAAATATTTGCAGAAATATTATTTAATATTTTTTAAATATTTTTATATAATATTTGCATATGGAAACAAACTCTGATTACTTTCTACATGAAATATCAAAAACACTCACACGCAAGTTGGGGTCAAATTCAAATCCCTCATTACAAAATAACTGTAAAGCCACACCACCGATGCACGAGTAGAACGAATTACATAATTCTGGGTGAGGAACATTCCCGAATGTTCCAGGTGGGCATATTTCAGGCACAGTTTCTTCAGGGAGACTTGTCGACGTAGTAGCTTGATCGGCTTCCGTTGTAGTTCTATTATCCACAACGTAATCTGCTGTGACTGTTGTTAGTATACCATCTGTGGTGGAACTGAGCTCTGTAACATAGTCTGTGGTCACCGTTGGAATACTCGTTTCTGTTGCTTCCTCTGTAGTAGTGGGACTAGTCTCTGTAGCTTGCTCAGTAGTAGTGGGACTAGTCTCTGTGACTTGCTCAGTTGTTGATTCTGTAGTAGTCACTGTAGTAGGAGTAGTCTCTGTTGCTTGCTCAGTAGTAGTGGGACTAGTCTCTGTAGCTTGCTCAGTTGTAGTGGGACTAGTCTCTGTAACTTGTTCAGTTGTTGATTCTGTAGTAGTCACTGTAGTAGGAGTAGTCTCTGTTGCTTGCTCAGTTGTAGTGGGACTAGTCTCTGTGACTTGCTCAGTTGTTGATACTGTAGTAGTCACTGTAGTAGGAGTAGTCTCTGTTGCTTGCTCAGTTGTAGTGGGACTAGTCTCTGTGACTTGCTCAGTTGTTGATTCTGTAGTAGACACTGTAGTAGGAGTAGTCTCTGTTGCTTGCTCAGTTGTAGTGGGACTAGTCTCTGTGACTTGCTCAGTTATTGATTCTGTAGTAGTCACTGTAGTAGGAGTAGTCTCTGTAGCTTGCTCAGTTGTAGTGGGACTAGTCTCTGTGACTTGCTCAGTTGTTGATTCTGTAGTAGTCTCTGTAGTAGGAGTAGTCTCTGTTGCTTGCTCAGTAGTAGTGGGACTAGTCTCTGTGACTTGCTCAGTAGTAGTGGGACTAGTCTCTGTTACTTGCTCAGTTGTTGATTCTGTAGTAGTCACTGTAGTCGGAGTTGTTTCTGTGGCTTGCTCAGTTATGGTGGGACTAGTCTCTGTGACTTGCTCAGTTGTAGTGGGACTAGTCTCTGTGACTTGCTCAGTTGTTGATTCTGTAGTAGTCACTGTAGTAGGAGTAGTCTCTGTTGCTTGCTCAGTTGTAGTGGGACTAGTCTCTGTGACTTGCTCAGTTGTTGATTCTGTAGTAGTCACTGTAGTAGGAGTAGTCTCTGTTGCTAGCTCAGTAGTAGTGGGACTAGTCTCTGTGACTTGCTCAGTTGTAGTGGGACTAGTCTCTGTGACTTGCTCAGTTGTTGATTCTGTAGTAGTCACTGTAGTAGGAGTAGTCTCTGTTGCTTGCTCAGTAGTAGTGGGACTAGTCTCTGTGACTTGCTCAGTAGTAGTGGGACTAGTCTCTGTTACTTGCTCAGTTGTTGATTCTGTAGTAGTCACTGTAGTAGGAGTAGTCTCTGTTGCTTGCTCAGTAGTAGTGGGACTAGTCTCTGTGACTTGCTCAGTTGTTGATTCTGTAGTAGTCACTGTAGTAGGAGTAGTCTCTGTTGCTTGCTCAGTTGTAGTGGGACTAGTCTCTGTGACTTGCTCAGTTGTTGATTCTGTAGTAGTCACTGTAGTAGGAGTAGTCTCTGTTGCTTGTTCAGTTGTAGTGGGACTAGTCTCTGTGACTTGCTCAGTTGTCGATTCTGTAGTAGTCACTGTAGTAGGAGTAGTCTCTGTTGCTAGCTCAGTAGTAGTGGGACTAGTCTCTGTGACTTGCTCAGTTGTAGTGGGACTAGTCTCTGTGACGTGCTCAGTTGTTGATTCTGTAGTAGTCACTGTAGTAGGAGTAGTCTCTGTTGCTAGCTCAATAGTAGTGGGACTAGTCTCTGTGACTTGCTCAGTAGTAGTGGGACTAGTCTCTGTTACTTGCTCAGTTGTTGATTCTGTAGTAGTCACTGTTGTAGGAGTAGTCTCTGTTGCTTGCTCAGTTGTAGTGGGACTAGTCTCTGTGACTTGCTCAGTTGTTGATTCTGTAGTAGTCACTGTAGTAGGACTAGTCTCTGTTGCTTGCTCAGTAGTAGTGGGACTAGTCTCTGTGACTTGCTCAGTAGTAGTGGGACTAGTCTCTGTTACTTGCTCAGTTGTTGATTCTGTAGTAGTCACTGTAGTAGGAGTAGTCTCTGTTGCTTGCTCAGTTGTAGTGGGACTAGTCTCTGTGACTTGCTCAGTTGTTGATTCTGTAGTAGTCACTGTAGTAGGAGTAGTCTCTGTTGCTTGCTCAGTAGTAGTGGGACTAGTCTCTGTAGCTTGCTCAGTTGTAGTGGGACTAGTCTCTGTTACTTGTTCAGTTGTTGATTCTGTAGTAGTCACTGTAGTAGGAGTAGTCTCTGTTGCTTGCTCAGTTGTAGTGGGACTAGTCTCTGTGACTTGCTCAGTTGATGATTCTGTAGTAGTCACTGTAGTAGGAGTAGTCTCTGTTGCTTGCTCAGTAGTAGTGGGACTAGTCTCTGTAGCTTGCTCAGTTGTAGTGGGACTAGTCTCTGTTACTTGTTCAGTTGTTGATTCTGTAGTAGTCACTGTAGTAGGAGTAGTCTCTGTTGCTTGCTCAGTTGTAGTGGGACTAGTCTCTGTGACTTGCTCAGTTGATGATTCTGTAGTAGTCACTGTAGTAGGAGTAGTCTCTGTTGCTTGCTCAGTTGTAGTGGGACTAGTCTCTGTGACTTGCTCAGTTGTTGATTCTGTAGTAGTCACTGTAGTAGGAGTAGTCTCTGTTGCTTGCTCAGTTGTAGTGGGACTAGTCTCTGTGACTTGCTCAGTTGTTGATTCTGTAGTAGTCACTGTAGTAGGAGTAGTCTCTGTTGCTTGCTCAGTTGTAGTGGGACTAGTCTCTGTGACTTGCTCAGTTGTTGATTCTGTAGTAGTCACTGTAGTAGGAGTAGTCTCTGTTGCTTGCTCAGTAGTAGTGGGTCTAGTCTCTGTAGCTTGCTCAGTTGTAGTGGGACTAGTCTCTGTGACTTGCTCAGTTGTTGATTCTGTAGTAGTCACTGTAGTAGGAGTAGTCTCTGTTGCTTGCTCAGTTGTAGTGGGACTAGTCTCTGTGACTTGCTCAGTTGTTGATTCTGTAGTAGTCACTGTAGTAGGAGTAGTCTCTGTTGCTTGCTCAGTTGTAGTGGGACTAGTCTCTGTTGCTTGCTCAGTTGTAGTGGGACTAGTCTCTGTGACTTGCTCAGTTGTTGATTCTGTAGTAGTCACTGTAGTAGGAGTAGTCTCTGTTGCTTGCTCAGTAGTAGTGGGACTAGTCTCTGTTGCTTGCTCAGTTGTAGTGGGACTAGTCTCTGTGACTTGCTCAGTTGTTGATTCTGTAGTAGTCACTGTAGTAGGAGTAGTCTCTGTGACTTGCTCAGTAGTAGTGGGACTAGTCTCTGTGACTTGCTCAGTTGTTGATTCTGTAGTAGTCACTGTAGTAGGAGTAGTCTCTGTTGCTTGCTCAGTTGTAGTGGGACTAGTCTCTGTGACTTGCTCAGTTGTTGATTCTGTAGTAGTCACTGTAGTAGGAGTAGTCTCTGTTGCTTGCTCAGTAGTAGTGGGACTAGTCTCTGTGACTTGCTCAGTAGTAGTGGGACTAGTCTCTGTTACTTGCTCAGTTGTTGATTCTGTAGTAGTCACTGTAGTAGGAGTAGTCTCTGTTGCTTGATCTGTAGTAGTGGAACTAGTCTCTGTAGCTTGCTCAGTTGTAGTGGGACTAGTCTCTGTGACTTGCTCAGTTGTTGATTCTGTAGTAGTCACTGTAGTAGGAGTAGTCTCTGTAGCTTGCTCAGTTGTAGTGGGACTAGTCTCTGTGACTTGCTCAGTTGTTGATTCTGTAGTAGTCACTGTAGTAGGAGTAGTCTCTGTTGCTTGCTCAGTAGTAGTGGGACTAGTCTCTGTAGCTTGCTCAGTTGTAGTGGGACTAGTCTCTGTTACTTGTTCAGTTGTTGATTCTGTAGTAGTCACTATAGTAGGAGTAGTCTCTGTTGCTTGCTCAGTTGTAGTGGGACTAGTCTCTGTGACTTGCTCAGTTGATGATTCTGTAGTAGTCACTGTAGTAGGAGTAGTCTCTGTTGCTTGCTCAGTAGTAGTGGGACTAGTCTCTGTAGCTTGCTCAGTTGTAGTGGGACTAGTCTCTGTTACTTGTTCAGTTGTTGATTCTGTAGTAGTCACTGTAGTAGGAGTAGTCTCTGTTGCTTGCTCAGTTGTAGTGGGACTAGTCTCTGTGACTTGCTCAGTTGATGATTCTGTAGTAGTCACTGTAGTAGGAGTAGTCTCTGTTGCTTGCTCAGTTGTAGTGGGACTAGTCTCTGTGACTTGCTCAGTTGTTGATTCTGTAGTAGTCACTGTAGTAGGAGTAGTCTCTGTTGCTTGCTCAGTTGTAGTGGGACTAGTCTCTGTGACTTGCTCAGTTGTTGATTCTGTAGTAGTCACTGTAGTAGGAGTAGTCTCTGTTGCTTGCTCAGTTGTAGTGGGACTAGTCTCTGTGACTTGCTCAGTTGTTGATTCTGTAGTAGTCACTGTAGTAGGAGTAGTCTCTGTTGCTTGCTCAGTAGTAGTGGGTCTAGTCTCTGTAGCTTGCTCAGTTGTAGTGGGACTAGTCTCTGTGACTTGCTCAGTTGTTGATTCTGTAGTAGTCACTGTAGTAGGAGTAGTCTCTGTTGCTTGCTCAGTTGTAGTGGGACTAGTCTCTGTGACTTGCTCAGTTGTTGATTCTGTAGTAGTCACTGTAGTAGGAGTAGTCTCTGTTGCTTGCTCAGTTGTAGTGGGACTAGTCTCTGTGACTTGCTCAGTTGTTGATTCTGTAGTAGTCACTGTAGTAGGAGTAGTCTCTGTTGCTTGCTCAGTTGTAGTGGGACTAGTCTCTGTGACTTGCTCAGTTGTTGATTCTGTAGTAGTCACTGTAGTAGGAGTAGTCTCTGTTGCTTGCTCAGTAGTAGTGGGACTAGTCTCTGTTGCTTGCTCAGTTGTAGTGGGACTAGTCTCTGTGACTTGCTCAGTTGTTGATTCTGTAGTAGTCACTGTAGTAGGAGTAGTCTCTGTGACTTGCTCAGTAGTAGTGGGACTAGTCTCTGTGACTTGCTCAGTTGTTGATTCTGTAGTAGTCACTGTAGTAGGAGTAGTCTCTGTTGCTTGCTCAGTTGTAGTGGGACTAGTCTCTGTGACTTGCTCAGTTGTTGATTCTGTAGTAGTCACTGTAGTAGGAGTAGTCTCTGTTGCTTGTTCAGTTGTAGTGGGACTAGTCTCTGTGACTTGCTCAGTTGTTGATTCTGTAGTAGTCACTGTAGTAGGAGTAGTCTCTGTTGCTTGCTCAGTTGTAGTGGAACTAGTCTCTGTGACTTGCTCAGTTGTTGATTCTGTAGTAGTCACTGTAGTAGGAGTAGTATCTGTAGCTTGCTCAGTTGTAGTGGGACTAGTCTCTGTGACTTGCTCAGTTGTTGATTTTGTAGTAGTCACTGTACTAGGAGTAGTCTCTGTTGCTTGTTCAGTTGTAGTGGGACTAGTCTCTGTGACTTGCTCAGTTGTTGATTCTGTAGTAGTCACTGTAGTAGGAGTAGTCTCTGTTCCTTGCTCTGTAGTAGTGGGACTAGTCTCTGTGACTTGCTCAGTTGTTGATTCTGTAGTAGTCACTGTAGTAGGAGTAGTCTCTGTTGCTTGCTCAGTTGTAGTGGGACTAGTCTCTGTGACTTGCTCAGTTGTTGATTCTGTAGTAGTCACTGTAGTAGGAGTAGTCTCTGTTGCTTGCTCAGTTGTAGTGGGACTAGTCTCTGTGACTTGCTCAGTTGTTGATTCTGTAGTAGTCACTGTAGTAGGAGTAGTCTCTGTTGCTTGTTCAGTTGTAGTGGGACTAGTCTCTGTGACTTGCTCAGTTGTTGATTCTGTAGTAGTCACTGTAGTAGGAGTAGTCTCTGTTGCTTGCTCAGTTGTAGTGGGACTAGTCTCTGTGACTTGCTCAGTTGTTGATTCTGTAGTAGTCACTGTAGTAGGAGTAGTCTCTGTTGCTTGCTCAGTTGTAGTGGGACTAGTCTCTGTAGCTTGCTCAGTTGTAGTGGGACTAGTCTCTGTGACTTGCTCAGTTGTTGATTCTGTAGTAGTCACTGTAGTAGGAGTAGTCTCTGTTGCTTGCTCAGTTGTAGTGGGACTAGTCTCTGTGACTTGCTCAGTTGTAGTGGGACTAGTCTCTGTAACTTGCTCAGTTGTTGATTCTGTAGTAGTCACTGTAGTAGGAGTAGTCTCTGTGACTTGCTCAGTTGTTGATTCTGTAGTAGTCACTGTAGTGGGACTAGTCTCTGTGACTTGCTCAGTTGTTGATTCTGTAGTAGTCACTGTAGTAGGACTAGTCTCTGTAAGTTGCTCAGTTGTTGATTCTGTAGTAGTCACTGTAGTAGGAGTAGTCTCTGTAAGTTGCTCAGTTGTTGATTCTGTAGTAGTCACTGTAGTAGGAGTAGTCTCTGTTGCTTGCTCAGTTGTAGTGGGACTAGTCTCTGTGACTTGCTCAGTTGTTGATTCTGTAGTAGTCACTGTAGTAGGACTAGTCTCTGTTGCTTGCTCAGTAGTAGTGGGACTAGTCTCTGTTGCTTGCTCAGTTGTAGTGGGACTAGTCTCTGTTACTTGCTCAGTTGTTGATTCTGTAGTAGTCACTGTAGTAGGAGTAGTCTCTGTTGCTTGCTCAGTAGTAGTGGGACTAGTCTCTGTAGCTTGCTCAGTTGTAGTGGGACTAGTCTCTGTGACTTGCTCAGTTGTAGTGGGACCAGTCTCTGTGACTTGCTCAGTTGTTGATTCTGTAGTAGTCACTGTAGTAGGAGTAGTCTCTGTTGCTTGCTCAGTTGTAGTGGGACTAGTCTCTGTGACTTGCTCAGTTGTAGTGGGACTAGTCTCTGTAAGTTGCTCAGTTGTTGATTCTGTAGTAGTCACTGTAGTAGGAGTAGTCTCTGTTGCTTGCTCAGTTGTAGTAGGAATAGTCTCTGTGACTTGCTCAGTTGTTGATTCTGTAGTAGTCACTGTAGTAGGAGTAGTCTCTGTAGCTTGCTCAGTTGTAGTGGGACTAGTCTCTGTTACTTGCTCAGTTGTTGATTCTGTAGTAGTCACTGTAGTAGGAGTAGTCTCTGTTGCTTGCTCAGTTGTAGTGGGACTAGTCTCTGTGACTTGCTCAGTTGTTGATTCTGTAGTAGTCACTGTAGTAGGAGTAGTCTCTGTTGCTTGCTCAGTAGTAGTGGGTCTAGTCTCTGTAGCTTGCTCAGTTGTAGTGGGACTAGTCTCTGTGACTTGCTCAGTTGTTGATTCTGTAGTAGTCACTGTAGTAGGAGTAGTCTCTGTTGCTTGCTCAGTAGTAGTGGGTCTAGTCTCTGTAGCTTGCTCAGTTGTAGTGGGACTAGTCTCTGTGACTTGCTCAGTTGTTGATTCTGTAGTAGTCACTGTAGTAGGAGTAGTCTCTGTTGCTTGCTCAGTAGTAGTGGGACTAGTCACTGTTGCTTGCTCAGTTGTAGTGGGACTAGTCTCTGTGACTTGCTCAGTTGTTGATTCTGTAGTAGTCACTGTAGTAGGAGTAGTCTCTGTTGCTTGCTCAGTAGTAGTGGGACTAGTCTCTGTGACTTGCTCAGTTGTTGATTCTGTAGTAGTCACTGTAGTAGGAGTAGTCTCTGTTGCTTGCTCAGTTGTAGTGGGACTAGTCTCTGTGACTTGCTCAGTTGTTGATTCTGTAGTAGTCACTGTAGTAGGAGTAGTCTCTGTTGCTTGCTCAGTTGTAGTGGGACTAGTCTCTGTGACTTGCTCAGTTGTTGATTCTGTAGTAGTCACTGTAGTAGGAGTAGTCTCTGTTGCTTGCTCAGTAGTAGTGGGTCTAGTCTCTGTAGCTTGCTCAGTTGTAGTGGGACTAGTCTCTGTGACTTGCTCAGTTGTTGATTCTGTAGTAGTCACTGTAGTAGGAGTAGTCTCTGTTGCTTGCTCAGTTGTTGATTCTGTAGTAGTCACTGTAGTAGGAGTAGTCTCTGTTGCTTGCTCAGTTGTAGTGGGACTAGTCTCTGTGACTTGCTCAGTTGTTGATTCTGTAGTAGTCACTGTAGTAGGAGTAGTCTCTGTTGCTTGCTCAGTAGTAGTGGGACTAGTCTCTGTTGCTTGCTCAGTTGTAGTGGGACTAGTCTCTGTTACTTGCTCAGTTGTAGTGGGACTAGTGTCTGTGACTTGTTCAGTTGTGGTGGCCACAGGAGGACTACTTTCTGTAGTGATTATTGGAGCATCTGTTTCGAAGGTTGTATCACTTTTCTCAGTTGTAGTCACATATTCTGGTGTAGTACTGGTTTCATTGTCTTGGGTAGTAAACTCATCATCTTCTGTAGAAGAAGGTAGTTCAGTTGTTTGACTTGTAATACCAGGATCCGGATTTGTAGTTTCAATTGGTGTTATAGTTGTGTCTGGACTATCTGTTGGTATTTTTTCAGTGGTTGTTGTTATTTTTTCAGTTGTGGTCGGTGTGGTAATTGGTTTTTGTGTTGTTGTGCTGGGATTGCACGTCACTGCGAAAGGCCAATTGCATACCTGAAATAAAAATTAAATTCCATATAGGATTTCTATTGATTACCATGGGTTGAGATAAGCTAAAAATGATCACGAGTTTTTAGTAAACGAAAACATTGTCAGAAAACCATAACACAGTGGCAGGATAATTTGTAGTACCCGCCTGGCTGGCTATTACCCTATTCTAGAAGTTGCACCTTACGAGCCAGTTCTTTTCTAAGCTTTTTGTTACGTACTAACATTGACATAATGGTCAAACGCAATCCAAAAACCTTTCCAGAAGACGGCTAGTTGACAGTGTCAAAAATGAATGACCAAACACTAACCGAATGCATTTATAAAACACGTGGAAACATCAAATATGTTGTATATTTAATGCTTGTTATGATTTTTAATTACCAGTAGAACCACTAAGAGTAGATCATTTGATGCTGTGAAACTATGATGTCATAGTGTCGTATTTCATACAAAATTCCGTATAATCGTTTTGACATTTTTTTTTTTTTTTTTTTTTATTATGTATCTATGTACAAAATTAAAAATAAAAACAAAACTACCTGACTATAAATAGAAAATTTGTGCCAAATTGCTGCCCCGCGGAAGTGTGCCAAGAAGACTGGCAGCATTGCCACGCTGGATGGCAATGGCAATTCTTTGAGCAAAGTATGTGCCAGCCTTCTTGTCACGAGAGGCCTCAACAAGACGAGCGGATACCTCTTTGAATAATCGACGAGCCTCTGGTCCCCAGGGCCCTAGAGTTTCAACCCCAAACGCCGAAAATACGTTGGACCCCTGTAGAGCAGCGTATTTGCGGCGCTTGAGGCACTCTTGTTGCGTAGCAGCAGCGCCGGCGACTACAAACGTATCTGGAAGGTGGGAAGGCGCGAGGGTGTCGACACATGTAGCGTCCCACACCAGGGGCCTACCCATCTTCCAGGGCACCAATGACATACCGTCCGGTCTCCTGCCATCGTCACGTACCAGCCCGTTAGGTTCTAAAACAGCTGGCACGCCGGCGGTGACAAGAGCACGGCGGATCAAATCATTGAGTGCCGCATGTCTTGACAGCCTCCCGGCACTTCTACTACAAGAAAGGCCATGGTGGCCCAGCTCGTCGACATTATCCCCGCAGGGACAGCGATGTGGAACATTGCACATCGCTCCCAGACGGAGGCAAGCACAAAGACTAAAAGAAGATGAATCCAACAATGTTCCCGTGTTTGCCGATGGTAAGGCATTCAACCAGAGCCCAGACTCCCGTTCAGCAACAGCTAAGAGACGAGCACGCTCCGCAGTGCTGATAGATGAATGCAGAAGTGATTCATATCATAGCCTGCTAAGCGGCTCATCCCACAATTTTTGACTACATTTTGTTGTCGGCATATCTGTATTTGGACAAGCCATTTTCCAAGCATTCTTGGCCTCAGACAGGAGCGAAATCTCAAAGTCACAGAGTGACGGCTTAAGAATTATTCCAATGAGATCTCGCACACTGTGAACTGAGGAAAAGAATGCTGGCGGGGCTACACTAGAAATTTTGCGGATTTATTAAAAAGTTGCTGATTTGATATGTCAGGAAACTACCCTATTATGAATTTACACAAACCTGTAACTTTATATCGAACAAAGTTCCGGCCGGGCATTCCATAATAACTTTATTGCCATGGGTACATTGATAGAATTTAGAGCAATCTGACTCATGAGGCAGCAACATGTGGACGTGCATGTCTTTCGGACATCCATTTGGCAGATACTCATCAGGTGGGTCTTCTGTTGTCGATGGTCTAATGTCAGACGTGGTGGTTTCAACTACCAAGGTTTGTTCTGTGGTTACTTCAGTCACCACATTTTCTGTTGTTGGAGCATTTGTAACTGGATTGCAGGTCACGGCATGCGGCCAGTTACATACCTAAAACAATACATGGACACGTGTTAAAATGAAGATAATAGGGATACACTTTTTACAGAGAGATGACGTCACAAGCCCCCACTCCTGAACTTTGATGCGACATCTTTTAAATTTTTTATTGATTTGATAAAATAAAAAATACGTATCCAATATTTTTTGATAACCTAACTGACGGACTAAACAGAATTAATGTCAGCATCCCTATTCAACGTCGAATGCCGTAACGAAGGTCGCAAGTTCGAATTAGCATAATGAGAGTGCTTTCGTGAAGGAAAATATCGTGAGAGAACCATAGCGCCACATGAGTAATTATTATATAAGCGCTATCTCTTGGCTGGCTACTAAACACTGTCGCCAAGCACCTACCGGTGTGTTCCGCCAGCTGTGTTTGAGAGCCAGTTCTCTTTTCTCAGCTTTTTTACAACCATTGGAGTTTTTTAGGGTTCCAGGACTAAAATAAAAACGGAACCCTTATAGGATCACTCGTGTATCTGTCTGTCCGAAAATACTGGACTGGATTGAGTTAAATCTTGGTACATACCTATGTAAGTCGGTGACACAAACACGGACGTGTAACGTAAATAAATGAATTTCAAACTTGGGGGCCACTTTTGGGGGGTAAATTAGAAAATTAAAAAGAAAGTTTTGCAAACTATAATTTGATATATCAAACGAAGGGATTCTATATGAGAATCTCAACATATTTTTTATAATCTTATGATAGATAAGTTTGAAGTTATTTAAGAAACTAAGCGAAAATTTACCATTATCCCCCCGTATCTCCGAAACTACTGGACCAAAAATTTTGAAAAAAATACAGAAAATAGTTCTATACCTATACATTACAGGAAAACCTATAAGAAGTCTATAGTATTTAGAGTAACATAGGAAATTACGGAACCCTCGAAGCACGAGTCTGACTCGCACTTGCCCAGTATTTTACATGCAGATAACGAGTTTCAAGCACAAGTATCGGGCTATATCAAAGGGATCTTCAATAAACTATGCCTTACAAAATACCGAACTTACCGTGAAATCAAATAATTCGTTTCCAAGATAAAGCCATTAGAAAATATTTCCCTCAGCAGCCTACTAATTCAATGAATTATGTACCTTACCTACGTATATTGTAATTACAATTTATCTTGACAAAAGACAACATTACAGACACTATGTTTGACAACAAATTAAATCATTTTAAGCTTTAAATCGGATTAACCAATCGATTCCTTGAAAAATCTTTGATTTACATATTAAGTAATTTATAAAGATAATAGAGTTCTGAGAATTGTCATAATATATCAGGTATCTGGATCAATCCGGTGCAGTGATTAATTGGTACTGTACTGCATTTACGCTTCGCGAACACCTCAGGGAGTCAGCATACTTATCAATTCGGAAAAGGATCGTCACAGAAAATTCTTTCTTTCTACTTTTGGGGGGTAAATTTGAAAATTAAAAACAAAGTTTTGCAAACTATATTATGTGTCATATCAAATGAAAGGGCTCGTTGTGAGGATTCCAAATTATTATTTTTTTAAATATTAAGACAAATCGTTTCGAAGTTAAATGAGAAAATTGTCTCACCCCCCCCCCCCTCCTTATATCCGAAAATTCTGGGCCAAAAATACAGATGATAATTCTCAAGCTACACACTGCGGCACCTTATGCGGTTGTAATAGGAGCTATTTTGCAACAAAAATGTGCAGCTTGATCTGTGGCCGTGTGTACGAGTCAGACTTGTCCTTGCCCGGTGTTATTTTTTAATAAAATAGGGGTTAATAAAACAATATAAGGAAGTATGGATTAAATTGACATGGGTACCAGGGGTACCAGGCTATCATAATTTCAAAGGATTATTACTTACTTGCAAATTGATATCAAATAATGTGCCAGGAGCACATTGTCTCTCTATTTTAATTCCATTGCTGCACTGGTAGAACTTCGCACAGTCGGTTTCGTGCGGCAGCAATAGGTGGACGTGGAAATTGGAAGGGCACCCGTTGGGCAGGTACTGCGCTGATGATGATCCGACGACCAAGACTAGCAGTACGGAATATACTTTAAACATATCTGGAACAAAGGGAATGTGAAACTTTACTAAGACCTTAAGCTTTCAGCATTATTTAGTGTTCCGTACCTCTTATGGAAATAAACAGGACAAGTGCGAGTCTGACTCGCGTTCCGTCCTATGTTACTCTAAATACCTAGACTGAAAATCTCTAAAAAACTTTTTTTCAGTTTTTTTCAAAATTTTTGGCTCAGTAGTTAAATAACTTCAAAAATATTCATTGTAAACTTATAAAAATAAAATGAGATCCTCACAACGAGCCCTTTCATTTAATGTTTTTTTTTCTAACTTACTTAATCCAGTCTAGTATTTTGGGACAGACAGAGAGACACACGAGTGATCCTATAAGGCTATCTTTTTTTTTACTTCCGGAACCCTATAAAGGAACCCTTATAGGATCACTCGTGTGTCTGTCACAGCCAATTTCAACTACTAAACACGGACGAGTAACGTAAATAAATGAATTTTAAACATGGGGTCCACTTTTGGGGGGTAATTAGGAAAACGTTGATAACTATATCGAGTGATATATCAAATGAAAGGGCTCGTTGTGAGGATCTCAAATATATTTTAAAATTAATAGTTTTATTGTTTTTTAAGAAAAATTAAGAAAATAGTTTTTCAGCTATAAATTACAGGAAATTCTATAAGAAGTCTATGGTACTTAAAGTAATATAGGAAATTATCGGGTCGGTTTACTGTGCACCCCCCCAGTCAGCTTTACCCAAGCCATACTAGCTCCTTTGTTACGGAGTGTGGCCGCAACGATATCCGAGGTTATGATGCATTCTTTGTTGCAAGAGATTTATAAAAAAATATAGGTATGTTAAACTAGAGAACATCTGACTGGGAATAGTTACATTTTTTTTCTTATTTGGGCCATCCAAATAACTTAAAAATATTAACATACATTCAATCCAATTTAAATACAATTCATCCAATAGAAAGGGAATAGTCTTCTTACTTCTTTTAAATAGGCTTACTTTTTTTTAAAACCGTATTTTTTACTAAAATTGCGGCTCTTTCTCGCTTGTCTCCGTCAGTTTAGTAAGGAACGGGACATTCGCGGAGAGCCTCCTCTTCGAACAGCCTTTTTAGACGCTTGAGATTTTTCTATCTACTGACTGTTAAAACAATTTCAATTTTTACCTACTTCATAGACTGCAAATTATCTTCAAACTCTCGGGTATCTTAGGATCCGGCACCACTATTCAATATTATCACAGTGTCGACATGCAATAAACTTATGATTCATATTTTCGTTTATTATATCACATACGTTATCCAAATCAAAGTTGATTATCATATAATCATTGTTGTATCTGATTGAAATCGCTTAACATCATGACGATTTATTATTTAATTTCTAATTTTTATACCCTTTCCTGAATATTAGAAACTCTAACATATGTTTCGAAAACACACTTAAATAATTATGTACAAGTATAGTTTTAACCGCGATATAAAGCCTACAACCGACTTCAAAGATCTTCAGAATCTTTATAGAGAGCCAGTTCCTTTCTAGGCTTTGTGTGCTTACCATCATCGACCACATCATCACTGACCACGGTGAGATTGTGGTCAAACACAGGCCTAAACGTAGTAAAAAAATAAAATAACTGGATCCCAAGTGCTGTCGGAACACACCGGTGGGTGCTTGGCGACAGATCTCAACGTGAGGGTAGTATCCAGCCAGGCGGTACTCTGCCACTGTGCTATGGTTTCCTCACGATGTTAAACACTCAAAACTCATTCAGTTTACACCTAATTTTCATACTCAAACCTCATTTATTCAGTTTAGGCCCTGTTAAGGCGCTTATGAATGTCGATAGTTACAATTATTACAAAAGACTCTGCCACCGGTTCCACATACACTTGAACTGAGAGCACTCCGGCAAGAAACGCACTTAGGAACGTGGAAAGCACATTTCCTTCACCAAACGCTCAAGCGTAGTAGAACCCGCGACTATCGTGGCAGTGCCGGTTTTAGCTCTACCAGCACCCTGGGCGAGATGTGATAACCCCCCCACCCCCCCTCCTCCCGCCGATAAAAGGGATTTTAAGCCATTATAGCCATTTTATCTTTAGACTTGAGAATTGATTTATTTATTTTGACTCGAGATAGCAGGACTCGCTCATGAGCGACCGGAAGTAAAGGTGGGCCTGGCGCCCTTTACATCTGGCGCCCTGGGCGATCGCCCAACAGCGCCCTACCCTAACGCCGGTACTGATCGTGAGGCATTCGATATTTACTACAGAGTTTTTACTGTGTACTAAAGGATATACCGGTGATTTTACTAAGAGATATTAGGCCGAATACTGCGGTTAGTATAAAATATTATCGATAATCCAAAAAAAAACAAGAGTTCCTCACCATTACCATTGTTCGTTAAGAAGTTATGACAATTTGAAGGTTAGCATAAATCTCTGGTTAAAGCCTTTACTCGCACTCTGAAATGTAATCTAGTCTAAGGCTGAGATCTATAGAGCGTACTTAGACTTTACCGTACAAAGTCGGTATTTAAAATGAAATTTCTTCGAATCTCTCTGAGTGTGTGCTAAGTAAACCTAATCGAATACTTACCAAAAACTTAGCTACAAATTAAAACACACGAATATTTACTTTATTACGTAGGTTTATACCCTAAGTAAAGTCTGAGCAAAGTCTAAGCACGCTCTATAGATCTCAGCCTTAGACTTACGTTTTAATGCTAAACTAAATTGTTTTTTGTGATGTTTTCCATTCCAAAACATTTTATTACTAGTTCACTCGACAGAATCTAGGATTGTCATCAAGATTTCAAATTCATACAAAAATACCATACCTAGTAAGTTAAGAATATTTGTTACTCTTTCACGTAAAAACTACTTAACGGATTTAAATGAAACTTGGCACATAGATAGATCATACCCTGGAATAATATATAGGCTACTTTGTATCCCGGAAAAATATAAGATACCTCGGGAACACGGGTGAAACCGCAGAGTGGAAGCGAGTTAACAATATTTGCCTATGATTTCTATCTATTACACGTAAGGTATGTCAATGTCAGTCGATATTTTTTTTTTTATACTATGTATAGGCCTGTGTTTGACCACAATATCACCGTGGTCAGTGATGATGTGGCCGATGATGGTAAGCACACAAAGCCTAGAAAGGAACTGGCTCTCAAGTGCACCTGTCAGAACACACCGAATGGTGCTTGGCGACAGATTTTCAACTTGAGGGTGGTAGCCAGCCAGGCGGGTACTACAAAGTACCCTACCACCGTGCTATGGTTTCCTCACGATGTTTTCCTTCACCGAAAGCTCAAGCTCATTGCAGCATTCGAACCCGGGACCTTCGTCTCGGCATCCGACGTCACTACCACTGAGCTATAATCGCCTTAAAAGTACATTATAGTCTGTGGAAAGAAAACCTAATTTTAATTTGTATTCGATAATTTTGAACTGATAGTCCCTTATCAGTCATAAAAATAGGGATTATGAATAGTGAATCCATTAAAATTATATGTTTTCTTAGAAAATACGCATTTAGCGATAGAAATCTTACATTCTTATAGATTTATATATACAACTAGCTGTCCCTGCGGCTTTACCCGCGTTTCCGGGATAAAAGTATGTCCCTCTCTATGCCAAAACCCCTATGTGTTAAATTTCATCGCGATCGGTTCAACTTCAACACTAACAGGCATACGCAATTTCGCATATATTTTTTTACTATATATAAGCCTGTGTTTGACTACAATCTCACCGTGGTCAGTGATGATGGGGCTGAAGGTGGTAAGCACACAAAGCCTAGGAGGGAACTGGCTCTCAAGTGCAGCTGTCGGAACACACCGGTAGGTTCTTGGCGATAGATTTTCAACTTGAGGGTGGTAGCCAGCCAGGCGGTAAGTACAAAGTACTCTATCACCGTGCTATGGTTTCCTTACGATGTTGTCTTTCACCAAAAACCCAAGAAAATTGTTGGGGTGCGGTCCGAATTACGATTTTAATTCTCACGATGCTGACGACTATATAATCGCTGGGATGAATTGAAAGTACGCTCACGGTTTTTAGATTTATTTCAAACAGAACCGTGCCTATAGAATCCAAAACTACAATCTCATAAGAACTGCTCAGCATTTAGTAATGTGTGGCGGCGTACTTATCATGCAGTCTTTCAACCTCCATCGTGTTCGTGCGCAGTTCTCAGAGGTCAAATATGCTGTATACCTAGTTAACGCGTTATCTAGCGAGAAATTGCTTTTACGGCGCAGTTCCTCTAACATAGCCACTGGTTTTTTATATATTAAATTAACTTGTAATTTGCCAGTAAGTCCAATACGGCGCAGGTAATGACGCCATTCATGACGTCACGCCTTCTGTCATGAGCGCGATTACACTGATTCGGAACGCGTACACGCAGACCGATGTCTGCACCATAGGATTCGATCTCAACGAAATAGGGTGCATGATTTTTGTATCGCATTTTAAGAAAATACCGTAAAAAATATCAAAAAGTGAAATTAAATTTTAAATCGGCCATATTAAAACACGGAAGATATAAGTGGTGAAGCACCAATGCTTTTATGGATTACTTGCCAAGCAATTACGCACATTTATTATATTTTTTTATTAGTTTGATACGCCCTCTGGTTTTCCAAAATTTATATCAGGCAGAAAGGCTCACGTACTAACTAAAGAATAAATCTAATATTGAATTTAGGTGGCCTTAAGCTTTGATAGATGGCGTAAGTAGTGTCGTCGCTTTTCGACGCTGCTGCTTCCGTTCAAAATTTGAAAAGCAAGTAAAATTATGCACATGGAATAAAGATGGTCGTACTTAAATAAGCTGAAAAATTGATAAAAATTCTAATTGGGAGAAAATACTAATTGGTTACATACATTCTACTTCATTATTTATTGATTGCCGAAGATAAAATTCAAGATATTATTGAGTCGACGACTTCTACTGTAAATCGCTCTTGAAGGGCTGCGGGTGCCTGGAGGATTTAAAGGTACGTCTTCGAGTCTTCTATTACACTCTGCGATTTTAGACATATCAGCATTTAGGAGGGTGTATCAATTTAGTTTTATTGTATTCCAAATTACCGCGTTATCTTAGTATAACAACACGTATGTGTCTTCGGGTGTCGGCTATTTACACGCTGCATACCCAATAAGCATTTTAAACTATTAATTTGACAGGAGAGATTATAATTCTACGGCCACGTTCTACTGTTTCATAGCAAAACAAATTCATACATATATATATATATATCTATACTAATAAAAAGCTGAAGAGTTTGTTTGTTTGAACGCGCTAATCTCGGGTGTTCCATATTGACGTCACAAACTAAAATAACAGCATCAAAAGTTTATCAATATAATTTTGAAGGTAGTTTTCAAGATTAAAGTCGACAGGGGCAAGGTTAGTAACATTTACAACTTCAAAATGTTCAAAATACAAAAAAATATCTACCGATCGCAATCTACTGTTATTTTTTTACAATCGAAATCCAATTGGTACATAATGTAGATTGTCAGATTGCACAATCTTCACTAATTGTAATGCAACAATCTGTATATCTACTACAGAGGAAAAAAATGTTTTATCTGTGTACCTACCTGTAGTTAGTTACCTGTGTAAAAAAAATCTATTGGATTTGTGTTTTTCGTTATAAAAAATGACTCATTATTATGACGTTATTTTTATGATGACTGTGTTTTTTATACTACTAATAGGCAAACAACTAACATGCAGACCTGATGGTAAGCGGTTACCGTAGCCTATAGACGCTTGCAACAGGGAAGGGGTTGGGTTTCACTTGCGCTTTGTCGCTTTATCTTTCTTTGACTATTTCTTTCTCTTATAATATTCAAATGTATGCTGGCTTTTTTTAGGGTTCCGTATCAAAAGCGTTAAACAGGACCCTATTACTAAAACTCGGTTGTCTGTCTGTCCGTCTGTAACCAGGCTGTATCTCATGAACCGTGATAGTTAGACAGTTGAAATTTTCACCGATGATGGTATTTCTGTTGCTGCTATAACAACAAATACTAATTAAGAGAATAAAATAAATATTTAAGGGGGCTCCCATAGAACAAACGATATTTTTTTTGCTCGTTTTTGCTCGATATTGATAACGGCAACAGGAATACGCTTGAATTATTCACAGAATATTGAGTTAGGTATATTATTCACGGGACGGGTCAAGAAGCCGAGGTCGCAAAGTGAGAAGATGGGAAGATCATTTGAAATTGACTCTAGGTCCCCTTTAGCTAAGAATTTCAACAGATAGAAAACAGTGGAAGACATTGGAGGAGGCCTATGCCGTAAGGCTCATCGAAATTAGAGACTTATTGTGATGAATACATTAGTGATTATTTAGTCGAAAAAAAATGTTTAATTTCGGAATAAAAGGCTTATTTATTTATTTATCATATTATTCACTTTAAAAATAAATAATTAAATTAAAATAAAATTAATATTTAAGGGGGCTCACATACAACAGACCTGTTTTTTTACCGTTTTTATATGATAATGGTACGGAACCCATCGTGCGACAGTCCGACTCGCACTTAGCCGGCTTTTTCGTAATTGGTCCTACCTAGGTGGTCTCAAGCAGATATTGGTGCCGATTCTGTTGTTTACGAACTTAACTAATATTAGACAAATCACCTCTCTTTCATGTTAACCTTATTGAAAAAAGATAGAACATTTTTAATGCTGTCAGTCAGTAGTGAGCGTGACCAATAAAGGTCACGCTTAAATTCACGTTGAAATATGTGATCGGACTAAACTGACAGGACTAAAATATCTTGCATCCCCTTCCCTATTAGAAAGAGATATAGTGAGATTCAATTTATTTAGTTCGTAAACAACAGAATCGGCACCACAAAATATGCTTTAAAAATTCAAAATACGGTCAATCCACACGGTACCCTAAAAGTTAATAGTCTAATCCACACGTATTTAAATGATTTAATCAACTGCCGGCATATAATTGAAAATTCTTGTGAATTTCATAACTTAATCATAAAATCATCACTGATAGCTGATATTATCGCCTATACCTTAATTAATTTGTTTGATTATTTAAGTAATTAAGATACTTATCCTTCCGGATGACCAGAGAAACATGTGAAATACATTGAAAAATGCATAATAATTCATTATTTTTTAATTAAAACAGTACTCATTATGTATCTTTTTAAAGAATCTTTGATAAGTGCACCCAATACAACTTTACTACCTACAATTCTGGTATACTAGCTGTTCCCCGCGGTTTTACTCGCGTTCCCGGGATTAAAAGTAGTCTATAACCTTCGGGGATGTAGCTTTCTATTAGTGAAAGATTTTTTCAGATCGGACCAGTAACTCCGGAGATTAGGGCGTTCAAACAAACAAACTCTTCAGCTGGGTATATAGGGGCGCCGAAGCATTCGACCGCGTACCCAGCAGCGACAGCCTGGTTGGAGGCCTCCTCTTCATGGATGGTGAGGACCGGAGTCTCTTATCCTCACCGTCTAGTCTTGAGTATCGTGCTGGGAACACACGCACACCCGAGCCCGATTTCAGAGCCGCAGACTCCCCCAAGTTTGCCACCCTTGGGCTCATGTGGGGGGGAAGGAGGCTTGTGAAAACCACCCTCCGGCACCCAGGTCTACTGCGGCGGATAGTCAGGGTGGTGGTATCCTGTCTGTCAGGTTCCGCCGCCTCCTTTGCGAGCATGAACTCGCAAAAGGAGTGGAGTTCACCCCAGGACCTCTCGCTGACATCCACAGTGCTAACCACACTGTCTGTCCCCACTTGGGCGCAGAGCTCACCGTGCTCGCTTACCCATGCTGGGCATACCTCCAAAGTGGTGGCATTCAGTCGGCTCCGCAGATGGTATAAAATTATGACGTCATAAGATACTATTTCATTTCATTCAAACCTTTTACGTCTTGTAGCTGATTTGCGATGTCAGTCAAATACCTATGTTAGTATGTATCAACACGCACTTGACCGATTTGTCATTTTAGAAAACGAAGGTAATTTAATCTTCTTAGCATATTCGTAGAAAACAAAACTATATCAGACAACGATCAGACATGTAATTTTCATATCATATAATGTATTGTCACAGTAAATGAAAAACTAAATAGTTGATCAACTCTGTATAAATGGAAAATTAAAAAAAAATACATGTCATAGTCTTGAGCCTGTTATTAAAGTCATATCAACAAAAATAGTTATATATAGTATCTGGTTGTCCATAGCTTAAACACTTCTTAGTTTGATTTCAATAGCCGCGTGGGAAGATTTTTGTTATACTACTTAGATAGCAAACAAGCATACCTACGCTTCACCTGATGGGAAGCAGTTACCGTAGCCTATAGACGCTTGCAACACCAGGGGTATCACTCGCGCGTTACCAACCCTGTAAAAATGTGACGTACCTATTTAAAATCCATTTAATTTGTAAACAGAATCGCCAACATAATGACAATACTCTGTTATGTGTCACTCATATGAAGTGATAAAACTTTATAGTTGCATATAAATCAGTCTGTATCAGAAATCTGATAGTGTAATAAAATTTATGATAAAAGGGGAATAAACTAATAATGTAATAATAATAAAGGTAATAATAACATTATCTACCCGGAAATATTCTTTGTTTATTCTATTTGATTCTCAAAACTTTTTTCGAGGGATGGTATTGGCTGATAACAAAATTAAATGCGGCGGCGTAACGTAGGTACCATCAACAAAGTTGAAGCATGATCAGTTTTGAGACCTTTTCGCTTGCCAGTAATCATAGTTTGCCCTGTCCATTGTTGACAATAAAACGGTCTCTTGTAAAATCTTTTGTTTAGATTATTTACTGACAATGACAATCTACTATTTTATGACAAGCGCATTGTCTGGTTATATTGTGTGAGACACAGGTAGCTGCTGGTCACTGCACGCAAAATACACCCTTAAGGTGATCATGCTTCAACTTTGTCGATAGTACACACGGCCACAGATCCAGCTACACGCTGCGGCACCTTATGCGGTTGTAATAGCAGCTATTTCATGGTACCGCAGGTGTTTTTCGCTGACATCAATACTGTCAGTAATCTGACATAATCTTTACTCTAATGAGTTCAGGGGAGCTAAAACGGCCGCTCCAGCAATATTGCTATGCAATTCATATCTCGAATTTACAGCAGATTATGGCGTAATTTGTCTACATTGTAAATTAATTGATCAAAATGATTTGCATTATCACCAAAAAATATTTAAAAAAACATTTGGCTCTGCTGTAAATTCGAGATATGAATTGCAAAGCAATATTGCTGGATCGGCCGTTTTAGCCCCCCAGATTTGATTATGGTCTAAACACGAACATGTGAATGTGGCAAAAATAGAGAGGCACCCTATAGTTAGGTAAAGACGGTAAAATGACCGATCGCCAAAGAGATAGTTGTGTGTAAGTGTAAGCGAGATGAGACGTTTTTTATCTTCTTTACACGTATAGAACTATCCCTTTCGTCATTTGTCAGTTTACTCTATTAATTGCAATTTGGTATACTGTATTAATTTTACTATGTACTACATCTTCAAATCATTATTTTCTCGGAATAATAGATATTATAATCAAAAATAATAAATAATCTAAACAAAAAATATTTTTACTAATTATCGTCAGAAAGATACAAGATAAAAGTGCTATCAGATTAGTTCTTAGAATTTGACTGACGTTTGTATGGAAATTTTGGAAGGCTATTTTTGTCAAAGTCAATGGCAAAATGACAATGACAGGCTTAGCACATATCATTTTGACGTTTTGAATAGTTAACGTAACCAGTTTTTGAATAAAAAAAATAGTACAACAATTCTATTCAAATTCTTAAAGATTTTATTTCAATTTTCATTTATTGAATGCATTGCGCCCACTGTGTATCATATTGAAATAAATATAAATAACTAGCTGTTCCCCGCGGCTTCACTCACGTTCCCGGGATAGAAAGTAGCCTATTACCTTCGGGGATAATGTAGCTTCCTTGTAGTCAAAGGATATTTCGAATCGGACCAGTAACTCCGGAGATCAGCGCGTTCAAACAAACTCTTCAGCTTTATTATTAGTATAGATACTTTAAGTATAAATAGATAAGTAGATAAAAGAGAATAAAATTATCAACATTAATTAAATGTATTTCAAAATAAAATCTTACGATTCGATACGTCAAAATGATTCAATTTACGCGTATTTGTTATATTACTATTTACATTGTAGCTTGATGCGGGTGACAGTAGTCAGAGAGATATTGGCCCCGATTTTGTTAATTACAAACTAAACAAATGTTATCTCTTTCCAATAAGAAATATAAGAAAGGGATGCAAGATATTTTAGTCCTATCAGATTAGTCCGGTCACTTTTTCAACGTGAATTTAAACGCCATCTATAATGGTCACGTATATTTACCCGTATATTACGACGGCATGGACTTTTTGAAAGGACTGAAGTTGGTAGCCTCTGATGGCTGCACCAACCTAACCGGATCAATCGGCGAGCGCAGAGGGCTCTCAGCCGGGTAACATTTAGATAACCACGTCTAAGTGCACCCCAGAATGGGGTACGAACCTCGGCTCAGGGCGTTACCGGGGAAGGGGGAGGACCAAACTGACAGCATTAAAAATGAACAACAAAGTTAATCTATTTAATCAGTTAAAAATGTTCATAGAGTCATTATGGTTTATTTTCATAACTTTCTCTCTGTCTCAAATTTTCATCTTGAGGGTGGTAAGCTAGCCAGGTCCTACAAAGTATCCCAGCCTACTACAGTATGACACAACATAGATGAAGGATCGGCAAAATTCGTAAAATCGATCATTCCCGAAAAGAGTGAGTCTACAACATTACCCATGTTTATTGGTACTTACTTCAGGCGAAAATCTTGTTGAACGTTGAATGGCGCGATAATGAATGATTTTTATTAGTTGTGTAAATCGGAAGTGAAGTGTATATAGTACGATTTGCCAATGCTACATCTAAGTTGTGTCATACTGTACGTGCCTATGGTTTCCTCGCGGTATTTTCTCTGCTCAAACTCACCGTAGGATTCCAATCGGCGACCTTCTTCTTGGCATTCAATGAGCTTTTCAATTATATTTTTTTTAAATAAAGTGTGACATAAACAAAAGATTACATAGATAACCTAGACAATGATAGACGTCATATCTCTGACACATGTTACGTCAAACTGACGGAAGAGATGTTAAGGAGAAGCGCTATCCAGGAATATTTTATTAACTAGCTACTTTCTGTGACTTTTTTCGCATGTAATTAAGTTCTACTATAATACTTAGGCTTAAACTTTAAAATGTAGAAACCAGATTGCTGATACGTATATTTACATGAAGAGGTTTTGGCGATGATAGCTCAGTGGCAGTGACGTCGAATGCCGAGACAAAGGTCGCGGGTTCGAATCCTACAATGAGCTTGAGCTTTCGGTGAAGGAAAACATCGTGAGGAAACCATAGCATAGTGGTAGGGTACTTTGTAGTACCCGCCTGGCTGGCTACCACCCTCAAGTTGAATATCTGTCACCAAGTGTGTTCCGTTCGACAGCTACACTGTGTTCCGTTCGACAGCTACACTTGAGAGCCAGGCTTCCCTTCTAGGCTTTGTGTGCTTACCATCATCGGCTACATCATCACTGACCACAGAGAGATTGTGGTCAAACACAGGCCTATACTTACATAGTAAAATAAAAATTAACTTTTTCAAAAAAGAGTAAAACCTCCTTCAAAGACTTATTTATAGATATACTGAACCAATTTCTTTTTTGGTCGCGGCTAAAAATCACGTCAATCCGTTGCCAAGCCAACAAACCGACAAACATACTTTCGTATTAATAATATTATGAAGCCGAATTTAAACAATTAATACAAATTTATTAAAAAAAATGCCTTTTTTTGTATATAGTGACTTTCATACTATTTATTTATATGTCGTAATAGTGTCGCCTTAACAAATACTATAGTTTCCGCGAACTACAACGATATCACTGTATCTGATCGTGCCCGAAGTAACACTTTACACACACTATTATCGATTTAAATATCGATTATTCAATTCTAAGACATTTATTAATTTATTATTTCTCATAAATTACGAGTTAGGTACTCGTTAGTAACTTAAGGTGGAGGCGTCGGTTGGAGCGCGAAATTCAAATTTTATCACGTTTTTTGCAAATTGCAGCTCAGTTATAGGTCGTAAGTTATCAACATGTTATTTGCGAGAAGAATGGTAGTATATTTACTGATTAATAACAAAAGAAATCATCAACATATTCCTCCAAAGAGCTGCAATTTGCAAAAAACGGGATAAATTTGAATTGCGCGCTCAAACCGAACGTTTCACCTTAAGATTTATTTAATAATATTATGGAACATTGTTTAGACACGGATATTATATATTTAATTTGACAGGCCAGTTGGCGCAGTTACCACCTATCGCGCCACTGGTCGTGGGTTCGATCCCCATCCAGGACAAACATTTGTGTGCATGAACATGTCTGTTTGTTCTGAGTCTGGGTGTAATTATCTATATAAGTATGTATTTACAAAAAAAAAGTAGTATTTGTAGTATATCAGTTATCTAGCTGGTCTCCATAGTACAAGCTCTGCTTAGTTTGGGATCAGATAACCGTGTGTGAAGAAATGTCCCGAGATATTTAATATTTTGAATGCAAAATGAACACATGATATTTAGCAAAATTAATATTATGTATAGTCATAATCTATACTCATTATAAGGAGGAAAGATTTGATTGTTTATTTGCATTGAATAGGCTCCGAAACTACTGAAACGATTTGAAAAATTCTTTCACTAATAGGAAGCTACATTATTCCCGAAGGTTATAGGCTACTTTTTATCACGGGAACGCGAGTGAAACCGCGCGGAACAGTTAGTCCTAAATAACATTACAATTCATAAGCCCTTGAATATCTCGTTAAAAAATTAAACAGCGCGGACCAACTGACTTTCCTTTTCCTAGAAATTTCGGCACCTTGAAGATTTTATCGGAACCTTTAGTAAACTGATAACATAGACTATAATAATAACTATAGATTATAAATATTTATTATATAATATAATAAGGCAATCAATGTATTTGATGAAACAGAGTAAAATCGTTCCCATTTTTAAATCCGGTAGCAAAAATAATCCTTCCGATTATAGACCTATCTCAGTTCTCCCAGCGCTAAGCAAAATCTTCGAGAAAATAATGCTGAATCAATTGTTAGCACATTTCAACAATAACCAAATTTTACATGAACACCAGTTTGGTTTTACAAAAAGGCGGTCTACGACTGACGCCGGAGCTAAACTTTTGAAGCATATTTTCGATGCTTGGGAGAACTCTCAAGATGCGGTTGGCGTATTTTGTGATCTTTCCAAGGCATTTGATTGCGTAGATCATCACACCCTAGTTTTAAAACTTCAACACTATGGCGTTCGTGGAGTGGCACTAGATCTTGTAACATCTTATCTGTGCAGTCGCCAACAAAAAGTAGGTATTAGCGGTACTACGTCTTCAGGGTCTTTAGTTAAAACAGGCGTACCGCAAGGATCAATTTTAGGCCCATTTTTGTTTTTGGCATACATCAATGATCTGCCCTATATGGTAAATGAATTGTGCGATATAGTTTTATTTGCAGATGATACTTCGCTAATTTTTAAAGTGGATAGAAAAGACACAGAACTTACGCATCTCAATAACACGTTATCCACTATATCGAAATGGTTTGCGGCCAATAATCTCATGCTTAATTCCTCTAAAACTAAGTGTATAAGGTTTTCTCTCCCCAATGTTGCTAGGAATGACAGTCATGTCCTAGTCGATGATGTTAGACTCGAACTAGTTGATAAGACAGTTTTTCTCGGCATAACATTAGATAGTAAAATACAATGGGGTCCTCATATAGAAAGCTTAGCTAGTAAATTGAGTTCCGCTGCTTTTGCAGTTAGAAAAATTAGAAATATAACAGATGTGGCTACAGCTAGATTGGTTTACTTTGCGTATTTCCATAGTATAATGTCCTACAGTCTTCTACTATGGGGCTCTGCTGCAGAATTGGAATCTATCTTTATCTTGCAGAAAAGGGCCATTCGTGCAATCTATTGCTTGGGTCCTCGCGAATCCTTACGAAATCGGTTTAAGGAATTTGACATATTAACCTTACCGTCGCTATACGTTTTTGAAAATATTATGTTTGTCCGTAAAAATTTAAATCTATTTGACACAAACAGTAGCCGCCATAACCTAAATACTAGAAACAAAGATAAAATTGTTACACCTAGATTCAGGCTAGCGAAAGTCAATAAGTCTTTTCTCGGGAACTGCATTCGCTTTTATAATAAAATCCCATATGAAGTAACTAAGATGTCTTATAATAAATTCAAAGAGCATGTTAAACATAAGTTGATCGACAAGGCCTACTATAAGGTGGCTCATTACATAGAAGACAAGAATACATGGTTGTAGTAGCTTCTCTCTGCACTTGCAGCCCCCTGGCCAAGTGATAATTGTATGAAGTTTATGTATATTTAAGACAAAAACTGTAATTACCTACATAAATTAAAAAAAAAAGATCCACCAAAAAAAAAAACGCCTTGCTGAGTTTCTTGCCGGAGTCTTCTCAGTTCAAGTGTATTCCGAACCGGTGGTAGAGTCTATTGTAATGTTTGTAACTGTTGACGTTCATAAGTGCCTTATTAGGGCCTAAACTGAATAAATGAGTTTTTGATTTGATTTGGTTATTAAAAGATAAAACATGACCTTTTGGCAAGAACTTGCGTCATTTTAAATTCACAAGAGCCTTTCTTTCTTTTTCGTCTGATGCTAAAAAAAACCAACCAAAATAAATTGTTGTCTACCAAGAATCTACCTAGACTTGTGTTTAACAATCTCACCGTGGTTAGTGATGATGTGGCCGATGGTGGTAAGCACACAAAGCCTAAAAGGGAACTGGCTCTCAAGTGCAACTGTCGAAACGCACCTGTAGGTACTTGGCGACAGATTTTAAACTTAAGGGTGGTAGCCAACCAGCGGGTACTACAAAGTACGGAAAGTACCCTACCACCGTATAAGCTGAAGCACATTGTAGGAGTCGAACCCACGATATTCGTCTCTGCATTCTACGTCTCTACCACTGAGCTGTCATCCCCTTAAACGGGATTAATCTACCTTATTGTTTTTTTTTACTATACATAGGATTTTTACAATGTTTTCGTGGTCAGTGATGATGTAGCCGAAGGTGGTAAAAGCCTTAAAAATCGATCCGTTTTAGAACTTTTTTTTTCAGTTACACGTTACAATATAGCGGAGAGTCAATAATATCTCGCATTGTAACTCAACACTGATATAATTCATTGAGTAACCAGGAATAAAGGAAAAGAAAATCCGCGAAGATCAAAATAACATAGATTAAAAATAATTAATTTATATAAAGCTGCCTACAGATGAGTCAGGCGAAAATTAATTTAAATAACATATCGATCTCACATACACATTACGAATTCCAAATAATTTATTATTACGATAAATTGTAGTAATTAAATGACATCACTTTTAATTGAGTAAATGAAAATTAGTAATCGAAGTTAATTCCTGAAATAGGCAATCTAAAATCTAATTACAATTAGGCTAGTCCAATGTATTGTCCGGTAAGGTTGGAGCAGCCATCAGAGGCTACCAACATTAGTCCTTTAAAAAAAAAATAACTAACCAATGCATGACATTTAAAAAACAAGTGGAAGCATCAAATATGTTGTACATTTAATGCTTTTTGTGACTTTTAATTACCAGTAGAACCAGTAAGGGCCGGTTGCTCGTACATTTGTACAGTTGTAGTCAAAGTTAACTTAACTATTACCATGCTTTGACCGTAGAGTCACTTTGACGATGACCGATCTCCCTCGGTCGGTTATGGTTACGGTTAACATTTTAGTTAAAGTGACACGAGCAACCCAGTTTGCTTTCTTTCGGCGGTTAAAGTTAACTATACCTACCCGTAACCTAACTGTAACCTTCCTTACTATGACCGAGCATTATGCAACCGACCCTAAGAGTAGATCATTTCATGCTGTGAATCTATGACGTTATAGTGTAGTATTTTATACAAAATTCTATTTATACGACCGCGATTGTTTTGGTTGCTGATTTGATATATCAGGAAACTTCCCTGCCAGCATTTCACTTGGCTTTTTGTGTTTGCATATTTATTTGACATTATGGTGACGTTTCCTTGTCGCCAAGATAAGTAATATTGGTGCCGATTATGTTGTTTACGAACTTAACTAATATTAGACAAGTCACCTCTCTTTCATTTTAATCTTATTGAAAACAGATAGAACATTTTTAATGCTGTCAGTTTAATCCATACCGTCGTAATGTAAGAATAAATAGTCGTGACCAATAAATTAAATTTTATCGAATTTAATTAAATCGAATTTTAAAATTCGAGTAAAGACTAGAGGCTTTTTAAACTTTGGGCTCATCTTTATGTGCGATTCAAATTCGTGTTATGGGGGTTGGTTTCAAAAGATTCGCTTACTTTACATTATGTTCGTAAAGACTTGATATTTCATGACATCACTTGCAGTTGACTACCTAAACGAAAATGAGGAATCGAAGTTCATTAGTAGGGTAGTTTCCTGACATATCAAATCAGCTACATTTTAATAAATGTCGATAGTTTTTCCTGTTGGGCGTCGCCACCATATATACAGCTTTAATAGATTTCCCTTTATAGTGGACAACCGTGTGACGGCATTTAAATGCTTCTGTTTCTGGGAACTTATTTTGAAAATTTAATGTGGAAAAACAAAGTTAACTAGCTAGCTATCAGTGACCTCCGCTGTTAGATGGCCGACGCCCAATAGGATGGAATTTTGTATGAAATACTACACGATGACGTCATAGTTCCCAGCACTAAAATGTTTTCTCATCACGTAAACAATAATGAGAGTGATGATTTTTCACTCACGTCAAAAATGTCTAAAGTTCTGTAATTTTTTTTAAAATCTCCGAAGCCGTCGCGACGTCGCGGTATTTATCAAACATGACAATATACCGGGTGATTTTGAAAGGGCCGAGATGGTATTGATAGAATACCTCACAGCATCAAATCATCTACTCTTAGTGGTTCCACTGGTAATTAAAAATCATAAAATGCATTAAATGTACAACATATTTGGTGTTTCCACGTGTTTTTAGATGTTTTATGCATTGGTTAGTGTTTGGTCATTTATTTTTGACAGTGTCAACTACCCAATTAGTTTAGCATTAAAATACACTCCAATATAAATCTAACTGAGTATCTATTAGATTGTCCAAGTACTAAAATACTTATTTTGCGTTCTAGTTTTTCAAAACAATCAATGAGCTTTCAGTGAAGGAAAAACATCGGGAGAACCAACCGAATAGATCATCAGTTTGATCGCCAATTTATACAAACTTTACGAAGAGTCTCTTGATCACCGACTTCTTTTTAGGTTAGGAGGAAACCTTATAACCATAGGATACTTGTTCCCGGCCAGCTACCACCATTAATTGAAAATCTGTTACCAAGACATCCTACTCATATTGTAGTTTAAAAAATACCTATTGATAGTTTTTTTTTTTTTTTATTAGGGACAACAAACAATTATACTTCAAAATACTATATAAGTCTAAACAGTCTTATTTCTATAAGTATAATCAGCCCCGTTGTCCACGTATTGGATATATCTAATAAAGGGGCGTGATGTTATTAATATTAACAAGCTATTTGACAGTATAAAGAATAAATTATCAAACACTAACCAATTAGACCAGTAGTTAAAATGATAATGAGAAAATCAACTTAAATAATTAAGCACGAAGGATTATAATACTATATTTAATTCATTGCGCGATATCCAACGAAAGGAAAAACCCTAGAAGCACGTGTCAAAGACAAAGGTGTTTATGAAAGTTAAAGCTGAAATTCGCACCAGTAACTACCTAAGACTGCTTAGTAGCAAGAGATTACTTTTTAGTACCTGGCGCAGAAGAAAATTGACAGGTGTCATCTTTTGTGTTAGTACAAGGTCTTCTAACGTAATAAGACTTGGCGATATTTTTCAGTCACACTTATCCCAAGGATAAGCTTGTAGTAAGAAGTTGGGTTATAAGCAGTACCGGCGTTAGGGTAGGGCGCGGTAGGGCGATCGCCCAGGGCGCCAGATGTAAAGGGGCGCCAGGCCCACCTTTATTTCCGGTCGCTCATGAGCGAGTCCTGCTATCTCAAGTCTAAAGATAAAATGGCTTATAATCCCTTTTGTTGGCGGGAGAAGGGGGGGGGTTATCACATCTCGCCCAGGGTGCTGGTAAGACTAAGACCGGCACTAGTTATAAGTACCGACACAGACACATCTTCGCAGTAAATATTTAGGTACGGAGTAAGTAGTCAACTAAGGGTCGGTTGCATAAAGCGCGGTTAGGTTACGGTTATAGTTAACTTTACCCGCCGAAAGAAAGCAAACTGGGTTGCTCTGCTCATGTCACAATTTTAACCGTAACCGACCGAGGGAGATTGGTCAAAGTGATTCTACGGTCAGTTAAACTAAAATGTACGAGCAACCGGCCCTTAGACACATGCTCTATCAAAAATTATGTACTTTTGTCGTAGATGAAACAAAACTATTTTGATACTGCTTTAGTTCTTTTTTGACGTAATCACGAAGTTATACTTACAGCCTTGTTATTTTTTTCACAAGATTTCAAGCTCACGTTGAGCTTGTTGACGAATTGAAAATCGTTTAAGTGACTTACCGCTTTTATATCCTTATTTTCAGCATGGAGCACTTCACTGTTCCACTGTCGAAATAAATACTTAGTATACTTTTATTTTATCACGTTGAATGTCAGTGCGTTTCGACGATTATGCGATGTATCTGATAAACTGATAATGTACACATGTTTTTTAATTAGCATTACAAGTTATTTTATGTTTCTTACAATTATTTACACTGGTTTTGTTGTTTCACATATTTTTACAAAGTTAATTAGTAAAATCTTAAAAAATAAACTTTAATTACTAAATCAAATAGTACAGAAATATTCTTCTAGTTCAGATTAAAAAATAAATAGCTATATAATCTAGTTGTTTTTAAATTGAATGATAAGATAATTGTATATGTGTTTGTTACTAGTTATCCCCCGCGGTTTTTCCCGCGTTCCCGACATCGAAATAAGCCTTCGACTCTTCAGATTCCAAACTATCCTCCTAACAAACATCACGATCGGTTAAAAAAAACTTTCATACATTTTGATCGAGCAAGGTGATTATCTTTTATTATTTATGGTAAAACTGTAATTACATAAATTAAAAAAAAAAAGATCCACCAAAAAAAGAAGCCTTGCTGAGTTTCTTGCCGGAGTCTTCTCAGCTCAAGTGTTTTCCGAACCGGTAGTAGAGTCTATTGTAAAACTGTAACTTTTGACATTCATAAGTGCCTTATTAGGGCCTAAACTGAATAAATGATTTTTGATTTGATTTGATTTTATTTTTCTATGTACATCATCATCATCATCATCATCATCATCATATCAGCCGAAAGACGTCCACTGCTGGACAAAGGCCTCCCCCAAGGATCTCCATGATGGCCGGTCTTGCGCTACCCGCATCCAGCGGTTTCCCGCGACCCTAACAAGATCGTCGGTCCACCTTGGGGGGGGCCTGCCCACGCTGCGTCTTCCGGTTCGTGGTCGCCACTCGAGAACCTTCCTGCCCCAGCGGCCGTCGGTTCTACGAGCGATGTGCCCCGCCCACTGCCACTTAAGTTTGGCAATTCTTCGGGCTATGTCGGTAACTTTGGTTCGCCTGCGGATCTCATCATTTCTGATCCGATCTCGCAGGGAAACTCCGAGCATAGCCATTGCTCTTTGGGTGACCTTGAGCCTTCTTATAAGGCCCATCGTAAGCGACCATATGTACATACGCTTGGGATATCAGCTCCAAGCTGAAAAACTACCGCCCAACACCTAAATCTTTAAGAGAGTAAGCAGTGTTCCATCAGCTTCTTAAATACAATTAACTTGTAGGCTTTTTGAGAACCCCAATTTTGGTTCCTATGATTATCTTGTATTTTTTTTCTATGTACGTTTCTAGTTATATTTTTGGGATGTCAGCTCCAAGCTGAAAAACTACCGCCCAACACCTAAATCTTTAAGAGAGTAAGCAGTGTTCCTATGAGATATAACTCGAGCCAATCCAGCGTTTTAAAAATAACTGTTGCCGAATATAGTTTATGTTTATACCTATAACCCATAATTATTTTATTAGGTACCTATGTTAATGAAACGTTTGTTTCCACAAATTCAGTTATTTTTACATAATTATAATGGCCTTAAATTTATATCTACAATATGCTGATAAAATTGGTATTTTTGTAAGTAAGACGAAGGTCGTGACTGTAATATTTATTAAATTTTGACTTAAATTTATCAATTAATTTTAATTCCTGATATAGTCAGCAAAATTGGAACATTGTTTGAAAAAAATATATTACTGAAACTGCAAAAAATAGATTTATATACGATGACTTTGTCAAGAGAAAGCCACATTTGACAAGAGGACTATTTTTGTCACGCATTTTTTATTGTCTCCTTTTAGACGAATAGGCTGCTGTCAAATATCAACAAACATCTATAAACTGGATAGGACACACTGACCAAAACTTACTTGTAGAACTTTTAAATTTATTTCACCCGAGAAATATTAAATCAAACCAATTCTATTCCTCGCGTAAATATAAAAAAAACAGCTCGCACATTGTTGTCGTTGATAAAAAAATTGATAAAATCTCCCAACACGAGTGTAATTGTTTTTTTTATCAGTTTTAATAGATTTTTGATATTATCTTTGCGCTACTGTTTTTACCGACATTTTTATCGATCAATCTCTAAATATTAGTTTTATTGTGTTGATATTTTTAATAAAATTTTCAGATTTCGAATTAATATCATTTTGCTGTAACGTCAATGCGTAGCCAGTGTCAAGGTAAGATTTATAATATTTACGACTGTATATACCTAATCATGTGGCGCCATTGCCTCTGTAAAAATTGATAAAACCATTATTCAGTGATAAATACCATAATTATCGTGTTAATGATATTTTGACTCAAGACAATAATCTTATGTGATACAATACTTTGGGATTAGACTTTTGGATTGGAACATGTTTACTTCTTATAATGTTAAATAGTTCTGTGTATGTATTATTTCTGAATAGTATAAAAATTATTATATGTATATATAGATATAAAATCAGTATACAAGTGGAATGTTAATTTTTGAAAATACTAGCTGACCCGGCAGACGTTGTCCCGCCATGAGAACAAATAAAAAACTGGGACCTAACTACCTATATCTAACTATCTACCCTACCTACCCCTACTTACCCCTACCTACCTACAACAACCTATTTACCTAACTATTTTCCACGTACCTTCTGTACTAATTTTGCGGAGAGTCTCACACAAATTTCCATACCCTATTTTAGGGGCTGGGGGATAATTTCCAAAAAAAAATAAGGCATTTATTTTTCGTTGGTAACAAAGAGTCTGTGTACTGATTTTTAGCTTCCTACCTTGAAAACTGCGGAATGCTTAATACAAACTTCCACCCCCCATTTTAGGGAATTGGGGGGTTAGAAAGAGACAAAAAGTAGCCTATGTCACTCCCCATCCCTTCAACTATCTCTCTCTACTTAAAAAATCACGTCTATTCGTCGCTCCGTTTTGCCGTGAAAGAAAGACAAACAGACACACATGCTTACTTTCACATTTATAATATTATATAGTATAGTATAGTATGGATCTTCAAAAGACTCTGTTACTATGCGGCGTAATAAAAAGTATAGTCCACGTACGGGTGTTGTAGCCACCTCTGGCATCTGGCAGAGTACACTAAAAAAAATTAAAAAGAAAAGTAATCACCCAATTTAAAATAACCAATTATAGTAACGAAATATTATTTACAAATAAAAGTTCAAGTTCGAAAACGTCTATTCTAAAAGATGTCCATATATTTCCAGTGCATTATTTCTTCTGGTATCATATTTCGGTGTCAATAAAATAAACAGCATATTGTAAACGTATATTAATAAAAACATTGCAACAATAAATATAATTCTCAAATATATATATACACTGGATGAGTTGCTTCAAGAGATGTAGGTAAATTAAATGACAACTAATTTTATTCGGACGAAAAAAATGGCGCATTTTTTTCTTTTTTAACTGTTTGCCCGCAGCGCGCCAAAAGGCCGCAACAACAATCAATCCAGCGAATATAAAGAGCTCAGTGTCATACTTATAATAAATACATACAAATAAACACATTTCCTATACAGACGTTTATTTATTTTTATATCAACTTTCTAGCACAATGTAAATATTTGTAAAACTAAAACGGGAATTTCTTTTACGCATTGTTTAGGAAAAAAAAGTCGTTTACTTATATAAAAATAATTCACGATAGATCCAATCCATTGGTAACCTAATCTTAATGGCTTTTTGTAAATTATCATCTATTTTTATTTTTCAATGTCATATTCGAATTTGATGAATTGCTATTTAAGGGTCTGCTGGCTTTGAATTCAAGAAAATTAAAGAATGACTTCAGTTTTATACTTTTAGACGTTGAACTTAACACCAGTTTGGAAATCAGCCTTAAAACCCAGGAGAATTTGTCAATAACCTCGGCAAGATGTCAATTCTACTTTTTAGGGTTCCGAAAAAAAAAAAGGAACCCTTATAGGATCACTCGTGCGTTTGTCTGTTTGTCCGAAAATATTGGACTGGATTGAGTTGAAACGTGGTACACATATGTGCGGTGACCCAAAAATGGACGTTTTACGTAAATAAATGAATTTCAAACATGGGACTACTTTTGGGGGGTACATTAGAGGATCTCAAATATATATTTTTAAGATAAATCGTTTTGAAGTTAATAGGCGAACATTGACCCATTCCCCCCCTTATCTCCGAAATTACTGGGCCAAAAATTTTGAAAAAAATGCAGATGATAGTTCTGTACCTATAGATTACAGCAGAACCTATAAGAAGTCTATGGTATTTAAAGTACCATAGGAAATTCCGGAACCCTGGAGGCGCGAGTCAGACTCGCCCTTGTCCTATTTCATATACCTACCCTACCTACTTAGGTATAAAAGGTAAAAAAATAAATATGAGACACACATTCCATCAAAGATTAAATAAACGGGCCAGTTGGCGCAGTTGGTTAAGACACCACCTATTGCGCCGCAGGTCGTGGGTTCGATTCCCATCCAGGACTAACATTTGTGTGCATGAACATGTCTGTTTGTCCTGAGTCTGGGTGTAAGTATCTATATAAGTATGTATTAAGAAAAAAAAAGTAGTATATGTAGTATATCAATTATCTGGTTTCCATAGTACAAGCTCTGCTTAGTTTGGGATCAGATAACCGTGTGTGAACAATGTCCCAGGATATTTATTTATTTTTTATTTTAATTACTTATGTATGACAAATTAAAAACGTCCTTACACAAGAATTAAACGTACGCACATAGTGATATTCTCGTATTTTTTTTTATCGTAAAACTGCTTGCTATGATTGCATCAACTGATCGATTGCTACGACATAATCTTTTGATAAATAAAACATTTATTTAGTAGGTAAAAGCAGTGATTTACCACAGAGATGTATTACTACGTATAGAGAAGACAACACACATAACCACACGGTCGATAGAGCAGACGAGTGTTAGAGTGGAGACCGCGTCTTGGCAAGCGTAGTTTGGAACGCCCTCCAGCACGATGGACCGACGACCTTAAAAAGGTAGCCGGACTGGGCTGGATGCGGGTGGCTGAAAATAGAAAGGTGTGGCGGGCTCTGGGAGAGGTCTACGTCCAGCAGTGGACTCAAAATGGCGGATGATGATGATAACCACTATGTTCCGTTCAAGTGCAGCCATCCGGCCGCAAATCACTTACTTGCTTGCTAGCTTTTGTGAGCTAATGTCTTGTTTCTTGTTTGTATTCAAACGCATTAAGCGCTGCAGCGAATATTAGTTCAAACTCATAATAAAATGGAACATGCCCTTTGCCTAGGATAGCTGCTCTATACGTTAGTAATACACCTCAGTGTGATTTATAAATAATACTTACCTAATTGATCACGAACTACTCTGGACGCCTTAGACTCATAGGCACAGGGTTCATTTTCAAAGGGTTGTCAAATATTCAGGGATATACTCATGATTATGAACAACTTTTGCTAAGGAATCACAACACTTAAATCACGAAAATAGGTCATTTTCGTTAGTCGAAGTTTTGCGCGAAAAGATTGAAATATTTGAGTTGGTAGGTACTTACCTCATAATAATATCACCACAAAAAGCTAGTGAATTATAAAATAACTTTTAACAAAAAATAGAATAGAACCAAATAGAACCGACTTCAAAACACTAAAATGTAGGAACTCTAAATCTGTTTCTGTTTCGAAGTAGGTACCTACGCGTGATAGAAATTCCCGCTAAAACTAAATTTATTTTTTATGTAGCGCGCCTAATTTTATAGGCATAGCAATTAACACATACAGCCTTGTGCGGTAAGGCTCATTCAATCATTACATTGAGTGCAGTCCAACGCTAACTTAACTATACCCAAATTATATTTTTTTTTTATAAATATGCTACAGTAGGGTCCTTTTCAGTGAAACCTATATCCTTATGCTAGCTCACACATAAAAAAATCAATTTCTATTAATTAATACTGTAAAATATCCTGGGACATTCTTCACATACGGTTATCTGTACCGTAAATGTTAACAAACTACAATTTTGTATGGTATAAATTAGTTTCGTGAGTACTCGAGTGGCGTTGTGTCAACTCACGTAATTTTTTTACGCTACGGGTATATTACTGTACCCTGAGGGTAATAAATTATTGACGTTACAAAACGCTTACAATTTTGAGTGGTAGAAAGTCGTCTTTTCCTACTATTTCTATATGAATGACAAAAAAAATATCATGCATATTCCCTCTTCGCTCGATTTATCTCTACACATATATCTTTAAAAAAAAACATTTTACTATGTAGGTATGAGCTTGACCACATCTCTCCGAGCTCAGTTATAATGTGGCCGTTGGTAGTAACACAAAGCCTGGGTAAATACTGGCTTATCTAATATCTAAATTAAAAACAATTTCATTTCAAACCATTCTATTTATTAAATTAAACACTATATATTTTGTACAAATTCATTACATAGTTATGTCGCAATTTAGCGCATTTTTAGCAGTTGCATTTAATTTGTCTATGATGCGTTAAGATGCATCGAGGGATGGTTATTTAAAACAATTACGGCTCATAGACTTATATAAAAATCTGTAGACAACCGGCTTTAGCGTCTCGATGCGATATAACTTTAGCGTCGCGATCGGCATACTATGGTATATATGTGACATGGGCGCCGCCAGAATTCCTTTTAGGGATGTGCATAAAGTTAGTGCCTGTGTTTGACCACAATCTCACCGTGGTCAGTGATGATGATGGTAAGCACAATAAGCCTAGAAGGGTTACTGGCTCTCAAGTGCAGCTGTCGGAACACACCGAAAGGTGCCTGGCGACAGATTTTCAACTTGAGGGTGGTAGCCGGCTAGGCGGGTACTACAAAGTACCCTACCACCATGCTATGGTTTCCTCACAATGTTTTCCTTCACCGAAAGCTCAAGCTCATTGTAGGATTCGAACCCGGGACCTTCGTCTCGGCATCCGATGTCACTACCACTGAGCTATCATCGCCTCACAAACAAAATTGCCTCTATTCCAACATAATTAATAAAGAAAAAAAAAATATTTTCTTTCCTGCATGTCAGGGGATGCAAGTTGCATTGCAAGGGGTGCAAGTGCACCCACTTGCCGGCGCCCATGATGTGTGAGCTTTGTATTTGAGGCCTTGCATACTTAGGCTTCACTAGTTGATTCAGAGAGACTCCATCCAGATTTATTTGTACAGTTAGCGTCAAAAGTATCAGATCACTTTGTAATTACCTAATTAAATGTAGTTACAGTATGACACAACTTAGATGAAGCATCGGCAAAATTCGTAAAATCGATCATTCCCGAAAAGAGTGCGCCTACAACATTACCCATGTTTATTAGTACTTTAGGCGAAAATGATCTTGTTGAACGTTGAATGGCGCGATACTGAATGATTTTTATTAGTTGTTTAAATAAGAAGTGAAGTGTAGATATACGATTTGCCGATGCTGCATCTAAGTTGTGTCATAATGTACCAATCGTCAAGAGTATAGACTAAGTCATAAGCTGGGACATTCTTCACATAGGGCTATATTCTGTCCGAGTATAAAGAGTTATCGTTAGTTAATGCTTACGTGGCACTTCCTGGCAAGGCCACCATTACGAATTTGAATTCCAAATCTGTCGCTATTTTGTCCCTTATTTGTCCATCTTGTCCTCGAATATCAGATTTTGTCGCGTCCTGGTTCAAAAGTTATAAGGGTTTTTAGGTGAAGCATACCTCCTGGCAGAGCCACCTCACCTACTTTTGACGCCGACTGTACGTCTACGTTGCAGCTCTAAAATTTCTACATGATACTACCACATTCATTCTCAAACATAGCCTTTCAATTCATCAAAGTTTCATCACAAAAGCATTTTCAAAAGCTTATCTCAATTTTTCTAAAATAATAACAATACATTATTCAGTTGGTATAATTTTTCTTACTTGACTTTCTATAACTGACTAGTTTTTTACACGCAGGTAAACAACAGTGTGTATTTTTAGGTTACATTTTATTAAAAAAAAATAACAATAAAACCCACATAAATACATCAAATCATATATTAGACTAGCTGTTCCCCGCATTTTCACTCGCGTTCCCGGGATAAAAAGTAGCCTATAACCTTCGGGGATAATGTAGCTTCCTATTAGTGAAATATTTTTTCGAATCGGACCAGTAACTCGGAGATTAGCGCGTTCAAACAAACTCTTCGGCTTTATTTTAAGTATAGATTTATTTATTTCAAGCATCTATTTACATAAAGAGATTCTATTTCCTGCATGTAGCCTGGCATACCTAGAGAAGCGCCATCTTGTTAAACTACAAGATTACTTACTATTTAATAAAATATTTTAATCGATAGCAAAAAATATGTAAAACTAACAGTGTTTAGTGTAAAATTACTAATATTTCTCAGATATGGTATTAAAAGAAATAAAAAAAAATATATATATCTCAGAAGGTATATATATACAGGGTGGAATTTTGTAATGCCACCTGGAGGGGAAGTACTCTTAATACTTTAGATAGAAAATTTTACTCAAAGGAAACATTCCTTTATTTTTGAAAAGAAAAAAAACGGCTTTAAAGATTTTTAAAAATTCGCTTGCCGCACACGGTAATCGAACCGACTAAAATCTGTAAAAGTTGCACCGTGTACTTTTATTGCATTGATTGTTAGGGTCAATAAGGATGAAATCTCTTTAACAAACTTCATAAATTGAATTACATGAAAACAATGAAATTTTAAATTAATTTAATTATGTACAAAAATTTAAACTAACTAATTAATTGCTCGAAATGGGCTCCATTTTCTTGGATACACAAATTTATTCTTCTAACGAATTCATTTCTAGTTACCTTCAATAACGTATTGTGGTGAATGTTATAAATCGTATTCTGAACTTCAACTCTCAACTCGTTTATATTCTCATAACATTTAGTGTAAATTTGATTTTTTACATATCCCCACAAAAAAAAATCTAAAGGGGTGAGATCTGGTGATCTCGCAGGCCATCTGATTGTGCCGTTTGTACCAATCCAGGTATTAAAATGGTTATTAATGTAGGCAGTAGTGATTCTGCTGTTATGGGCTGGAGCACCATCTTGCTGTAGAATTATTTGGTTTCGCTCTTCCTCGGGGAAACCATTTAACTCGTTTCTTAATAAATCGAGTATTTCTAAATACTTAACAGTGTTTAAGTGACCTTCGTATACATGGACTAACACAACCATATTTCTCATAATTCCGCACCAAACGTTGAAAGAAAATCTTACTTGACTGTTAGTTTCATGAACACGAAGAGGATTCACTCTAGACCAATAGTGATTATTGCGGCGATTGTACATGCCGTTATTGCTGAAGTTGGTTTCGTCAGACCATACAATGTTACTCAAAAAATTAGGGTTACGGTCAATTTCTCTCAGCATGTTTTGACAAAATTGTAGTCGTCTCTCACAATCCCCAGGATGCAATTTTTGTACCAACCGACCATCACGATAACATCTAAACTTATACTTTTTCAGCGCTTTAAGTATGCGAGTGTGGGTTGTTCCAATTACTTAGGCAGCATCTCTGCTTGAAGCCTTCGGAAATGCTTCGAAGTATGTTAAAATATTTAATTCAAAATCAAAGTTGTTTTGTTGAAGAGGGTGCCGTCGCTTTTTGAAACTTCCAGTGTTCTTTAAATTATCTATCATTCTTTTCAGTACAAATCGAGTTGGTGTCTGACGGTCTCGATATCTCTCTCCATACCACCGCAGAGCACGATTCACATCTTTATTATTTAAAAAATAAGCTTCCATTAAATCAAATTGCTCTTGATAAGCCATTTTTACCGTGAAACAATTATGAAATGATTTGTAAAAACAATCAAATGTGAATAACAGATGAAAATCTATTTTCAAATGTAACATTCCATATTTAAACTACGTCATACACGCAGTTATGTCACATCTAAGAAAGGAGTCTGCATTACAAACACGTGCAAATTGCAATCGTCTTATCTAAATAGTAATTCGTCATTTCGATGGATAAATGACGTCAATGATAATAATTAATGAATAACATAAGTACACAGATAGATCTTTGAGTAAAAGTGCTTTAACTTGACCGATTGAATTAATAATTTAAGATTTCATTGACCCTAACAATCAATGCAATAGAAGTACACGGTGCAACTTTTACAGATTTTAGTCGGTTCGATTACCGTGTGCGGCAAGCGAATTTTTAAAAATCTTTAATGCCGTTTTTTTTCTTTTCAAAAATAAAGGAATGTTTCCTTTGAGCAAAATTTTCTATCTAAAGTATTAAGAGTACTTCCCCTCCAGGTGGCATTACAAAAATCCACCCTGTATAAGGTAAGGTGACAAGAAAACTCGATCTATTCCTCAAAGGGATTAAACTAGAGTTCATTAGCAATATGTCGGTAAACTAGGGGCTACTGAGCTGTAAAGGTTCTTCGATTCTTTAGAAATTTTCTGACTTGTTACCAAAATCAATTAACAGACCTCTAGCGCGCCATCTAACGGTCGCGCGTAGCGCAGTAGCGCCTCTGGTGTTATTACATAAAAACAAAATGAACTAAACCTTGCTGTAGTAGCACGTAGTTTATGATACTCACCACTGTCGCTTTAATTACGCGAGTTAAGGTGGTGACTTCTCAAGTATGGGCGCTACCTTTCTTTAGTACGTAGAATATTATTTATTCTTTGCCTCTAGTAACCATTTCAAGGAATAGGTCGATTTGCTGTCACTCTGTTTATCCTATTGGGCGTCGGCCATCTGACAGCGGAGGTCACTGGTAGCTAGCCAGTTAACTTTGTTTTTCCACGTGAAATTTTCAAAATAAATTCCCAGAAACAAAAGCGTTTAAATGCCGTCACACGGTTGTCCACTATAAAGGGAAATCTATTAAAGCTGTATTAAATGGTGGCGACGCCCAACAGGATATATACTTTTTACTAGTACACTAGTTGATGGCCGAGAAAACATAAGATAGCAGAAATTAGGTATGCATGGGTTACTTGTGTTTTCACACTGTAATCCACCTGCGTATTATTTTTCACTTTTTCTAATTACAAATGTAAAACTAACGGCTGAACACTTTGAGACAGCATATATTCAAAACATATATTCGGATACTCATTTTGAACAACTTATACTTTGGGGCCAAATCTGAAAAAATGCGAAAATAAATATATTTTTTTCAAAAATTTGTTTTTGTTATATAGTACAACAAATTTATTTCACTGGCAACACACAAGGGAATAGTAGAAAATGGTAGAATTTTGAAAACTTAAATGGTAACATTTATTTACTTGAATACTTATCAAAGAGTTGATGAAGTATCAAGCCGCTTGCCTCGGTAGAGGAATTTATCTCTTTTTTAGAATGAAAAGTAAAAATCTCTTTGTGGTGGTCCAACATCACTTCTATCTATTTTGAATATTGTTAACATTACTAAAACTTGACATTGGCAAGAAACAAGTCGTACAAAAAATTTATTTGCCATATTAAAAACAAAGAATACATTGCTCAACTTGACACTGGCAAAATACACAAACCGCAAATGCTAAAAAACAAAACCAATATAGTTTTCCAATGCCAGCTCAAAGTATCCTCCGGTATCAATCCGCTCACCGCCGTTGGTCATATGTCTATCATTTATTATTATTTGGATTTTATATCTTATGCTAGTATCTATAATAGTTAGGTTTGAATGGCCCGACTTTGTTTAGGCCCAGATATTTTGCTTGTTCGTCTGTCAGTTCGGTGAGATGAGCGTCGAACGTTGGTAAATGAAGGCTCGCCACGTATTCGTCCATTTTCTTTGGTAATAAATATACGTCCGCCTGTAAAAATATATTTTTTAATATGCATATATTATACACTAGCTGTTCCCGGTGGTTTCACTCGCGTTCGCGGGATAATTAGCTCAGATCGAAGCTGACGAAGCCCGTAAAAGTACACAACACACTACACAAAACCGATTACGCTACCGTCCTCGACGGCGAGGACCGCCGCGACGTCCCACTCAGTCTCGTCCCGTTGAAGCGGCCCGAGCTGCCTACTGTAATCCGACCGCCCCCAATTAGTCGTAACTCGTACAAAGTCCTCCCCTTCCCCCGGTAACGCCCTGAGCCGAGGTTCGTACCCCACTCGGGGGTGCCCTCAGGCGTGGTTACCTAAATGTTACCCGGCTGAGAGCCCTCTGCGCTCGCCGATTGTCCGGAAGTAGCCTATAACCTTCGGGGATAATGTAGCTTCCTATTAGTGTAAGAATATTTCAAATCGGACCAGTAACTCCGGAGATTAGCGCATTCAAACAAACTCTTCAGCTTTATGATTAGTATAGATATAGATTTTAAAATAAGATACCTACAATTTTTATTTTTAGAATTAAATTCCGTGTAAAATTCTTTTTGAAATCTAAAAAAATACGGTTGAATACCGATAACACGTTTGCTAGGTTTTCATTAAAAAAAAACTATAAATGTGACAGTCAGTTGTTAGTGTTACCAACAAAGGGTCATGAAAAAAGTTTAATTCCGAAAAAAGTCCCGAAAATTCACCATACAAGTATTATAGATTTTTTTTTACAAAAGAGTTATTTTTGGAACGAATATAAATATCATTTTTAGGAGCTAAATATAGCACAACAGCAAGATAGTCCCAAGAGATCTGAGTGTAATCAACTGCACATCTGTCAGTTTCTTAAATGTCATTTGAATATAACCACAAACAATTAAAACTTGGGCAAAGATCACAAGCCATCAAACGTAATTTTTACATTTAGGGTCTTTATTGTTTTTTTTAACAACACTACGCATTAAAATACAAAAGATACTTATTATATTCATAAAAAATATTACAAAAAATATCTTCAAAATTGTTTCTCTGACGATTTATTACTATCGCTTCATCATCATATCAGCCGAAAGACGTCCACTGCTGGATAAAGGCCTCCCCCAAGGATCTCCACGATGGCCGGTTTGCGCTACCTGCATCCAGCGGTTTCCGGAGACACTAACTACTATCGCTTAAAAATAAGTAATAGGGTTGATGAGTGGGTAAAAAATAATTAATTCTATTTAGTCCGTCAGTTAGGTTATCAAACAATATTGGATACGTATTTTTTATTTTATCAAATCAATATAAAATTACAAAGATAAGTCGCATCAAAGTTCAGGAGTGGGGGCTTGTGACGTCACGTCTCTGTAAAAAGTGTACTAAGACGTGACGTCACGCGAAATTTTAATGCACTGTATCTTAATTAAATTTGTTTTAGGAAATAAAGTAAAAACATGTGTCCAATATTTTTTGGTAATCTAACTGTCGGACTAATTAGATTTTTTTAGTCATCACCCCGAATTTAAAGAGTTATAAATGTTACACCTACCTTGTACCTAAGCTGTGGCGCGTTATACAGCTCTATAAGCGCTAAAGCCTGCGTAGCGGCTGTCACTGACACCACAAACGACGCCAGCGAGGAACAACACAAGTTAGCCAGCCTTCCCTCCGCTAGGAGGACTATACGTTTGCCATTTGGCCAGATTATGTGGTCCACCTGCATAGAAAAACTAATTAAGAGGAAGCTCTCCGCGAATGTCTCTGTCCCTTACAAAACAGACGGAGACAAGCGAGACAGGAGCTACGTAATTTCAGTAAAAAAGATGGTTTTATGTAATTAAAAAAAGAACTAGGCCTTTTTTTAAAAACGTAAGAAAACTATTACCTTTCTAATAGATTTCAGAATGTATGTCAATATTTTTTAACATTTTAGAATGATGATGATTCTAGATTAAGTTTTTCTCGGCAAAAAAAAACTTCATATACGTCATATATCTATTTACAAATCTCTGTTGCAAGAGATTTGTAAAAAATGTATGTTAAACTAGAGAATATATGACGGAGAAGTTTTTTTTTTTATTTGAATTTTTCATTAGTAACATCAGAAAAAAAATAAGCCTTAAAATGAAGAATGATATTTTCTCATATTTGGTCCATCCAAATATCTTGAAAATATTAACATACCTAGATCCTGAGATATAATAGAAAGATAAATAGATGTCTTTTAAAAAAAAAAAAATTGTCAGTTTAGTAAGGGAGTACATATACTATTTTTTTTTGTAAATACATACTTGTATAGATAATTACACCCAGACTCAGGACAAACAGACATGTTCATGCACACAATATTTGTCCCGAATGGGAATCGAACCCACGACGTATTACAGCGCGTTATCTCTGTACAAAAACCGGTTGGATCGATTTCGAGAAAATCAAAGGGTTAGTTTCTCGAAGGGTAAGTTGGGTCGATTTCGAGCAAATCAAAGGGTTAGTTCCTCGACGGGTATTAGTCGGATCGATTTCGAGCAAATCAAAGGGTTAGTTCCTCGAAGGGTATTAGTTGGATCGATTTCTAGCAAATCAAAGGGTTAGTTCCTCGAAGGGTATTAGTTGGATCGATTTCGAGCAAATCAAAGGGTTAGTCCTAAGGGTAATAAGACTCACCTGGCTTCGAACCCGCTCCCAAAGCAGGTCCGGCGTCCGGAGCGAGTGCACGTCCACCTCGGTGTTGCTGTGCCCCATGTTACAGACCACGCAGCCGTTCTTCATGCGTTCCATGTGCTCCCGGGTCACTACACCTTTGTTACCAGTCGCAGTTATCACTATGTCGACTTGTCTTATCACCTGTGACGAAAATAAATAGTAGTGGGTAAATAGTTTTGTCCATTTTTAACCTCCGACGACCTTTGTATCTGTATTTCTATGTCTGTGTCTCTGTATCTGTGTATCTGCGTTTCTGTGTGGCATCATACAAAACTCGCGTTTCGCGGGTTAGCGAACGTTAGCTCTCGGGGATAATGTAGCTTCCTATTAGTGAAATAATTTTTGGAATAGCCTCGTATAGCCATAGAATATCCGGAGATTAGCGAACTTTTTCGTTACCTCATTTAGTTTGACGACTCTGAATCCGTCCATGGCTGCTTGTAACGCGCATATAGGATCTATCTCTGTCACGTATACCTGCAACGGAATTATTATGTATTATCAAAATAAATATATAATATTTAATACAAGACAACTATCCTGCATTTCATGAAATAAATAATAACCAGCAATCTGATGTCGATAGGACTTCAACTGCCAAAAAAATACACAGCCTTTTTGTGACCCATCAAAATTGTAAAAGCCGTTTCTGATATTATAGTTTATTCTAGATTACAAATATACCAATCATAATGCAGGCAGTTCCAACAAATAAATAATGTAAAAATAAAAAAATGAAAAATTGCAATAAATCAAAAATTGCGATAAATTAAAAATTGCGATAAACGAAAAATTGCAATAAAAATTGCGATAAATGAAAAAATGCAATTTCACATAGTAGGAATCACTCACCACGCATCCCAAAGCCTTCAAAGCTTGACAGCACCCCTTCCCTACTTCCCCGTAGCCACACACGACCGACTGCTTCCCACCAAACATCAAATCCGTGCTGCGTTTCAGTGCGTCTATTATACTTTCACTGGAACACCATAATAATTATTATAACAAAAAAAAAAGTATGCTTTAAATTATTTATGTTGTCACTGACTAATAAATAGCAATACCTTACAGAAGGCCTATTCCCCATTAAACATGTGTTTAGGTATTACATTTTACTTAAAAACATATCAGTTTAGTCTGTAAGTAGATCTGTATTAGACCACAATCTCACCGTATTCAGTGATGATGTGGGCGAAGATGGTAAGCACAAAGCTTAGAAAGAAAACGGCTTTCAAGTGCAGCTGTCGGTACATACTGGTAGGTGCTTGGCAACAGATTTCAACTTGAGGGTGGTAGCCAGCCAGGCGGGTACTACAAAGTATCCTACCACCGTGCTATGGTTTCCTCACAATATTTTCGCTCAAGGTCAATTGAATTCGACCTCACTACTGATATATCATCACCTTATTTATTAGAATAATTAGTTTATTTAGAGCAATAAGGGCTACAATTTTCAAAAATCCTTTCTTAGCGGATGCTATCTGTATGCCAAATAAAGCCCGATCCGTCCAGTGGTTTGAGCTGTGCGTTGACAGATCAATCAGTCACGCTGACCTTTTATATATCTACTAGCTTTCTGTCCCGCGGTTTCACTGAAGATCCCCAATTTAACCCTCTTAGAGGTTGAATTTTCAAAAATCCTTTGAGCTCGATCCGTCCACTAGTTTGAGCTGTGCGTTGATAGATCAATCAGTCACACTTTCCTTTTATATATTTAGTACTTACCGGCAAGAGTACAAGTTATCGAACTTGGTCTTAGTGACGGAATCGTTGACGTTCATCGCCGGGACGCACAGCTTGCCCGCTTTACTCAGTTGGTATAGTCTGTGGACGCCTGTCACGCTCTCCTCTACTATACCTGGTCAACAAACACTAGAATATAACAAGTTTCTGTCAAAAAAAAAATTTTTGGTACAAGCTTTTTTAGCACTGTCTTCAACTACTCGTTAAGACGGTTCCAATGAGCCCAAACTCAATGAGGTTGTGTCATTTTATTGCGGAGTTCCTATGGCCACCTTCCAGCTCCAGCATCAGATCAGCTCCATGTCATTATAATATTGCGTTGTCACGCGATATACATGTGCATTCTCCATCGAACCACAAGACGCCGGGAGAGGTTCCATCCATTCGTAGTCGACATCCCCCGTATAAGGACTCAACGATTTACTTCTTTGTTCCTTATACGAACTGCAAAGGAGTGGAACTTACTCCCGGGGTCTGTGTTTCCTGACACCTACAACCTCCATCTCTTCAAGGCCAGAGTGAATAGGCTTTTTCTGGGCAAGCGTGCTACATCCCCGGCCTTGTCGTAACTCCTCCTTGGGGTCAGACGACGGCCAAACTTCAAAGTAGCTTTTTTTTAAAGTAACAATTAAATACAATAGGAGTTATTCCTTAAATTAAGCCAATTACAATATTCCTAGTTAAATTATGTAAATTATTCTTACTAATAATAGGTACTTTCAAAAGCAATATTATATATTTGAAACACAATCTTATTAACCAGTCTGGCGTCGCTGTCCGTATTTGGCCCAACAATTTTGTTGGCATATGGCTTTTGTTTATAACAAGTAGTTTCCGTTACGCTTTCATTATTTTTAAATGTTATTTAAATTTCAACCTTGACAGGAAAATATAAGAATTATAATAATAACGTTTTTAAAGTCAATAAAGACAAGATTCGCCTGCAAAAGAGTTGCTTTTCACGATTTTCCTAGATTTTCCTTTTTTTTTGTCAGCGACGTCAGACTGGTTAATATTATTTAATATTTGCGGGTGAAACCGCAGGGGACAGCTCGTAACTTATAGAAGTGTATGCGTGTATTACCTTTAATATGTTTGAACGCGTGAGGATGTTTCTTGAGCATGAGATGCGTGGCGTCTCCACCGTCGTCGAGGATCATGTTGGGCGTCCAGGTCGCGGTAGAGGTCGCGGTAGCGGTAGAAGTAGAGGTAGTGGGCGAGGGCGCGCAACACTGGTCGATGCACCACCAGAACGCCTCCTCGCTTTCACCGCGCCACGCGAACACCGCGAACCCTACCAGTGGATAGAGATGTATAGGGTTACTTTAACGAGCAGCCAAATTTTCTGGGATTATTGTACTGATGATTATGAACAACTTTTATTAAGAGACCAACTTTTACTATGAGACTAACTTTTCCTATGAGACCAACTTTTACTTATGAGACCAACTTTTACTATGGTACCAAATCTGAATATCAAAAATAAAAATATTAATTAGAATAACCATAAATACAAATATTTATGTCTATTTCTTTCTAACAAAAGACAATTTAGCATGGAGTTTATTTATATGGCTGTAGTGTTATATGTTACATACCATGTCGGATCTCTCTCTCTAATTCATATAATGCTTATATCTTCCATATTCATGTATTGTGTAACTTATGTTAAACATAAGTTGATCGACAAGGCCTACGATAAGGTGGCTCATTACATAGAAGACAAGAATACATGGCTTCTATAAGCTTCTCTCTGCACTTGCAGCCACCTGGCCAAGTGATAATTGTATGAAGTTTATGTATATTCAAAACAAAAACTGTAATTACATAAATTAAAAAAAAGATCCACAAAAAAAAAAGAAGCCTTGCTGAGTTTGTTGCCGGAGTGTTCTCAGTTCAAGTGTATGTGGAACCGGTGGTAGAGTCTATTGTAAAACTGTAACTGTTGACGTTCATAAGTGCCTTATTAGGGCCTAAACTGAATAAATGAGTTTTGATTTTGATTCGTTGGCCAAATTTAAATATTAAATTTCACTTACCAGCATGGGCTAAGGCAGCAGCGACTTCATTCTGCGTGCTGTATATATTGCACGCCGCCCAGCGGACGGTAGCCCCTAGAGCAGCCAGGGTCTCGATCAGCACAGCTGTCTGAGCGTTAATGTGGGTGCAGCCAACGATCTGGTGATAAGGGAGTGAAATCATCATCATCATGTCAGCCGAAAGAGGTTCTGTTCGTCAAAGGCCTCCTAAAAGGGTCTCCACAATGGGCGATCTAAAATAAATAACATAAATTAAAAATGTAAAGAAACCCTCGACACATTAGAAGCAACATGTAACGTACTAGGCAGCAGGTCGTGGGTTCGATTCCCATACAGAACATGTGTGTGCATGAACATGTCTGTTTGTCCTAAGTCTGGATGTAACTATCTATATAAGTATGTATTTTAGTATATTAGTTATCTGGTTTCCATAGTAATCTGCTTAGTTTGAGATCAGATAACCTTGTGTGAAATGTCCCAGGATATTTATTACTTTATTACGTAGGTTTATACCCTAGTAAAGTCTAAGCACGCTCTGTATATCTCAGCCTTAGAGTGGAGACCGCTTCTTGGCAAGCGTAGTGTGGGATGCCCTCCAGCACGATGGACTGAAAACCTTAAAAAGGTAGCCGGACTGGGCTGGATGCTGACGCTGAAAATAAAAAGGAGTGGCGCGCTCTAGGAGAGGCCTGGCTGATGATGATGATGGGTGTAATGATGATCACTCATCATGGTGGGATACTTAATCCAAGTCTATTAATACTACAAAAATATATTACTTACCTTAGCATCTTTCAGAGGCTTATCTTCCTTAGCCCTGGCTCTCAAAGCCATGATGCCAGGCATCTCTTGCTCGGCGATCTCAATCTCCCGTCTTCCGAAAGCATGTTGTTCTACGTTCCGCACGCAGTAGGGGGGGTTAGGTTGACCAGCTGCTATGGCTTTTTCATGGGGCTGGACACCTTCGTCTTCTTCTGACGACGACCCTGGGGAAAGAAGATACCTAAATATGGTTCGGTAAGCCTTGTGCGTTGCCGACTCTTGCCCCAATTGCATTGCGATGCACTCATTTTGAAATCACGTTGCATTGAGTTGCGACGCACTTTTATTAAAATTACGTGGTGTCTTAAATGGGCGTACCCAGGGGGGGAGGGCAGCTTTCCACCCTGGATTTGTCATACCTAAGTACATAAAGCTGGATCTCCTATGGGTGTTTCACCTAATCTTGCGACGCATTCATATTGAAATTGCATTAAATGGCGACGCACTCATAATTGCATTGTGTTACAACGTGTTTAAAAAAAATATATATAGGTATATTATATAGGTATATACATAATCTATTAAAAACACTTACATTCACTCCTAGATGATATGACAGACAAACGTTTCTTCGTTCTAGGTTTCTCTTCTGATATTTTCTTTAGAATTCCAGACATGGCTTCCATGTTAAACATTTTAAAAAACTATTTTCTTTACTAAGGCCTACTAAAGGAACAGTTTCATCTTCGACTACTGAGATTTCTTTATACTACCAATGCTCACCTTTTGGTATTAAAGGTAGCACCCTATACCTGGCAACCCCATACGAAGTTACCTTGTAACTCCCATAGAAAAGTCGTCACGTAATAGCCGACGCAGAGTGGCGGACGGGATGGCAGAAAATTTAAAATTTATCAATTGAATTTAATAGTTCCATCGAAATCTTTACATAGTCTAAAATGAAGTCGCTTCCGCTGTCTGTTCGCTTAGATCTTTTAAACTACTCAACGGATTTTAATGCTGTTTTCAGCAATAGATAGAGTGATTCAAGAGGAAGGTTTATATGTATAATACATGCATATTATAGTACAGAAAAGCCGAGAAATTGAAAGATTTGTACACCCGTGCGAAGCTGGGGTGGGTCGCTATAGTAAGGTATATATACCTATATTTCAACCTGCGATGCTTTATAAAAAACTGCGCCGCGATGCTCTAAGACCGATCACTAAGCATTGAAATATATACCTTATTTCGATTGAATAACTATTAAATTGAATTGATAAATAAATCCTCTGCCAGCCCGTCCGCTCTGCGCCAGCCATAATACTCCTAAATTAAGCAGACACTTGTTCACCTGACCGACACCTTCGCTTCACCATCCTTCATGATTCACCACATAATATAATCAAATGGACCTCTCTTGAAGTCAGGCATTTATTCAATTATGACCCAACGAGAGCACTTATGAATGAAGGGCAAAGCTTTTGTAGTTACTACCATTTTAGAAGTTTTTAATTGAGAAGAACTGGCAAGAACCCTAATTCTAACTAATATTATATTGCGAAAGTTTGTTTTCTTATAACGTCTGAACCGATCGTTGAAATCTAGCAAAAAAACATGTGTTTTCACTCGCGTTCCCGGGATAAAATAGCCTATAACCTTCGGGGATAATGTAGCTTCGTATTAGTGAAAGAATTTTTCAAATCGGACCAGTAACTCCGGAGATTAGCGCGTTCAAACAAAACAAACTCTTCAGTATACCTATATATAGATAGACTAGCTGTCCCCCGCGGTTCCACCCGCGTTTCCAAATAAAAAGTAGCCTATGCAACCTGATTTAGATAAGGCAACATAATAATTGTCCATGGGAAAAACAGTTTTCACTTAAATATATTCCTACATGCTTAAAAGTTTGTCCTTGTGCTTTATTTATATTGACTTCAGACGATAGGTAGGTAATTTCACATGAAATTGTACCTATTCGTTTAAATCTATATGGTAAATCTGTGGGTATCATCGGAATGCGAGGTATCAGTACTGTTTGCCCAACTGCTGGCTCAGTCAAAACCAATCGCTACTATGACGGAAATTTTACTTGAAGTCTGGTACCATTACATAAATTTGGTGGACTAATATCTATTTAACATGCATTGTCCTGAATGACTGTCTGACGGATCAACGCATAGCCTAAACCGCTGATCGTAGAGACCTGAAACTTAGAGGGTGTGTTCTTCGTATGAAGTAGGCATCCTATAAGAAAGGATCTTCCGAAATCCTTAGGGGTTAAAAAACTGGGACAAAGTTTGTATGGAACAACGTGATTCCTTGGTCCAATCTACTTCAAATTTTGCATAAACATTCTTTAAGATAATTGATGGAAGACGTGTTTTGTATTTTATTGAAACTCATCGCCTATCGGGGTTAAAAAAGGGTAGAAAGTTATTTTGGTGGTGATTTGCATCGAAGTTGATATCAATACTGCTTTTGAACTCACATAAAAGCTTGGTGCGATGCAATGCATATGACGAACAATTGGGATGAATTTGCTGTTATGTCTCATGACCATCTTGGCAACAATCATGGGACAAAAGAAAAGTATAAATTAGATGTACATTCTACAACACTCTACATTTCTGCGAGTTAGTTGCAGCCGGTCAAATATACCCATTTGTATTTGAAGTATATCGAAATGGAAACCAGTATGCCAAATTTGGTACAGAAGACCAACCCATCAAAAGGTTACGTTTTTCCCAAGATCTTTCTCATGGTCACTTTGATGCCTACGCTGATGCCGATGGTGATAATAACACTGATCAGCGTCCAATAGCCAATCTAAATATATAAAACTTTTAACAAAAATTAGAACCGATATCATGGTACCGCAGATTTATTTCGCTTACTTCAAAACTATCATATTAGAGTTACTAAATAGTTATTTTCTGCTTTTTAGTGCCTTTGAAGGCGGTTCTATTTTTTGTTAAAAGTTTTTTATTTTTCAATTTTGAATTTCTTATGTGTAATCAAGGACTCTCAAGGTCACTGACCTAGGATAAGCATATTAGTGTTGTAGTTTCCATCATCGTTCCTATAACATTTAAAGAATTATCCCCTAACTCCTAACCATTAAGGATTTGTACCGTCCATCATCAGCTCAGCAACATAACATGATGACTACCAGACGCAAATATCTGAATAGCTTTAGAAAGTATGATGAAAAACATTGTAAGTGCCTATAAAATTTAAAGAGTTCCCTCGATTTGTCCAGGATCCTATCATCAGATCCTGACTTGGTGACTATGGGACTACTTGTGAAGTATACCCTTTCAAACGAAAAATATTTTTCCAAATCGGTCCAGGCGTTCGAGTATTCGGGGAACATACAAAAAAAATGATTCCGACGAATTGATAACCTCCGCTTGAAGTTGGTTAATTGACTGACTGACTGACTGACTGATCGCGGGTGATATCGCGGGTGGAAAGCTATTTAGCATTCTATATTAAAGCTGAGAAGTTTATGAAAAACATTGTAAGTGCCTATAAAATTTGAAGAGTTCCCTCGATTTGTCTAGGATCTTGACTTGGTGACCATGGGACTACTTGTGAAGTATATCCTTTCAAACAAAAAATAATTTTCCTAATCGGTCCAGGCGTTCGAGTATTCGGGGAACATACAAAAAAAAAGATTTCAACGAATTGATAACCTCCGCTTGAAGTTGGTTAATTGACTGACTGATCGCGGGGGGCATCGCGGGTGGAAAGCTATTTAGCATTAAATAATAAAGCTGAAAAGTTTGTTTGTTTGTTTGAACGCGCGAATCTCCGGAGTTACTGGTCCGATTCGAAAACTACGCTGTCGGCTGGTAGTTTAGCCATTATTTTGTCGTTGATGGCGTCAACGCTTATATTTCTGGCAGCTAATTAAATTAAATTGCCCTCTCACACATCCATTAATGTTTTTTTTGGTCGATATTGGCTATATCCGGATATACTCTACAGATCAGGTCTTCAATGTTGGTCACGATTTTACCAAGGTCTTTGTCAATAGCTATTTTTTTATCTGATTCAGGTACTTTCCCATCCCCGATTAAATGGAGCTTTATTGGGAAATCTGTGCTTCCTCTACCCAAGTGACTCCTCATTTTGGTATACAGTTTCAATAATTCAACAGACTTTCATAATGAAGAAGATTTGAAGCAAGATTTAATAATATCTGCTCTAGTTTCCCTAACAGGCAACGTTTATCTGAAATCACCAGAAAACATCAAAGTTATTCCACCCCCATGGGTGGTAAATAATGGCTAAACTACCAGCCGACAGCGTAGTTTTCGAATCGGACCAGTAACTCCGGTGATTCGCGCGTTCAAACAAACAAACATTAGCCATCTATTTGTGCATTTTATAATTCTGAGAGTTCTATCTAAAGCCTCTAGATTAGCTCTATGAGTCTTATGCACTCATCCCATATTATTAGGTTTGCATCTTGTAAAACCATGCCCAATGGTACATTTTTACGTATAGAGCGTACGCTGTCTTTTTCAAGAAATACCGTAAGGGTCTGTTTAGAAGTGAAATGAGCCGTCCTTCTACCTGTCAATAGTGTAGCAGCAATCAATATCTGATGATGCAACAGCAATGGCTAATTTCGTTGACTTCAAAACTATCAGATTAGAGTTCTTACATAGTTATTTTATACTTATTAGTGCCTTTGTGTTTTTTTTTTGTTAAAAGTATTTTATTTTTCAATTTTTAGTTTCTTATGTGTAATCAATGACTCTCAAGGTCACTGACCTAGGATAAGCATATTAGCGTTGTACTTTCCATCATCGTTCCTATAATATTTAAAGATTTATCCCCTAACTCCTACCCGTTAAGGAGTTGTACCTTCCATCATCAGCTCAGCAACATGTGACGACTACCAGACGCAAATATCTGAATAGTTTTAGAAAATATATGAAAAACATTGTTAGTGCCTATAAAATTTGAAGAGTTCCCTCGATTTCTTCAAGATCCCATCATCAGACCCTGACTTGGTGACCATGTGACCACCTGTATGTATAGTTTCCAAATCGGGTCAGGCATCTTCGAGTAATCGAGGAACATACATAAAAAAAGATTCCGACGAATTGATAACCTCGTCTTGATGACAGTTAAAAATAACAAAAAACTGTTACCTAGGCGACCGCTGTCATCCATTGACAACCGCGTCGCATCGCTCACCCATGCTATACATGCTCCCGCTTAACGTTCTTTTTATCATTGCTCAGCTCCTGAGGGTCGTAGCGTGATGTTCTATAGCCTATAACCTTCCTTAATAAATGGGCTTTCAATTGCAAAAAGGTTTTTCCATATCCCACTGGCAGATCCAGAGATTAGCGCGTTCAAACAAACAAACAAACAAACAAACAAACAAACAAACTCTTCAGCTTTATTATTAGTATAGATATAGATAGATAGATAGATAAATAAGTGACGACCAATGACCAATGAAAGTATATATGCGACTATCCACATTTCAAATGCCTATCCAAGCATTGCATATTGCCTACTACAGGACGGTGTTATGCATCATTGCAATATTGAATGACGTCATGGGAATTTGTTTATTAAATAGCTGTACGCCCCTCAATAGAGATGATGACTAAAAAAATGCGTCAGTCAGTCATCAATCAGGGACTTTGAATTTCTACCCGACAACGGCAAAGAAAAAAGGAGGTTTATGATATGAAATGTGGTTTCGGAGAAGAATGAAAAGGATTAGCTGGACTGAGAGTGACCAACGACGTAGTGTTAAGACGAGTCAAAGAGAACAGAAGCTTAGGCTGAGATCTATATAGCGTTTGCTCAGACTTTACTTAGGGTATAAACCTACGTAATAAAGTAAATATTTGTGCGTTTTAATTTGTAGCCAAGTTTTTGGTAAATCGTCGATTTGGTGCACTTAGGCTTTGCTTAGCACACTCTCAGAGAGATTCGAAGATTGCATTTTAAATACAGACTTTGTACGGTAAAGTCTGAGCAAAGTCTAAGTACGCTCTATAGATCTCAGCCTTAGAAACGATAGAAAATAGGAGAGGAAAGATGTTAGACCTCATAGAAAGCTAGGAAGAGGAAGATGTAGATTGAACTATATAGACCAAGTGATGGCAAAATTGGACGTCGTGTCGTATAAGGAGGTGCAGGAAGCAAACAACAGAGAGGAATGGAAGAAGCTACACCGACAAGAGCCAAGCACTTAAATATTTATAATGATGATTTTGATTATATTATTATAGAAAGAAGAAAGAAAGATTTAATTTAACAGCACAGTACCAAAGATAACAAAGAAAAGAAAAATTAAAAGCACGAAATATAAATAAAAATGTGACTCCAGAAACTTATAAGAAAAATGAAATAATAAAAATCAGTACATAGTATAAAACAAAGTCGCTTCCCGTCTGTCTGTCCCTATGTATGCTTAGATCTTTAATAGTACGCAACGGATTTTGATGCAGTTTTTTTAATAGATAGAGTGATTTAAGAGGAAGGTTTATATGTATAATACATGCATATTATAGCAAAGAAAAGCCGAGAAAAACCGTGCGAAGCCGGGGCGGGTCGCTAGTCTATACTAATATTATAAAGAGGAAAGATTTGATTGTTTGTATGTTTGTTTGCATTGAATAGGCTCCGAAACTACTGAACCGATTTGAAAAATTATTCCCGAAGGTTATAGGCTACTTTTTATCCCGGGAACGCGATTGAAACCGCGCGGAACAGCTATAAAATAATAATTCTAAACATAAAATGAAATTACTTCATAATACCTACAGAAGGTTTTAAGTGAATGACTTCAATAATTTGGGAACATGTTTTATTATGACAGAACAAGAAGGCGGCGTTCCACTTGATGGTAAGTGGGTACCGTCCTCACCTATGAAAATTTGCGATGTCATACATGTGCTATGGTTTCCTCAGGATGAACCTTCGCGGCATTCGACGTCACTACCACCGATTATTTCTTTTTTTTTTAATAACTTTCCACTACATTTCAGGCATAACACCATCCTTATACGCCTCTGACGTTTATAGGACGGTATATTACGTACCTACAATTTACACATATGCATCAACACACTGTTCATTGTTTATTACAAAAATCTAGACATGTATGTTGTATACTAGCCGTACCCCCGCGGCTTCACTCGCGTTCCCGGGATAAAAAGTAGCCTATAACCTCGGGGATGATGTAGCTTCCTATTTAGTGAAAGATTTTTTCAAATTGGACCAGTAACACCAGAAATTAGCGCGTTCAAACAAACTCTTCAGCTTTATTGTTAGTACAGATATAGAAGACTAGCTGTACCGCGCGGTTTCACTCGCGTTCCCGGGATAAAAAGTAGCCTATAACCTTCGGGGATAATGTAGCTTCCTATTAGTGAAAGATTTTTTCAAATTGGTTCAGTAGTTTCGGAGCCTATTCAATGCAAACAAACATACAAACAATCAAATCTTTCCTCTTTATAATATTAGTATAGATTAGTATAATATAGATAGATATAGATAATTATTAGTATATATATAGATTGCTTCTCCTGACTGACTGACTGACTGATTCATCAACGCAGAACCTAAACCACTGGAGCTATAAACTTGACATTTGGAGGGTGAATTCCTTGACAAATGTAGGCACCCACTAAGAGGGGGTTTTCCGAAAATCCGCTCCTAAGGGTTACAATAGGGGTTCGCGGGTGAAACCGCGCGGCGGAAAGCTTGTATCCTACACTATTCCTACTAATTGAAATGAAATGAAATAAATAGAAAAAAAAATCATACCCTGGAATAACATATAAGATACTTTTATCCCGGGAAAATATAAAATACCCTGGGAACGCGGGGCGGGAGCTAGTCAAGTAATATACAAGTGAAGTGCCAGCATAAAAATGCATAGACAATCTAATTTGACGGTACGCAAAGTAAAGCAAGCTCCTTTTAAATACGAGTGAGCGTTCTTTGACGCTCGCAAGAAAGCGAACATGCATTTTGAACTAGAACTGACTATATGTCCCTCTTGTGCCCCAGTTACATAGTAGGGATGTGCCGAAATTTTACTTTCCGCCCATTTATACATTTCCCTTTATAGTGAACAACCATGTGACGGCATTTAAACGCTTTTGTTACTGGGAACTTATTTTGGAAATTTCATGTGGAAAAACCAAATTAACTAGCTAGCTAGTCAGCTATCAGTGACCTCCGCTGTCAGATGGCCGACGCCCAACAGGCTATGTGAATCGAATATGAATTCATACTAATAATAAAGCTGAAGTCTGTTTGTTTGATCCCCGAAGGTTATAGGCTACTTTTTATCCCGGTAACGAGAGTGGAACCGCGGGGAACAGCTAGTCTAATATAATAATGATAGGTACCTTAGCGACAACGAACTGATCAACAAGTCTATATTAGAGCAAAAACTTATCCTGCAAAGAAGTCATGTTTCAGCATTGACATTATAAAAATGCAATGTGAAAACACACGTGTCGCGTGCGTTGCTAATTCTGTTTTATTGCTCGATAAAACAAATCACGGAATCATAAAAAAACGACACGACTGAAACTCTTACAGTCACCAGATAACGTAGTTTAAACTCTAAATAAAGATAAACAAAGATTGCAAATAGCACGCCGGTATTCGACTACGTACTAAAAACGTCACAAGTCACAAACGTGGAAAAATCAAACTAGTTTAAATTATTGATGGGATAATCACTCGCAAGAGAATTCTGAGAAATCGGTTGTACAAATCGATTACCACATCACTGGCACAAAACTCACACACATGCACGTTCACTGGAATTAAAAAGAAAACACTACAATTTCAAATTCAGAAACTATTCCGAAATGAATAAACCACAGAGAATTAGAAAAAAATATTTCAACTGCAATAAAAAATACTGCAATTTCGAATTTTAAAATTTAAATAGGTACGTTCATTCAACTCGCGTAACGAACGTCAAGTGTTACCGACACGTCTTGATTCGCCGTGTATTTACATTGAACGAGTATATGGAGTAGGATTCTTTATTTGTGATAATTTTAAAGATGAATGTTTTTTTCTCCGTTTCAAAGTTTTTGTTATCCTACTAATATTATAAATGCGAAAGTTTGTGAGTATGTTTGTTACTTCGTCACGCTCAAACGGCTGGTCCAATGTTGATGAAATTTGGTATGGAGGTAGCTGACACTTTGCAATAACACATACGTTACTTACTTTTTATCCCTCGGGAACGCGGGTGATATCGCGGGGCGGATGCTAGTACTTTTTAAATAATTAAACTAGCTAATGAGTAGCCATGTTTTTTTCCATGCCACAAGTTATCTGTATACCAAATTACATCACGATTGGTTGTGCTGTTGACACGTCAAGAGGTAACAAGCAAACAAACGCATTCGCATTTCAAATATTAGTTAGGTAAGATAAAAAACGTCACAATGTAGAAAATAGAGTTTATCTACTCTCATATCGTAATGTTCTTATTATGAAATCAAAATCAGTACTTTAATGACCCACTTTAGGCACACCCGTGTATAATGAAATTAAAAAATTATATTATAGCACAGTTTTCTTCCCAAGATAATGCTATAAAATAACTTTTTTTCATTAAAGTACAAGTATTTGGATATGTCTGGCCACTTATAATATTTTTTGGGTTTTAATACTTCAATTACTGTCAGTCAACTTGTCAAACGAAATAATAAAGAAAAAAACATTATAAGTGGCCAGACATCAGGACTAAACAATTAAACGTAGTATTATATTCTCTTTGTAAACAATTAGGAATCAATCAGTATCAATTCAATTTTAGATGCAAATTTACTCTGTGGTAAATTTACTCCCTACCGCATACGCGATGCGGTAGGGAGTTTTTCCCAACACGGATTTGGGCGCCATGATGATTAATGTTTGTTTATTTTTTTGCATACATATTTTATTTTGGCCAAAAATGATAGTAAAATAGCAGTGATACTAAGGTGAAATAAACTTGGATCTGAAATTGTGGAGGTGGCAATGGAAATGACGAATAATCGATACCCGGAGTCATGAAAACCTATGAAAAATATTATCAATTTTTTACCTTTAAATTACATTATTGGATGAGTTTAGATAAAGTACTGTATGATACTGCACATAATTAGGTATTAAAAACTCGTGTGATACTATTAAGAACCTCGCCTACGGCTCGGTACTTAAACTCACACTCGTGTTTAATAACCCCTATTATGCAACAGTATCATAAACTACTATTACTTAATAATGGTTTTATAGCAAAGTATGTGATGATTTTGATATGCATCTTGGTTCCCGAGGGACCTTATGTTTTCCCGGGGAAAAAGTGGCCTAGGTATAAGTTATTCCGGGGTATGTACCATCAACAAAGTTGAAGCATGATCAGTTTTGAGACCTTTTCGCTTGCAGCCAGTAATCATAGTTTGCCCTGTCCATTGTTGACAATAAAACGGTCTCTTGTAAAATCTTTTGTTTAGACTATTTACTGACAAAGACAATCTACTATTTTATGACAAGCGCTTTGTCTAGTTATATTGTGTGAGACACAGGTAGCGGCTGGTCACTGCACGCAAAATACTCCCTTAAGGTGATCATGCTTCAACTTTGTCGATAGTACATGTATCTATCTATGTGCCAAGATTCGCCAAAATGCGTTCAGTAGTTTTTGCCTGAAAGAGTAATATTTGTTACTCACAAACTTTCGCATTTATAATACTAGCTTTCGGCCCCGTGGTTTCACTCGCGTTTCCAAGGGATCTTATGTTCCCGAGGGATAAAATGTAGCCTATGTGTTAATTCAGGGTGTCAGCTACCTCCATACCAAATTTCATCGAAATTTTTCCAGCCGTTTGAGCGTGAAGAAGTAACAAACATACAAACTCACAAACTTTCGCATATATAATATTATAGTAGAATTATAGTAAGTAGGATATAACAATAATATAGCTGAATAGAACATGGCATTTCATTTTATTAAGAGTCTTTCCAGGTATGCAAAATTGAGAATTTTATCCCAGTTAACAATGTAAACGAGACGTAATAATACTCTATCTCAAACTCCAAGACAATGAAATGGCGTATGTAAATCTAAATCCATTATCATTTATGTTTATTATACGACCTTCTAGCGATGTTTTAACGTGTTGAGTCAGAGGATTTTTTTTTTTTACTACGAGCAGTATATACCTGTGTTTGACCACAATCTCACCATGGTCATTATAATGTTGTAGCCGGAGGTGGTAAGCACACAAAGCCTAGAAGGGAACTGTCTCTCAAGTGCAGCTGTCGGAACACACCGGTAGGTGTTTGGCGAAAGATTTTCAACTTGAGGGTGGTACCCTACCTACCACGGTACTATGGTTTCTTCACAATGTTTACCTTCAGCTCAAGCTCATTGTAGGATTGGAACCGTTGAGTTTCGCCACGGCATTCGACGTCACTACCACTGAACTAACATAACACAATATTATGATTGAAATATAATTTAGTTCATATTTTGATATACAAAGTGGTGTCTGTCTTTTATGAGATGTACCAGTTTATTGTTTACCAATAGGGTAGATGACTGACTTATCAAATCAGCTACTCTTTAATAAATGTCAAAACGATCGGTTACATGGAATATTGTATGAAATACTAAGCTATGACGTCATCGTTTCACAGCATCAAATGATCTACTCTTAGTGGTTCTACTGGTAATTAAAAATCATAGAAAGCATTAAATGTACAACATATTTGATATTTCCGCGTGTTTTCAGATGTTTTATGCATTGGTTAGTGTTTGGTCATTTATTTTTGATACTGTCATCTAGCCTATTCACGACTGAGTCTCTGAACACATCGCGTTGAAATTTAGCACACAGCCTATGGTATGGAGAGAGACATAGGCTACTTTTTATCCCGGAAACGGGAGATACCGCGGGGAGAACTAGTAATAGGGAATATGCATGATTTTTTTTTATCGCATTTCTTAACAAAATAATTCAAAAAGTGAAATTAAAATTAAAATCGGCCAAGAAACACGGAAGATAGAAGTATTTTAAACTACTAATTAGACAGCGATTAGACATAGAGATCGGACATAAAATTTGACGTCATAATACTATGACGGCCATATAAACAAACCTTATCCTGACATTTACAAAGACAAATGTGATGTGCTTGCATACATTTCAGCATTTTTTTCTATTTATATAGATAGTCTTATCTGCCGAGGCTTCAAAAATGTGGACATAATCATCGCGTCACTTAGCGCCAACCTCCTAACTACATAGTAAATAAATATCAGCAAATATTTGATTAAAATTGTTTCTTTAACGTTTATTATTTTGGGGTTCATTAGTTCTACACGACAGTCCGAAAAAAGGAGAACACCTGAACACATAACAGTTCAGATTTTATATATGCTTACGGCGATTAGAGGTCAGTGGTAGTGACGTCGAATGCCTAGATGAAGAAATTCGTCGGTTCGAAACCTACAAAGCTTGAGGTTTAGTTTAAGGAAACCATAGCATGTGGTATGGTACTTTGAAGGTAGGCCTGGCTGACAATCACTCACAAGTAGAAAATCTGTCGCCAAGCACCTGCCAGTGTGTTCTGACAGCTGCTCTTGAGAGCCAGTTCCCTTCTTAGCTTTGTGTGCTTACCACTTTCGGCTACATCATCACATATCATGGTGAGATTGTGGTCAACAGACCTGTATATAGTAAAAAAGAAAATGTATAGGTTAGATATATATTTGTCAGTTTCTTTTTCCAATATAACTTTTAAGCGGTTGAAGCAATTTAGAAAAATCTTTAGCAGGATGAAATATGGTAGCTAAACTGTCAAAATATAAAAAAAACGATCGCAATTTGTCATTATGACAAAAAACAAAGAAACTTTCGGATTTTCTTCAAACTTTCCAGTAGCAAGATATTTCTATTACAAATGAGCAGTCCCTTTGTGCTTTTGTTAGTTTTATTTTTTATTTATGTGTATTGTGTACGCAGGAAATTTGATCACATTTGTCCTGAAAATGGTCTGTAGCAAGTAGCTAAGCAAAAATCCTAACAATGATAGCGCAATATTTTGGTGGGTAATTTGATAAGGAAAATACTGTCCTTTATGCTTTTGACCTCAAACTCACGCTGAAAAAAGTGATAGATGACCAAAATACCAACGTCCACATGATGAAAACATTATTTCCGAATTTAGAGATTCTTATTCGTCTTAACCGACCAAATAAATCTGACTGATTGATCAACGCATAGCTCAAGCCAACTGGACGGATCGGGCTGAAATATGGCATACAGATAAGAACGGAGGCATCCACTAAGAAATTCAACCCCTTGGAATAAAATAGGGAATGAAACCACGGAGTAGAAAGCTAGTAAATAATATCCTGGAACGTATTTTACGTCTTAAAATTAACGCCCCACACATTGGAGCTGAAAAGCTAGCGTTAATCGTAAAAACATAAAAATCTATCTGTATTATCTCGAAAAATAAATTGTATTTACTATTCAATAAAAAATAATCCGTCAATGTGGTTTTTTATATATCTCAGTACCTATATTCAAATATGTTTTGAGTTCCGTCAAGAAAGGGCTGAATGTCATACATATATTTTATCATTTTAAATAAGTATCTATATAAAAGATACGCAGCTTTAAAAAACCCGATCTAATAGGCTTTATGTAGTGACATAATTTTAAATAAACAGCAGTATTTATTCCGTGGTCGCTGACAGCTCGATCTCGTGTTAGAAAAACGTAACGTCCAATTCTTCTATGTAACGAGAATGTCACGCAAACTATTATCCGATCTATTTTGGAACGCAGAATTTAATATAACATCGATTAGGCTGTTAGGAATGAGACAATGACTTGTGGAAATATTTGTGACGTAATAAGCTTACGACCATCAAGGGACTTGGAATACAGCCCTGAGGCGTCATAGTCTATGACGTAAGTCCAGTATGGACGCACGAATTCCATATCTGTATATTTTATACAATAATACAAGCGAAAACTATCGGCTAAATCTATATCTATATAATAATAATAAAGCTGAAGAGTTTGTTTGGTGTTACTGGTCCGATTCGAAAATTCTTTCACTAATAGGAAACTACATTATCCCCGAAGGTTACTTTTTATCCCGGGAAGCCGCTGGGAACAGCTGGTCTAGTATAAGATACAATACGTACGATAGATAAATATTTTTTTTTTCAAAGATGAAATAAATAACTCAATACTATGAATAACGCTTATTTCCTTTGTAGACAAAAATAAAAGAAAAACGACATATAAATGCTTGTCAATTTACTACATGTTATCTTAAAAGAAACAAGTGCCTTTATCCCGTAAGACATCTAAAGACAAACGACTCAGTGAAACTGCTTTGACGCAATTGAATATCTCCAGAATAACAAATGGCAATTAACTTGAGAAAGAAAAGAGCTGACAATAATAACGTTATAAGAATAATTATTCCTCTATTGAGAGAACGCTGACAAAGTAAGCAGAGAATTCCCAAATACTTCAAAACGGTAATCAATATGAAACGGTATAAGCGAAACACGTGAAATATTCATAAAAAAAAATGAGAAAAATAAGTTTTTGCACGGCATGGGAATATAACAGTTGGTACAAGTTTGGCTTCCTATTATAGCATGTTATTTAGGAGCAACTTTTGTTTTTACACGTGCGCGTTGCCGAAAAACAGGAAAATTTTCGCTTTTTCGGCAACGCGTGTACACCTCTCACTGTTAAAGAGTTTTAAAATCTATAGAAAATGTACCTGTATGAACAGATGTTAAATCTCAAGTAGGGACACAAGTCAAATACATTTTATGGCACGTAAACTTATCTGAGACTACTAAATGGGTTTTTCTCTCGGCTCTGGAGTGTCGAGCATGAAATTTGACAGAGGGCTTTTAGTTTTTGCATATTTCAGATGGAAAATATTTATTTTCGTTAGTTTAGTTTAGAAAGCGGATAGTCGGCATTGAAAAGCCCAAGAAAAAAAGAACAGTTTTCACTGGTGTGTGCTTTTTAAATGTATGTTGACGATTTCCTATTTTTTTTATAGTCTTATGATTGACCACAATCTCAACGTGATCATTGATGATGTGGTCGATGGTGGTAAGACAGAGCCTAGAAGGGAACTGGCTCTCAGGTGTAGCTATATCTCATGAAGTTACATACAAGTATAAAAACGAATGTCATATTTTTTCGGACATTATAATACCCGCTTATCCCGGGTTATAGCTATACAACCCTCAACTTGATAATCTGTCAGTTCCTTTCTGGAGCCAGTTCCTTTCTGAGCATTATATCCTTACCCCTCTAGCCACATGTGGCTAAACAACAAGAAAATAAGCTTTTTTCAAGCAAAATTTATTAATCAAAAGCCATTTCCACACTATGGTATCACTCCGCAGACCGCAGTGTGGTGCATAAAATTGATTGGTCGCGGCGTCCAGTTGGCTCGCACTGGCCAACTATAGTTGCCGTATTCAATAATTGTACAAAATAACATGATTACATACATAAAACGCGCCTTGACCTAGTCCTAGTCTACAAGTTGAACTAACGGCGTCATGTCATACCTAACTCCTTTAGATAACAACGCCTGAGGGCACCCCCGAATGGGGTACGAACCTTGGCTCAGGGCGTTACCGGGGGAGGGGGAAGACTTTGTACGAGTTACGACTAATTGGGGGCGGTCGGATTACTAATGGCAGGTAGGGCCGCTTGAACGGGACGAGACTGAGTGGGACGTCGCGGCGGTCCTCGCCGTCGAGGACGGTAGCGTGATCGGTTGTGTGCAACTCCTGGCTTTGTTAGGATGAAAACCATACATAGTATTTATTTACTACCGGACCGTGTTCAAAACTTTATTGACAGCCCAGCACAGTTGGTTATGACCCTAACTATCAATCAGCACGCCACAGGTCGTGGGTTCGATTCCCGTCCAGAACAAACATTCGTGTGCATGAACATGTCTGTTTGTCTGTATACATAGTTCGAAAGTTAAAAATTACGCACCATATAAGGGAGGATCAAATCGATTAGGGATGTTAAAACTTTTTTTTTTTAATTTTTGAATGTTTGGGTCACCGACTTACATAATATGTGTTCCAAGTTTCAACTCAATCCAGTCCAGTATTTTCGGACAGACAGACAGACGCACGAGTTATCCTATAATGGTTCCATTTATTTTCTTTTGAATTACGGATCTAAACTAAACTAAACATTGTGAACTAAACTATAACATATCTTTTTCGTTGTACTAACAGACGAAAGGATTCGTCAACAAAACTATCTAAACCCAGCGTATATTCGCGATTTGACCCGTGTTCCAGCCTTCGTCTTTCTTTTACGCAGTAACGAAACAACGGATCGACGTGATTTTTGCCATAGAGATAGTTTATATACCGGAGAGTTACATAAGCTACTTTTTATCCCGGGAATAGGGGTAAAACCGCGAGGGTTAGCTGGTAAATTAAAAATCAATAACCCTGTAAACATCGCACTTAGACTTAGGTCGGTGCCCTGCCTGTGGCGGTTCGGAAAATCGTTACTTACCCTTCAAAATGTGTAGAGAAAATCGTCAGGATCAAAATAGGTAACGTGGGATGTTTTCAATTTTTCCCTAATTCATATGATGCCGGCACATCACATGCACATGAATCTAGTTGGTGTATTAGTTTCAGATATCTGGCAAATATTTGACGGTATATTTGGCAATAAGTTTGCCAAATATACCTGGCGATTATGCTAAATACATTGTAATGTATGACGAATTTTCACTCAAGATAAGCTTGCGAGAATCATTGCATCGCATTTGACGGGCCAGTAGGCGCAGTTGGTTAAGACACCACCTATTGCGCCGCAGGTGGTGGGTTCGATTCCCATCCAGGACAAACATATGTGTGCATGAACATGTCTGTTTGTCCTGAGTCTGGGTGTAATTATCTATATAAGTATGTATTTACAAAAAAAAAAGTAGTATATGTAGTATATCAGTTATCTGGTTGTCCATAGTACAAGCTCTGCTTAGTTTGGGATCAGATAACCGTGTGGGAAGAACGTCCCAGGATATTATTATTACTATTATCGCGAAGGCATGATGGAGTTTGTTAATCTCTGTAATATTGTAGTTTGTAATGTTGCGCGTGTGTTTCTATTTTCTTTTCTTTTCTTTTCTTTTCTTTTCTTTTCTTTTCTTTTCTTTTCTTTTCTTTTCTTTTCTTTTCTTTTCTTTTCTTTTCTTTTCATTCCTTTCTTTTCTTTCTTTTCTTTCTTTTCTTTCCTTTCTTTCCTTTCTTTTCTTTCTTTATCAAGGTAATTGTAGGGTGCGAGCCACGATATTGGCCACGGCATTCGACGTCACAACCGATTATCAGCGCAAGCAAAAATAAAATCCCTCAGTAAAACCACGAAACGAGTGCTATTCGTAAACAACAGGCGATTATTTTACAAGAATGTTTACTTGTCTGATTACCTACTTACTATTCCCTTGTTGGGATTAAGTAAACCTACTGAATATTTATCATAATGTATTGATGTAATCTAGGTAGTACATTATTGAGTTACTACTTAAGAGGCTGTAGGCGTATGAATAATAAGTATATATGTAGGTTTAATCTATGTTTATATTTTATTAAAAATAGCTTATATGTTATTCCAGTCTATGAGCTATCATTATATGCCAAGCTTCATGAAAACATTATTTATTTTTATTTTGGGACTTAGATCAAACTGGAATAAAATATAATATAAAAAACCCCAAAAATTTGGGAAGTCAGAAATAAGAAAATACCAACTACCTTAACCATTTTTTACCAAACTAAACTTCAGCAGAGAATTTATAAAAATAAATACTAGTTACTCATAGACTGACTGAAGTTACATACAGACTTATAATTATTATTTTTTTACTAAGTGTTGCCTGTGTTTGACCACAATATGGCCGTGGTCAGTGATGATGTGGCCGATGGTGGTAAGCACACTAAGCCTAGAAGGGAAGCCTATTAATATTTACCTCCACCATTAATCCCCATAACTTTTAAATCACTTACTTTATAAATATGCTGTTAGGTATTACAGTTATTAGTTAAGAGACCATCATTAATATAAATATTAATATTAATGAACTTTCTGCTCTTGTTTTGTTGTTATTTTTAACCGACTTAAAAAAAAGGAGGATTATCAATTTGGTTATGTATGTTTGTCCATGCATAACTTTTTTATTTATGAACCAATTTTAATAATTCTTTTTGTGTTTGGTTCATTAAAGCTCCAAGGTGGTCCCATTTTGATTTGGTTGTCTTTGAAGGAGGTTTTACCCTTTTGTTATTTTTTTTGATTATTGTTAAATAAAAGGGTATACAGCTGCCTGTACTGAAGTAGATGGCAAGCAAAGAATTTTCATATTTAACTAAGCATGTTGACTCAAGATGATTTCAGTACTGCAGTGGAAAGGCATGTTTCATGCATCTTAAAAAAAAACTAAATTCAAAAACTAAACAAGCCTGAAAAAATACTCACCGGTATAAGAAGTAGAGCTGTACGAATCAGCAGACGATGCCGATAAAGACCGGCTTCTGTATCTAGCAGATTTTTTTAGAGCGCCAGATTTCCCGCGTTGACCTTCGAATTTGCCCGCCGCTCCTTCAGTAGTACCTCCTCGCACTTGACCAGGATCCGTGACAGGACTGTCGCTTGGCACATTAGCACCAGCTACACTTTCCTTCCGCAACTGATTTGGCTCCCCATGACCCTCAGACATTATATTTTATAAATTATCCAGTTGGGTCTTTTCTAGATAGTAAAATTACGATTTATATTTTTTAATAACCGTTTTTAAGGAAATTGGCAAAATAGAGACGTAGTTCTATTATTTTTCTGTTTGTTTTTTAATGTTCACGCAAGTATTTTGGGTGGGGGACTAAAATAAAAATATCAATAATAAAAACAGCAGCAAAAACAACCGCAGTGACGATTTAATTACAATGCGCGGTGATTGATACACATCACTGTTAACAGTTTATTTTTAAAGATGGTATATTTCTATATCGTTATCGCTTTAAGCATTTGTAACGATAAATTGGTTTATTAAAGCCGAAAATTGCAATTTATTCAGTCCGCCCGATCTGAAATGTTGCACCCTTCTCCCATTACTTCACCCCCGTAACTGAAATGTCATTTTTTCGATCGGCTTTTTGCGTTATAGCTTGATACCGTTAAGAATCGAAATTAACCGGTAAAATGTCCATACATTAAGTAATTTATGTATAGTCAAAAGATATCGTAAAGCGGTACCCGGACATGTGTGGATAGCCCTTAAGCCTATCGAATAGCCATTTTTCGGCAGTCTTTGTTGCAAGATATTTGTTAAAAATATATGTTAAACTAAAGAATATATGACGAAGAATGAATTTTTCCCTTATTTAGGCCATCCAAATAACTTGAAACTATTAACATACATTTTGAGATCTAATAGAAAGGGAATAGCTTTTTTACTTTAAAAAAAAGGCTTAAGTTTTATTTAAATAACATAAAACCGTCCTTTTTTACTAAAATTTTATTGATCGATTTACTTGATCTCAAATGTGCATTTACATTATTTAACTCTGTGAGACTGACCACACTGATTCCCAATTTTATGAGTGCCTAGCTGTTTCGCGCGGTTGCACTCGCGTTACCGGGATAAAAAGTTGCCTATAACCTTCGGGAATAAAGTTTTCTATTAGTGAAAGAATTTTTCAAATCGGTTCAGTAGTTTCGGAGCCTATTAAATGCAAACAAACAAATAATCAAATCTTTCCTCTTTATAATATTAGTATAGATTATAGTATAGAAGTATAGATAAAACGAAAAGATTGTGAACCATGTTGGTAAGTGCAGATCCGTTCAGATTTTGACAGTTTAACGTGGATGTATTATAAACTATCGTAAATGAATACGACATTATTTTGGGCGGTATGGTGCAATTTACAGTATATCGCCGTTTGCAATCATATTTTGTGAACTGACGGCGCTTACAATCATATGGTGATATAGAATACTTTATTGAAATATGGTTATAAAAGTATTTCAAAATATCAAAACATTTTCAAATTATTTGAATCGGTAAATTCGGTTATTGTCTATGAAACATTGAACCAGATGGTACATCACTATAATCGCCAATATGGAAGTGAAACGTATGACAACCGCTGCGCGAACAAACAACTAGGAAATAAATAACTCACAAATTCGTTTTATCATTAATCTTGGTAAGTAAACTTTGAATAATCATAATCTATAATAGTTAATCCGTATATTTTACAACAATACGTTGAGTGAACATGTCTTAAAGTTCGTGAAAACAATGATAAAATTCTCTTCGCCGATTTTACCGGCACACAAAGGCAATTATTTAAGATAAAATGCTTTTTAAACAACATTTACGGGTTATCGATCATAAACTTATTATTATTAACATATGCCCAACTGTTATAATTTAGATCTTAACCTTAAAAGTAAAAAATATAGTGTACCAATTTTTTTTTGAATCGCGTAGCATATTCGTTTTATATGTCATTCATTGTTTAATTGTCGTTAACATATTACATTTTGCACCTTATCGGCCTTGAATAAGTGTGAAACAATCATATTTTTTATCTATTTACGCGTCAATATTGTGTTTCAGTGATAATATATTGTAAATACATGTATTTTTAACAGTTGTTTACCAATGACAGCTCTCAAGGTAATCCAAGTCATAATCTAAGTCTGTGTACAAACGGCAGAACATGCTCACCGTCGTTTCGTGGCATAGTTTACAATACATAATTTTGTAAAAAAAAAAACAAAAAAAAATATCTATTTTGCATTTATGACTTAGCTTAGTAATAACAAGTATGTATGATGTCATTTGACCTGTAACTTGTTTTTTTTTTATATGTATTTTGCCAGCAAATTGAATATAAAACTTAACAAATACTACTAATATTATAAATGTGAAAGTTTGTGAGTATGTATGTTTGTTACACTTTCACGCAAAAACTACTGAACGGATTATGGATGAAATTTGGAACACAGATATTTTATAACCTGGATTAACACATAGGATACTTTTTATCCCAGGAAAACATAAGAACCCTCGGGAATGCGGGTGAAACCGCGGGGCAGAATCTAGTATTCCATACTAGATTCTGACTTCCCCCTCCCCATTCAGCCATACTAACTGAAACGTAATAAAATAACTCCATTCTCCAGTTATAATATAATGTCGACACCGGGCCGCGGTCGTGGCTACACGGGGCGGCACCACTTGCGAGAACCGAGACCAGGAGACGACCACTCCGAGGAACTGGATGCCGTGAGGACCCTCGCCGAGCTCAGTCCCAGATCTACAGGTGAGAAATTACTGCCTTTTCGGCCTGTTTGAAAATCTCACCGTGGTCAGTGATGATGTGGCTGCTGGGGGTAAGCATACAAAGCCTAGAAGGGAACTGCCTCTCAAGTGCAGCTGTTGGAACATACTGGAAAGGGCTTGGTGACAGATTTTCATCTTGAGGATGGTAGCCAACCAGGCGGGTACTACAAAGTACCCTACACTCCAAGTTTCCTCACGATGTAGGACTTGGTCTCGGCATTCGACGTCACTACCACTGAGCTGTCATCACCTTAAATCATGTTGGGGCCTTCAGCCGCTTTCCCGAGGGATCTCATGTTTTCCCCAATATGCTATTTCGGGGTACAATCTATAAGTTTAAGCTAAGTTTCTTGAGAAACTGTTCAGTACTTTTTTGCTGCGTGGAAGAGTAATAAATGTCTTCACATAGATACAAACTTTCACATCCTACTAATATTCAAAGTGTGAGATCCTCACACCCTTTCATTTCATATGTCACACAATATAGTTTGCAAAACTTTTTTTCTTTAATTTTCTAATTTATCCCCCAAAAGTGGCCCCCATGTTTGAAATTAATTTATTTCCATTACACGTCCATGTTTGGGTCTTACATATGTGTACCAAATTTCAACTCAATCCAGTCTAGTATTTTGGGACAGACACACTATCACTCGTGTGTCTGCCTTGTTCTACAAGGGTTCCCATGAGATCTAGAACCCTAAAAATAGGTAAGGTTGCAAAAACTTATTTATGTTTTACGTCACTCCATTATGTGAACTAAGAACAAAAGAACACCTCATTTTCTCATGACATATATTAACAATTACATTTTCAATACAATAATGGTTAACATACAAGCTATAGAAAATATTTTGTCAATAGAAAAGTTAAATGTTTCTAACTAACCGTTTCTCAAACTTTTTACACGATTACGGCGAAGCTAAAAGGAGGATTGTGGTTTTGATCGTTGTGGGTCTATGTGACGTCACATTAAATTGAATATGGCGCCCTCTATCGCAAACTCGTCAACAATTTTTTTGATTAAGTTTCGTTTCCAAATATAGTGCAAACAAAGGTATTAAAGTGGCAATTAAGAATGAACGAAAGAAAAATATTTTATTTAAATTACTGTGTTTGACAATCTCACCGTGGTCAGTGATGATGTGGCTGCTGGTCGTAAGCACACAAAGCTTAGAAGGGAACTGGCTCTCAAGTGCAGCTGTCGGAACAAATTAAATGTATCTTATTTATTAATTAAAAATTCTCATACAACCTATCCAAACTTGCTCGACAAAAATAAATAAATAATCAAACAAATTGGTAATTCAAACTCAAAACTCATTTATTCAGTGCAGGCCCAGATAATGCACTTATGAACGTCTAAAGTTACAAAATAATGACTCTACCACCGGTTCCACACACACTTACACTTAGAACACTCCGGCAAGAAAATCAGCAAGGCTTATTTCTTTTATGAATCTTTCTTTTGAATTTATGTAATTACGTTGTTTTTTTTAATTCTCTAGATTAGCGCATTTAAATGTCCATAGTAACACATTTATGCTTGTAACTCGCCATTTAATTGATGTTTAGGGTTCCGTACCCAAAGGGTAAAACGGGACTGTATTATGTCACCTGGCTGTATCTCATGAACCGTGATAGTTAGACAGTTGAATTTTTCACAGATGATATAATTATATTTCTGATGCCGCTATAACCACAAATACTAAAAAAACAGAATAAAATAAATATTTAAGGGGGCTCCCGTACAACAGACATGATTTTACTGCCGTTTTTATAGATTATGGTACGGGAACCCTTCGTGTGCGAGTCCGACTTGCACTTGGTTATTAAGAACTTAGCAATCAGTAAAACTTCTCACATACGACATAAAAAAGAAACTAACACCCCTAAAACCCCCCACACTTTTCAGCACACGACCAAAAGAAAATTCTAAAAGAAATAACGTTAATAACAAAAAAGTTGAACACCAAAGAGACAGTCACGTCCCCGATTGCAGATACTACGCGCGAGAAAGAGACGAAAGACATGGAGAGAGAGAAGGAAGACAGGCCTGCTGATGGGAAAGAGGGTAAACAGTTAGAAGAGGACACTACAATTAAGGAATTACTGCATATTGACGAACAGTATGCACCGCTGCTGAGTTTGGTGAGTTTTCTTTTTTCAGCATTATATTTGTGTATTTGGCAAATAATTGTAGCGACCCCTGTCAGCTACATAGTTCAGACACCGATGGATAGATGGCGCTGCCAGATAACAACATTATCTACGTACAACCTAAATCGCGCTAGTGGAGTTTGTTCGCGCATTCGCATATACAGGTTTAACATTACTTCGCAGAAATTGATCATTATAAGCGACACTATGAGATGGAGCAATAATACAGGCTGTGTTTTTTTTCAAAAAAAAATCATCAGGATTCCAACATCAACAGTTGAAGGGCGGTCCCCAGCCTGGCGGAAGATCTTCTCTTTTCAATGGAGGAATCATCCACATTGTTCCTCCATATAATCACCATGTGTAGACATGGTTCTCGAGTGGTGACCACGAACCGGAAGACGCAGCGTGGGCAGGCCCCCCACAAGGTGGCCGATCTTGTGAGGGTCGCGGGCAACCTGGATGCGGGTAGCGCAAGACCGGCCATCGTGGAGATCCTTGGGAGAGGCCTTTGTCCAGCAGTGGACGTCTTTTGGCTGACATGATGATCACTATCACTACATAGTATAAAACAAAGTCGCTTCCCGCTGTCTGTCCCTATTTATGCTTAGATCTTTAAAACTAAGCAACGGATTTTGATGCGGTTTTTTTTAATAGATAGAGTGATTCAACAGGAAGGTTTATATGTATAATACATGTATAATATAGTAGAGAAAAACTGAGAAAAGTCGGGGCGGGTCGCTAGTGGGGATATAAAAAAGAAGAATGTTATTAAGTAGCATGTTTGTTTTTCAGCTAGAACAATTCTCACCAGGCGAAGATGGCATACAGTTCAATAGAAAATTGAGACACTTTGAGACCACAGTCACTAACATGTGCCCCGATGAGACGAGGCTGCAGTGAGTACATTTTATATACTGGACTAGCTGACCCGGCAGACGTTGTCCTGAGAACAAAAATAAAACTTGGACCTACCTACCTATCCCTACCTACCTTCCCTACCTACCCCAACCTACCCTTACCTTCTCCTGGTTCTAAGCTACCATTAAATCAGTTCAGCCGTTCTTTAGTTATAAATACTGTAACTAACACGACTTTCTTTTATATATATAGACGAGATTTTTCACCATCTTGAAGTTTCCAGGGAACAGGTACCATCAACAAAGTTGAAGCATGATGATTTTGAAACCTTTTCGCTTGCAGTCAGTTATCATAGTTCCCCCTGTCCATTGTTGTAAAAACCATCTCTTGTAAAATCATTTGTTTAGACAATTTTTATGACAAGTGCATTTTTTTGGTTATATTGTGTGAGGCACAGGTACCCGCTGGTCACTGCACACAAAATACACCCTTGAGGTGTTCATGCTTCAATTTTGTTGATAGTACTCATGATTATAAATAATTTTTACTATAGGACCAACCCGGAAATCACTTGACTTTTTACCACAAATTTCATTCTGTGAAATATGTTGATGATTTCTTTTGTTATTAATCAGTAAATTTAATACTATTCTTGTCACAAAACACACGTCGACAAACTTACGACTTATAATTGTACTGCAATTAGCAAACCAACTGCGCCAACTGGCATATCTATCTATATACTAATAATAAAGCTGAAGAGTTTGTTTGAACGCGCTAATCTCCGGAGTTACTGGTCCGATTTGAAAAATAGTTTCACTAATAGGAAGCTACATTATCTCCGAAGGTTATAGGCTACTTTAGGCGAGTGGAGCCGCGGGGAACAGGTAGTCAAAGCTTGTGTCGTGTTGCAGACAGGCGTTCTCTAGTTTCCGCGCGGCGGCGCTGCGGTCTGCGGGCGCGGCGCGCAAGCTGGCGGCCGTCGGCGCCTCCTTCACGCGCCAGCAGCGCCAGCAGCTGCTGCGCGGGGCACTACTCAACGTCGTCATGCAGGGGACCTTCTCCAGTCAGTACACTACCACTACACTACACTAGAGTACACTACACTACACTACACTACACTACACTAGAGTACACTACACTACACTAGAGTACAGTACACTACACTACACTACCGTACAGTACTCTTCTTATTACAAGCTTTTATTTACTTTAAATACCTCTGGTATTGCAAACGGCAATAGGCGACGGTAACCACTTACCATCAGGTGGACCGCCTGCTTGCTTGTCAACTTTCTGACATAAAAAAGTGCTTGTACTATGTTAACCCAGGAGATAATGTTAATTTTTAACTTCCAGAACTGGACGTCTTGGAGCGCTCCAATCCACTGTTCTTGATAAATGCTGCTAATCTTATGGGAGACTATTTCGCAGGTGTGTTTTTATTTTATTACAATAGCACATGTTTACCGTCAGCAGCGCCACCTACCGGCCCCAATAGGCTAGTTGATAGTGTCAAAAATAAATGACCAAACACTAATCAATGCATAAAACATGTAAAAACACGTGGAAACATCAAATATGTTGTACATTTAATGCTTTGTATGATTTTTAATTACCAGTAGAACCACTAAGAGTAGATCATTTGATGCTGTGAAACTATGACGTCATAGTGTAGTATTCCATACAAAATTCCTTATAAACTATCGTTTTGACATTTATGAAAAAGTAGCTGATTTGATATGTCAGGAGACTACCCTATTGTGTTTTCAAACCATCCAGGATCCCATTGAAATATAAACAAAATTTCATCCAAATTGGTCCAGCCATACAGAATAATTATATATTAAGGTGGAGGCTTCGGTTGGGGCGTTAAATTCAAATTTTATCACGTTTTTTCAGTAAATATAATACCATTCTTGTCGCAAATAACATGTTGATAACTTACGACCTATAACTGAGCTGCAATTAGCAAAAAACGTGATAAAATTTGAATTTAACGCTCCAACCGAAGGTTTACCCATACGATATATATTTTTAGGTTCCACCCTCAAAAGAAAAGAAGGAACTCTTATAGGTACTCTGATTTAAGAAAGTATAGCAGGTCAAAATGGTATTGAAGTATATATCTATAATTAATAAATCTGAAGAGTTTGTTTGAACGCGCTAATCTCCGGACTTATTGGACCGATTCGAAAAATTCTTTCACCAATAAGAAGCTACATATCCCCGAAGGTTATAGGCTACTTTATCCCGGGAACGCGAGTGAAACCGCGGGAGAAAGCTAGTAAATATTAAATAAGTGTTTTTTTGTATAATTTCAGAGGCTCGTCTATGCAATGGTAATAAGGTGCATATACTAGCGAATCCACTGCTTCGGTATATGCGAGCGTTGCTGGCCAGCGACGATATACGAGCACACCGCAGTCTGGCCACACAGGTACAACTATCTAAAATCTATATATCGACGTTGAAGTGAGAAGAACTCCTATGTGCATAAACAGAATTTTACAGAAAACTAAAAAAACATTACATTGCTATTCGTTTATTAGGAGCTATTACCAGAAAATTTTATGCACAATTGCATAATAGTTATTGTCGGTAATCAATAATTCGTTAAAAAAATAGAAAATAAATTTAGCTGTTCTTGCCAGCTCACGCAAACGATTTTTTTAAGTCTATCTATGTAAAAAACTCGAAATCTCCAAAATGTCAGTTAGGAGTTCTTGTCACTTCACCGTCGATATATATAAAAGAAAGTCGTGTTAGTTACTTCAATTATAACTCAAGAATGGCTGAACCGATTTAGCTGAAAATTGGCACGGAGGTAGTTTAGAGCCAGGAGAAGGACATAGGATAGGTAGGGGTAGGTAGGGTAGGTAGGTAGATAGGTAGGGGTAGGTAGGGTAGGTAGGTAGTGGCAGGTAGAGGTAGATAGGAGTAGGTAGGGATAGGTTTGTAGGTCCCAGTTTTATTTTTGTTCTCAGGGCAGGACAACGTCTGCCGGGTCAGCTAGTTATAAATAAACTAAACGAGCTATTAGTATGTAGGGATAAACTACTCAATACTCAATAATTTATTGCATCATATGTACTATCGACAAAGTTGAAGCATGATCATCTTAAAGGTGTATTTTGTGTGCAGTGACCAGCCGCTACCTGTGTCTCACACAATATAACCAGACAATGCGCTTGTCATAAAACAGTAGATTGTCATTGTCAGTAAATAGTCTAGACAAAAGATTTTACAAGAGACCGTTTATTGTCAACAATGGACAGGGCGAACTATGATTACTGGCTGCAAGCGAAAAGGTCTCAAAACTGATCATGCTTCAACTTTGTTGATGGTACAACTATCTAAAATTATAACTAAACTAAACGAGCAAATTATTAGTATGTAGAGATAAACTAGTCTAACATGGCGCTCTCCAAATGACATTTTCAACGTGTGTAGTGACATCGTTGCCAAACAGTCAGTATGTAGTAGTAAGTATTCGTCGAGCAGCAGCCGTCCTCAGTACCTCCCTCACTAGCAGCGCCGTCGGTCAAGTAGTGGCAAGTAGTGACAAGTAGTGGCAAGTAGTGTCAAGTAGTGGCAAGTAGTGCCAAGTAGTGGCAAGTAGTGACAAGTAGTGGCAAGTAGTGACAAGTAGTGGCAAGTAGTGACAAGTAGTGACAAGTAGCCGACCGCGCGACACTCGGCGCGTGCCATTGCCATACAGTACGTCGCAGGCACATAGAGTACTACTCATGACGAGGCCGCTAGTATAGCGTCTTCTATTCTATCTAACTTCCGATTACAAAAAATATCCAATATATAAATTGAACTCGTTGATTTGGTTCGTCATTTTGAAAATAAAACAGTCTGTATTACTGCTTCATCACATTGGTGCCGATTCTGTTGTTTACGATCTAAATAAATTTAAACTCACTATATCTCTTTCTAATAGTAAATATAAGAAAGGGATGCAAGATATTTTAGTCCTGTCAGTTTAATCCGATCACACATTTCAACGTGAATTTAAGCGCGATCTTTATTGGTCACGACTATTTACCCGTACATTACGACGGCATTAAACTGCCAGCATTAAAAATGTTCTATCTTTTTTCAATAAGGTTAAAATGACTTGTCTAATATTAGTTAAGTTCGTAAACAACAGAATCGGCACCAATGTGTCTTTTATAAAGATATATTTCTAAGAAGTCTCGTGTTTGTCGGAAACGGCTCTAACGATTTGTATGAAATTTGATATTTAAATAAGATTTTTTTTTTAGGCGTCTTTTCTTGATATAGGATTAGCTATTTTTGATATTAACCCATTATAGGCAGGTGTCAGAAAACCATACTTTAGTGCGATTTACATCATACTTGCTATCAGTACCGGCGTTAGGGTAGGGCGCGGTAGGGCGATCGCCCAGGGCGCCAGATGTAAAAGGGGCGCCAGGCCCACCTTTATTTCCGGTCGCTCATGAGCGAGTCCTGCTATCTCGAGTCTAAATAAATAAATAAATTCTCAAGTCTAAAGATAAAATGGCTTAAAATCCCTTTCTCGCCCAGGGTGCTGGTAGAGCTAAAACCGGCACTGCTTGCTATGTGTCTTAAAATCATAATTATCTTTCCAGTTAATGCAAAACGGCAGAGAACTGCTATCGGTACTGGCTCAGGAGCTGGACGAGCTGTCCATATCCATTCGTCTCCGACTCCTCACCCCACCACCAGTAAGTATAATATGGTTACTTCTCTCAGCCGATCTTTGCCTCAACAAATTCCTACCTCTACCGAACACACTGCAACAGTTCTACGCAGCACACTTAGAGCTGACATCAGACGAGAACTACAGCGAAGTCAGCTACGGATCCTGGAAGAAGAGTCCAGAAAAAGATGGATACAAGTCTGATTCAGACGCAAGCCTTATAGAGAAAGTTCAAAACGTATCGCAGTTGAGTTTGAACAATGATGATGATAGCAAACCGAAGTTAAGGCCTATTTTGGGTGCTGGAGCTGGTCTCCTAAGACAGGAACAGGCCCTGAACGTGAGCCAGGAGACATTTGATACGTGGACCACGAAGAATACCTTGAGCAAGCGATATGATCTAAACTCTTGGCGGCAAGCTGAAGATGAAGTTGAGGAAACTGAACCGGTGTTCAATCCAACGGTTCTGCCACCCAATTTGCAGCAATTCCCTGTGACAGTGCCAGATTACCCCCCACCTACACCAAGGTTTAATTACCCGGAGAATTTTCCCAATTACTTGCAGCAGGGAGACGGGACATATATACAGAATCAGTTTAGTACTCCTGCCCCAGTTCATACGTCCCAGGGTGATTTCGTACCCCAGTATACTGATAGGCAGCCACCTTTACCAGAAAGGGTTAACAGTGAAGTTCAAAAAAATAGCCGACGTCCCATAGAAAATTGGCGCAAAGAAAAGGATGTCATAGAAGACCCAAATAAGAGACAAAAGAGTTGGACACGTCAGAAATCCAACGACAATATAAATGAAGAGGAAAATGAAGAGTTCAAAGAGAGATCTGTGTCGAGGAATCGTGAAATAAGGCCGAGGCTTAATAGGCGCAATAGTGATGTACCCGAGTCTAGTGAGGCGAAAACACCGCCCCGTAGACACGTTAGTGATGTGCCGAGGAACCATAAATACTGGGATCACGATGATAGATGCGATAAAGACTATAATAGTTAGTGATCATAGATTTTGTGTGTCTTACGTGGGCGTTGATATGTTTTTTTTTTTTTCAAATGTCTATGGAAATTTTAGTGAAAATTGTGTTCATACATAATAAGGAGGGTTTTTGTAAACAGTGAATTGATAGTCTTTGAAAGTGAAAATAGGGAATTACTATAGTCGATCGTCAATATTAACTACATACTAATGTCATAAATGCGAATGTGAGTGTATGTTTGTTATTTCACACTTAAACGGCTGGATCAATTTTGATGAAATTTGGTATGGAGGTAGCTGACACTCTGGATTAATATATAGGCTACTTTTTATCCCTCAGGAACGCGGGAAGCTGGTCATTATATAATCAAAATTGAGAATGGATGGATTTGACATTATTTTTTTTAATGTTTGTAATTGTCCGAATAAAGTTATCAGGGAAAATGAAAAGTAGCCTATATCCTTCTCCATATCAGGCTATCTGCCTGCCAAAGTTCATCGCGATCAGTTCAACAGTTTAGGCGTGTAAAGGTAACAGACAGACAGTTACTTTCGCATTTAAAATATTAATATAGATTGACTATCGACTCTAAACATTCCTATTTGTCACTAAAAGCTGGTAACACTATGAAATATATTTGAAAATGAACCTAATTATCATTTCTATTGGGTCTTATATGGCTCGAAAAGGCCATATCAACTGCCTAGACACTTCGCAAGTAAAAACAAGAACTGTGAAATTACAACCCTACCTAGGGTTGTCAAAATAGTGAAATTTAAAGTGCTAGTGCGTCGGACACTTAATTTTTATAAAAAAAAAAGTATGTAACATTTTCTAAATCCATAAGTTATTATTAATAATAGTTATAATATTAAAATTCGTTCAAATATAGTTAAAGCTTTGTTTGAATTTAATCTACAAAGGATATTAAACCTTAAATCAAAGGAATAGAGTACATTTCGGCTCAGTATTATTGGTATCGTATCCTGATACGCAAAAGTAGACTTTATCCCCTTAATTCAAGGTATATATTCCACTGTACGTGTTAAAGATAGATAAGTTAGTCTACATTTCCTGCATACGTATTTATTTATCTCAACATTAGACGCTCTTGTGTTACTCGTCTGGAATATGACAGCATCTCAAGCGCCAGCTCAACTTTGAGATCATTAAATGCGAGTGAAAACATAATAAATTAATTTGAAACTATTGTAGGAACATAATTTAAAATAATATATACCTACACATGTATTATGAACAACTTTTATTATGGGACTTACTCTGAAATCGAAAAAAACTGGCCAAGCTTGAGTCGGACTCGCTCACGAATTCATTATTTTATCATATTTGTTTAAGAAATGCCATAATAATTTTTTACGGTTCCATACCTCAAAAGGTAAAAAAAGGAATCCTTATAAGATCACTCTTTTGTCCGTGTCAACACCGATTTTCTCAGAAACGGGGGACCTAGCAAGTTGAAATTTATACCAAATACTGAGGTCTATAGTCCATATTAGGTGAATACAAATCAAGGTCCCGAGTCAACACGATAAAAAGATATTTTTTTTTTTTTTACTATGTATAGGCCTGTGTTTGACCACACTCTCACCGTGGTCAGTGATGATGTGGCCGATGATGGTAAGCACACAAAGCCTAGAAAGGAACTGGCTCTCAAGTGCAGCTGTCGGAACACACTGAAAGGTGCTTGGCGACAGATTTTCAAAAAAAAATGTTTTTCGCGAAAACTTGTTAGTATCAAAATTAGTTAGTTAGGTAATATAGTAGTTTCCGTTGACCTAGAATCATGAAATTTGGCATGAAGCAAGTACTTACAGCACACATACAAGAATAAATCTGAAAATGGCTAATTTGCAGTATTTTTTTTTTTTTTTTTTTTTTTTTTTTTTTTTTTTTTTTTTTTTTTTTTTTTTTTTTTTTTTTTTTGAAAGGACTAAAGTTGGTAGCCTCTGATGGCTGCTCCAACCTTACCGGACAATCGGCGAGCGCAGAGAGCTCTCAGCCGGATAACATTTAGGTAACAACGCCTGAGGGCACCCCCGAGTGGGGTACGAACCTCGGCTCAGGGCGTTACCGGGGGAAGGGGAGGACTTTGTACGAGTTACGACTAATTGGGGGCGGTCGGATTACTAATGGCAGCTCGGGCCGCTTGAACGGGACGAGACTGAGTGGGACGTCGCGGCGGTCCTCGCCGTCGAGGACGGTAGCGTAGTCGGTTTTGTGTAGTGTGTTGTGTACTTTTACGGGTTTCGTCAGCTTCGATCTGAGCTAATGTTATGGGGTCATCCGGCTCGCTGAGGGCTTGCCTTGGTCTAAGGATACGGAGTATACGAGAGGGCGTGTACGTTGCGGCTTTCACTATAAGAGGGTTGCGGTGATTAACGGCGGTATTGAAAAATCTGCGTGAGGCGCGTTTTATAAATTGTTTTAACGTAGGGAGACCTAAATCAATGTGGAGATTTTCATTACGCATGAACCACGGGGCGCCCGTGGCTTTGCGCATGAAACGGTTTTGAATCACCTGAAGGCTATGGATCCGTGCAGGAGCTGCATGTGCGAACACAGTACTAGCATAGGTCATAATGGGGCGGATACACGTGGTATATAGTCTAACCTTGCTTTTGAGGGCAAGTTTAGACTTATGATTCAATAAAAAGTGGAGGCGCCCTAACACAAAGGCGGCGCGCACGCGGACCGCTTTAATGTGGGCATCAAAGGTCAAACGATCATCGAGAATTACTCCGAGATATTTGGCTTGCCTTTCCCAGGGGATTGGTTCACCGAATAGAGTAACTGCCTTTGGAGGGGTGGGGGTACCTCGATGGTAGGGTCTGTAGAATAGGACCGCCTGGCTTTTGACAGGGTTGATTTCGATCCTCCATTTCCGAAACCAGGCGCCTAGGGCGTTAGCCGCGGTTTGGAGGTTCTTAACAATGACTGAGGGGGACTTACTAGAGCAGTAGACCGCGGTGTCGTCCGCAAATAGAGCTAGCTGCACTTTGTCGGTCTTTGGCATATCACTCGTGTAGAGTGAGAATAGCAAGGGAGATAGTACCGAGCCCTGAGGGACACCGGCACCGATGGGGTGAGGGGAGGAGAGTGCGCCTAGAATGCGATATCGAAAGTGGCGATTTGACAAATAATCTCGTAAGATAAGCACGAGTCTATGTGGAACACCTAAGGTGAATAGCTTAAAGATTAAGCCATTGTGCCACACTTTGTCAAATGCCTTCGCGACATCGAAGAATAAGACGCCTGTCATGTTACGCTCTTGGTACTGGGAAGAGATGTGTTCAACAATACGATGTACTTGTTGAACACAAGAATGTTTGGCTCGGAAGCCAAATTGTTCGTCAGGGATGAGATTATTGGCGTGGGCATATGTTTTGAGGCGGATATAGATCAGTCTCTCATACATCTTGCCCAAGACATTTAATAGGCTTATGGGGCGGTAACTGGAGGGCTCGGACCTGGGTTTGCCGGGCTTATGGATTCCAATTACATGGGCCTCTTTCCACTGATGTGGAAAAATATTACAAGAGAGGGCAGCGTTAAATATGGATGTTAGCAGTATTATGAGGTGGGCGGGGAAGAGTTTGATCACTTTGTTAGTGATTTTGTCCGAGCCCGGGGCCTTCCGCGGGTGTAAGTTCCTGATGATCGATTTGACCTCGTCAGGAGTCGCGGGAGGAAGGGGGTCATCCTCTTCGCTGAGAGGGGGGGGTGGCAATGGGAGGGCGGCTCTCCGTTCAACTTCAGAGTTGACTTCCTCCAAATGACTCGGGTCTATCGGGAGGGTACTGGGCGTGCACTGAAACTCTAAGCTTTCAGCTAATTTGCAGTATATTTTTTTATTATTTTCATATTACATGAAAAAAAAAAAAAAAAAAAAATTGCAATAACAAATTTACATTTGCATTTGGAGGATCGACCGTGACGTATGGGAGAATATTTCCTCAATTACATAGTTAAATTTCGAACCCTCGGTGTGCGAGTCAGACTCACCCTTTTCCGGTTTTTTAAAATTATCGAATCGTTGCATTTTCGCGTTCGTTACATATTTTTTCATTTGTGAGATTCCATACTAAATTCTGTACATGTTTTATTTTCATACTATGAAAATTATTCAATAGATCGCTACAAAAATCCTTTGTTACTTATGTAAGTTTAATAATAAACCATGAATTTATTAATAAAATGAACGGAAACACCAAACTGTCGTTATATTTGAAAATAGTAGTTATAACGTAGTTAATAGAGTATATAATAGCACACTTTAATGTTTTCTGTAACTTTATTATGAGTTTATAAATTAATAGCTTCCTCCCCGCGGTTTCACCCGCATTCCTGACGATTCTTATGATTTCCCGGGATACAAAATCCCCTATATGCTATTCCAGTGTATGATTTAACTAATCCGTTCAGTAGTTTTTACGTGAAAGAGTAACAAACATCCATACATCCTCACAAACTCACATCAATACTAATAATAAAGCTGAAGAGTTTGTTTGTTTGAACGCGCTAATCACCAGAGTTACTGGTCCGATTCGAAAAATTCTTTCACTAATAAGAAGCTACATTATCCCGGGAACGCGAGTGGAACCGCGGGGAACAGCTAGTTTATAATATTGGTAGGACTAAGATTTCACCCTCGGTCCCCTATTTTCTAAAGCGAATTTTCGAAAATCTTTTGGTGCCTATTCTTGCCAAGGAATTCACCCTCCAAATCTCAAGTTTCAATCAGTCAATCAGGACATGTAATCATATAATGTGAAGTACTTATTAATAGATGATCGAGAAATCTCTCCACTAAAAAAATTGTACATGCGCCTAAGGGGGGGCAAATCTTATTCCACAAGGCAGCAAACAAGCATACGACCTGATGGTAAGTGGTTACCGTAGCCTATGGACGCTTGCAACACCAGAGATCACTCGAGTGTTGCTAGCCTTGCAAGAATTTCTTCACTCTTGTCACTTTCGTCTCTTGGGTGCACCACGGCGGGGAGCTCATTCCACAACTTGAGCGTCCGTGGTAGGAAGCTCCTTTGGAACCGCACAGTACGACATTTAGTTCACATTTTAGTTCTGTTTCTGCTAAAGGAAGGAAGGGTCCAAGGTTGATATTTCCCAATTTTTTTCATTTGGAATTAGTCCCATAGTAATAATTGTTCATATTTTTTTTGAATTCAAGCCTTCTGAGAATTGAAACTCATAATAGAGTTACAGAACTCGTGATATCTCACAGCTATACAGAGTGATTCTGAATGGGTATAGTAGGCCGAAAGGGCATTGATGTATACCTTATACAGATCATGAAAAAATTGTTTGTGGAAAATATTTATCTAGGATTTTCAAAAAAATATCAATAAATTAGTTAAAATACGCTGCAATGTAAGTCTAACTGAGTATCTATTAGATTACTCGAGTACTTAAATAGCTATTTTGCCCTGTTACTACGTTTGTGCGAGTAGAGTACCAGATATTTTTGCAAAGTTAACTGTCATAACTTCCGTAACGGTAGTCACCTGACATTTTGTAAAGCTACTGATAACGATGCACATCATCATATCAGCTGAAAGACGTACACTGCTGGACAAAGGCCTCCCACAAGGAACTCCACGATGGCCGGTCTTGCGCTACCCGCATCCAGCGGTTTCCCGCGACCGTCACAAGATCGTCGGTCCACCTTGTGGGGGGCCTGCCCACGCTGCGTCTTCCGGTTCGTGGTCGCCACTCGAGAACCTTTCTGCCCCAGCGGCCGTCGGTTCTACGAGCGATGTGCGTGGCAATTCTTCGGGCTATGTCAAATCCGTATCCGTAGAATTCGGGCTAAAATACCATTTCAAAATCCCATACTTTTGAGGAATGCGACTCATTTCACTGGGTAGCAGTGGCGAGGGGTGAAATTATGGCGAGGGTAAGCCGTTCAAAAAAACACCTATAATTTTATAAATACAGTGTATTTTAAACATAATAACAGTGGCTTTGAAATGATGAAAATGTGGGGATTGGGATTTCTAAAAGGTAAGCCGATAGGAATCGGCTTGTATGGACCCTTCGCCACTGCTGGGTGGGTACTATTCATGGTATAGTTACGTTAATGGTCGTTTTTGGGTCACAGGTCCGAACAAAATGCCAGTTTACGTTTCATGATATTGTTAAGTTTGTATAGAAATATTTGTGTGTTGCTTTTTACTGCCTTTTTAAGGTGTACTCTAATGCCCTATACCTAACCAGAATCATCCTGTATATCATGTGTATAAAAATCTTACCTAAACATACTTAATATATAGTTTACTATCACGAAAAATCCATTAAAGATTATCTTGCATTTCTTATATTTGCCATATTTCATATTAACACTTAGCAAAAATTAAAATTTAATAAAAATCTGATTTTATTTCGTATTTATTTGTACTATTTCAATCGAGTTTCAAAAATAGATAATCCTTACATCAAGAATTTAAGATTTATATTAAATCGCATGAAAAGTTTAATTTAATTTGACGCTTAAGAATGCCACGGAAAAATTAACTTAATTCCTTTACGATATCTGATAAATGAATTGGTAATTGTATGATAATAGAAATGCAGCAATAAAGTTTATTTTTCATTGGCAATTCTTCAACTTCAAATAAACACTAGACGCGCTATATAACGCTAACGTTTTTTTAAATCTGATCGGTAGTTCCTTAGAAAAGCCTTCAAACATACAAACTCACTTCTGAGGTATAATGAAAAGAAAATACGAAATACAATCTTAAATATCATTTATTTGCTCAATATGTCTTATACATGACATAAAATATTAATAACATGTGAAAAATACGTGAAAATAGAAAAGGGACGGCAATTGTTTATGTCACTTTCCATACCTATATGACGGTATATGCTACTTGGATAAGATTGTAATGTCACAGAAAATTTATGAATATATTTATTTTTAAGAATTTCTAGATTGTTATTCACTAGCGGTTCCCCGCGGCTTCACTCGCGTTCCCGGAATAAAGTAGCCTATAACCTCCGGAGATAATGTAGCTTCTGAACTGAAGTGTCTAATAATTTAAAACTTTTTATTAAAAATTAATAAAAATCTTAACTCCGGAGATTAGTGCGTTCAAAGAAATAAACTCTTCAAGCTTTATTATTAATATAGATTAAATATTCCAATTTACATATTCGAGTACTTGCGCATGATGAAAAACTAACAAAAAAATACCTTATCCTCCTTTATTTAAAATCCTAGGAATTCCAAGAAATTACTATATTCATACTATACCTGTGACATACAAATCCAAGATGTTCTAGAAATTATTTGTAGGAAACTGGCTCTCAAGTGCCGCTGCTTGAGAGTGATTGGGTGCCAGTCGGGTACTAAAGTACCCTACACACAACTATTAATAAAATAATAGTTTGCATAATATAAAATTTAGTTTATTTTTTCATGTAATGAAGTTATGAAATAAAATTTTAATTGTTAAGTAGAATTTAAGTTAGGAAAAGAATTAACAAGCCAGTGTTAAGAAATGGGATTAATAAAAAAAACTTAAATTATATACTTTATTTATTGTATTGGTACCTTTTTTTGGTAAAAGATTATATATGTTACCGGAAATGTATGAAACATAGGAATTGTACACAATTCCTGTGTATTTCTCCTAGGAAATTTTATTTCAATAATGATACTAGGAAATATATAAATTCTATTGAAAAAAAATAGGTTGGGGTTATTTTTTTTATTTTGCATAAATTTGAAAGTATTCGCACAACAATTTAATTTCACTTACAACCCCCCAAATACCGCTATCTTTACAAATATCCCGAATGTAATACTCCTAGGATTTCCTAGGAAATGTATACAATGACGGATTAGATACTTTTCCGTTAACATATACATAATGTAAGGATGCAGTACATGATTCTGGAGCCGTCAGCGTTAGAATTACTTAGAATACAGATGGTGACTAAAAAATATAATTAGTCTGTCAGTTAGATTACCAAAAAATATTGGACACAATATATTTTCTTTAGTTCCGAACAAAAAATAACGAAGATACAGTGCGTTAAAACTTTTTACAGAGAAGTCACAAGCCCCCACTCCTGAACATTAATACGCCTTATCCTTGTAATTTTTTATTGTTTCGATAAAATAAAAAAATACGTATCCGATATTTCTTTTTAACCTCACTGACGGACTAAACAGAATTAATTATTTTTCATCATCATCACTATTTAGACTTTTTATAAAGTTAATTGTCTGCTGTAAACAGTTGATCGGCCGCTTATTGAAATTTAAAATGCAATTTGATGTGAAAACATTTTTTTTTAAATGGCGTTGAGCGTAAAATTCGTTAAAAAACCGACGCAAATTTCAAAAGCCGAGTTCAGAACCATCTACCGAATCCATATTGTCAATGTACACCCTCCCTGTTTATAGGACTGTAGTGATTAAGCAGGATCCGTCTCGTTCTTCCGTACATAACGTCACGAGTTAGAAAGAGACAGAACTGTTAAATAAAACGTGGGTGTAAGGTATCTGGTTGTCCATAGTACAAGCTCTGCTTAGTTTGGGATCAGATAACCGTATGTGAGAGTGTAAGGCTGAGATTTATAGCGCGTGCTTAGACTGCTCAGACTTAACTTAGGGTATAAACCTACGTAATAAAGTAAATATTTGTGTGTTTTAATTTGTTGCAAAGATTTTGGTAAGTCGTCGATTAGGTGCCCTTAGACCTTGCTTAGCACACACTCAGAGAGATTCGAAAATTGCATTTTAAATACAGACTTTGTACGATAAAGTCTTAGCAAAGTCTAAGTACGCTCTATAGATCTCAGTCTAAGAGTATTAAGATCTCATAATACCAATATGATAAATTAAGTTATTTTAGGTATTTCCCAAAAAGCTCGGGACTGTACCTGTTTTAGAACAATGATGAAATATTGTTTAGAATTATAAATTTACGAAATTGTCATACCCGAATACCGAGCAAGCGATCAGTAAATAAACCAGGATAATTCGGTCTTGAGATATTGCATCATAGAACTCAAATCAAAGTATCCATGAGCGTAGCCAGGATTCTGTTAGGGGGGGAGGGTAGGTAGTATTTTCTGTACTGTACCTACATCAAGATAAATTACACTAATTCAATTTACAATAATCATTAATTTTGAATAAACAAAGCTTTATAAGCTTACTTAACTAAGGGTTTTACGAACCCACTCTGGTTGGGTCATCTTTATGGTAAGGTTGTTGCAGCCATAAGAAGCTACCAACTTTAGTCCTTTAAAAAAAAATTGAGCTTCAAGAAATTTCAGCTAAAATCTGTTTGCTGTAATATCAGATTTAGTAAAAATCCTTATTATATTGGAACCAGAGACAGTTTGAAAAAGCGACAGACTCGGGATATTTATCCGTAATGGTGGCCCTGCCAGGTAGTGTTTCACATTCAAATGCAACGCACATTTTTACCTAACTGACCCAGAAGCAGGTAATATTTTTCAATGGGAACTTTACAGCGAATTGAATTATAACATCGATTATAGAACGCCGTGTATAAAACATGCTCGATTTTCGGATATGTCCGCAAAACCACGGATATGGCCACTGTTTCATAAAAATTAAGGCATTGTAAAAACTAGCTAAACAATATTATTAGATATAATATAAAAGTAGATTTTCTAAGAGTTGTTAAGAAAAATAGAGATGAATTTAATTTTTAATCTTAATTTTTAACGTTACATCGGATTTGAAGTAGTTTAGATACTTTAGAATTATCTACGTTGGGTTTGGTATGCGAAAAGGATGACGAATAAAAAAATCTAATTAGTCCTCCAGTTAGGGCCGGTTGCTCGTACATTTTAGTTAAAGTTATAGTCAAAGTTAACTTAACTATTCCCATGCTTTAACCGTAGAGTCACTTTGACGATGACCGATCTCCCTCAGTCGGTTACGGTTAAAATTTTAGTTAGTGACACGAGCAACCTAGTTTGCTTTCTTGCGGCGGTTAAAGTTAACTATAACCATAACCTAACTATGACCGCGCTTTATGCAACCGACCCTTAGATTACCAAAAAATATTGGACACATGTTTTTTCTTTAGTTCCGAAAACAAAAATAACGAAGATACAGTGCGTTAAAAATTGGCGTGACGTCACGTCTTAGTACACTTTTTACAGAGAAGTGACGTCATAAGTCCCCACTCCTCAACTTTGATGCGCCTTAACTTTATATTTTTTTTATTGATTTGATAAAATAAAAAATACGTATCCAATATTCTTTGATAACCTAACTGACTGACTAAACAGAATTATTTTTACCCAGCCATCACCCAGTATCTAAGTATTTTGATGTCCCAACGTAAAATAGCTTCCCAAGGACGCGAGATGTGACCTTCAATGCGCAAGAGTATGTGATAGGTACTGATTTATTTTTTAATAAATTGCTAGAAAAATTATTGTATGAAATGTATTTACGACGCTTCAAACATTTGTCAGCATTATTTCGATATGGTTTTATGACTACCCGTCTGTCTGTCCCTATGTATGCTTAGATCTTTAAAACTACGCAACGGATTTTGATGCGGTTTTTTTTAATAGATAAAGTGATTCATGAGGAAGGTTTATATGTATAATACATATTATACTATAGTACAGAAAAGCCGAGAAATTTAAAGATTTATACACCCTTGCGAAGCTGGGGCGGGACGCTAATGTTCTTATAAATCTTATGACGTTATCAGAATTTCAAATTAGTTTTATACAGGTTGTAATATTTAATTTAAAAAACTTTTGTCAAATACTCTTGTTGGCAGTTTTCTAGCACGATTGGTTGAGTCGTCGCAAACGCGTTTTCGATTAGTTGCGCCGTATGAGGACCGCTATTAAAAGTATGCGACATTATGTATGTACAGTATGACACAACTTAGATGAAGCATCGGCAAAATTCGTAAAATCGATCATTCCCGAAAACAGTGCGCCTTCAACATTACCCATGTTTATTAGTACTTTAGGCGAAAATGATCTTGTTGGCGCGATAATGGATAATTTTTATTAGTTGTGTAAATCGGAAGTGAAGTGTAGATATACGATTTGCCGATGCTGCATCTAAGTTGTATCATACTGTATCAAAATGTATTTATATGGGTTGTCTCGTAATTAAAGACTGAATCCAATCAAACTAATCGATTTTTAGCTATTCGAAATAATGCTGATAAATAAGGATGGATAACTTTTTTTTTTCAAAAAATTTATTGTACGTAAAATTACGAACAAATTTGACATCAAACAGACTTGATATTTTCTCGAAAACTACATAGCGAAGGCTGTTTAATTTAAATTATTATGTAATCTCGAATAAAAAATTGAAATTCAATTTCATATATCTGGTTTTATTTGTGCATTTTTCATTACATTTCAGAGAGTTCATATCCTATTGGGCGTCGGCCATCTGACAGCGGAGGTCACTGATAGCTAGCTAGTTAACTTTGTTTTTCCACATGAAATTTTCAAAATAAGTTCCCAGAAACAAAAGCGTTTAAATGCCGTCACACGGTTGTCCACTATAAAGGGAAATCTATTAAAGCTGTATTAAATGGTGGCGACGCCCAACAGGATAAATAAACAACAATCATATACAAGTAAATAATTCTATGTGTAGATATCATATTTTCGAACTAATTCAAACCTGTGCAAAAAAAACAGCAATATTTTTAGTGCTGTCAGATTAGTCCATGTCATCGTAATATACGGGTAAATAGTCGTGACCAATATAATATAGATCGCGCTTAAATTCACGTTGAAATAAGTAATCGGACTAATCTGACAGGACTAAAATATCTTTCATCCCTTTCTTATATTGTTTGTTAGAAAGAGATATAGTGGGGAGCATGCAGTAAAAAGTTATTTTTAGTACATTTGGAAGTATTTATTTGTGCAGTCTATTGACAGCTTGATTTTCATGATACAAGAAAAGTACCTATAGTCTCTGTTCAGAAAGAGTTCTCCTTTTTTCCTCCGTCCTCCTTCTCTCCTCCGTCTCCTGGATTTCTGGCACAAATATATTCTTTTTGGCAAGATCAAAACGGATCAGACGCGTTATTGTATTGCAGCTAAACAAGTACAGCAGTGCCATCTATTTCCACGACGTCTCTTTCTGAACAGACTCGTACGATATTACGTCTTACGAAGCTTCTACTTACATATAAGTAATGTACTTTTTAAGTTATTCAATAAAGGCGCACACTGTACAAATTCACTACTATTTAAGGCAAGTACACATACGTCTATTTAAAAATAACAGCAAGCTGCATTAACATCAAATATGTAAAATCTTATTCTAACAATACTGAATTATATCAAAGATATACTTACATTAAAGAGTGTTAAATAAACCACCCGTTTCTACGTCGAGTAAAAATCTACGTTGGCTAATGCATATTTGAGTACACCGGGTGTAAGGGACAGCGTACCGAAAACTGATTCCATGGATTCAACTCATGATTCTGGAGCCCACAGACTTTGATTTTTTCATCGATCTTTTCATGAATTACACGATTTTTTTCAGAATTTTAGGAGTTATTATACTATAAAATCATTATACAAATCTAACTAAATGTGATTTAAAAATAAATAAACAGTAACTACTAATTTAGACATAAAACAGCAATGTACATCAAAATTCAAATCAATACAAGCAAGACTGCACGTGTTTCGTGTGATAGCGCTGTAACGTACATTGCGCGCTCAAAAATTACGATATCTGTAACCGATGACTTCTGACATAATTAATTTTTATAATATTGTTATAGGCATTCAGTGTAACATTTTCCCATAGATTTCGTTATGCTGTCCTTTACACCCGGTATGTAGATTCAGATGAACCTTATTGCGATGTCATGGTTCATATTCATATATCTCTGGCTACTGTCGCTCGCACCAAGCTATGACGTAAATAGTGTAGGCACTTCATACAAGCGAACAAACATTTAACTACCTACGGTGAGGCCAGCCGGCGGGGCTTTACTACAAAGAGTACTGTTATGCTGTTACATTGCGGGCGACAGCGGTGAGTGCAACTTCATTGCGTAGTACGATTTATATTCTCGTACGATAACGGTACTATTTTAAAATGAAAAACTAAGTATATTTAGGCCGATTAATTTATTTATCTATTCTTATTCTAATACTAGCTGTTCCCCGCGGTTTCACTCGCGTTCCCTGGATAAAAAGTAGCCTATAACCTTCGGGGATAATGTAGCTTCCTATTAGTGAAAGAATATTTCAAATCGGACCAGTAACTACGGAGGTTAGCGCGTTCAAACAAACTCTTCAGCTTTAGTATAGATATTTTAGGTGCAGTACGGCGTTAGGGTAGGGCGATCGCCCAGGGCGCCAGATGTAAAGGGGCGCCAGGCCCTCCTTATTTCCGGTCGCTCATGAGCGAGTCCTGCTATCTCGAGTCTAAATAAATAAATAAATTCTCAAGTCTAAAGATAAAATGGCTATAATGGCTTAAAATCCCTTTTGTTGGCGGGAGAAGGGGGGGGGGGGGGTGTTATCACATCTCGCCCAGGGTGCTGGTAGAACTAAAACCGGCACTGTTTAGGTGCATCTATGGTGTCTAACAGAAAGTCACAATACGATCTCAATAAAATTCCCCACAGATTAATACTCAATACTTTCAAATGGCATATTTTTAAAACCTACATTGCGTTTTTTAATACTGCATCAATGTTCATTTAATACTTTTTTTTATGTCAGAAGGTTGACAAGCAGGCAGTCGGTCCACCTGATGGTAAGTGGTTACCGTCGCCTATCGCCATTTGCAATACTAGAGGTTGCTAGAGGTAATGCCAATGTGTAAATATACTTTCGACAGTGGCGCCAGCCTATAAAACATTATTCTATGATCGCAAAAGAGAAGATATTACACAATGGATAGCTTATTCTATTATTTATAGGTAAATTATTAAAAATATTTGACGGAACTTCAAGTTACATTACAGCTTACCTCTATAAAACCATAATAATTGGTTTATAAGATCTATCTATATACATATATGGGACCAACCTTGAAATCACGAAAAACAAACTCAAACTTCAATCTTGATCGGTCAAAATGTATGAAAAGTTTGAATTGTTTTTCGTGTTTTCAGGGTTGGTCCCATAGTATAAGTTGTTCATAATTATGAGTAATGGAGGAACAAGGTGGATGATTCCTCCATTGAAAAGGGAAGATTTTCCACCAGGCTGGGTCATCGTGGCTGGGGACCGACCTCCAACTGTTGATGTTGGTATCGTGTATATATGCGAATGCGCGAACAAACTCCACTAGCGCGATGTAGGTTTGTATGTATATAGTGTTGATATATTGCAGCGCCATCTATTCATCGTTGTCTGAACTATGTAGCTGACAGAGGGGTCGCTACACATCCAGTATATAAAAAGAAAAGCATATCGCAGGGTCTAAATTTGCACATAATAATAGATAGTTGCATCTACCTTACCGGAAAATCGGTGAGCGCATAAGGCTCTCAGCCGGTAACATTTAGGTAACCACGACTGAGGGCGAACCTCGGCTCAGGGCATTGCCGGGGTGGCTTAGGAAGTTTCGGAATTCAAACCCAGCCTATAAGGGGTAAAATGAAATGATTATTAACGGATATTTTATGCATTTTAAATTTTAAGTGCCTATATATAAGACGTAATTTCATGATTGATTAATTAACTATTTAAATTGTTACATTGGTTTCTTATCATAATAACGGACATTGTCAGAGAGGAACCGATGTAAAGTTGTGTCATATTTTGAATACACGGTTAAATCTGTATCCAGAACCCTGATCTAACCACAAAAATACGACACATAGCCACTTAAAATTGTCGTAATAAATGAAAACACACAAAATATTCATTAAAAATTCAAACTGCAGACAATCCTTAACATAACTTGACACTGGCAAAATACACGAACCGTGTGATACTAAAAACACAAAAAGAGACAAATTAAAATTACTGCAGCACACACGTTATGGGGTGTGTGAGGAGGTAATTAAGCAGTACTGGCGTGGTAGCTGCCACCTCAAGCTGCAGCTTATCCTCGTCGACAGTCTCGTCGGAGGAAGTAGACATCTTCTCCTTGCTCTCTATCAGCATATCTGTGGAGGTGTTGTCTCCTGGAACAGTGTCCACGAACACCTGGAAATATGGATAGGATAACATATAAAAATAAATCATAAATACTAATTAGTGTATGAAACATCTAAAACTACGCGAAAACATCAGATATGTTGTACATTTAATGTTTTTAGTGATTTTCAATTACCAGTTGAACCACTAAGTAGAGAGTAGCTCAATAGGATCCATCGGCCACATCATCACTGACTACGGTGAGATTGTGGTCAAACACAGGCCTATACATAGTAAAAAAAAAAAAAAAAAAGTAGGAATGATGACTGCGTAAAAAATAATTGATTATGTTTAGTCCGTCAGTTAGGTATAGGGTATTTTAAAATAACCGCATGGCTGACTTTCGTCTTCCTAGTTGAAAAACTGTTGCAAAATTTAAGTTTTGTCAAAGGATTCAAATGCTTGAACCATTTACCCACGAACCCCCTAGATGTGCTACTGCCCCTCGTAAAGTGTAAATAAAGCTTGTGTACCTCATCATCTTCATCAGGGTCCGGCTCATCCTGTTCCACGACTTGGGGCACGTACCGCGCGGAATAGTCGCTGTCCTCGTCTGAAGTGTACTCCTCACTCTCGTCACACTCGAAGTAACGACTCTGTTATGGTTGACATACGATAATAATAAATATCCTGGGAAATTCTTCACGGTTACCTGATCAGAGCTTTTACTCTATGGACAGCTAAATAACTAATACTACTTTTTTTATTGACGTCAAGTAAGTACGTGTGTACGTTTAGGAGCCATGATGCCACAAACAGACATACAAAAACACACTACAAACTTTTAACACCCTTTTTCGTCAAGGGTTAAAAAAGTAAACTACCACAGTAGTTTAAAAAGTATTTGACATCGAAATATTTTTAAGATCTAAGTAGGTTTGTATTCAACTAGATCTCCTATACTAGGTAGATATCTACTAGGTAAACATGGAGTGCTAAATGGAATTTTTGATTTTCAGTTACATACATGTTCGGGGTTCCCATCGGGTTCCCATTTTACCATTCCGTGACGTACATAACCTATTAGCGAGGTTAACGACGTCAAAAATCATTTTCCTGTCTTGTACACACGGCCACAGATCAAGCTAGACATTTTTGTTGCAAAATAGCGCCTATTACAACCGCATAAGGTGCCGCAGTGTGTAGCTTGATCTGTGGCCGTGTGTACCTACGCACTATGTACGAATCTGCAAGTAATAATACCCCAGACAGTATTATCTAGCACGTGTAAGGCCGTAGTTCATTGTAATATTAATATAATTAACGGATATCTGGGTAATTGAACCAAATATAGACGCTGATCTCATTTGAGTTCACCTCCATAATCTTATCATCAAAATTTTAAACAGTTACGTGAGTTTTGTGCATAACGTATATACATTTTTGCTTTCTAGTTAACGTGTGATCCAAAAATGTGTACTAGCAAGCAATGGATACAGTATTTGAAAAAGTTCGCCAGCTGTCAAATCACAATCGACTTTCGCGTCCATGTTGGTAGACATGCGCAGTACGATTACGTTTCGTATTACACTTTGAAATTAATACGAAATTTTTTCATGATATATTTTTAATACGGAAAAGATCTATAAAGTATTTTTATATATTATGTACGATTCAATATGACTTCTTGCTATCATTTTCAATATCCTTTTTTAATTTTATTGAAGAAAACTTTATGCTCACACGAAACGAAACGTTTTAAACAGAAGTACCAACGCGACAACAACACAGATCAACTGTCTGTCAGAAACAAATTTGTCAAATCAGTCAAATGACTACACAATAAAAAATTTCAACAAAAACACCCAATGGTTTCCTCAAAACAAAGGAAATATTTGCATAAGCGAAACCAGTTTTCCGTGTAACCGATCGCAACGACACCGCAAAACCAGTAATGAGATTACTGACCTGATAATAGTGCTATGTTATTTACGTAAATAAAATTTATTGTTGTGTTACAAGTTTATGTGCAATCAGAATTATGGCCGCGGCTCTGGCCAACGATTCACCAAAATACAGGAACAGTTTGATATGCTGCAGCCCTCGTACGGCCGAGGTAAACTCAAACACGCCTTCTTCGTCTTCCACGTCGGGATGCGTCTCAGCTGACGATAGTTTTGATTCGAATTACATACCCAAATCGATAGCGAATAAAAAGTTAAAGATACATAGCACAGCAACGAAAACCGAGCTAGAAAAGGCTGTTATACAATGTAAGGAACTCGTATTGTGTAGTGCACAGTGTTCGGACGAACGAAAGTGGCTTGTTAGGTACTTAGTTGAGCTCAGGTTGAGACTAGAAGATCTAAAAGATGAAGTACAAGCGAGAGTCCGTGTGTCGATAAAAGGACACCATTTCGAGCAACAAACCAACCCGAGTACCCGTAAACAGTATTGTGACCACTGCAGCGGTGTCATATGGAGTATTGTTCAAGGTTCGTACATATGCCATGACTGTGGTTATTTATGTCACTATAAATGCGTAGATCACATCTGTCGGGTATGTGCCCACGTAGTTATGACTGAGAAAGGCCAGTTTGAAATGAGTATATGTCCCGAAAAAGGCTTAGCTGAACAAGATTATAAATGTGCTGAGTGTCACACTGCATTAACTTTTAAAGATACGTGGAATGAGCCGAGGTTATGTGATTATACTGGCTTATATTTCTGCGGGACGTGTCATTGGAATGATCTGTGTGCTATACCGGCACGTGTTGTACACAATTGGGACTGGGAGAAGCGAAATGTATCTCGAATTGCGTATCAAATGCTGACCTTATCGTATTCGAGGCCATATATTGACATTGAGAGCATAAATTCTAGGTTATTCAGCTTCATTGCCGAATTAGAGTGGGTACACAAAATGCGAAAGGATTTAGAATGGATGAGACGTTACTTATGTGCCTGTAAAGATGGTACAAGCTTACTATCGCCTTTATTCGTACAACTAGGGGATGTGAATAAAAAATACAGCATGGCACATTTACAAGCAATTAATGACGGATCGTTAGAGACACAGCTGACAGAGTTAACTGAAGTCTGTCGGGCACACATAACTAAATGTGCTTTGTGTTCCGGCAAAGGATATTTATGCGAAGTATGTAGCAATGATGAAATTTTATATCCGTTCGACAGTGGTGCGTTAAAGTGTGATAATTGTAATTCAATGTATCATAGGAGTTGCTGGCTACGTAAAGGGCAGAAGTGCTTGAAATGTGAGCGTTTGGACAAGCGTCTAAAAGACAGTCCTAGAGTTGAGGAAACAGATTCTAATTTGGAATACGATATTGATAAGTTTGTTAATTAATATGTATTGTTTTGTATCTGTTATTAAAATATATTATTTTGTTCAAGTCATAAGCAATTAGATATTTGCCAGTATCAGATTTGTCTTGTTTCTTTAAAAATGTTCAAAAAGGTAAACATCCAATTAATGTTTCTTATTAAGCAATATATCATAAAAATTATTAAAAGACATTAGTATTAACTGTTTTACATGTGTAGAACTAGTTAATTTGTTATATCACTGGAAGACCTTCTCAGAATTCTTGGAATCGGAGATCAACTTAAAAGTAAGGCTAAAGTCTGAGGAAGATATAGACGATGCCACCTTTCTAATCACAAACTTAATTCAAATGGCTGCATGGCGTGCTACTCCATCTGGTGAGAAGGTTCCTACAGGGTGTAACATACCGTTAGAAATACGAAAAAAATTAGAAGAAAAAAGGAAACTTAGACGGCGATGGCAACTGAGTAGACTGAAAGATGACAGAACAGCATGGAACAATGCAGCAAGGGAGCTGAAAGAAATGATAAGTGAACATAAAAATAATTCACTCCATCTAAAATTGTCCACGCTGTCAGCAAGCAAAAATGGAAATTACTCCCTCTGGAAAATCACAAAAGAACTAAAAAGACCACAACAACCAGTTCCTCCACTGAGAAACCCATCAGGAGGGTGGGTTAAGAAACCTAATGAAAAAGCTGAGCTATTTGCTGAACATCTTAAAGAAACATTCAGCCCAAATGAAACCTCCAATGATGAATTCGAGATTGAGATTGACAGAGTAATTAATAGTGACCAACAACTGTCCATGCCCTTGAAGTTGATAACGCCAAGAGAAGTGGCTAGAACTATAAGAAGCCTGAAAAATAAGAAAGCTCCTGGATTTGATCTTATCACAGGAGAGGTGCTAAAACATCTGCCACGTAAGGTATTGGTTTTCCTTACTATGGTCTTCAATGCGATTAGTAGACTCCATTACTATCCAAAACTTTGGAGGATATCAATAATACGTATGATGGCGAAACCTGGCAAATCACCAACTGAACTTAACAGTTATAGGCCCATTAGCTTGTTACCAACTATCTCCAAGGTATATGAGAAGATTCTACTAGATAGACTTAAGCCGGTTCTTGAAAGTGATAATATAATCCCAGAACACCAATTTGGATTCAGACCACATCATTCAACTGTAGAACAAGTACATCGAGTGGTGAAAACTATAAGAAAATCTCTGGAAATGAAGGAATATTGCTCTGCAGTGTTTCTGGATATAGCTCAAGCATTTGATAAGGTTTGGCATGGAGGACTCCTATACAAACTAAAAATCCTTCTCCCTAACTCGTACTACATGGTATTGAAGTCCTACCTACAGAATCGCAAATTTATGGTAAAATTTGATGAAGAACTCTCCAAAATTCATGATATACGAGCATCTGTACCACAAGGCTCAGTTCTTGGCCCCATTCTGTACTCAATATACACATCAGACTTGCCAGTATCAGAAGGAGTACTGACAGCAACTTACGCGGACGATACAGCCTGTCTCTCCAGCGATAAAGACCCACACAAAGCATCAGCTAAGTTACAAACACAACTGGATAAGATTGATCAATGGCTACAGAGATGGAGAATAAAATCTAGTACTGCGAAGTCAACACAGATGACATTTGCATTACGCAGGGGAAATTGCAAACCTGTTACCATGGGAAATCAGGAACTACCATGTAAAGAAAGTGTTAAATATCTCGGCTTCCATTTGGATAGGAGACTCACATGGGCCGGTCATATTAAAGCAAAGAGAAAAGAAGCAAATATACAATACCTCAAGCTATACTGGCTCTTGGGACGGCAATCAAGTCTTTCACTAAGTAACAAACTACTCATATACAAATGCATCATAAAGCCAATTTGGACCTACGGCCTTGAGTTGTGGGGATCAGCCAGCAACTCAAACCTAGAGATCTTACAAAGGTTTCAAAACAATGTTCTACGAGCGCTATCTAATGCACCCTGGTATGCTCAAAATACTGAAATACATGAATATCTTAACATGCCCACTGTAAAGGAAGAAATAACAAAGTATTGCACGAAATATAAAGAAAGACTTCTGCACCACACAAATAACTTGGCTCGAGATCTACTAAAGGCAGATGAACAAACTGCTCGTCTGAAGAGGTGGCAAATATTAAACCTTGACAAAAGACTCTAAAAGTCTATAGATAAATTCAAAGGGTAATGATACTCATTGGAGAATCAGCCCATCATGAATATTAACCATCGGAAAACATCTGATCATGGCTCTGGAGCCGATTGCAGATAGAATCAAATGATTAACAAAAAAAAAAAAAAAAAAAAACATGTGTAGAACTAGTTAATTTGTTATATCAAACGGTTGACAAGTAAAGCAGGAGATCTACCTGATGGGAAATAGCTACCATATAGACCAGGGATGGTGAACCAATGGCACGCGACACAATATTTTGGGCATGTCACTGATCACAAAATTCATCATTATGCTCCATAAAAAAAGTGTGAAGTATGTATTATATGATGAGCGAACGCGATTTATCCCTACGCCTCTTTATTTACTACAAAATGTTCTTATTTTTTGTAGTAAAGAAGTAAATAAAGAGTTTTGAGTTGATAGTATTTATTATTATTATTTTCCCAACCTAGAAGGCAACTAGGATTATATTTCAAAAACAAATGTTACATTTAAGAGATCTACCAACCAAAATTGTTTACATTTTTGGACATTTCAATCTAATATAACAGAGTATATGTATTTAAACAGTAATATTTATTACATTTATTTAATTTCTACATATTGGGTACTCTCTTCAACTACTAGGACTAAGGGGACAATCCAACTGACCTATTCTTCATCAGTAAAGGTTTATATTTTTTTTAATATTTGATCCCTTAAAGATAGCTTTCAGCCAGGATATGAGTAGAAATTGGCCTGAATTATGATGTAGAACTTAATTACTAGGTCTGCCCCGTGATTTCTCCCACACTATTTTGATATTAATAGCCTTTTTTTTAATGAACTGGTGATTCTTAGGTTTTGATTCAAACATAAAAACTTTAAAAATGTATGTTGTTTTTTTCATATATTTTTTAATGTCAGGAGGTTGACAAGCAGGCAGGCAATCCACCTGATGGTGGTTACCGTCGCCTATCGCCATTTGCAATGCCAGAGGTATTGCCAATGTATTACGTACCTGTTACAATGCCAAGAAGGCAACTGGCTCTCAAGTTAAATTGCCGGAATATACTTCATTATACAATGTTTACATCTTTTTATTGCTTTTAAAATATTTTTCTTATTCTTATATACTGAGCAACTTATGAACAATATCATACAATTATTAATAGAAAGCTCATATTATAATGAATAAAGGTTGGGAAAAACCGCGTCGGGCGAAAACTAGTTACATAATAATTTAAGGATAAAACCACCTTTATTGGCCTAAGCCAAATAGCCTATAATCCTTGTCTTAAGTCTAATATATTTTTTAGTTTAGCCGTGTTTATTTTTTTTATAATTTTAGTTTAAAAAGTGTGCTCATGCAGTGTACGCTTTAACTATCACTTTATTATCGAATTGTTGTACTTGAAAAATCAATTTCGAATAACATACTAAAATAATGCCGATAAGGAGCCATCCATAAATTACGTCACTTAAGAAATATTTTGCCGCTATCTCTACAAACCTCCAATAAAATTTCTAGAATTAATTTTACTACTTAGTACAAAATTTGTTAAAAGAACTATTTTCGACTTCATTACTGAAATAAAAGTTTCGCCAACTGATTTAATTTTACCTGATATACCTACATTAAAATATAAAATGCTTCAAATTAAGTTTTCTATGTAACTCATTATTAATTAAGTAATTATGTAGTCATTAACACTAGTTATTTTTACTAACAAATTATTAACATTTTATAAGCTAATGTATTCGCTTATTTTTCTTCCATTATTTGTGTGATTAGAAACTTAAGAAATGTATCATCGATTCTATTGTTGCGCCAAAATTAATGCACAAAAAAATCGTGCCAATCAGGTTGTCTTTTAAAACAGACTTTCTGTTTATGCATAGTACATATTTTACGGCCATTCTTTAGGAAGAAAATAATTATATACTGGAATATTCTTAACACGGGAATATTAAAACGCTCGGATTCGAACCGATTCAAAAACTTTACAGAAGAATTCACGATTACTATTTTAATTTCATCGTAAAAGCACTCCACCTTTCGGCTATCGAATCTTTTCGATCTGTTATCCGACTGCTATTTAAAATTGCCTTTTGATAGCTCGTCGGGAAGGGAGTCGATATTGAAAAGTTTTCGATTCCTATGTCGAATCAGAGGGTTTTGAAATAGCCCTGCTGATTCGAAACTAAGCAGAGCTTCTACTATGGAAACCATAGATGACGTAATATATGTACCATCCCTTATATTAATACAAATCTAAATATCAATAGATATCATAAATAATTATCGTTATAATGAATAATTTGGTGCTCATATTATTTATAATTTTAGCTTAAAATAATGTTAATATATTTAAAAAAACAAGCTTTAATGAATTAGAGCTTATTTATTAAAAAAAAATAGCTTACCAGGTTCAGTGAATAAATTTTCTAGTGCGAAATTGGGTTTTTTTTATTTTTATATTCCTACAAGGTAGTTTTTAGGGTTCCGTACCCAAAGGGCTGCCAATGCTTATTACTAAGTCTCCTATATCCGGACGGACGGATAAAGAAGCCCGTCTGTTAGCGAGCTGTCCACTAGGGCGTCGACAATCGTGTCACAGCTTTTTAGACGACGGACGCTGTCAAAAATATTGTTTCTGTGAATTTATTCTGAAACTTTTAGGCGAAAAACAAAGCTAGCCTTATTATTGGCCTCAGTCTATTTAATTTAGGCGCAATGATAACGCGATCAGCGGGCCGACGCCCTAAGGGGGTGTTATGTAAAGAAGTGCAAAGGACGCTATTAGTTAAGTAATTCTAATTAAGATACTTCTATTTTTATTTACCTTTCCCATAGTTATTATCTATTTACAATATTGGATGTTGTTATTTACTTCTCCCACCATTTGGCCCTATTTTAAATGTCTGTAAACCTTATTTCAACCTCAAGGTCACCCAAAGAACAATGGAGAGGGCTATGCTCGGAGTTTCCCTGCGAGATCAGATCAGAAATGATGAGAACCGCAGGCGAACCAAAGTAACCGACATAGCCCGAAGAATTGCCAAACTTAAGTGGCAGTGGGCGGGGCACATCGCTGGTAAAACCGACGGCCGCTGGGGCAGAAAGGTTCTCCAGTGGCGACCACGAACTGGAAGACAGAGCGTGGGCAGGCCCCCCACAAGGTGGACCGACGATCTTGTTAGGGTCGCGGGAAACCGCTGGATGCGGGTAGCGCAAGACCGGCCATCGTGGAGATCCTTGGGAGAGGCCTTTGTCCAGCAGTGGACGTCTTTCGGCTGATATGATGATGATGAAACCTTATTTTAAGTTAGACTAACGTTATTCTCACAACTGTCTCAATCAGCTAGGCTTCTTTTGAATTTGTTCTTAAAATTTGTTTTTTTTTTTACAACAAAGTCGACAAACGAGCATACGGCCCGCCAGATGGTCAGCGGTTACCGTAGCCTATGGACGCTAGCGACACCCGGGACAGAGACGTATACTAATCCGCGCCCCGGATACCACTCCCTTCCCCCCTCCCCGATGAGCTCTGGCGACCTTACTCACGCGCAGGAGCACAACCAGGTTATTTGGCTGCGGTATTCTGTAAGGTACTTCCCCAGTCGAGCTGCTCTTCAAACGAAAAATCGCTATGCTCTACCTCTTTTATTAGTAAACGACGCTTCAAACATCTGTAATCCACTGACCTGACAATCCAAACACCTGCAAGACTCCCTATAGCTGCAAGTAGTGAGAGCACACTCCAAATGCTGCAAGTACTGGATCTGATCTGTATCCAGGCGCCTCTTGCGGCGGGATAGCGACGACAGGAACCTTAGGATCGTGCGGCGACCTGATGACTTGGACTTTGGCGTGGAACTATAACAATTTAACAGTTTTTAGATTCGCTGGATTGACGTATGATGAAATGGTAACTGGGGCCGGGTTTTTACAATATATAACACAATATTATTGGTCATCACATAAAAAGGATCTATAGAAGTAACAAGGGCTAGTAACAGAGCCATAGGACAGGCCCAGCCCAGCCTAGTGTGAGGTTTACAAGATATTGTCTATGGCTTCTGCTTTTTCTGTTTATAAAGTATTAATAACAAAAATTAAGAAGCCCCAAAAAAAACCTCTAAAAAGTAAAAAAAAAGTTTATATCTCTTCATCAACAAGAAGAGAGGTCATCAAACGGGTGAGCGGATTTTCTTGAAACACAGCTGCTAAGAACACTCGATTGACACCTTTCATTCGAAAAAACTTAATCAAAATCGGGTCATCCGTTCAGGATCTATGATGTCACAGAAAGACACATACACACTACAAACTTATAATACACATACAGGCTGTTGTTTTGAATTCCGCCAAAAATCATGATGGTAGTCCGATAAAATTAAGAGGCTTAATGAGTCAAATTCAATTAAGTTCATCACCATTTCCATAAATCTTGCTTATCCTGAACTTATATCTGGGCTTAGGGCGCTCCGGGACTATTCTGGACTCCGAGATTATTTGGGCCAGATTGCATCGCTGTTTAGAGACGAGGCGACAAGCTATAAAGGTAAATAGATTGAAATCTAGACTCACTCATCAACAGTGTTCAGCAAGGCAGGTTTGATATCGTTGTCTCTCTCGCACAGTGTCGTCTCGCTCGGACGCCGTTTGAAACGCCGTTTGACACCATTGCCTATATCTATCTTGTCTTTGTCTTCTGTCGCTGAGAAAACGGTAAATTTTTTACAATACAAATACATGTGAAATAGTTAAACAATCTCATCCAATCTTACTATTATGTTTAATTATTTTTTTATGTTGACAAGCAGGCAGGCGGTCCACCTGATGGTAAGTGGTTACCGTTGCCTATCGCCATTTACAATACCAGAGGTATTGCCAATGTGTTGCCGACCTGAACACACCAGTAGGAATATGGTGTTTGTGACTCAAGTACGCTCAAAATGCTGAACAGTTTTGCATGAAATTTGGCACACAAAATTATGTTCTAGCTAGATAAAACACTAGGTATCTGTTTCTAACAAAAAAACTTAAGAAATTTAGTTCCGCAAATTGGAATCCTGGATCCGCCCTTGCTTCCTATTAGTGAAAGAATTTGTCAAATCGAACCAGTAACTCCGGAGATTCAAACATACAAACAAACTCTTCAGTAGGTATAGATGTCAATTTAATCGGAATCTTTATTAACCGTAAATCAATAAGGTTTGTAAGAAAAATATGTGACGTTAAAATTTATTTGTAAACAAGAGAATCTGCACCATTGGCACTAAGGTATATTACTATGTGTACGTATAGAGAAAATCACGGCGCATTCGACTTTTTGGACACAATTAATGTTCCAGCGCTGCAGCGAATATTAACAAAATGGAGCAAGGCCTTTGCTTATGATAGCTTCTCTATAAGTAGTAATACACCTATCTCAGTAATAAAGGATAACATCTGGTACGCGGGTTCAATCTATCACCAACTATTACCTGTACCTTCATTATCACAGTAGCTCCAGCCTTCGTTGTAATTCTTTTCATCACCAGTCATGTTCCGCTGTTCATTGGCCCACAGCTCCTGGACCGAGGGGTTCTGGTATATCGTCTCAGTCGACGCGTTGCCGTTCTCCGAGTCGAACGCCGACTCTGGCTGTTGGAGTACCTAGATGGGATGATAACGAAATTAATGCAGTCCTGGATTTGTCAATAGGCGGCGGTCTAGGGGCGGCAGATTTCAAAGGACACTACGCCCACTCGATTCGTTAAAGGGGCGGCTTATACTACACGGGCCTAAGGTGGCTATGACTGAAAATCCGCCACTGAATGAGTGATAGCTTCTTTCGAGGGTCATTGGTACTTTTACACCCGAAATTTAATCTTTTCTTGATTTTACGATTGTGGATTCATATTTGAAACTAGCTTCCCGCCCCGCGATTCCCTGTCCTTTCTTTAGCTTTAGATGCCTACGTCATTATATAAATAAATTCAAAGAGTATTTTAACAAAAGTTGATCGACAAGGCCTACTATAAGGTGGTTCATTACATAGAAGACAAGAATACATGGTTGTAGTTGCTTCTCTCTGCACTTGCAGCCCCCAGCCTTGGCCACGTGATAATTGTATTATGTTTATGTATATTTAAAACAAAAGCTATAAATATATTAATTCAAAAGAAAGATGCCTTGTTGAGTTTCTTGCCGGCAATGCCTAAGATCAGTTAGTCAGTCACATTTTCCTTTAATATATTTAGATTACATCCTCATTAATATTGTAAATGAGAAAGTATAATATAGTAATCTATTTTTTTATCCCGGGTGAAACCACCGGCGAAAAGTAGTAATTAATAATAATACCTACTTCACAAACACAAATAAAATCGCGTCACGAAAGCATCACGTGGTTTATAGGCAACCCCTTATGGACTGAGAAGACTCCGGCACTCAGGAGAGTTTTTTTTCATAATGTTTGAATCGAAAGTACCTATCAATTAGTACATTTTTTTGCTATATCCTCTTGCACTCAAAATAAGGTCAGTCACCGTAGAAGATATATAAATGATACATAATAACTAGAGAAGACGTATTCACTATTTTAATACTAACTTGGTAATGTGCCCGCGTTCCAAGAAAGAACACAGCTCCTGAACCAGCCGTCGTCATTTTTGGCAAACTGTAATGGAAAAAAAATATACAGAACCCTATGTAAATGTGTCAGTCACGCACATGACCGGTTTGAAAATGTCTATGTTGGTAACTATTTCCGGTTTATTATGTCATATCTTTGAGGTGACCCCATCCATGGAAAGGATACTTTGTTGAATTTATTATTCGTCATTTTGGACCATACCTATAAATAAAATAATTAACATTAACAGTTGGTTACCTTTTTATAATCGTAATTCAAAATTCCACTTACAAATAAGGTTTAAAAATTAAATATTGATTAGATATGTACTTTGATAAATACTAATTACCTATTTTATTATTATTTTTTATTACTCAAAATATGTTACGCGTTTCGATTGACTTGACAAAACGGAATTGACGTTGTTTTGACTTGCGCAGTGAAATGCAAGTATTTGCAAGTGGCCAGTGATAATCTCAGGGCTGTCATGGGTATTAAAAACTACCCCAATCAGGGTAAATTTTATCAGTCATTTATAATAAAGTTCTTTGGTAAAAAAATACTTGTTGAATTAATTATTATATGGAACTTAATTCAGGATTAGCTTGAATATTCAATTCAAACAAAAGTATGAATAAAGTACTCATGTATTGAAATAATACACCTTACTTATTATATATTTCATTAAAAAAAATGTTATACAAAATTTACTTCTAATCGGATTCTTATTACAAAATGTAATAAACTTGTTCAAGTTATTTGAAAATGTAGTGAAATACTAGAACCATCATACTTTTTGTAATTCGTGTTAACGTGATGAACATTTTAGATTCAACGTGTAACAGAAGATGTCGTTGTTAGAAACAAAAAATATGTATAACTTATTTTTTTTCCATTTTTATATTTCGTATTAATTCAGGAACGAAGAACTTATCTGTAGTTATGTTAAAGATTAAATAATTTAATTTTAGTATTCTTTAAAACCCTTAACAGTACCTAACTAACGTAACATAAGTAGGCCTCTTATATCGCGGTGTAAGAGTTAGATGAACGTATCTACAAGGAGAGCATAGCATATCATAAAGGACTACATTTTGACCCGTTTTATGAAAAAAAAAATTATATTTTTAGATATTTTTTTTTATTTAAAAATTGGTTTAATACGCGATATTGCCTCAATAATTTAAACTGTGATTTGTTATTATTAGTAGCAATTTTTATTTTGATTTACATTTCAAACTGCCAAAATTCTTAGTGGTGAGTATTTACACGGTAAAAATTAAAAAAAAGGAGTCAAATGAACCACACCGGTGCGGCAAGCAATCATCCTCAAGTTCAAGCATTCGTCATTCTACAGCGTCATGTGGGTATCCAAATACAGTCTAGCAATTTCTTCTAGTCGACAGAATGGCAAATGTTGAAGTTACTTATTGCAATATGAAATAAGATCTGAATTTGGGTGTGCGGTGCATTTAAGTGTAGTGGCTGCACAGAACCACTTTACCGTGTGGTGCCGGACTCCCTGCGTATAGTAGCTGGTGATTTGCTTTTATACTAAATGCTAAAGAAACTTCAATAGTGCGATTTAGAACTTATAGATTAATATACGAATCAGAGGCCACAAATCAACTGAGTTTTTTTTACTCTTGGGTAGACTTTTACACCATAATGATACAGTTAAACAGTTTAACTTTGAAATTGGGCCTGAAAATATAATAAATCGGGTTTAATAAACTTGAGGCAAACTTTGAAAGTCTTACCTAAACAAGTTGTCGCTATCCAACTATAGGGAACTACCCTCGGCTTCAACACCAATTAATTACTTTAAAATTGTATTATTCTGATATTTTAATGCTTTTGTTAAAAGTATCATTTATACTTACTGTATAAATAAGGGGTGTATCCGCTCATTAGCACGTTTTATAATTTAAGAAGAAAATATCGTAAGCCGTATTATGTTTTACCGATACTAGCAAATTCAAACACAATTTTTTTTATTCTCTGCCTCTGCTTAAAATTACACTATGTTTATACTCCACGTAGCAGCTATAGCGGGGTGGCAATCAGGTTTCTTCAACGCAGACAACAGTTAAGGCACAGAACTTCAATAGAACCGGCTTTTTATTAGTTAGTCATTGCCTTTGGCCACTTGATGTTGAATTGAAGATTTTACACATCGTGTTTCATGCCATTGAATTTTAATAACTTTAAGAAAATAATATTAAGAAGACGTAAAGATTTGTTGTTAAAAAATATCATCCTGTATTATTTCAATGGAATTTGTATATATTTTGCCACATGAAGATCTGGCTTACAAGAGTTTTTCCTTTGCTAACAGGCTTATGACCTTTTTTAAAAAAATATGCTACTATTGGTTGTCAGTTTATTCATCTAAATATAAGGTTTCAGCCCAAGACCTTTAGAAAGTCATCCATTTGACACGTTTTCCACGGCACTGAATCTCTATCTAATCTATATAATTATTAATAAATTATGTGTGTATTATAATGATAAATACATGACTACAAGACACTTATTTAAAGAAATATGTATATATTTTCATTGATAAAAATGCGTTAATGCAAGTTTTTTTTCTATTTGTATTTGAAACGTACACCCTTAAATTCATTGCCCATATAATTTCACGTGCGTGCAAACATATGTTACGCTGTCTGGATATCAGCTAAGTTAATATAAAGAATATATGATAGCTGAATTTGATATATTACCTATTTATAATTCTAATAAATAATAATTAATTATGCGTAATTTTAATTCCTCTCCATCCAAAGGTTGCCTGGTAGAGATCACTTTTAATGATAAGGCCGCCGATTGTAACACTTTAATTTAATATTTAAATTCTTGTATTGCTTTATAAATATTAATGTGGTGTGACAATAAAGAATTATCTATTCATCTATCTACGAGTTATACTACAACTTACAAAAAGAACTATCGAACAGGAAGGTCCAATATCGTTCTTGTTGGAAAACATGTAAACCTATGCTCTGTAGTTTTCTAAGGCATGTACTTTACTATTGATTATATTGGTCAACTTATTCAAAATAAACATAAAAAAATTGAATTACGTCATTAAAAATGAAAAACACGTTCTGAAAATCTAATTTGGAATCTTATTGTATTGTTATGTTATGATTGAAACACGTGTTTGATTGTGTTTCCATAACAGTACCGTAAAATCCATGACGCGCACGCGCTATCCATTCCAGTCCTGTGAAACATAGAAATGAAGATGCCTATCTCAGAAATTTTATATCTGAACTGATATTTTTTTGTGCCCTCCGGTTTTAAAACCATTTCTAAATTATTGGGGCTCACGTTTTATTCTCTCTCATTACATAATTACCATACAGCATAATTTCTCGATGTCAGTTAATTACTCCTCTTTATGGAGCCAAGGTTTCCACTGTTGACAGTCCTAAACTACAACTATTTGACCCCTCAACACTAATACACCATTGGAAGGACAAGTTCCTAGGACCCATCCATGCAATCTCTTGTTCGACACCCTTTTTTTATCCCTAACAGGATACTTAAAAAACCAGACTTATACAACTTTGCTTTTCGGTATCCACAATATTGTGACCTACTAATCAATAACCACTCCCCTACGTAACAGATTCTAACCAATGAGCTGGCCTGGTCTACATCGCACTGTTGAAGTTCTCTCGGGTTTTCAGTATATATAGAGGGTTCGTTTCAATATTGTCGGGGAGTCCCGGTTACACGGTAAGCCGGCTACTGGCGGGGGGCCGGTCTAAGACCCCGCTATCTGTATATGTCGTCTTTAAGTCGTCATTACTGAAGTAAAATAAAATGAGTTATTAACCCAATGCCAACCATGCTGTAATATGAAATGAGATTTTCTCTCACTCACACCGCTGTAGCCACTTTGACTCCCTTTTGATACATTTTTTTTTTATTGTTTGAAAAAAAAACAACATATAAAATGGACTTGAGATTATATATTTATTCAATGGAAAACTGATTATATTATACAAATAGTACCGTAATACAGATGTAGGTTGTATTTTGTATATTTGTAGTAAATAATTTTAAATAAATTACAATTTGTATATATTACTTACAATATGGTTTTCGAAAATTGTATTATACAAAATAAAGAAATAAATGATTACATAAACAAACTCATTATTCAGTTTAAGAGGCACTTATGAAAGTTACAAATGACTCTACCATAGGTCTTACCTATATGCTTTATCTCTAGCAAGAAACTTTTTTAATTTAATTGTAATTACTACAATTTCTTTAATATGAACGTACCTATTAACTAATGTTTATGTAATTACATTTATAAGTCAATAAATAATCATATCTATACAAAAATATGGAGTGAACTTTACGATTAGAAAAGTTTTAAGGATTTTTCATCTTTTAGTGAATTAAAAACTAAATTCTTATTTTTATAGTGCGACGCTATATGTGCTCATTTTATCAGGTTGGCATAGTACCCTTGATTTTTGATTACTAAGTATCATTTTATATTTAATTTCTATTCCTATAGCAAAATGTGAACTATCGGCCTGATCCCAAATATTTTTAATGTATGTTTAATTAATATTATATTTACATAAATTATGTATAAATTTATAAAAAGGTACGATTATTTACGAAATAATAAAAAATAAACAAAAATATAGTTAAGAATTTATATCACTTAACTTCGCTCTATCACGAATGTTATTTATGGAGTTACGAAATATAAAAGGGAAGTCAAATTAGCTACTAACGTGTGGTTGAGACCGAAATCTCTCTTTATCATTTTCTTGACATATTTGATTTTACCATATATGATTGCTTAATACGCTTCAACATATCTGATGGCAAGGAATTAGAACGGCTCCTCGCCAAGGCCGCTTTACGTAGTAGCTACGGACCTCCCGATGAACATTCTAACATATTTTCTTTTATACCAAAAGGCATGGAAACCTTCGTTAGCGCGATTTACGTTTCAAATTTCGAACATTTTTATCTCTGTCACAACTCCCTCTAATACAGAATTAGGATGTAAAAACAATAGAAAATCTAAATTAATCTTTTTATTTGAATTTTAATTGTTGTTAATTGGGCTGGATTTTAAGGATGTTGATGTTAAAAAAAATACATGTTCTTTACGGTGTTAGCTGTTGAGTGAGAAAGACGACAATGATAACCATATACACTTTCAGTGCGCATGTCAAAACCACTCATTTAGTACTAGGGTGGGTGAAAACTGTAGAGAACGTATTGATTTTCAAAGTGAGATAATGTTACTTTCCCTACAAGAACAAAAAAGATGCAATTTGTTGTCTGCTTTTACCTCAATTGAAACAGCCTTAAAGCAAAAGTTGTTGTTAAACGGTTAATGGAGGGGAAGTTTCTATGAAATCTAACTTCGAAACCCAAATGTTTAAAATTTTCAGTTATTACTTTCGCTTGGACGTGATTGCGTGAAAAAACATCGTATCTCTAAGTTGAAATATATATATAACAAAAAAAACAAGATACCTAATATATTTCCAAGTTCGTATGTCCCAACGAGGTACTGGGTTTAAATTTGTTATGTTGAACAACTATTATCAAAGGAAATCTGAAAACGCTTTTATTATAGCTTCTACTTTTTGACCCACCTACCAAAATATTAATTTGAAATGGTGAGCCCTGAAGCTAATTGTTAATCTTTATTAACTACAATTAATTGGGATTTAACTGAAATACCGACAAACAACTTAGTTCATACAATAATGACATATAAAACTAATAACCAAATATAAATAAAAGAAAAACAATTCTAACGAATGTGATCTTAATGATACTTGTTGTTAGAAGACACACTAGATACCCATGACACCTAAGAAATTTATTTAAAGGCGTTCAAATTTCAAAGACGTAAACTGAATAATAATCCAAACTAATTTTGTAAAACCCATATGAGTGAGTTTGATTATTACCACAAACAATTATTATAAAACTTTTAAACTATCTATAAACATGAATTGTGTTCGCGCTTAAAAAACAATTATTATAAAATTTGGGACGCCACCTTAGTAATTTGGAAATAAAATTATTATTATTTTATTTAATTCAGATATATTATACAACATTACTTACCTAAATTACCAAATTCTTCATAATATAATTATACGACAATAATATAATAAGCGATGCTTATTAATTACTAACCGTTCTCCGCGGTTTTACTCGCGTTCCTGATAAAAAGTAGCCTATAACCTTTAGGAATAATGTAGCTTCCTATTAGTGAAATAATTTTTCGAAACGGACCAGTTTAGCGTGTTCAAACAAACAAACTCTTCAGCTTTATTATTACTACAGATTTATTTATTATTTAATATATGTTTAAGTTACTTAACTAGATAATACAAATACGATCTAAGAAAAAAAAAATCATTACACAAAAGGAAGTCAAATTGGCTACTACGTGGGGTTGAGACTAAACTCTCTCTTTATCATTTTCATGACTTATTTGTTTGATTCTTCCTTATATGATTGCTTACGCTTCAACATATTTGACAGCAAGGATTTAGAACGGCTCCCCGCCAACACCGCTTTACGTCGTAGCCACGGACCTCCCGAAAACCTTACAACAACATCAGCTTATATACTGAATTTCCAGGAAAACTTCAATAGCGCGAGCTAGGTTTTGAAATTGGAATATTTTTATCTCTATTTACAGCCTACTCTATCGTTAAATTAAGATGTGGAAACAAAAGAAAATTGCATTGAGTTTCTATTTTTGAAAGTCAATAGATGACAATTTAATGGTTTGTTAAATAATACTGAAAATAAATATTTCTGACGTTTTATATGGTGTCTACAGCAGAGAGAAAAGGACAGCAAGGAAACTCCGCCCTACATTCAATGCGCATGTTCAATTTAGTCATCAACGTACTTGCTGAATGAAAATGTACTTTAATACCCTTATTATGCTCTACATGATCTCTACTTCTAATGTGATCACATATTTGTATGAACTTAATTAGCAGAGCTCAGTCATTTGGTTAGTCACTCAAGGTTTGAGTTGCTGAGTCTGAACGATTAGAATACATGCTATGGAAGTGATGTATTGCGTAAAGTTCTGAAAATTAACCCTTTCCATAACAAACATATCATCAAAACTACAAAATAAAATTCACTTACTAGCTTAGTTTAGCTCGTAGTAGTAATTAAAGGTAGGTATTTAAAATAAGTAGCATGTTTTATGCTTCTAAGGTAGCTATGACAATCAGGCAAGTATATGGCTCGCCTCATAGTAAGCGGTTACTGTAACCTATATACGCTTGCATGCGACAGCAAAATGCGCATTACTGACTCTACTACATATAATATTTTCACGTCCTTATTGGAGAACCCCATGCTGTTACTCACTTATTCCATTCCTTATACTGTACTGTACCTACTCAATTGAATAAAAACAAATAAAATACCATTTTAATAGAAGAAAACAACTTTTACTGGTCCTTTTAAATATATAATATGATTCCAAAAGATACAAAAAGGAAGTCAAATCAGCTACTACCGTGTGGATGAGACCTAAGTCTCTCTTTATCATTTTTCTTGACATATTTGATTTCATTTTATTTTACCCATATATGAATTGCTTACGCGTCAACATATCAGATGGCAAGGAATTAGAGCGGCTCCTCGCCAACACCGCCTTACGTAGTAGCTACGGACCTCCCATCATACGATGCAAAGTATTTGCTTTTATACCAAAAGCATAGAAAACTTCGATAGTGCGAGTTATGCGTCGAAATTAGAACGTGTTTTTCTCTTTTTTAGCCTCTTTTCATAAGGAGTAAAGATGTAAAAACAAAAAAATAAAGTATTAAGTTTTTATAAAAAAAATAATGAAGTAGGTCAGATGGGCTGCTGTATATTATAATCTAAGTTTAATATTTTTGACGTTTCTTATGATCTTATACTGTAGAGTAACAGAGACAGTAGATAAACAACGTTTCGCATTCTATATTCATAAGCCACAGACAGATATTTGACTCTACAGTGTAGAGTTTACGCACACATCCATGGACACAAATAGTCTCTACATTTGAAGTTTCAGCCAGCATTGATTTCTAAAGTGAGATGGAATATTTTTTTTCATGTAAAGAAAAGAGATGCATACCTCTACTACTACTGCCATTAGTTTAGACGTCATCGGAGCGAGCCAGTACTTTTATTGTATAATTTATCAATGAAATTTTAATCAGTTTCAATTTATGTCTAAATACATTAAATATAATAAGCTCAAATTACAAAATATATGAAAAGTAATTATAAATAACAAAATTAATTTATGCTAGATACGGCGATGGGGTAAGGCAAATTTTGAGCTAGCAACCTTGTCGATGCATACCTACTTTGCAATCGCGTTGCCTGCATGAATTTTACGGATAATATCTAAAGAAAATGGCGGTTGCTTATTTCTAGGACGCCGTTTGATTGAATTTAAAGATCTATTTAACAAACTTTGTAGTGCATAAAAACTTCATCATATATTTAACTCCATTGTTGCCAATGTAAGTATTGATTGTTGCAATTATAAATAAAATTAATTCATAAAATCATAAGAATAGAAACACCGAACTAATTTTGGTGTTGCAAGAAATTATTTTCCGAAAGATTTTGTGTTATGACATTTGATCTAAAGTAAAATAACTTTATTTCCTTTCCAATATGGATATTGTTTTAAAGAACACGAATGCTCGTCAAGGAATTGTCATAACCAAAAGGTATAATAATACTCATTGAATGCTTGCTTGACTCCCACCTCTCACATTACAAATAAAAGGGCTTGACTCCAATCTTTTTTGGGTCAATCAGCGTTACCATCTCATACTCGTCTCCACTGCAGACGGATTCTCCAGCAACAAAGGGTATTTGACCACAAATCAAATGGATAACCTTTAAAAAAGGTGGGCCCTAGTGCTATTAGAATTGACATATCGTTTGATGGATTCCTTGTTCTTCCAACTCATGCTTTTTATTGTAAATATAGTATATTACGTAGTTTAACAGTTATCTGGTTGTCCATAGTACAAGCTGTGCTTAGTTTGGGTTCAGTTAATCATGTGTGAACAATGTCCCAGGATATCTATACTAATAATAAAGCTGAAGAGTTTGTTTGTTTGAAACATGTTAATCTCCGGAGTTACTGGTCCAATTCTTTTACTAATTGAAGCTACATTATTCTCGAAAGTTATAGGCTACTTTTTATCTCGGAAACTACTATTTTCAGAATAAAATAAAAAATAAATAAAATGGAAAAATAATAATGATTTTCATTTTTCAGATATAATCAACCATGTCTGATGAAGAGCAAGCCAAGGCCACACCTCAAATGATTGCGCAGTACAAAGATGGTATGTGAGAAATGTTTTAAAAACAAATATAGAAATGCTGGCTATCCTCTGCTGTTTACCCCCATTCACAGGATAAAAAGTAGCCTACTTTTAAGCTATCTATGTACCAAATTCCATCATGATTGGTCATGTCATTGAGGCGTTCAGAGATAAATTTTCACATATATACTATTTATGGCTAGGAAGTTTTCTGCCCCACTGTTTAACCTGCATTCTCTATTCTACTTGCTGGTAGTGGGGTTAGATTTAAAAACTTTGACTTATTCTGAACAATTCATAGCACTACACTCACACTCATACACTATCACTGATGAGTGTATGTTTGTACTCGCTAATAGGTGTAACATTAATAATGATGTGCCTGCTGGGCTACGTAGCGCAGGTAAGCATCATTAGTCATAACATAATGGTTGCACTCAAAACTTTTAGACTCATCATGACAGAATAGTATATTTTTTTTTTTTACTATGTAGGTATAGTATGACACAACTTAGATGAAGCATCGGCAAAGTTCGTAAAATCTATCGTTCCCGAAAAGAGTGCGCCTACAACATTACGCATGAGTTAAAAAATGGTCGGCGAAAATGATTTTGTCGAACGTTGAATGGCGCGATAATGAATGATTTTTATTAGTTGTGTAAATCGGAAGTGAAGTTTACACAACGTGAAAACGTTTTGCCGATGCTACATCTGAGTTGTGTCATACTATATAGGCCTGTGTTTGACCACAATCTCACCGTGGTCAGTGATGATGTGGCCGATGATGGTAAGCACACAAATCCTAGAAAGGAAATGGCTCTCAAGTGCAGCTGTTGGAACACACTGTAAGATGCTTGGCGACAGATTTTCAACTTGAGGGTGGTAGCCAGCAAGGCGGGTACTACAAAATACCCTACCACCGTGCTATGGTTTCCTCAAGCTCATTGTAGGATTCGAACCCGGGAACTTCGTCTCGGCATCCAACGTCACTACCACTGATCTATTATCACCTTAAAAAAAAATATCTTGAAAAAATTACATAAGTATATTAAAATGTAGTACAATTGATTCCACTATCGATTATGAACAAAATAGTTTCAGGTTTTTAGCTAATTCAATTACACATTGTATAATAATTATAATATCCTGGGACATTGTTCACACACGGTTATCTGATCCCAAACTAAGCAGAGCTTGTACTATTGACAACCAGATAACTGATATACTACATATACTACTTTTTTTTTTGTAAATACATACTTATATATATAATTACACCCAGACTCAGGACAAACAGACATGTTCATGCACACAAATGTTTGTCCTGGATGGGAATCGAACCCAAGACCAGCGACGCGATAGGTGGTGTCTTAACCAACTGCGCCAACTGGCCTGTCTATGTAAATATTTTGTATAAGTGAATATTTCCACAGCATTGTTCCAAAAAAGCTGTTACATGATGTGCATTGATTTTTAATAGTTTGCCAATATATATTAAAACACTTCCCTATAATAAATTTCGCATTGACCCACGCAAATGTCTACTTGATAACAATTTTTATTCTATTAATGATTATTTTAATATTTTAAGAAAGATTTTATGATATTTTGAGCTTTATATGACTGATATTTTTATTTTATTTTATGACTAATTTAATTAATAGAATCAGTATTATATTATAATGTGTAAGTGATTATATTTGTACGCCTTGTAGGCAAAATTTGAAATTTGAATAGGGGGATAGTAGTGATTCATAAATTGAATATAATTTTTTTTTATTCACAGGACAACTCCAAATAATTGAAGTCACACCCTTCAAAGGAGATAAGGTAAGTTTTTTCAACACTTAATTTTTTGCTTTTGTCAGGAAACCTTTTTTGTGGGAGTGAGATTTTATTCAAAATATACTGATTAATCCTGTATGTATTAACATCACAAAGTCACTAACACGATAGTTTATAAGGAATTTTGTATGAAATATTACACTATGACGTCATAGTTTCACAGCATAAAATCATCTACTCTTAGTGGTTCCACTGGTAATTAAAAATCATAAAAGCATTAAATGTACAACATATTTGATGTTTCCACGTGTTTTTAGATGTTTTATGCATTGGTTAGTGTTTGGTCATTTATTTTTGACACTGTCAACTAGCCTATTCTATCATTAATATGATAGTATTATTTAGCACAATACTATCGATTGTTTTGAGCGAAAAAATAGCTCACAACGCTTTGTGGTCATAGCAAAACATCCACATTCCGAAAATCGTGTTATGGCTCTAATGAAAACGCTCACGACGCGTTGTGTAAATCACAGAAAGACCACATAGCGAAATTCGTGTTGTGGCAATGATGAAAAGTGGTGAAGGAAATCATAGCATAGCTATGTTGGAAAATCTATCGCCAAGCATGTACTGGTGTGTTCCCACAGCTGTACTTGAGAGCCAGTTTCCTGATTACCACCTTACGCTACATCATCACTGACCACAGTGAGATTGTGGTCAAACACAGGCCTACACAAAAAAATGTAAATGCAATGGTACCATCAAGTCTTGTCAGTCTCCTGACATAAAAAAGTCATTACAATTTTTCCTCACATATAGGATGAAACTCATATACTACCAGACCTGAACAGCGGTGATGACCAGCAGAAGTACGCAGTCCTGGACCCTACCAACGGCCTCGTCAAGTTGGACTTACTCAATTTGAGACTCGTTAAGTATGTATCACTTTTTTCTATAACTCTTATAGGGTTCCGTACCTCAAAGGAAAAAACGGAACCCTTATAAAGAACCCTTAAAAAAATATTCTCATCTGAATTGTTATTACAAACTATTCTATATTTATCGTTTACTCTACATAGTATGAAAGGAAGTCCGCGTCGGTCTGTTTATGCGCTAACTCCTTGGCGCAGTTGGTTAAGACACCATCTATCGCTCCACAGATCGTGGGTTCGATTCCCATCCAGGACAAACATTTATGTGCATGAACATGTCTGGGTGTATTTATCTATATACTTATTATTAGTATTTACAAAAAAAAGTAGTATATCAGTTATCAGGTTGTCCATAGTACAAGCTCTGCTTAGTTTGGGATCGGATAACCGTGTGTGAAGAACGTCCCAGGATACTTATTATTATTTATATGGAGAGCAAATCAGTTGTGAACTATAAGCCCATGTGCGTTATGTGCAGGGGTGCAAATGGCGAAGAACAATATCAGTTCATGTCGAACGAGGAGATTGGCGAGGGTGAAGTCAATGATGAAGCCACAGTCACCTGCGTGCTGCAGACTAGTGACAATGAAGGTAATCACAATAGACAGCCCGCAACTTATCTATGCATTTTTTTTGTCACAAGGTTAACAAGCAGCCAGACGGTCCACCTGATGGTAAGTGGTTACCGTCGTCTATCGCCATTTGCAATACCAGAGGAATTGCCAATGTGTTGCCGACCTGTTACAATGCCGAGAAGGCAACTGGCTCTCAAGTGCAATTGCCGGAACACACCGGTAGGTGCTTGGCGACAGATTTGTAATTTGAGGGTGGTAGCCAGCCAGGCGGGTATTACAAAGTACCCTACCACCGTGCAGACTCATGGCAATCTGTTTCTCAAAAAATAGCTACTCCAATGCTAATATATATCAATTTAAAGCGACCCCCGACAAAAAGTAGTATATCAGTTATTTAGTTGTCCATAGTACAAGCTCTGCTTAGTTTGTGATCAGATAACCGTGTGTGTCAAAACCACTGAACCGATCGCGATTAAATTTGGCACGCAGATATTCTATGATTTAGAGAAGGACATAGGCTACTTTTCATCTTAGTTACTTCATATGGGATTTTTGTGGATCATTATTTTGAATTGAAATTTAATTATAGTTTTTGTTTTATTAATATTCCCTTAGACCCTGATAACCAGGAGTCGTACGTGATGGTGGAAGGCGAGGGCGAGGAAGGCCCGCTGGTGTTCCTGCAGTCCTCGCTGCAGCCCGCCAACCAGGAGAAGAAGGTCGAGGAACCTCAGCCTGAGGTCAGAATTGGTGTTTATTTGCTCTGGGTGAAACTCTATAAGAAAGGGTGATAGTGTGTATAAGAGGGGGTGATAGTGTGTATAAGATGGTGTGATAGGGTGTATAAGAGGTGATGATAGTGTGTATAAAGGGGGTGATAGGGTGTATAAGAGGGGGTGATAGTGTGTATATGAGGGGGTGTTAGTGTATAAGAGGGAGTGATAGGGTGTATAAGAGGGGGTGATAGGGTGTGTAAGAGGGGGTGATAGTGTGTATATGAGGGGGTGTTAGTGTATAAGAGGGAGTGATAGGGTGTATAAGAGGGGGTGATAGGGTGTATAAGAGGGGGTGATAGGGTGTATAAGAGAGGGTGATAGTGTGTATAAGAGGGGGTGATAGTGTGTATAAGAGGGCCTTAGTAGCTTACTTTATAACTAGCTTATTATTCAATTTTATCATTACAGAAAAAGCAATTGACACCCGCTGAGATTTTGGAGAAAGCTCGAGCGTTGCAAAAGGCAAAGTGAGTTATTACCACAAATTTAGAATAAACGGACACATAAGTTTAAACAAAATAATCAAAACTAAATGTCATAATAGGACCAAATACGCCGACTGCCTCGTGAGTGACGTAATTTTTAGGGATCTGTACCTCAAAAACATGATTGTTATTTCAGGACGCTAATATCCCAGTCGAGTAGGAGCCGCAACGGTCGCAAGCGCAAGAGCGACCTTCCCCCCCCTCACGAGCTGCTGGCTCTGCCCAACTTCAAGCTGTATCTGTACTCGTGCAAACACTGCAGCTTCAAATGCAATGCCATCAGAGAAATGTCTGCCCATAAGGTAAATTGACCAGAGGTGATGGTCTTCAAACGGCTGAGCGGATTTTCTTGAAACATAACTAAGTAAACTACACTGGATTAAGACAAAAAAAAAAGAATTAAAATTTGTTCATGAGTTATGATGCCACAGACAGACACACACTACAAACTTATGGCAAACAATTTTCGTCCTTAGAAAATATCATGGTACCGCAGATTTTTCGCTGACTTCAAAACTGTCAGATTAAGAGTTCCTCCATAGTTATTTTATGCTTTTTAGAGCCTTTGAAGGCGGTTCTATTTTTTTGTCATATGTTTTTTATTGTAAAAAGTAATTTATTTTTAAATTTTTAGTTTGCGATTTTCGTGGTATGTTTATTGTGTTGACTTGCAGGCGTCGGAGCACGGGTCTGGTGGCGGTGGTGGTCGGGCGCGGGGCCCGTGCCGCGGCCCCGCCCCCATCACGCTGCAGTGTGCGCGGTGCCCCTACCGCGGGAACACGCACTCACAGGTATCTTCACACTCATATATACTATAAGGGGGGCTAAAACGGCAGCTCGAGCAATATTGCTATGCAATTCATATCTCGAATTAACAGCAAAGCCAAATATTTTTTGGTGAAAATGCAAATCATTTTAATCACTTAGGTCCTTGGCCGATTTTTTATTAGTATAAAATCTACAAAAAAATCGTCTGCTTAAATACTTATGTTATTATATGATAGCATTTCACCTAATTAAGCTAAGAACAGACCAACGCGTCCAACCCTGCGTCTCGCTAAGCGCATCCTTTAAATATAGTAATAAAAATATTTTTTATTATTTCAGCTCATGAAACATGTTCACGAAAAACACGTGTCCGTGAAAACAAGTGAGTATATAATGTTTACTGACTATTCACTGCGTTTCCCAGGATAAATGTAGTTTCAATAATTATCATTTACTATTTTAGTACATTAATTATTTTTTTAATAATAGGGTATCTATTCTTAGTATAATTTTTTTTTTATGATAAATTGTGGCCCTTCCTGGCAGAGCCACCATCACGGATTTAAATTCCAAGTCTGTCGTTATTTTGTCCCTAATTTGTCTTATTTTGCCCTCGAATATCAGAACTAGAGCACCTAGCGAAGATCTGTTTGCTTCCAGAATTTGTCCAATTTCGTCCTCGAATATCAGATTTTGTCGCGCTCTGGTTCAAAAGTTGGCAGCTTCCTGGCAGGGCAACCTAAAAACCCTTATAATTTTTTGAACCAGTACGCGACATCTGATATTCGAGGACAAATTAGGGACAAAATAGCGACAGACTTGGAATTCAGATTCCTGATGGTGGCTCTGCTAGGAAGTGCCACACATAATAAATATAACCATTTTAAAAACTATAAATTTAATTTAATTTTTATCTTTTTTTTCTACAGATACAGTACATTTAGACACAGAAGAAGTGGAAGCGGCAGACGTCCTCGTGTGCGGTGCGTGCGGGTTCGAATCCAGCTCCCGACCTGACTTCAGAAAACATATAGAAGATGAACACGGCGCGACTACTTGTTGATTTTAACTATTATCTCGCCCGCGGGTTTACCTGCATTCCAATGATTGTTTTTAATATGGGTACGCTTATTATTAACTAAAACTGATGTGGTTAATGGTGGTAGGAACAGATAGAACATGGTACCACCATAATGTTTCCTGTTTTTTTTTACCCAAAGCTCAAGCTGATTGTAGGATTTGAATCCACGTCCTTAGTCACAGTATTCGATGCTATTACCACTGGACTATTAGAAGCATTGTGTTTTCTGAAGCAATATAATGTTATTTGAGCTTGCAGAGCCACTACTAAGGATTAATTTTGAAAGTGTTTTGAATTAAATAATCATTTAGTCAAAAAAAAATGTATGTATGTAAGCGCATTACTTCAGAACAGCTGCACATTTTGGTTAATTATATTTTTGTATGTAAATCTCCTTAAAAATCACCCGAGAGACGTCGGGTACGAACAGCTAGTAGATCTATAAGGGCTCTTAGTTGACCTTTCTAGAATGGACTGCTTACTTATCTTTAGCAATATACTGTACTAGCTGTTCCCTGCGGTTTCACTCGCATTCCTGAGATAAAAAGCCTTATAACCGGGGATAACGTAGGTTCCTATTAGTGAAAAAAAAATTCAAATCGGACCAGTAACTCCAGAGATTTGCGCGTTCAAACAAACAAACTCTTCAGCTTTATTATTTAAATACCACTGTATTTGCCTGATTTGACTTGTAACATTCATCATGTTTTTATGATATATTTTAGTAATCGATTAAAACGTCTATTTTGCCTTTCATGTGTAAATTTAAATTATACGGATATTTTAGGTATTATGTAAATAAATTAAGTTAAACAAATAAAAGGAGTAATATTCTTAAAAACTATTTAATTTCATCAGTCAATTAAAATCATTTATCATACACAATCATTCGCGCGTAGTTATTTTATTATATTTTAATCTTATTGCTAAATAATGAAAAATTATTGCATAACTTTAGTTTTTCAATAAGGTTTACATGAAAGAGAGGTGACTTGATTAATATTATTTACTATGGAAACCAGATAATTGTCCTAGATAGGAATCAAACCACGATCTGCAGCAAGATGTCATTTAGCATAAGTTATACAATATATTTCCGATACCTGACCGTATGCCTTAATTTACTCTTCGAGGGTAAATGGCGTAGGTATTTAACATGCCACTTGGTCATGTGTTTAGTTTTTCTTTGTAAAGTTTACGGACACTTCCTCTCAAGTTGCCCCTTGCCGCCTTCGTCGTACTCTTGAGATGATATCCACATTTGTTGGAACGAGCCGATTGATGCTAGAATTGATCCACCTACGATTAAAAATGGGTGTATTAAAAAAGATTTGTAAGGCAAAAGTTGGGATAGGATGGGATTAAATAACGCCCTGTTGAGTGAGTAAACCCTCATTCAAATTAATATGGGGCCACCTTGGACTGCGAACACAGCGCAAAAATAATTATTAAAATCGGTTCATATGCAAAAAAGGAATACGTGAACATTAAAAAAAAACCAATCGAATTGAGAACCTCCTTCTTTTTGAAGGACGTTAAAATGTAAATGACCTAGACAGGGTCATAGGGCTAGACTATCATTTTCTTAGTTGAATCAGTAAAGTACGATAAAGGAAGCTAAGGCAATGTAAGGTAAGGTTATACAAAATAAGGTAACGAAAGGCAAAGTAAGGTTACAATGTAAGGTAAGGTAATGTAAAGTTAGCCAAAATAAGGTAACTGAATGTAAGGTGAGGTAAAGTGTGGTAAGGTAACTCAATGTAAGGTAAAGTGTGGTAAGATAACTCAATGTAAGGTAAAGTAACTTAACGTAAGGTAACGCCTGGCAAGGTAAATTAATGTAATGTAATCTGACCGATCCAAGCGGCGAACCTGCGCTCGGCGGGCGAGGGCGCGGCGTGGGTCTTGAGGCGGTGGCTGGAGGGCGCGCGCGCGGCGAGGTCCCGCGCCAGGCGCTCCGCCCAGCCCGAGGTGGCCGCCACGCCGCCGCACGCCACCACCGAGCCCCACAGCGCCGGCCGCGCGTCCGCGTCGCACGACCCCGCCGCCGCGCATACTGCATACAACATGACAATACGAACTGTTCACCAATGGTGGTGAGCACACAAAGCCTACAAAGGAACTGGCTCTCAATAATAAACTTCAAAGGGTCGAGGGTCTGAAGAGTTGGAAAATAATGAAAAACTCGCGAAGTCTACAGTTCACGGAGCCACTAGTAATTTAATCAGAAAGTATTAACATATGTATTTGGTTATGAGGTATGACATACATAACATAAACACACTACACAAAAGAGACTCAATGTCAATGAGCCCCAGCAAATTATTTTTGTGCCCCAGCTGCAAACGTCTCAATACGACTACACTAATTCTAACCCCACCACGTCTATTTGTGCCCCAGCAGTTCATATTTGTGCCCCAGCTTACACACCTAAATGCGGAGCTCCTAGCGTCTGCTCGAACAAGCACTCTGTGAGCTTGAACCTCTCAGGGCCGAAGTCCTGGTGGTAACCTCCAGGGAACTCGTAGTGAACGCCCGGAACTGAGGCCGCTGTGCGCTCGTCGTATGGACTTTCAGATATCTGTGGATAACAATTAAGACATTGGAAAAAAAAGCCCATAAGATTCACCATGGTGTGATGACGTAGCCGAAGGTATACGGCCTAGAAGGGAATTGTAATTACATAAATTAAAAAAAAAAGATCCACCAAAAAAAGAAGCCTTGCTGAGTTTCTTGCCGGAGTCTTCTCAGTTCAAGTGTATTCCGAACCGGTAGTAGAGTCTATTGTAAAACTGTAACTTTTGACATTCATTAGTGCCTTATTAGGGGCCTAAACTGAATAAATGAGTTTTGATTTTGATTGGCTATCAATCAGTGCCGGATTAACCACATTTGCTACGGGCCCCGTACAAAAGAGGCCCCGCGTATCTAAACCAGCACACCACCGCCTGAGCATAATTATTTGAAAATTGTAATAAACGTATTGAGTCTTGCATATTTTTTACCACATTATACTTGAAAGAAAACCCCCTTAATTAGCTACGGACCCGCGCTTGCATTTTTAAAATCAGCCCAGAAGTGTTTGGACTGATTCATTACAAAGAAAATGTACTAAGAGAACGCATTAACTATATTTTTTTAAATCCTAGAAATAGATAATAAAATATAAATTGGTGCCGATTCTGTTGTTTACGAACTTAACTAATATTAGACAAGTCACCTCTCTTTCAAGTTAACCTTATTGAAAAAAGACAGAACATTTTTAATGCTGTCAGTTTAATCCATACCGTCGTAATGTACTGGTAAATAGTCATGACCAATAAAGATCTCGCTTAAATTCACGTTGAAATATGTGATCGGATTAAACTGATAGGACTAAAATATCTTGCATACCTTTCTTATATTTACTATTAGAAAGAGACATAGTGAGATTAAATTTATTTAAAATAAATAACTCATAACACATATGTACATACATGTGCGACGCAGTGGCAGAAGTCCTCGTACTGCCGCTTCAGCATATACTGCTGCCAGGAGTGCGTGAGCCCCGCCGGGAGGGTCTTCAACGTGTACCTCCCGCGTTCCCTCTCGCGTATCACTTCTTTACTCTGCAATATTTTATTATTAGGGTTCCTTTTATACTACTAAGGTAGCAAACAAGCATACGGCCCACCTGATGGTAAGTGGTTGCCGTAGCCTATGGACGCATGCAACACCAGGGATATCACTCGCGCGTTACCGAAAAAATAAATAGTATTGAAGTTATTTAAGAAATAGGTATATGCGAAAATTTACCATTTCCCCCTCTTATCTCCGCCTAGAAGGGAACTGGCACTCAAGTGCAGCTGTCGGAATACACCGGAAGGTGCTTGGCGACAAATTTTCAACATGAGCGTGAGCTAGCCAGGTGGGTACTACAAAGTACCCTACCCACCGTACATGATACAAGTTTTGTTATACAACTGCTAAAAAAAAACAAGCATACGGCCCGCTTGAAGGTACCTTTAGGAGCATTCCTTAATTTAGTATTTTGTTCCTTAAAAAACCTATAAAAATAATGCAGTGTTTAGAACAAAAATATGCGTGGAATCGAACCTGTATACTGTACAAGGGCAGCATCTGTATATGCAGGTTGGAGAGCATATGTTTGGCCTGAGCTGCGAGGTGATCCCCGCCCACTGGTGATCGAACAGCCGCCGAAACAAGTGCGTACCTGCAGAGAACAAAATAAACATAAATGAACAAAAATTGTTGCTAATTTGGCTGGCTAACACATTCTACGGAAAAGCAAGGTGCACTCCATTGTAAAGGGAAGATCTTCTGCTAGGCTGGGTCATGGTGTCTAGGCACCAATAGGGTAGTTGACTGACATATCAAATCAGCTACTTTTTAATAAATGTCAAAACGATAGTTTATATGGAATTTTGTATGAAATATAACACTATGACGTCATAGTTTCACAGCATCAAATCATATACTCTTAGTGGTTCCACTGGTAATTAAAAATCATAAAAAACATTAAATGTACAACATATTTGTTATTTCCACGTGTTTTTAGATGTTTTATGCATTGGTTAGTGTTTGGTCATTTATTTTTGATAGTGTCAACTACCCTATTTCCAACTGTAGATGTTAGAATCTATATATATACTAACTAGCTTTCGCCCAGCGGTTTCACCCGCATTAGAGTTCATGAACACCCCGTACTCAATTTAACCAACCAAATAATATGTAGGTCAATTTGTCCGTTAGTATTCTCATAGCTTGAGAACCACAGTACAGATTATGAAGCGCTTTTCAAAGATAGGTATCCTCTTAGGTTCAGGTTCCTAGATGAAGGTTTTAGGCTGTTTAATATCCAGGGACAGGTATAGTTCTGTGACGATTGAATGCTACATAAATATATTATGCATGTGGAGTTCAGTTTTCACGTCTAAATACTTTTTTTATTTTTATTTTGGCGTCACACTTCGTGTATTTTGCCAGTGTCAAGTTGAGCAATGTAGTTATTTTTATATTCTTCATGTATTAAATTCTCGTCAATCGTCAAGTTTCATAGTTAGTAGTAAAGTTCTAGACATGTTAAATCTTCAAGTCATAGTCAGTTTAGGTTAGGTTAGGTTTTAGTACAATGGTAGCCGTTCTACTAAAACTTTTCACGGACTTCTTGAGACAACTTGAAAAGCCACTATACACGTAATCATTTCATTTCACTTGACTGGTGCACTTTTATTGATCTTTATTGGATAAAATACCACCGATAATATTCAATAAAACTCAAAATACACGATTTTATGAAAATAAAACGAAAACGCAACGTCACTTCACAAGTTCCCGCCAAAAAGTCCGTCTAAATACTTGTCAAAAATTACAATCCATTATTAGTCATAAATAAGTTTTTGTTACTTTAAAAAAAAACAGTCAAAGGTTCAGAGCCATACAGCCTTCTTATTATTTTTTATTATTGTAGGTATATTGAATTTTTATGTTTGATATTTTTTTTTATAAGTTTCGAATGGCATGCAATGCAGGAGATAAAAGTTTTTCTTTCTTCTTTCTTTCTAAACGTTCAAACAGTGTGTAATGAAAATTGCAGAGAGGTAGACCCGTGAGATAAGAAGGTAGGTATTTTTATCCCAGAACTTGTGAGAAACTAAGGACAGCTTCTTAAATGATTGTCTGAATGATACAATACAGATTGATGCAAAATTGTCAAGAACGCCCAACATAAACCTATCTATAATTTATCTATACTAATAATAATCTATATATCTATCTATCTAAACTATAATGAAACTGAAGAGTTTTTGTTTGTTTGTATGAACGCGCTAATCTCTGGATCTACCAGTCGGATTTGGAAAAATCTTTTTGCAATTGAAAACCTGATAAAAAATATGTGAAGAATGTCCCAGGATATTTATTTATTTTTGTATAGCACGGGCGATGCGACGCGGCGCCCGATGTAACCCGAGCAATACCGAAAAGAACCGAACTATGCACGACTTCACCGACATGAAGTCCTATACGTAATTTGTTTGATGATAATTGCTTTAGCGTTGAATATTTTTAAGTTGAATTGTTGTAGATATTATATACGGATTTCATAGAAACAAATACTACTTAAGATGGTCCTAATTATTTCAAAATTGGTTTTGAGTTTATTTTTACTAAATTTGTTTTTTTTTTATTTCTTGGGTGAAAACTTAATCTATCTATAGGTAGTAATAATAAAGTTGAAGAGTTTGTTTGAACGCGCTAATCTCTGGAGTTATTGGTCCGATTCGAAAAATTGTTTCACTAATGGGAAGCTACATTATCCCCGAAGGTTATAAGCTACTTATAAACCCGCGAACAAAACCGCGGGGAACAGCTAGTTATTTTATATAAACTAAATGCTAAGTATTATAATTTTAGATCACTTGTTTGAGATATTGAAGAAAATTTAAAGCTTTGTTACTTTATTATGGCATGAAAGTTGAACAATACTGTGAGTGGAAGGGTTCTTAGTTTGCTATAAACAATGCTTGCTATATGATAGCTTAAATTCATAAAATATGGTACTTATATGAATAGAGTAGCTTTATACAGTCTGATAAACCTTTTTAAAAAATCATATAAATATCTATGACTAAAATTTAGAATAATTTTGATTTCTACGTTGTTACATTTGTGTTAATTAGTCTATATTCAAAATTTTGGATCTTTTGATCAAGTAATTGCAAAAATATTAAAGGGCAAAAATAAAATATTTCACCCTCTATAACATTGCATTGCTAAATAGTATTACAAAATGCTTTAGGATTCTTATAGTTCTCGCTATGGGTAGCTTATAACCAGAAATTCGTGGTTCTTAATCAATAGGAAAAGCGTTATACAGGTTGATGAAAAAAAATTAAAAAGGTCATAAAATTGTCTATGATTAGAAAGTTTTAAATTATTGATATGCATGTTGTTAAAATTATGTTACATGGTTTATAACCGAAATTTTAGATCCCTAGCTCAAGTAATTGCAAAAATATTAAGGGGCCAAAATACAATTTTCCACCCTCTATAACATTTAATTGCTAAATAGTATTGCAAAATGCTTTAGGATTCTTATAGTGCTTACTATAGGTAGCTTATTTCCAAAAAATCATGCTTCTTAGTTAAATAGTTCTTGCGTTATACAGCTTGATAAAAAAAAATTAAAAAGGTCATAAAATTGTCTATGATCATATTTTTTTAAATTATTGATTTGCATGTTGTTACACTTATGTTACATAGTCTACATTTAAAATTTTGGAACCCTAGCTTAAGTAATTGCAAAAATATTAAAAGTCAAAAATAAAATTTTCCACCCTCTATAACATTTCATTGCTAAATAGTATTGCAAAATGCTTTAGGATTCTTATAGTGCTTTCTAAGGGTAGCTTATTTCCAAAAAATCATGCTTCTCAGTTGTATAGTACTTCCGTTATACAGGTTGATAGAAAATAATTTAAGGTGTCATAAAATTGACATCTATGAAAAATTTGAGAAACACTGGTCTGAATATTGTTTCAATTGTATTAAATAGTTTATATTCCAAATTTAAGGTCCCTAGCTTGAGCCATTACAAAAATATTAAAGTGCAAAAATTGGATATTTCACCCTTTATAACTTTATGCCGCATGATAAGTTTGAGAAACTTAACAGTACATTTCAAAACAAATACTGTAAAAAGCTTATATTCCAAAAATCAAGCTTCTGCTATGAATATTAACTGAGAAAAACAGGATGTTAAAAGTAAATTTTCAACATTTTTACTTTGTCTATGGGCAAAACTTTGACAAACATCAAATTGAAATTTGTAGTATTTGTATAGCATAACGCGTATACGAAATTTCATTTGCCTATCTTCAGCCGTTGCAGAGATATAAGAGTTTGAAAAATGCATAATTTCCATCGGTAATATCTTCCTCGAAGAAAAAAAGTTTGACAAACGCCGAAAATATATTTTAGCAGTATTATTAAACTACCTACAATATAAATTTTGAGTTTGTAACATTCAAACTCACAAAGTTATCAAGGTTTAACGGAAACAAAGCAAATCCCTTATTTTTTTAAATTTTCCTCCCATAGACAAAAGTTTGAGAAACGCTCGCACCCATATCTAATATTTTTTACTAAAAAAGCTACATTAAAAATTTCAGACTTCTAGACCTTATGGTTCCAGAGATATTAAGATTCTTAAAATCGCACAAAGGGCCCGTTTCCACCACTGCGGAAAGGAATTTCGAAAAATCGCTTCTTAAATGAGGTCTACGTGACAAAATCTATGCACATGCCAAATTTCACATTAATCGGTTCAGCGGTGTGGGCAGGGGGATGTTTACCCAAAAAACCGCTACTCTTTTATATAATAGATAATAAAGCTGAGGAGTTTGTTTGTTTGAATCTCTAGAGTTACTGGACCGATTCGAAAAATTCTTTCACTAGTAGGAAGCTACATTATGCCCGAAGGTTATAGGCTACTATCCCGGGAACGCGAGTCAAACCTCGGGGAATAACTTGTCTTGTATATGTTGAAGTGAGATATTTATAGCCATAGGGATATCCCTAGAGATTAATCTAGTGAGATAATTATATTACTAGACTCTTACTGCAACATATTTATGTCATATCCATAGGTCACAGTAACCAATTACCATCTGGTGGGCTGTCAGCCTCTGGTAGTCCATAGTACAAGCTCTGCTTAGTTAGGGATCAGATAACCGTTTGTGAACAATGTACCAGAATATTATTAACTAGCTGTTTTTCGCGGTTTCACCCACGTTGCCGGGTTAAAAAGTAGCCTATAACCTTCGGGTATAATGCAGCTTCTTATTAGTGAAACAATGTTTCGAATCAGAATGATAGATGCAGAGATTAGCACGTTCAAACAAACAAACTCACATCTTTAATATTAGTACTAGTTTCCGCCCCGCGGTTTCATCGGCGTTCTCGAGGTATCTTGTTTTCCCGGGATAAAAAGTATCCTATGTGTTAATCCAGGTTATAAACTATCTGTGTTCCAAATCCGTTCAGTAGATTTTACGTGAAAGACTAACAAACATCCATCCATACTCACAAACCTTCGCATTTGTAATATTAGCAGGATAGATCTGAATAGTTTGTCTCACCCATCTACAACAGGTACAGCACTAGTCTGGCTCGCGCCTGCGTCCACCACCAGCGCAGTGGACTTGCCATTGGCGAATGCGGCCAACACTGCATTCTTGACCAGGAAGAATGCAGGCGCCTGGTATTTCTCAAACAGGAGCTCTGCCAGCTTCTCGCGAGCTGGTCGGGTCGTCCACACTGCTTCTGTGAATAAGGCTGGATGGTGTTCTGATGGGGAACGGATTACCTGGAAATTTTTAGTTATGCTTTAGCTCTTACACAGCTTTTGCATTATTATTATTATGTATTATTTTTATTACAATGAGGAATAACAACAAAAAAATCTAATTAGTCTGTCAGTTAGATTATCAAAAAATATTGGATACATGGATACATATTTTTTGTTTCATTCGTCATTGTACAACTACTTTTTAGTACACTTTTTGCAGACGGGAAAATAACTGACTTTATCAAACAGTCACATTCGTGTTTAAAGTCTCAGTGTGTGAATGTTAAGAGGTAACTACATATAGATATTACATGAATAAATAAAGTGTCTAACCTTAGCATAGCAATAATCCAGCATCTTTTCAAACAAGTCCCAGTTGTCAACCTGTCCGTCTTTCATATACGTCTGCACCTCCATGCCTGGCCGCGGCACGTGCAGTTCTGTCACGTCTATGTAGTGACACAGCTCGCCGCCAGCTTTTGTGCCTGTTTAGAGTATTTTTATATAGACAAATCAAGTTTATTTAATGATCATTATCACTAAAGAGACTTCCACGGCAGGAAATAGGTTTCTACTGACGTGTAGAGTAACTATAAGCTACTAAACATCATAAGTCTTATGAAGATAGGCTTCGCATCTTGTGCCTGACTACTCTCGAGGAAAGACACCTTCGTGGCAATCTCATTGAAACGTACAAAATCCTCAATCGAAATTATAACCTTCCCCACTTACACAACATATTTGTAATGAATGTGTGCGTTAAATCCTCCCGTGGGCATCAGTACAAAATAAGTCGTGCACCATCTAAGACAAACACTGCGTACCACTTTCTCAGTAACAGAGTGGTATGTAATTGGAACCAACTACCAGAAGAAGTGGTTTCTGCTACTTCAATTAACTCTTTTAAAAACAAATTAGACATTGGACAAGGACTAAAAAGCTTAACAAGTGAACTATGAAGTGCGAAATGACTTTCAACACTGTGTGATATAGGCACATCAATAAATAAACTATATAAATTCCATAAATAATAACACAGCTTAGAGAGCCATAGCCCTTGCGGGGAAGAGGGTGGACCACTACCTGCAAACACGCTTAGTTTGCAGGCTCGAACATTGAGGGACGACACGAGCGTGGAGCGTTAACTAACAACTACACGGAGTGTACCTATGATATACCTATAGTAATGATATGATAGTAATATTGTGTAATATAAATTAACGTATATTAAGTAGGTACTTTTAAATTGTTTACACAGGCGAAATCAAACGCGATTCCACACTGTAGGGAGAATATAGTTACACTGTGTTATTTAGCATCTTACCTCATAACATTCACCGACACTAACAAACGATGAAATTTCGCCTCAAATCTTACCGCTTTGCGTGACATTTCCATCTGGGACCTTCTCTTCAGCTTCAGGGATGTGTGTAGCTGGTCCTACACCGACTACTGCTGGAATATCAGCTTTCGGAGTATCTTCTTGGGCATAACCAACACGCAATGTATGATGTCCCGGATCGAACACTAGCGCGCCAATTTCATCACCACCATATAGCATGCCGTTTGGGGCGCTCATATTCAACAATATTCTAATTAAAACAGTCTTAAATTAAGGTAAAATTACGAATTAATTAAACTAAATATAAACGCGCGTCACCTATGTTTTTTTCGTTTGACAACTGAGTTGACAAGTGTATCAATCAATGTTGCAAACTCTAGTTACTAATTTCGGTACTAATAAAGTACAATACGTTTTAAAACTGTATTTCTTTGACCTTGTCAATAAATGCATTATTTAAATTGGGGTCACTGTCATAATATTCACTTCACTTCTTGGTTCAAAAGGCATCAGATACGTTTTTCACACAATTCCGCCAGTGTCAGGATGTTTGAAGATAAATTAACCGAACGGTGATGGTACTGCATGATGCGATCAATAATTATTATATGAATTATATGTAATTATTATGGAAAGTATATTTTTTTTTAAAAGGAAGAAATTATTTTTTTTGATATGGCAATAATTTAGTTTACAACCACAGACTAAAGTAAGTACATTTCTGCATATTAGCTGAATACAGGTTGTTCCAAAAACTGGGCATATTTATAATTTAATATGATCCAAACAATAATTTTATAATAAGAATAAGATCAAACTTATGAATAAGGTTGATTTATTTTTTAATAAAATTCAGAATGGAATCCTGGCGTGAAATTAAAATAAAACTCATTCAGCTATTTGACAGCACAATAATTTAATACAACATAAACTTTATAAACAAGCAAGAATATTATGTCGATAGCTATAAAAACACCGATAGTTTCAATTAATTATACATTAAAAAAAAAGTTCCATAAACATAATGCGCAAAGTAAATAGTTTTCTGTGTATCATGATTCTTCTTTGAAAAAGTTTTACAAAAGAGTATACATTTTGAATTACGTACTATATTGTGGAAATGTTATTTCTTACCAAATGCTGTATTATGCTATTATACTAATAAATTACTAAACAATGAAGTAAAGAATCGCAAATATTTTAAAATGCTGCTGTACAATGTTAAATCAAAATAGTGCTAATAATCCAAATAGGTATACGATTATGTATTTTCAAAAATGCATCTTTAAACATAAATTACAGATTTATATGAAGTATAGGAACCATAATAAAAGGCTATATCATAAGTAAATTTCCACTTATTTATAAAAGGGTCAGTCATGATTATTGGCCTTGATATTTACCCACCCATTTTTACCAGCTATTTCGAAGGAATTAACATTTCTATGGAGTATTTTTTTTACCTTTTCAGAGTTGTCTGTGTAGTTACAGACCTCATTTTTGCGTCATAGGTTTGTAGCCTTACGCACATTTTAGAAATAAAAATGATTAGTCTTCTTGCTTCTCCATTTCAACATCTCCATTCACAAACTTTCGTTAATAATATTAGTAGAAGGCATTTAAATCCGGTAAAAGGAAAAAGAATATTTTTAGAGTAAATTGACAGGGCCAATAAAACGACTGATACCCTATATTATGGTATAAAATACACAGTACGAAATTAGTTCTACCTAATAAGGTATAATTTACTAATATTTCATTATTACACACGATAACACAAACAGACCTACTTAAATACAGTATTCTACATTTATACGCGATATTTCCAAAATAAAATAACATCACACATACTAAGGTAGTCTGTTTTTCCAAACATTATATATATATATATATACTTATTTGAATTTACGTAAACGTCTTAGAAAAGGTATACATACACATATTTGAAGTAGGTAGGTAGGTAACTGTTTCAATGTTCTATGCTTGTTTGGTTACATACAAGTATTTTTAATAAAGACGCATTTCCACTACACTTTTAAGATGTATTTTTTATTTAAAAAATAAAAGTGTATTTTCATTAAAATCTACATTCCTACCGCCCTCAATTAGTCGTAACTCGTACTAAGTCCTCCCCCTTCCCCGGTAACGCCCTGAGCCGAGGTTCGTACCCCACTCGGGGGTGCCCTCAGGCGTGGTTACCTAAATGTTACCCGGCTGAGAGCCCTCTGCGCTCGCCGATTGTCCGGTAAGGTTGGTGCAGCCATCAGAGGCTACTAAATTTAGTCCTTTCAAAAAAAAACTACATTCCTAACTACGCATAGTCACGGCACACATTCTATACCTACACATTTATGTTGTATTTATATAGACATAATGACAAACACTTCAGTCTTACACGGGATCATATTAGAAGCCGTTAGCACTCGACACTTCACAAATAGGTATAAAGTGATGATTTCCCACTTTTTTCGCCTATAGTAACAATTGGAGGTATGAAAATATCGAAACGTTTTTATTTTGTTTCATAATTTATCAGATCCCTTAGGGTCGGTTGCTCGTACATTTTAGTTAAGGTTATAGTCAAAATTAATTTAACTATTACCATGTTTTGACCGTAGAGAGAGTCATTTTGACGATGACCGATCTCCCTCGGTCGGTTATGGTTACGGTAAAAATTTTAGTTAAAGTGACACGAGTAACCCAGTTTGCTTTCTTTCGTAGGTTAAAGTTAACTATAACCGTAACCTAACTATGACCGCGCTTACCAGCAGCCGACCCTTAGTATCTCACAGTTTTTTTTCTAATGACACTATTTAAATACATAGTTCTCAAAAAAATATTTACTATTCTACTTTAAGTAACACTTCAAAAATATTTATTGTAATTGTATGTGGCAGAAAAATCATTAAAATAATTTGGAAAACGTTTACATGTTCGTAAGGGTTGTTATTGTTGGAAATACCATTGTCAAACACTGGTGCCGATTCTGTTGTTTACGAACTAAATAAATTTAATCTCACTATATCTCTTTCTAATAGTAAATATAAGAAAGGGATGCAAGATATTTTAGTCCTGTCAGTTTAATCCGATCACATATTTCAACGTGAATTTAAGCGAGATCTTTATTGGTCACGACTATTTACCCGTACATTACGACGGTGTGGATTAAACTGATAGCATTAAAAATGTTCTGTCTTTTTTCAATAAGGTTAACTTGAAAGAGAGGTGACTTGTCTAATATTAGTTAAGTTCGTAAACAACAGAATCGACACCACTTTCGCTTCTATACAATTTTATTTGTGCTGATACAGGTTTATATTATGTTGTTACAACCCAAACAAAAGTTATAATTTTAACATTTAATTATTCTTTAAAGTGTTTTTTTTTTATTTAGCATGTCACATGCAGTTATTGAGTATAATTAAACTTAAAGAGTAACTATAAACATAATAAAATATCCTATTTAATTTTTATAAAAAGTATTTTAGAGGGGAAAAAGATAAAAGAAGTAATTAATCCAAATCAAAGCATAATTTATAAACAAATCTGTAGAAAAAGTTTAAAATTTTAATTGAAACATTCGGCTTTAATTTATTAAACACGTATTAAAATATTTTTTGTTACACATAAACTATATCTAAATTGTCTACACAATGAGCTATGTTTTTAATAAAAATCCAACGTTTTCATGTAAACACATTATTATAGTTTTTTTTTTGGTACTTATTTATTTTTTGAATAATAGCGAATAGTTGTATATAAATATAGTGTTATAATACGTAGCTACAGTTTCTCTCATAGTTCTAGAATACATTAGAGTAGAATAATTTAGTCCAGTCAATTTGATTTGGTATCAGTAAAGGTATACTTTTTTTTTGCATTTTTTCTTTTAATTATTTTAATGTCAGTCATATATTTTTTTAAATACAATATTCAAATAATGCGCTGACTGGACTTAAATAAAAAAAGTACCTAGAGGTTAAAAAAATAAGAAAAAAACTCATTTACATTCATCCAAACATCGGCAGATCCAGCTGCTTTCAATATACGGAATGACTCAACATTATAACATATTTTAATATGATTGGCACCTCCATTGTCGACTAGCAAGTCTGACTGATACAAAAAATAGAACCTTGCTTATCCTTCCAGTAAAAAAAATACTACTGCACTTGGCAACCAAAACTGATTGCACTGAACAGCGGTGCAGCCCCTAGGCCTCCGTCTCCGTCCGCAATGCCGGTGAGGTACTTAGCCCTGACGCAGTCCCCGCAAGTGCAGCTGTCGGTCAGTGTGCATAATCCCCGGGCAGTCGCAATTGCTTCCCATTTGATTTGATCGTCTACAGTACCGCTGCGGCTTAAGAGGTTCTGGAATACATGAAAATTTGATTTACTTAAAAAAACGCAGTGTTATTAGTTTTTTTTTTTGACAAAGAGATAATAAAATAGAATATTTAAATGTAATATTTAATATTAGCCTTACTGTTCATTTTTTTTATAACTCTTAGGGGTTGAATTTAGTAAAATCTTTTCTTAGCTTACACTACGCTATAAGAAATATCACTATAACCAGTGTACCTATACAACTGTGTCTCTCTCAATTTTGCTTCCCTCTCAGTCCTCATGCGATTAGTGGGCTTTTACTTTAACAACATTCTGTATATTTACTACCCAGCTTTACTGCCTATTGAGTTGACGTCGTCATATACGTCACACTAACTTGAAAACGAGACAAGCAATGCTTGTGCCAACGTTTGGTTAGATACAAAATAATAAAAAAACTTCAGAGCTAAATCTTACCTCCATAACTTCATAATTGCTAGCTTGCCACATGCCAAAGTCTCTTATTTGCTGCTGTTCTTCCTTCGACCTGCTTTTCTTTGGTTTCTTTACCGTACCACAGTATACTGAGAGATCCTCACTGGCAGCCAAGGAGGCTAAATCAAATTGCAAAGAGTTCGCATCACAGGAGGTGGACGCACCATCTTCCAAGTCTATGGGCTCAAGATTTAATGTGTCGATGTCTTCGTTGCTTTCGATCTGGTCTAAATCGAGAGTGGACATCGATGTCGCGTCGGTAGATGTTTGGTTTATAAGTTGTTGATAATTTATCTGTGGAAATTACAATGATCAGTTGTTTAAACCATAGCACTAGAAAACCTTGGTTTTGTAAAGGTCTGCAACATATTCGAAATATCTGGTTTTGCTCATGTCCATAACCGAAGGTAACGTACCATCAGGTGGGATGTTTGTGAGCTCCTCAACCTTTTAGATATTAGAAAACATAAATAGCTCAGATACTATTTATTTTTGCCGTTTGCGATCATGATCATGGGTCCTTGGGGCTCCGAGGCTCAGTGACCTGCTCGCACATTAGCTAGGCTATAGTAACTATATACCATAAACATCATCTTATTTTCTAATCTATTGTAGGTGTTAAACTTTTGTAGGTACTTAAACAACTGACACTAACTAACCTGTGCTTCTTCCGCTGTGCTGTTTTCACTGGGGCGTCGTATTGGCATAGATTTTATTGATATTATCTGAAAATTATTCAGTTAATAAATAGAAGTACGTAACATCTATTTATAAGATTAATAATCAACTTTAAAAAAAAAGAGTAAAACCTCCTTTAAAGACAATATAATTAACTTGGCTATACAGAACCCGACGGAAAAAGAATTATTAAAATCAGTTCATAAGCAATAAAGTTATACATAAACAAACATAAAAAAAAATCATACAGCCGAATTGTGAACTTCCTCCTTTTTTTGAAGGAGGTTAAAAAACGATGTATAGGTTATAGGTACTACCTACACTTGAATACAACATCACTCAGATAGTGAGACTCTTTGGGTACATTCCGAAACATGCCTTATTCGATCTTAGCGCTCACATCGATAATTTGCGTTCCGATACGAATATCACACCTATAAGATCTGTGAACTGTCAATGATTCGGAACGCTTGTGAACGCGCTGACAGTATTTGGAACTAAAACATTCGAAAAAGGGATTAAAAAATTAATGATCAACGCGTTGGGACTCCCTAACTTCAATTATTAGACTCTCTAACTTGAATACAGTGTATTTTTATTTGTTATTCTCACATAAAAACCTTTGTCAAAACAAAAACCCAACACAAGTGTCACTTTTGACATCCACGCTCACGGCGATAACGTTTGGACCATGGTCGTCGTAATCGCAATATGGCGCATGTAATGACGTCACCGATGACGTTTCGCGAGGCTTCGTTATCGCGCTAAAAGTGATTCGGTACGCGTTTTAGCGCACTGACATCGATAATTATCGATATCATCATCATTCGGAATGCAGCCTTTATGATTTTGTATTTTTTAATACAATAAATAAAAACTGTTACTTACATCTTCATCACTATCAAAGTGGAGTACAGATAAGTCTGATGTGGACTGATCATTACTAAATCCTTTACTGGTTGATGGTACCGGAGAATTTGGGGTGGCCACTGTTAGGAAATAATTTCTGGTCAAAGTAGGAAATATAATAAAAAAGAACATACTGTATAATGACCACAGATACCTATAGATAAACTTTAACGACAGTCGTATTATCTGTAAAACAAAAACATAGTAGAATAGAAATACTTACACTGATCGCTACTGTGGCTTGAATGTAGCAAATTCTCTGTAGATGGCTGCTCATGGTAATCTCGACTGCGGGCCTTGAACAGCCCAAATTTCACAGGCGCCATCTATAAAAGGAAGATAGCTGAGTTATCTAGCAATAGGTAGGTTATTGAGGGCACAGACCGGCGGATGGTACGGCAGAGGATTTATTTATCACTTGAATAGTTATCCAATCGAAATAAGGTATATATTTCAACTAGCGATGTTCTAGAGAAAACTGCGCCGCGATGCTTCAAGGCCGATCACCGGAGTATTAAAATAAGGTACAGTATGACACAACTTAGATGAAGCATCGACAAAAATCGTAAAATCGATTGTTTCCGAAAAGAGTGCGCCTACAACATTACCCATGTTTATCAGTAGGTACTGTAGGCGAAAATGATCTTGTTGAACGTTGAATGGCGCGATAATGAATGATGTTTATTAGTTGTGTAAATCGGAAGTGAAGCGTAGATATACGATTTGCCGATGCTACATCTAAGTTCTGTCATACTGTAAGTTAATGTTTGATTCTCCAATGAGATATCGCCCAAACTCAAACTCAAAATTCATTTTATAAGTTTAGGCGCTGTTAAGGCACTTCTGAATGGCGAAAGTTTCAATTGACTTTACCAGCGGTTCCTGACGACTCCGGCAAGAAACTCGGCAAGCTTCGCTATAATCAATGCCTACCGTCGTATGATTTCAAATCAATACGATACTAAAAAGTAGGTTAAAATTAACTAAATAGGTTGGTCTACATTTCAATTAAAGTTATCAATCAATCAATCAATTCAGCCTATCGCAGTCCACTGCTGGACATAGGCCTCTCCCAGGCTGCGCCACAACACCCTGTCCTCCGCTTTCCGCATCCAGTCTGTCCCAGCCGTCTTCCTTAGGTCGTCGGTCCACCTAGCTGGGGGGCGCCCCACACTACGCTTGCCGGTGCGTGGTCTCCACTCCAGGACTCGTCTACTCCAACGGCCATCAGTCCTTCGACAAACATGACCAGCCCACTGCCACTTCAGTTTGCTTACTCTGCAGGCTACGTCGGTTACTCCGGTTCTCTTCCGGATAACTTCATTTCTGATTTTATCCATCAGAGAAACTCCGAGCATAGCCCGCTCCATAGCGCGCTGAGCGACCTTGAATTTGTGGACCAGCCCGACTGTCAGTGTCCACGTTTCGGCACCGTATGTCATAACGGGCAGGACGCACTGGTTGAAAACCTTAGTCTTCAAACATTGCGGGATGGTGGACGAAAAGATTTGACGAAGTTTTCCAAACGCTGCCCAACCTAACTGGATCCTTCTGTCGGCTTCTCTGTCAAAGTTGTGTCTACCGAGCTGGATGACTTGCCCTAGGTAGACATACTCCTTAACAACTTCGAGAAGCGACCCTTCGATGCGGATTGGACTCGGCAAGACGTGTGAATTGTACATGACTTTCGTCTTGTCCAAATTCATGCCAAGGCCAACCCGCCGAGAGGCTCCATTTAGGCTGTGCAGCATCTGGTTTAGTTGGTCCAGCGTCTCTGCCATTATGACGATGTCATCGGCAAAGCGAAGGTGTGAGATGTACTCGCCGTTCACGTTGATACCCTGTCCAGTCCAGTCCAGCGTCTTGAAGACATCCTCCAACGCATTTGTGAATAGTTTCGGGGATATCACATCCCCCTGTCTCACCCCTCTCAGCAGTTGGATAGGCCTGGTTTTTTGATCTTGGATCTGGACAGTCATCGTGGAAGCGTCATACAGACACCTCAACACTTCGATGTAACGCCAGTCAATTCGACATCGTTGCAGAGAGGCCAGAACTGCCCATATTTCGATGGAGTCGAAGGCTTTCTCGTAGTCCACAAATGCCATACACAGCGGCTGGTTGTACTCCTCGGTCTTCTGTACAATTTGCCGAACAGTATGGATGTGGTCTACGGTACTGAAGCCTTTTCGAAAACCGGCTTGTTCTGGTGGCTGGAACTCGTCAAGTCTTCTGGCGAGACGGTTCGTGACGACCCTCGAGAACAGTTTGTAGACGTGGCTCAGAAGTGAGATGGGCCTATAGTTCTTCAGCAAGGTTTTGTCACCTTTTTTGAAAAACAGAACCACCGCACCTCTGCTCCACGCCTCGGGCGTTGTACCCTCTTGGATGACGGAGTTGAAGAGACTCGCTAGCTCATTCAGGACTGTAGCCCCGCCTGCTTTAAGGAGCTCTGTCGTTATTCCGTCATCACCCGGTGCCTTATTGTTCTTTAACTGCTCAAGAGCCGCCCTAATCTCGCACAGGTCGACATCCGGGATGTCCTCCGTGTAGTGGCGCGTTAATTCGGCTCGATGGTCATCTGCACTATGTTCCGCTGGTTTCACCGTCCGCGTTGAGTATAAGTGTCCGTAAAAATCCTCGACTTCCTCGAGTATCTCGGACTTTGAAGCCACGATTCTGCCATCCGCAGTTCTTAGTTTCGCCAGATGGGACCTCCCTAATTGTTGAGCGAAGACTTTGGACCCTCGATTTTGCTCAATCGCGGCCTTAATGTCGCGGGTGTTAGAGCACCGAAGATCGCGTCGCGTCAACTTCCTAATTTTTAGGTTTAAGGCCCTCTTATCTGACGAAGACAGCTGCTGTGTGGATGACAAATCTCGTCTTTCTTTCATAAGTCCGAGAGTCTCCGAGGAAAGTTTGGACGCCTTATTTTTTCGCTGCGACGGGAAAAGTTTGCGGGACACGTCTCGTAGTGTCTTGACCACCGCGTCGGCTTTCTCGTCGACATTGCCTGTGGTTTCCAGTAGGGCGAACCGATTTTGAAGTTCCAATTGGAACTTTTCCGATCCTAGAGCGGCTTGGAGCTGCGTAGGTCGGAGGGTAGGCCTCATCATGCGGGTTCTCTCAGCTCGAAAATTTATATTTAGAGTGCCTCGGACAAGCCTGTGATCGCTTCCGGTGTTAAACCTGCTGATCACAGAGACATCTCTAAATATGTGCCTCTTATCCGTCATGATGAAGTCTATCTCATTCCTAGTCACGTTATCGGGGCTCTGCCAGGTCCACTTCCTTTGGGGTTTCTTTTCGAAGAACGAATTCATCAAAAAGAGTCCCTGCGACTCTAAAAAGTTGACCAGCATTTGCCCCCTGTGATTTCTGCGCCCCAAGCCGAACGGTCCGACTTTCGATTCGCCGCGTTCTTGTACTCCCACTTTGGCATTGAAGTCCCCCATAACAACGCTGTAGTGGGCTTTTGTGGTACTGTGCATTGCCTTGGCAATATCCTCGTACATGGCCTCAGCTGTTTCGTCAGAGCATGTCGAAGTCGGCGCATATACCTGTATCACTTTCAGGTAGTACCTGTCGGTGAGTTTTAGTACAAGGTACGCTACCCGTGTCGACACACTACTGATTTCCACAACGCTGCTAGTGAGTTCCTTGTTGACCAGGAAGCCGATACCGCCTTGGGAGAGCTGATCACCTTCGCGAAAGTAGAATAGGTTTCCTGACTCCAGGGTTATCGTGTCCTCCCCCTGTCTTCGGACTTCAGATAACCCCAGTATATGCCAGTTAATGCGACCTAACTCTACCTCAAGTTCGGCGAGGTGATGGTCCAGCCTCATCGAACGTCCATTGTACGTAGCCAGATGTAGTCGTCGTTGGTAGCCTGCCGTAACCCGGGGATTCTTCGCACCCCCCGTCCCGCCGTTACCGTGACCGCTACCTTGACCAGGAATAGCGGGACCGCCGGGAACTAGGGGCCGTTGTTTTGGCACTTTTTTCATTTGGGAGGTTTATGCCCATAGTCACCACGCTGGGCAAGCGGGTTGGTGACCGCAGAGCCAATCCTTTCGCAACGATGACGCTGCTGCCCGTCATCGCTCTGGAGAATTTAGGTTGGCTTGTTGGATGGGTATTCCGCCATCGGTCGGTCGCCAGCGCCTCGTCCGTCAGTGGCAGGGTGTACCGCGCGCAGGTGAGGTTGGCATTTGGGGAGTCCGGTTGTTGTGTGCTCCCCCTTACACCCCCTTATTAAAGTTATAGTCAAAGTTAACTTAACTATTACCATGCTTTGACCGTAGAGTCGCTTTGACGATGACCGATCTCCCTCGGTCGGTTATGGTTACGGACTATAACTTTAACTAACTTCAAGAGATGCTAACAAAACGTGTTCAAAAGAAAATTTTACTGTCAAAAGTCGAATGCCTTATTCTAAAGATACGCTTAAAAAACCCCACTTCATATTAAATAACGAAATCCAGATGTCTATCCCCGTGCAGTAGGTACCTACATACGAATAGGTATAGCGTCCTACATTACAGTATGAAGGTCGCACCAGAGAAAACTTCTAGAATGGGAAATGGAACGAACGATATTGCGATGCGCTTTAAAGAATTTGTTTCCAATTCCAGCGACTTAGCGTTACGATTTGGGGGGGGGGTGTTATTAGTTTGACTTGTCTGTCTATGTGTGTGTGTCTGTCTGTGGCCTCATAGCTCCTGAACGGATGGACCGATTTTGATTTATATTTTTTCATTTGAAAGGTGACTTAATCGAAAGAAAGTTTTCTTAGCTATGTTTCTAGAAAATCCACTCAGCCGTTCGGAAGTTATGATCAATTTTCTGTTGAGTTTCGGGGGTTTCTTTAAATTTTAGTTAAGTATATTAACTAGAAAAAAAAAAAAAAAAAGTATATTAGTTAACTTGTTATAGTAATTTTGTCAAGCTAATGCGATTGTTAAATGTGTTGCCGATTGCCGACCTTGATGAGCTTTTTTTACGCCCCTTTTTGGAGAACCCCATACTGTATGTAACATAGAGGGAAAATCGTGATGGGGATCTCTTTCCACACCCAACAGTCTGCAGTAGGAATGTCCGACTGAATCGTTGCGTGGATCGAGGCGAGGATATGAGGATGAACTCCGTATAGTTAGTGGAATTTAATGAAAAGTATCATAAACAAGTATTTTGTATTTTTAAGTCAGTTCCCTTCTAGGTTTTGTGTCTTATCACCATCGGCTACAACATTACTGACACGGTGAGAATTATGGCCAAACACCTATAGAAAAAAAAAAAAACTAAGTTCATAATGATGCCTGAAAATAGTTAACTGTCATAATAATCAAAACACGATTCGATGCAGATAAATAATAATATTACCTAGTTAGACTAAAACCTCGCAATTAATAATCTAGGTATTTATTATTTAGAGTAGGCATTAAGGGTATAGAACCTGTGCCTACACGTACAAAAACACAGATAAAAGATAAAAATTATACAGGCTGTTTATTGTAGGTTCATAATTTTGTGTTAAAATACATTAGGTACTTTTAGAAATGGGTATGAAATTATTAATATATGATTAAAATATAACATAATGACTCACCTTGAATAAATGCAGCAGAAAATATTTACGCACTCAATGAAAATACATACTTTTCCTAACAAACCATAATCATAAACACTGATATTATCAGGTCGTCAAACACCCCAAAAAGGTCGAAATAACAAATCCTACAAAATTTCCACACAATAAGTTAAAATGTTAAAAAATACTGGGTTTTATATGCAATATTCTCTGGTAAAAATATAGATCGCAGGTAGAAAAACACTGTGGAACTCGCTTCCCGAATAACATTCAAAAAGGTTCTTTTACATCGCCGGACTATACCTGTTATTCTGTACTGTTCAAATAACAGGTTCAGAGTATTTGTAGATGATATAACGTTATTTTGTGATCCGCATATGAGACGTTCGTTATGGCGTATAGATAGATATATTAAGCTTTTAAAATTATTACACCTAACGATAGATTCTAATCCATTAATTACTGATATTTAAAATCAAAATATACCAATATATTTATATTTCATTTTGTTACATTATAATAATCAGTGCCAAATATACCAATAACAATAGTTTAATATCGTTTTGAATGCAAAATATATTTATAAATCAATCATAGAAATATTTTTGAGTCAGAGCGATTAAAAATAACGTACACACGGCCACAGATCAAGCTACACACTGCGGCACCTTATGCGGTTGTAATAGGAGCTATTTTGCAACAAAAATGTGTAGCTTGATCTGTGGCCGTGTGTACCTAATAAAATAATATGCTAGAATAATTCTAAAATTATAAATGCCTAGCCGAAAAATACGTTATTTATAAAATAAGATGCTCTTATATCAATGTTATGGCCTTTTAAAACTGTATTATCTAGGACTTAACATTCATATTTTCAAATCTTTTTTAGAGAATTAAATGTACTTTTTCATTAGATGTGTGTATATGAAATGTTAAGTATTCACTTCAATTTAGTTAAAACCAAATCTACAAATAACAGCGTGTCTAATTAAAAAGCAATAAATACGTCGTAATATAATGTAATCTATACTAATAATAAAGCTGAAGAGTTTGTTTGTTTGTTTGTTTGTTTGTTTGTTTGTTTGTTTGTTTGAACGCGCTAATCTCTGGATCTGCCAGTGGGATATGGAAAAACCTTTTTGCAATTGAAAGCCCATTTATTAAGGAAGGTTATAGGCTATAGAACATCACGCTACGACCCTCAGGAGCTGAGCAATGATGAAAAGAACGTTAAGCGGGAGCATGTATAGCATGGGTGAGCGATGCGACGCGGTTGTCAATGCATGACAGCGGTCGCCTAGGTAACAGTTTTTTGTTATTTTTAACTGTCATCAAGACGAGGTTATCAATTCGTCGGAATCTTTTTTAATGTATGTTCCTCGATTACTCGAAGATGCCTGAGCCGATTTGGAAACTATACATACAGGTGGTCACATGGTCACCAAGTCAGGGTCTGATGATGGGATCTTGAAGAAATCGAGGGAACTCTTCAAATTTTATAGGCACTAACAATGTTTTTCATATATTTTCTAAAACTATTCAGATATTTGCGTCTGGTAGTCGTCACATGTTGCTGAGCTGATGATGGAAGGTACAACTCCTTAACGGGTAGGACTTAGGGGATAAATCTTTAAATATTATAGGGACGATGATGGAAAGTACAACGCTAATATGCTTATCCTAGGTCAGTGACCTTGAGACTCATTGATTACACATAAGAAACTAAAAAATGAAAAATAAAATACTTTTAACAAAAAAAAAACCACAAAGGCACTAATAAGTATAAAATAACTATGTAGGAACTCTAATCTGATAGTTTTGAAGTCAACGAAATTAGCCATTGCTGTTGCATCATCAGATATTTATTGCTGCTACACTATTGACAGGTAGGACAGAAGGACGGCTCATTTCACTTCTAAACAGACCCTTACGGTATTTCTTGAAAAAGACAGCGTACGCTCTATACGTAAAAATGGACCATTGGGCAAGGTTTTACAAGATGCAAACCTAATAATATGGGATGAGTGCACATGACTCATAGAGCTCATCTAGAGGCTTTAGATAGAACTCTCAGAAATATAAAATGCACAAATAGCCATGGGTGGAATAACTTTGATGATTTCTGGTGATTTCAGATAAACGTTGCCTGTTAGGGGAACTAGAGCAGATATTATTAAATCTTGCTTAAAATCTTCCTCATTATGAAAGTCTGTTGAATTATTGAAACTGTATACCAAAATGAGGAGTCACTTGGGTAAAGGAAGCACAGATTTCCCAATAAAGCTCCATTTAATCGGGGATGGGAAAGTACCTGAATCAGATAAAAAAATAGCTATTGACAAAGACCTTGGTAAAATCGTGACCAACATTGAAGACCTGATCTGTAGAGTATATCCGGATATAGCCAATATCGACCAAAAAAAACATTAATGGATATGTGAGAGGGCAATTTAATTTAATTAGCTGCCAGAAATATAAGCGTAGACGCCATCAACGACAAAATAATGGCTGAACTACCAGCCGACAGCGTAGTTTTCGAATCGGACCAGTAACTCCGGAGATTCGCGCGTTCAAACAAACAAACAAACTTTTCAGCTTTATTATTTAATGCTAAATAGCTTTCCACCCGCGATGCCACCCGCGATCAGTCAGTCAATTAACCAACTTCAAGCGGAGGTTATCAATTCGTTGAAATCTTTTTTTTTGTATGTTCCCCGAATACTCGAACGCCTGGACCGATTAGGAAAATTATTTTTTGTTTGAAAGGATATACTTCACAAGTAGTCCCATGGTCACCAAGTCAGGATCTGATGATAGGATCCTAGACAAATCGAGGGAACTCTTCAAATTTTATAGGCACTTACAATGTTTTTCTTAAACTTTTCAGCTTTAATATAGAATGCTAAATAGCTTTCCACCCGCGATATCACCCGCTATCAGTCAGTCAGTCAGTCAATTAACCAACTTCAAGCGGAGGTTATCAATTCGTCGGAATCATTTTTTTTGTATGTTCCCCGAATACTCGAACGCCTGGACCGATTTGGAAAAATATTTTTTGTTTGAAAGGGTATACTTCACAAGTAGTCCCATGGTCACCAAGTTAGGATCTGATGATAGGATCCTGGACAAATCGAGGGAACTCTTTAAATTTTATAGACACTTACAATGTTTTTCATCATACTTTCTAAAGCTATTCAGATATTTGCGTCTGGTAGTCATCATCTTATGTTGCTGAGCTGATGATGGAAGGTACAACTCCTTAATGGTTAGGAGTTAGGGGATAATTCTTTAAATGTTATAGGAACGATGATGGAAACTACAACGCTAATATGCTTATCCTAGGTCAGTGACCTTGAGAGTCATTGATTACACATAAGAAATTCAAAATTGAAAAATAAAAAACTTTTAACAAAAAATAGAACCGCCTTCAAAGGCACTAAAAAGCAGAAAATAACTTAGGAACTCTAATATGATAGTTTTGATTTCAAACTTACTTAAGGCTTACTTAAGCGAAATAAATCTGCGGTACCATGATATCGGTTCTTATTTTTGTTAAACGTTTTATATATTTAGATTGGCTATTGGACGCTGATCAGTGTTATTATCACCATCGGCATCAGCGTAGGCATCAAAGTGACCATAAGAAAGATCTTGGGAAAAACGTAACCTTTTGATGGGTTGGTCTTCTGTACCAAATTTGGCATACTGGTTTCCATTTCGATATACTTCAAATACAAATGGGTATATTTGACCGGCTGCAACTAACTCGCAGAAATATGGAGTGTTGTATCATCTAATTTATACTTTTCTTTTGTCCCATGATTGTTGCCAAGACGGTCATGAGACATAACAGCAAATTCATCCTAATTATTCGTCATATGCATTGCATTGCACCAAGCTTTTATGTGAGTTCAAAAGCAGTATTGATATCAACTTCGATGCAAATCATCCCCAAAATAACTTTCTACCCTTTTTTAACCCCAATAGGCGATGAGTTTCAATAAAATACAAAACACGTCTTCCATCAATTATCTTAAAGAATGTTTATGCAAAATTTGAAGTAGATTGGACCAAGGAATCACGTTGTTCCATACAAACTTTGTCCCAGTTTTTCAACCCCTAAGGATTTCGGAAGATCCTTTCTTATAGGATGCCTACTTCATACGATGAACACACCCTCTAAATTTCAGGTCGCTACGATCAGCGGTTTAGGCTATGCGTTGATCCGTCAGACAGTCATTCAGGACAATGCATGTTAAATAGATATTAGACCACCAAATTTATGTAATGGTACCAGACTTCAAGTAAAATTTCTAGATTTCTGTCATAGTAGCGATTGGTTTTGACTGAGCCAGCTGTTGGGCAAACAGTACTGATACCTCGCATTCCGATGATACCCACAGATTTACCATATAGATTTAAACGAATAGGTACAATTTCCTGTGAAATTACCTACCTATCGTCTGAAGTTAATATAAATAAAGCACAAGGACTTTTAAGCATGTTGGAATATATTTAAGAGAAAACTGATTTTCCCATGGACAATTATTATGTTGCCTTATCAGGTTGCATAGGCTACTTTTTATTTGGAAACGCGGGTGGAACCGCGGGGGACAGCTAGTAATTTTATAACGTGAAAAAAAACTGTTCTCAAAGGAACAGGTATCACCTGCCAACTATAAAAGACCTTTCCCATCCCGCCTGTAACATCGCAGTTGCGCGCGCAGCGTGTTTATAATCCATTTAGCTTCGATTTCAATGCACCTCTGTCTACGAAACCATACTTACTATTTTATACCTAATTTTATTGTAACAGAGTTGTTATTTCCTTGAGTCCCAACACGGATGAAATCCAGCTTTCTGTTATAGGAATATGAATCTTGTTGTGTGAGAGATAAATAACAAAATTCTGAGGTGTAAATTTTGCTGGTCATCACTGAAATTAATTGGGATGCCAATTAATATTATTGGGTTTTATTCAAGTGAGGATTTAGATTGGCTATTAAAATATTGACGTTATACAGGTTGATAGGCTGAAAGCGTCATAGTATACCTTCAAAGCCGGAAATACTCATAAACTTATAGACCTTTTATAATGGGACTACTGTGAAATCGCATAAAAAACAAGAAACCTAGTGAAAAAAAAATCTGTGCAGCATATCTGTAATTTGGTTTTCATTGTTTATGCTCTGCTTTATTTAGGATGTTCTTCTGAATTATAATCATTAGAATACGTTATAAAAATGATAATTCTGCCCCGTAGTTTCATCCGCTATCCTCTATTTTATAATATGGAGGAACAAGGTGGATGATTCCTCCATTGAAAAGGGAAGATCTTCCGCCAGGCTGGGTCATCGTGCCTGGGGACCGCGGTCCTACTGTTGATGTTGGAATCCTGTATATATAATATACGAATGCGCGAATAAACTCCGCATCCGCTATGTAGGTTAAATGTAGATATTGCAGCGCCATCTATCCATCGGCGTCTGAACTATGTAGCTGACAAGGGTCGCTACACACGTGGGAACATGTAGGTATTTGTTTGGGTTCATAATGACGCCACGCCATCTAGTGAACCAATATTGAAACTACCAACATTTTTTATTAAGATTACTTACCTAGTTAAGATTCAATAGATGGCGTTGAATCTTAAAAAATATAATAAAACAATTCAGCCATGAAACAGCTCTGTATTTTCGAATAAATACTACAATTATAATCTATTTTAATGATATTTCTTTATAATAATTGTTATTAAAATTAACTGAAGCACTGTAAATAATAATAGTGCCAAGCAAATCATTAAAAATAGTTTTTTTCCCAGCCTCAAAACTATTTTTAGAGATTTATAGTAATTATAAAAAAAACCAACAATATTGACTAGAGATCTTGAGATGAACATATTTAACATAAAATTTAGTTTTTAAGGCTAAACAAAAAAAAACATGAAAATGGCACCTAGGTATTGATAGCAATTACAAAGATATTTGGCTATGTAACATGTCTAGGGTAGTTTAAAAGAAATCTCCGGTAGGTAGGTAAGTATATCTAGTATCCAGCCTGAAATAAATTAAAATCACTCATAGTAAACGGTCTTTTTTTTTATTATCATGGCGTTTTTTTCCCCTACTTGTAACCGAGGTTTTTGAACAGACCCTCTTCATTTATGTTTTGTTCCACAAATGGCGTTTCACGGAAGATTACTGACGCATCCGCTATGTGCATTTGTCGCTTTCCATATCTGCTAAACAAAAAACATTAAATTAATTAAGAAAAAGCAGTAAGTTCATTTATTTTTATAGTTATATCATATTTTCATTAAACTGCCATCTACTTCATGTTACAGAAACACTATGAAGATAGCCTTTTGTTGTATATCGAAAGATTTTCATTTTATTTATCTATGCCCTAATATAGTGAATTCATGAAGTAGTAGGTACCAAGGTCACTATATCAGACGAAAATGATAGCAAAATCGAAGCCATATGTTAATTAGAAATAACTTCTAAATTGAAAAAAATCTAAATTGGCACCCAACCTGGGACTAAAAACATAAATGGCACCCAACGTGGGACTAAAAACATAAATGGCACCCAACGTGAGACTCATAACTTAAATGGCACCCTACATTACGAACTAAATCCATATTCTTGATATTGATGAATGACTTATTATTAGCATCTGGATTAATTTTCAAAACCTCTAGGAATGTAAGTGTAATGATTGTTTATTGGAAGCCAACTTTGTAAGTCAAAATTAGAACCATGGCTGTTTATTAAACCATTCTGGGCCCATAACCTATGAAGTATGTGCTTTGCATAGACTAACATTTTTTTATTTGATAGAAATAGGCAGATATGTACAAAACTATGCTACTACATAAGAGATGGCGCTAGTAGTATTTTAAATACATTATTTTGATATTCATTCTAACAAAACCTAGGCTCCACTCTGGGCCATTTATGTTTTACTTACAGACTTTATTCAAATCTTACACGCACAAAATAATTGCTATCCATCCATGTTATTTAATAAATTAAAAAAAAAAATAGGTCTAATTAATTAAGACTGACTAATAAAGATCAGGCGCGGATCTGCGGGGGGCTGAAGGGGGAGGGGATAATAGGTGTAATTCCCGTGAGTTACGACCAATTCTTTAAATGATTGAAATCGTCATAGTGAACCGTCGTCAACGGGACGAAAAGGGAGATACGAAGAATACTCATCACTCCCCCTAGTAGATAGTTTTAGGGCGATGATAGCTCAATGGTAGTGAGGTCGGATACCGAGACGAAAGTCACGGGTTCGAATCCTACAATGAGCTTGAGCTTTCGGTGAAGGAAAATATCGTGAAGAAACCATATTGACTGGCTACCACCCTCAAGTTGAAAATCTATCGCCAAACACTTTCCGGTGTGTTCCAACAACTGCACTTGAGAGTCAGTACCCTTCTAGGCTTTGTGTGCTTACCACCATCAGCCACATCATCACCGACCACGGTGAGATTGTGGTCAAACATAGGCCCTAGACATCTTAGAAAAATTTAATAAAAAAAGTAGATTTTTCTGAAAGATTAAGCAGGGGAAATGAGATAAAATGATCACTCTCTAAAACAAAATTGATTAGACTGAAGTATCCTGACACGTACCTTCCTCTTCCATGGGATCCATAATAATCTTGTAACACCTTTATGTAGTTTGATAATTGTTCTGGATTATCGATGCGCTCAGGACGTCGCGGGCGCGTATATTGCACCTGTGAGGTGCACGACAAGATGGCGGACAGGAACAAAATGGCGGGAAGTAACAGTCGCATTGTACCTGTGGAAAAAAAATATGTTTTATAGGGTACTGAAGTTAGGTATTAGTGAATTTGTTTTGTTAGAAACTAAGTTTTGAGGAAGACATTTGAAAAGTTTTAAATAGTGCGCGGGACCTATGGACACATATTTTTATACGTTCCCGAGGGATCTTCTGTTTCCCCGGGATAAAAAGTATCCTATATGTTAATCCAGGTTATAAACTATCTGTGTTCCAAATTTCATCCAAGTTTTTGCGTGAAAGAGTAACAAACATGCATCCACACTCACAAACTTTTGCATTTATAATATTACTAGGGTTTATTGTCTATTGCTGCCAATAAACGACTCAATCCGTTTCGGAATCCGATTGGAGTTGCCACATCACAGCCTTATCTTGTGCGTACGATAGCGGGGTTTGTTTTCGAATTACGCGATTAAATACCTTCATACTAATTAGGGGTTAACACTAATCTATCGATAAACTTAATACGAGATAACGTTCCATGTTCACAAGCTTTCTAACGAAAAGATTATGTTGTACCTTTCAAGTATTTAATTTTATGGTTTTACATAAAACCATTGTGATTACGATTAAATCTCTGCACTTTAAAGTGTAGAGATATCTATTTGATGTTGTAATGTTGGTAGTTATTTTATAAATAAAGTTTAAGCCCATTAATACGTGCGACGGTTTAAAACAAGTCTAGCAAAACCCAAAATATAAAATTTATCCGTCAGTTTCTGACGTCGTTTTTTAAGAAAGAACGGGGATTATCTTAAATCTTTGGTTTTATAAAGCATATTCTGCGTTTTGTTCTATTTTTTAAATGTGACAAATATTTACATTTTCTTCTTCTTTTGTTGTAACCTTCAGTTCTCCAAAGTAGCTTTCCTCACCTTTCTCATAGATAATAAGGTATATTATACAAAATTAATTATACTTAAATTATGTATAGGTATTTAATATTGTACGTACATATGACTTAGTTTAATAGGTTTAGTTTAGTCCTTTTTATTTTAAGTAGGTTTTAGTTAATTTTAAAGGATATTGTTTTTATTTATCTAGGTACTCTGATTAAGTACTGAAGTATTTAGTAAGTATTATTATTATTTTTTATTTATTTAGAATATTTCTTGTAAATAATTAGATTTAGGTTCTGTTTAATTAAATAGGGTATTAAACTCCTTTAATATATAAAAAAAAATACCTCATACGTGTAATGTTAGTAAACATACCATTTACTGCATATTCTGATAAAATATTGGAACGAGGTTGTATTAACATAGAATTGTAAGTGCCTTCTTTGTCAATATATCACTCTGATTATTATTAAAAATGAATAACACAAAAATAAAAAACGATGTAGCGATTCTTTAAATGAAAATCACATCTTTTCTTATCAAACGTCGTTAAAAACTAAATAAAAACAAAAGACTGTTAGTCTACGTCCTAATTATTAATTAGGCGATATTTGGACTAATTTGTCAGGACTCAACTAATTTGTCAGAACTAAACTTCTTATCCGTTACTTCTTTTACGTTAGAAAGAGATGTAAGTAGAGAGACTAAATTAGTTTAAAACTAAGTTAGACTAAATAAATTTAATCTCACTATATCTCTTTCTAATAGTAAATATAAGAAAGGGATGCAAGGCATTTTAGTCATGTCAGTTTAGTCCGATCACATATTTCTACGTGAATTTAAGCGCGATCTTTATTGGTCACGACCTTTTTCCCCATACATTACGACGGCATGGATTAAACTGACAGCATTAAAAATGTTCTATCTTTTTTCAATAAGGTTCAAATGAAAGAGAGATGACTTGTCTAATATTAGTTAAGTTCGTAAACAACAGAATCGGCAATAATGTCTAAAATATAATGCTATCTTGTTAAACAAAGTTTTAGTTTGCAACCGTCGGGTAAATTTTCCGGTTAATTTTCACCTTACAATAACAGTTTAGGATGCATTTCGAGAGCTTAGCACACAGGTTAGTGTGTTGGTTGCCACTTCATAAAATATCACCCTTGACATTTCACCCACTAATAATGCACAGATAATTAAATTTTGATGCTAGTCAAGTAACTATCACCATTAAAAAAGTTTATATAAATATACTTACAGTAAACAATCCTACTAAAATTATAAATGCGAAAGTTTGTGAGTGTGGATGTATAGATGAATGTTTGTTACTCTTTCACGTAAAAACTACAGAATAGATTTGGATGAAATTTGGCACATAGATAGATCATACCTTGGAATAACATATAGGCTACTTTTTATTCCGGGGAAGCATACAATACCTCGGGAACACGGGTGAAACCGCGAGGTGGAAGTTAGAAAATAAATAAATATCCTGGGAAATTCATCACACATGTTTATCTGATCCCAAACTAAGCAGAGCTTGAACACACGGCCACAGATCAAGCTACACACTGCGGCACCTTATGCGGTTGTAATAGGCGCTATTTTGCAACAAAAATGTGTAGCTTGAGCTGTGGCCGTGTGTACATACTATGGAATCCAGATAACTGATATACTACATTTACAAATATTTTTTGTAAATACATACTTATATCGATAGTCACACCCAGACTCAGGACAAACAGACGTGTTCATGCACACAAATGTTTGTCCTAGATGGGAATCGAAACCACAACCAGCAGTGTAATAGGTTTAATAAAATGAATACTTTTACTGGAGATAGATTAAACATATCTTTGGATTAAACAGATATACATAAGGTTAATTTTCATATCTCTCTGGCTACTGTGACCAGCACAAAGCTACAACGTAAATGGCGTAGAAGTTAACTAACTTTCAAATTATACGTGGGCAAAACCGGGGAGAGAAACTAGTTAAGAGCCTAAAGACACATTAATAACCTTTTACTAGATGAAACTTCCGTGATAAATGTCCCTTAATATTTATATTTTCACATAATAATAAAACCGGTGTTTACCGGTGTTCACACGGAGTTTACCGTATATTTTCCCACGTTTCAATAAAGCCCGCGGGGAAAATTACGAGCGAAACGCACCGTTCAATAGGTGATTTAGTGTTGGGACAGTTTGTTTAATGTCTATCGATATTTATGACGAGTTTTTCTCAGTTGTTATCTGATCTACGAATCTGTGCTATCTTTAGTTGCTTCGACATTTAAGTGTTTTTATTGATATTTAATAATATTTAATTGTTTTATTTTCTTATGATAATGTTTGGTATTAATTGTAGTTGTTGGTTGAAGAGGCAAAGCACACATTGGAACACAGCATTAAGTTATTTATCTGCAGTATTCTGTAAAGGAGCACTCTCGAATCGAGCTGATATTTGAGCGAAATATCGCTATGCTCTACATATGTAAAGATAATTGGCATTTGTTCGGAAAGCAAGCTACATCGCCAACATAAAAAATAATACAAAATATTTTCAAATTACTTATAATCGGAAATATTTTTCAAAACATCGTTATATCATTGTAACATCACTACGCCGTTGATTTGACGACGGTTCGAACAGTTCGAACAATAGAGCAAGTCTTTCCCATCGCACATCGAGTAGCTGCTCTGATTTACCAAACATATTGTTTAGAAATAGAAAAATTACTGATAAAAGGGTTTTTTAAACCACAATGTCGGTAAACAAATTGCTTGCCTAGTGGTAAATAATCGGTTATTATATTTTGCACTCACTTACATTTTATTAATAATTAAACCTTATTAATAAATTGTATCATTCAATAAAGTGTTATCAATCTAAAATTAATGTAATTAACCTAATACTTGTATAATAATTTAATACTAACCTAACTACTAAACAAACTAACTACTTATAAATGTAACTAAATAATAAATTAATTATAAATAAAAAACTTCCCCTAACTCCTCCCCTGATTGTACTTGTATTATTATTATACATAATTAATAGAAAATAAAATAGAAAAAAACTATAAAAAAAACATTTCACAAGATTTACAATGACATTTTAGCGGAAACTTAAGATGTGACGTTGCGTTTTATTTTAATAATATCGTGTATTTTTATTGAATACTAGCTGTTTCACTCGCATTACCGGGATATAAAGTAGCCTATAACCTTCGGGGATAATGTAAAGCAGCTTCCTATTAGTGAAAGAATTTTTCAAATCGGACCAAGCACCTACGGGTGTGTTCCGGCAATCATTGTAACAGGTCGGCAACACATTGGCAACTCTGGTATTGCAAATGGCGATACGCGGCGGTAACCACTTATGTACCATCAGGTGGACTACCTACCTATTTGTCAACCTTCTGACATAAAAGTAACTCCGAAGATTAGCGCGTTCAAACAAACTCTTCAGTTTTTTTATTAGTATACTTAGATATAGATTATCGGATAACAAAAAAACTTTATTTAGTGACGTTGTATGCCGAGATGTAGGTCGAATGCCGGTGGGTTCGAATCCTACAATGAGCTTGAGCTTTCGGTGAAGGAAAACATCGTGAGGAAAATAGCATTGTGTTTGTAGTACCCACCTGGCTGGCTACCACCCTCCAGTTAAAAATCTGTCACCAAGCACCTACCGGTGTGTTCCAACAGCTGCATTAAAGCGCCAGTTACTTCTAGGCTTTGTGTGCCTACCACCACCGGCCACATCCATAAAATAAATGAGTTTGAGATACAATAGTTGGAGTAATAGGGTAGTTGACTGACATATCAAATCAGCTACTTTTTTATTAATGTCAAAACGATAGTTTATATTGAATTTTGTATGAAATACTACACTATGACGTCATAGTTTCACAGCATCAAATGATCTACTCTTAGTGGTTCTACTGTAATTAAAAATAATAAAAGCATTAAAAGTACAATATATTTGATGTTTCCACGTGTTTTTAGATGTTTTATGAATGGTTAGTGTTTGGTCATTTATTTTTGACACTGTCAACTAGCCTATTTAAAATGAGAACCATCCGACTGTACAAATAATAATTATTCTCCTGTAATACTACAGAGCTTAAAAATAATGTAGGTAGGTAGGTAATCATTAAAACACCTTGATTATCATCTCACACGAAATTATTTATTCACGCGATCCCAGAATAACGGGCAATACATTTTTAATTACATGAAAACAGTATTTAATTGTGTCACGTATTCCAATTTTGTGCACTATGAATGATAAAACACCCACGTTTGCTGTGTTGCCAACTCAAAGGCGCGCATTCATACGACGTCGGATATTATTTTCACGCTTGGCAACACATTAACGAGAAACGGAACGTGCGAACAAAATGGCGCCGCCGTTGGAATTGCCGCTAAGTTCAAGTTAAGCGACTTGAAACTTTAGTTTCTCTGTGGCTTGTTACTTTCATAATTACTTTTAGGTGTTAACGTTTTGAGCTGTGCATATTTAGTTTTTGATGGGTTTATCTACTGAGCTATATACTTTGAGGTTATTTTTTAAAAAAAAAAATCTCTTATGATCACACACTGACGTATACTTATGGTCGAGAACGCCACTGGTTCTAGAAACATGGATTTAGGGGGCGTGTTTGTAAAGCGTAAGACTAAAAATAGGGGATCACGCAGGAAAAGCTAAAGGCAATGATAGCTCAGTGTTAGTAACTTCGAATGCGACATTAATAATTCGACAAACGTCGCAGGTTCAAATCCTACGATTATCTTAAGATAACCTGCGACCTTCACCGAAACGGAAAACATAGCATGGTGTTAGTGTAGGTACTTTACTTTGTAGTACGCGCCTGGCTGGCTACCACCCTCAAGTTGAGAGCCAGTTCCCTTCTAGGCTTTGTGTGCTTACCACCATTATTGTGGTCATATGCATAGTAAAAATAAGAATCACTGGTCACTACGCAATTATTAAAATCATGCAATATTTCACTTGAGTGAGAGGAAATGAGTCGTTCTTACTAGTGCCACCTAGTGCTAATTGTTACTGTGCGTGTTTATTTCAATTTGAATATTTCAGCCGCTAGCGCTAGCCAGTGACGGATTAGGTACCTATATTCCATAAGCTAATACTAAAAGGAATCTCGTATCGGTGAAAAATAGAAAAATACCGAGAAGAGCCAAGTAAATTAGCCATTCTGTCTTTGACTGTAAAAGCAACCGATTGTTTTCATAAAACCAAATAAATAATTTATGAGATTTATATTGGAAATTGTACATACCTAAATGGTTTATACTTACAAAAACCATAGAGTCCTAATTTGCGAAAAATATGATGTGTAATCCATAAGTAAGGTGTAATATTTTATTTTATCCAAAGATACGTTTCGAATACAACTCCCCAAGCGTTCTTGCTACGTGTAACCGTGTAATTTGAACGAGTGTTAAAATTTTAACGATCCTGAAACAGGATTACATTGCGCGCTAATTTGACGATTAATTGGATTACCTGTAATTGTATTTCGAGTGCAATTCCATTTTAATTGTACGTAAAAGATGGGTGACATATTGGTATGGGACGAAGTTAAAGTTTTAATTAGTTTAAAATTAGAACGCGTTCATTTGTTACTATTTTTAAAAGTAGATGCTTCTATTTTTGGATCATTGGTTCCTGGCCAATATTTTTATGGTATTTTTTTTTTCAATATTAAAGTAAGGCTATGGTAAGCCACCCAAGTAGGTAACACATACAGCCACATAATCACTTGCCATTGCAGTTATTTTATTTTATACTACTAAGGTAGCAAGCAAGCATACGGTCCACCTGATGGTAAGTGGTTTCCGTCGCCTATCGCCATTTGCAAGACCAGAGATATTGCCAATGTGTTGCTGACCTGTCACAATACCGAGAAGGCAAACTGGCTCTCAGGTGCAATTGCCGGAACACACAGGTAGGTGCTTAGCGACAAATTTTCAACTTGAGGGTGGTAGCCAGCCAGGCGGATACTACAAAGTACCCTACCACCGTGCTATGGTTTTCTCACGATGTTTTCCTTCACCGAAAGCTCAAGCTCATTGTAGGATTCGAACCCACGACTTTCGTCGCGGCATCCGACGTCACTACCACTGAGCTATCATCGCCTTAGGTATAGATATTATACAATGTTTTAATCTATACTACAGTACAGTGTGAATTTTGTGACTTTATGTAGAGAGAGTGGAGGGTAATCTACGCAACTGTACCGATTTAAAAATGTTCTTTCAAAAATAGGAAGCTGCATTATTCGCGTGTGAGTGAACGCGGCTAAAAATAGAAATTGGTTAGTAAATATTAAAAATAAATACGTAAAAAGAGAATCTCAATGGGTATTATTTATCATCAAAAGATTCCGGTACAATATGATTGAAATTACTTTGTTATCTTTTTGATCAATACATACTGTAGGGGACTGCGTTTCTCAAACTTTATCTCGTTGCCCCCTTTGAGTTGAATTCAAAAGATGAATAGGGAAATCTGATTACATGATTTTTACCCTTTTTTTTTACTATATTTTACGACACTGGGTGATTATTTTGAATATATAAAATCTTCAAAAATGATGTTGGAAATAGGATAAACATAATTATTCTGATTCTTCTGCTTAAAATAATTTGTACTTATAAAAGATGACGAATTGAATGATGATGTGAAGTGTGTTCCAGTTGTTTTTTAGATAGAGCTGTTATGTATGAAGGTTTTAGGCTACCAATAGCTATAATATAATATAGTGATGTCACGGGTACAAACTAGTCCCACGATAGAATAAAATATAATTGAAAATACATACTGCGAGAAACAGAGCGAAAGATAAATTATGATAAAAGATGTTGTATATTATATGTATACGCAGTGATTTTTTAATAAAAATCTTACTAATTAAGTACAAAACTTTGCTCAAAGAATTGCCGTTGCCATCCAGCGTGGCAATGCTGCCAGTCGTCTTGGCACACTTCTGCGGGGCAGATATAGCTTTTTATTTATAGTTAGGTAGTTATGTTTTTTTTTTTTCAATTATTTCATTTGATCTTGTTATACTTTCCAATGTTATGTTACAGACACAGTACAATACTTTTTCTATTATTTTCATGTAGAATATACAGAGTATAAAGAAGAAAAAAAAACATAAAAGTTTAAAAGTAAGACTTGAAATACAAAAGTTTACACACAATAATAAAAACAGTTTTGACTCCAATTTTCAATTTATCTAAACAAACAGATAATAAAAAGGGGTCACGCAAAAAAGTTGGAGAACCGAAAAGGAGGATATTGTATGGAGTTTAACATTTAAAAAGTAAGACGAAGGCTCGATGTCATCTACAAATTAAAGGGTCCCTTACATTGTCAAGATTAAGTGTCCTATTTTTAGAAGAGTCTATTACGATCTGATCTTTTGGTAAGATATAGCAAATTAATTTCATGCTAAAGGGACAAAAGGGCTTGGGGTTGGACTGTATTTTTTTTGCATTACCTACCTTTAGAACACGTTTTTTTTATTAAAAACAAACTATCCTGGGAAAACATAAGATACCTCGGGAAAGCGGTTTCATATAATTTACGTGTAAGTTGGAGTGACATGAAATTGTTGCAAAGAATTATAAAATTAATCTTATTAATTGATATGACGGGCCAGTTGGCGCAGTTGGTTAAGACACCACCTATTGCGCCGCAGGTCGTGGGTTCGATTCCCATCCAGGATAAACATTTGTGTGCATGAACATGTCTGTTTGTCCTGAGTCTGGGTGTAATTATCTATATAAGTATATATTAACAAAAAAAAAGTAGTATATGTAGTATATCAGTTATCTGGTTTCCATAGTACAAGCTCTGCTTAGTTTGGGATCAGATAACCGTGTGTGAGGAATGTCCCACGATATTTATTTATATTTAATTTTCTCTGAATTCAGGTTTTTATATGATACGTTAAATTATCAAGTTAGTAAATTGGGTACAGTTAGCAACATACTTAATTAGCTGAACGTAATTGAAAATTTCAAAACAAATATCCTGGGACTAATAAATATTCTACAAATATAACACCTGTACACTGTAAGATAAAGAAAACAAATATTCCCCGCGGTTTCACCCGCGTTCCCGGGATAAAAAGTAGCCTAAGTCCTTCTCCACATCATAGACTATCTGTATGCCAATTTTCATTGCGATCAGTTCAGCGGTTTAGACATGAAAAGGTAACAAACAAACAAATATACAAAAAAAACAGAAGTACTTTCGCATATAAAATATTAGTATGGATTTAAATAATTCTTCTGTACGTGTGTATGTTACTGAACTAAACCGCTGGACCGATTTTGGTGATTTTAGCCAACATCCCAAAAAACTTTCACATTTATAAAGAAAGAAAGAAAATTAGTTTATTTAAAAAAAAACGAAAATTACGGCAAAAAGAGTAAGCTCAGCGATAATAACACCCCTAATTGTACGCCCTTAGGAAGAAAGTAAAAAAGTATCCTATGTGTTAATCCAGGTTATAAAATATCTGTGTTCCAAATTTCATCCAAATCCGTTCAGTAGTTTTTGCGTGAAGAGTAACAAACATACATCCATAGTGCGACCTGGGGTGCTATTCTGTAAGGCAATATCACAAGCTCAACGACGAATTCAACGCTGCCACTGTCTCTATCGTTTACTACGCTATCGCGTGAGAAGTCCGATGTACGCGGCATCGTTGCGCGAGCTCGTCGACGAATGAAACGTTAGAGAATAGCATAGCTGTTAACTCAGTCCCTCGACTGCGACTTTACAGGGGAGTAATAACAATAAAGAAAATTGTGCGGCGTAGAGGGGAGCGGGAGATGACAACAAAAACGCGCGTTGAGCGAATAGTTCACTACGTGTCCTTCACTACAACATAAGCCCGCACAAGCTAATAGGGATGGGCAAATGAAAAAATATATCGATATTTATCGTACCTATCGATATTTTTAAAAGATATCGTTAGAAATGATATCTATATACTAATAATAAGGCTGAAGAGTTTGTTTGTTTGAACGCGCTAATTTCCGTAGATACTGGCCGTTTGAGCTACATTATCCCCGAAGGTTATAGGCAACTTTTTATACCGGGAACGCGAGTGAAACCGCGGGGAACAGCTAGTAAGATATATAGATATTAAGATGGATTAATAGAAAAGTTATTTGTTTTTCGTGATTTCAGGGTATGAGTACTAGTAGTATTCCTGAAAATTTGGATACAAATTGAAAAGTAACCCTGTATTTAAAACAGATTAGATGGTAGATTTTTCCATTTTAATAGTTTAGGTATCGTATTGTATTTGGACACGACAATATTAGCAATACAATGCTTCTAAATAAGTTCAAGTACCTATTCAGAAGTTATGATGGAATAAAGGTACGGATAAACACACATAAGCACATATCTAAACATAGATCCTTAAAATAGGTCAAGAAGGGATGACTGGTTAAAAAAATATTAATTCTATGTATTATAAAATATTGGATACGTATTTTTTATTTTATCAAATCAATAAATGATTACCGAGATAATTCGCGTCATCTCTCTGTAAAAATGTACTAAGACGTGACGTCGCACGATTTTTTTCACTGTATCTTCGTTATTTTTTGTTTTTGGAAATAAAGAAAAAATATATCCAATATTTTTTTGGTAATCTAACTGACGGACTAGTTAGATTTTTTTAGGTATATGTAAAATTTCCGACGATTTGGTGTCTGGGTGTAATTATCTATATAAGTATATATTTACAAAAAAAGTAGTATATGTAGTATATCAGTTATCTGGTTGTCCATAGTACAAGCTCTGCTTAGTTTGGGATCAGATAACCGTGTGTGAACAATGTCCCAGGATATTTATTTATTATTTATTGATTTTAAATTAAGGTTTTCTCTGCATTCATTATTTTAACAGATTTCTCAAAAATATATGTTTAATTAGACAATATATTGTAATAGATGGAGTATCTTGAGACATTAATCATATCAGAAGGACTCCGGAATTAAAATAAGATTTTATAAATACCTAAATTATAATTTTATTAGAGGCATTTCGCGATTTAAGATTTTTAATCAAATCGATGATATAGTTTTCGCTATGATTAATAATTAGTTACGTAATACTAATCCTTATATTTTTTAATTATATTTATATATAAGAAATAATTAACAATAAGTGCATGTAATATATTAGTTTTCTGGTTTCCATATGCTAAGCATGTACTTAGCATAGTATGGGATCAGATAACCGTGTGTAAAAACCGATATTTAATTTCACGCAATAAAATTATAGGTTTGTATTTTTGGTGTGTATATTGATTTTGAAGTAATATTATACTTCAATTTCTGACAAAATTTATTTTAATCGTTTATAGAAAAAAGGTCGTAAAAAATCTTTTATCGATGAACATTTATCGGTAACTTCTCACTAATTTATTTATTTCTATAAAATTATAATTGAATTAAAATCTTTAATTTAATCGCAAACACAAGAAATAACCTATTTATCCCAAAAACAAATTTCACGAAAAAATAGTTTCTCAAACTTTTGCAAACGCCCCAACTGTTAGCACTTTAAATTGACTTACCTGGCTAACTCGCGGTGTCGCGAACTTCAAAGTGGACAAGTAAAGGGTTTAATTAACTTTTTAATAGTTTTAGCCAACTTGACGTGGCAGAGGTTGGATAGTAAGTGGCTTGCAAGCCGCGAACGCTCGCTTTTATTATCACGTGCGTCGGTCGGGTTGTGCTTTTGAAAACGTAACAGGTGGGCGGATCGGAAAAGGGAGCTATAGAGTCGACAGTTTGAGAAACTTTGCATTTATTTTTGTTTATGCAAGAACTAATTATTGCTTGACGGTGGTGGTTGGCGATAAAAAAATACAGGCCAGTTGGCGCAGTTGGTTAAGACACCACCTTTCGGGCCGCAGGTCTAGGGTTCGATTCCCATCCAGGACAAACATTTGTGGGCATGAACGGTGTGGTTGTGGTGGTTTGTCCCGATTCTGGGTGTAATTATCTATTTATGTATGTATTTACAAAACAAAATAGTAGTATTATGTAGTAAATCAGCTATCTGGGTTTCATAGTATAAGCACCGCTTAGTTTGGGTTTAGGTAACCGTGTTTGAGGAATGTCACAGGATATTTATTTATTTATTATTAATATATAAAACTAGCAACCCACCTCAGCTTCGCACGGTGTCCCACACCGCTTGCTCGCAGAGTTTTATTTGTGTGGCATGATTTTTTCGACATCTTCAACAATAATTTTCATATTTTAGCCAATTTAAACAAAACCTTATTGAATGATACACCTAAACCTTCCTCATGAATCACTCTGTCTATTGGTGAAAACCGCATGAAAATCTGTTCAGTACCTATGTTGTTTTTGAGTATATCGCGAACAGACAGATAGACAGACGCAGGGGGGGGGGCTTTGTGTTATAATATGTATTGATAATGATCTTCTTATTTCAAGTCCAGTTAAAAATGTGAAATAATTAAAAAAAACGACTAAGACTAAAGACTCTAAGGTTCGCTCTGTTCCGTAATTCAGCGTAATCGGCGCATCGGGCGGCTGGCCGCGGCCCGCGCACTATAACCTCTGAATTTTCATTATTTTTCCATCTTAGGTATATTAATCCGTATCCACTTGAGATGTTCGGTTAACTGATTTATTAAGTTATGATTATACGGTCTGTATGATAAAATAAAATAAATAAATAGTGGTTTTCTCACAATGTCACTGGTTTTGAAATTATTTAAGAAATTAGGCGAAAATTGTCGTAGTTTCGACGATAAGGGGGGGTTTATCTTCGAAACTACAGGACCAAAATTTTTGAAAAAATACAGAAAATAATTCTTTACCTATAGATTACAGAAATACTTCTAAGAAGTCTATGGTATTTAGAGTAACATAGGAAATGACGGAACCCTCGGTGCGCGAGTCAGACTCACACTTGTGTTTTTTTTTATTAAAAAATTCTCATACCAGCCCCAACCATTACTGCAACTTCACTCTAAAAAAATGTAGCCGGTAAGTGAGATGGCGCAATTGTATGTATCAACATGAAAAAAGAACCGGACAAGTAAGGGTACCGTTTTGTCCTTTTGAGGTACCGAACCCTAATTAAAACGACATTAAAGGTGACACTAAAGCTTTAGGACCCTTCAGTTAGTAGTTTTAGTATAACCAGGTAATCACAACCTCCTAAAACTAGTGATGTTTAGTATAAATCATAGCGTGAGTAGTAGATATCGACAAAATCTTCTCATCATTACCCAATTAGCGTTGGTCGAGTTCCTAGAAAATAATAACGTTTAAAAATAGATCTCATATCAAATCACTATACGAGTATAGAATAGAAAGTAATAAGCGATTGTAAGCTGAGATAGGAGGCAACACACTGTAAATAGGGTAATTGACAGTGTCAAAAATAAATGACCAAACAATGCATAAAACATCTAAAAACACGTGGAAACATCAAATATGTTGTACATTTAATGCATTTTATGATTTTTAATTACCAGTATAACCACTAAGAGTAGATCATTTGATGCTGTGAAACTATGACGTCATAGTGTAATATTTCATAGAAAATTCCATATAGACTATCGTTTTGACATTTATTAAAAAGTAGCTGATTTGATAAGTCAGTCAACTACCCTAATACTTAGGTACCTATGTGTTATGTAGGGACCGGATTATATGCATTTGCATATTTATTTATTTATTTATTAAGGATCGCCAATAAATGATACACACAACTATGACTAAAGATAGTGCTACAAAAATAACATGCCCTGTGCTCACTTAATTATAGGCAATCACTACTAACACCAACAACTTCTACCGCTTTTTTAAATTAAACAAAAAAAAAATAACAAAATGTTTGTACCTACAAAAGAAGAAACAAAAATAAATTAATTACAAGAAACAAAAATAAATTAATTACTAATAGAAATTAAAAAATAATAATAAAGCACACAACATAAACATAACCCAACTATCTAGGTCCAAGCAGGGGCTGGTACTTACCTACCCGAGTTTAGACCCAAGATAATCCGTAAGTTTTTTCTTAAAACTAGGGAAACTATCACCATAAATGTCCAAATCCAATAATCGAGCCAAATATTATATATTTAGGCCATTCTCAGCGGTAACAGCATATTTTACCTAAGATCTAGTTATGATGAATATTATCGGTACATTTACAATATTTTTCCGAGTGCAGTTAACTCACCCTGAAAACATATTGAACGATAACAAAGATTTTGAAAGTTTGTGTCAAATTGATATTTTCATTAATGGGACGGCAGAATTTTTGCCAGAAACTATAAGTGCTAACATAGCAGCCAAGTTCAAATTCTGCCCAGTTACCTCAGTGGATGTGGAGCGAACCTTTTCCACTTACAAATATATTCTAAATTATCGAAGACACAATCTTACCACTGAAAATTTGGAAAAATACTTGATTGTTTTCGTTTACCAAAATAATTTACAAATTGTATGCTAATTTTGAAATAAAAAAATGCTCTCTGTTTTTGGGGGTTCCTAAAATTTATCATTTAATTTTGCATATTCTGCCAATTTTCGTGCATATTTCAAGCAGTTTTCATGCATATTTGCATGCATATAACAAGCTTTTTATGTTGCATATAATTCGGTCTCTAGTTATGTGTGAGTACGTTGCATTTAATGTATTATCGTCATTTTCTTTAAAAAATCCTGTATTCCTTTTATTAGCGAAAAACTTGTATTTTTACTAATAGGGTAATAGTTAGGTACCTATTTAGGTTTTAGTAATAGCAAGGAGGATATTATTAGGGTCTCGTTTTACGCTTTGAGTAAAACGGAACTACTAAGACTGCTTGGTTTGGGATTAAATACATAACCGTGTGTGAAGAATGTCCCAGCATATTTATTATATACTAGCTTCTGCCTCGCGGTTTCACCCGCGTTCCCGATGAATCTTATGATTTCCCGGGATAAAAAGTATCCTATGTGTTAATCCAGATTATAAACTATCTGTGTTCCACATTTCATCCAAATCCGTTCAGTCGTTTTTGCGTGAAAGAGAATATTAGTAGGATTTATTACTTCAGACAGTAATACTAATATGAGAACTAAGTAATGGTTTATTTTCTTTATTTCAGGCTTCTAGCGGCACGTGTGACTAGTGTAGTGTAGGCTTAATGTTATGTTATCATATCTTTGCTATATTTAAGACTCTTTACTGTTGTGAAAACATTCGATTTCTCGAAAACGTGGGTAAAACGTGGGCGGCTATTTGAAAATAAAGCGTTTCTTTTCAATTCTTCTCTTCGTGACCTATTTCTGAAATGCATACGTGAGGTAGATACTTATACGTCATTCGAGAAACCGAACTTTACCGGAGTAGATTCGTGTGCGCCAATATTTTAAATGTCAAAGTTGAAAATAAATAAAATAATTCTATATTTATGTTATTGATATAAATAGTCGGTAATATTGTTTTCTGGTGATGGTTTTATGTAAGATATACAAAGTAATTGAAAACAGTTAAAAAAAATAACTGTTGTACCTTTTATACCTACCTTTGTACAACAGTTTTTTTTTAAATTATTATTAATGATTTTTTGTCACTCGGTTTCACTCGTGCTCCCCATAATTTACACCCTCAGAAGATATGTTTATTTAATATAAGAAGGTTCGATCATCCAAACGTACGTAGGTAGGTAACCTACCCTTAAAGATTATCTACGATATTTATTTCGGTCCATAAAATTGTTAGTTGCATCTTGCGTAAACCCATCCAATATCGTCTGACAGTGTATCCGCAATAATTATAAAAAATGGTTTCCAGCTTTATTGTATCCAATAATCTAAGAAATACCGGGATACCAGATTATTACCAGGTACATTTTTAAATGTAGGTACTTACCATTTTTTTACGTACCTACATTCAAAAATTAAAATCAAAAACTCATTTAGGTATTCCAATACACTTACACTGAGAAGACTCCAGCAAGAAACTTAGCAAGGCTTCATTTTTTTTGTCGTTTGACTGACAGAAGTAGTTTATGACAATGATGTAGCACGCTTGATTCATTCTGGCCAAAGAGTATAATAACTTACCTATACAGGAGATTCTGGCTTTGAAGACATCGGGGTGAGTGAATCCGCGGGGCGGTAAGGAAGTAATTAAACCTACCTAAATATTTAGATAACTTCGCCATGACATTCTTTTCACATTAAACCATGTATAAAATAGTTAATAATTATAGAAAAAATGTTATGCAAAACTCACGTAAGGTTAATAACATCACCATTGACTTTTCTAACGAGCTACAATAGTTTACAAAACATTGACTGGCGGCCATTTTAAAATGCACTTTTTTTTTTTCAAAAGTAGAAACTTGTGCACAGTTAGCGACCACGGTCGTGCAAACGCATAGACATGCGTTGTTTTTTTAAAAAGCTTATTGTTTTTTACGGATTCCTTTCGTGTAAAGGCAGTTATCATGAGCAGTATAAAGGTAAGGTTTTAAGTTTTTTTTAATCGTAAATTATTTTGAAATGTATGATTGATATTTCGACTTAAATACCTAACTACTATTTTTTTGGAATCATGTTACATTCTGAATAACTATGGTCCCATATTACCTCTGTCTGTCCGTCGAAAACTGAGGAATCACGAAAAAAGTCAATGTTGACCTCTTGTATGAATTGCCAAGCACCTACCACTACTACTTGACCACCGTGGTCAGTTGATGTGGCCGATGGTGGTAAGCACACAAAGCCTAGAAACGAACTGGCTCTCAAGTGCAGCTGTCGGAACACACAGTGAAGGTAGCCAGGTGGGTACTACAAAGTACCCTACCACCGTGCTATGGTTTCCTGAAAAAATATAAGGTAATCACAGAATTATATGAATGGAGAGAGGTGTAAGTATTTAAAATAGCAGAAAGGACAGTGTATTCAATCATAAAAATGACTACATGAAAACTTACTTAGAATAACAAATTAATAGGAAAGCCCATTTGGGGGTAATTGCTGGAGCTCATCTACTGTCGCAGCCTTGTAGCTCCTAAACGAAGAGTACCTATAGAAAAGGTGCACATTATGTACCATAAGGCATCGTTCTTCGTTCTAAATAAATTCGAAAGTTTGTATGTTTGTTGCTATAGTTGTATAGATCATACCCTGGAATCACATATAGGCTACTTTTTATCCCGGGAAAACATAAGATACCACGGGATCGTGGGTCAAACCGCGAGGCGGAAGTTAGTAATAGGTATATAAATCATCAGTCGAAAGACTTCCATGCTGGAAAAAGGCCGCCCCCAAGGATCTCCTCGATGGCCGGTCTTGCGCTACCCACATCCAGCAATTTCCCGCGATCCTCGCAAGATTGTCGGTCCACCACCACATTCTAACGATATAAGCTATAATGGGATAAAGAAACTCAAATACATATAGGTATATTGAATTCTGAAAACATGACACCTCCTTTGGACAGTCCAAAAATCGTCCATTTTGTCACTAAGGTATACGTATAGAGAAGCAAAGGTCATACATTATTCGCTGCAGCGCTGAAACAATAATTAGTATTCTAACCACATTATAGTAGCGCTAGAACGCTTGTACGCTTGAACGCCGTGATTTTCATGGTGTTTACGAGTTTGGAACAAGTGAAGTGCGGCCGGATGGCTGCATTTGAAGGGAACATAATGGTTATGTGTGGCGTCTTCTCTAGAGCACATACATAGTAATATACCTCAGTGCATTTTGTATTTTATTTCAGTGCCAACGGCGACCAGTGATAAATGGGAGTCCTATTTATTGGAAGGCAAAGAATATATCGTTCAGAACTTCGCTGTCGGCTGGGAGAATGCGAAGATAATATGCCAGTAACGTTTTTTGCATATGCATCATAATATTTATAATAGTGATGATGACTAAAAAAATGTAATTAGTCCGTCAGTTAGATTACCAAAAAATATTGGACATATATTTTTTCTTTTGTTTTCGAGAACAAAAAATAACGAAAATAAGATACAGCGCATTAAAATTTCGTGTGAAGTCACGTCTCAGTACACTTTTTACAGAGAGATGACGTCACAAGCGTATACGACACAATAGTACCGTCTTCAAAAGCATAAAGTAACTATGTAAGGAACTCTAATCTGACACTGTTTTGGAGGCAGCGAAAAAAAATCTGCGGTACCATGAGTTTTTTATTTTATTTTTTTCTAATCGGTCAGCGTCTTCGAGTAATCGCGGAACACACATAAAAAAGATTCCGACCATTTGAGAAGCTCCTCCTTTTTTAAGTAGGTTAAAAATACTATTTAATAATAAAGTGATAAAATCGTAGGGGACATCACAATGGGACCCTGGTGATCTTGGACACAAAAGAAAAAGCTGAATTTCTAACAGAAGCATTATCTGAATCACAGTTCGGTAAGTATTTTTATATCATTCGGGTTTTTGCGCTGGAAGAGAAGCTCGATTAGAGAAATACCTCTACCTTTATTTATAAAGAGAGAGGCTTAAAATAAGTGTAGATAGGTACTTAGATATATAGAGAATCAGCATTGCCATCCAATGTGGCAATGCCGCTAGTATTCTGGGAACTAGGTATGCCTTTTGACAGCGACTTTTTCATTTAGTTTAGTCCTTTTATATAAGTAGTTTTTAGTTTTTCTTATACATTGAATGTGTTAAATAATAATAAAAAATAAATATTACATAGATAATACTTTAATTGTATACCCATGTAATTAACAAAATTGAAAAATAAAAGCTTAGGTCGTGGATTTTGGAATAGACTCTCACACAATATGTCGTACGTACCTACTACGTGGTGTCCTGGTGCTACCATAAGAAACAAAATACTACGCGAAAGTTAAAAACTGGCATCATTTTGTATCGTCGTTCGAATGTTCGATGTCAGTCTGTCCATCAGTTTTTTCTAAGTCCTTAGCTTAGGCAATACTGGATTGAACAACGGGCTGAGAAGCGAACTCTTCTAAACAATCTTTGGATGGAGAGGAATTAATATACTTACCTATGTTATGACCAACAGTTATGGATTCCGTATGGGTCGGGGCTCGTCGTCAGTCCGCCGAGGATCCCTCAGGATATAGATGGAGTCAGGGATTGGAGCTCAGGAGAACTGCTGGGGATGTCCTCACTAGTGACGATGATAAGGAAATGTTCAGACATTATCCTGTGGTGAGTTCATTTGAAAGAATATATATTTTTATACCAAGGACTTCCTTCCATGGACGCTCAGGTCAAAAAATACTGTAATTTTTCTTAGTATAGCATGAAGTTCTTAAAGAAGAATGTGAAAATATTGAAAAGGATATAGCTCGTCTTGCAAGCGTCTATATGCTACGATAACCGCTTACCACCACAACCGATTACGCTACCGTCCTCGACGGCGAGGACCGCCGCGACGTCCCACTCAGTCTCATCCCGTTCAAGCGGCCCGAGCTGCCACTAGTAATCCGACCGCCCCCAATTAGTCGTAACTCGTACTAAGCCCTCCCCCTCCCCCGGTAACGCCCTGAGCCGAGGTTCGTACCCCACTCAGGCGCGTGGTTACCTAAATGTTGTTGTTGATTTGTCCGGTTAGGTTGCTGCAGCCATCAGAGGCTACCATTTTTAGTACTTATAAAAAAAACCGCTTACCAAATCGCCTACCTGATGGTATCGGGGCTTGTGTTTGAACACAATCTCACCATAGTCAGTTATAATGAGGTCGACAAGGTGGTAAGCATGGAAATAATATAAGGGCACAAGGGAACTGACACTCAACAGCTGTTGGAATACTCCGATAGATTCTTGGCGACGGTTCTTGGGAAGTTTCTCATGTTACAGTGGCAGAATAGAACCCACGTACCAGTCCCTGAGGGTGGGGCTGACTGCGTGGCCCTGGAGCGAGTGCACCACGACAAGCCAGTGTTCTTAGATCTGCCTTGTGTGCTGGAGAGGCCTTTCGTGTGTGAGAGAGGTAAATAAAAATAAATCGGACAAATGCGAGTTAATCTCGCGTGGAGAGGGTTCCGTACATGTTTAACTAAGTTCCATAAATATTTTTAAATCTGACCCAAATTTGTTGATGGTAACCAAAGATGGTAACTATAAAAATATATTTTTCATCTATTACATCTATTTATCGCCACCGAAACCCCCTGCATACCAAATTTCATGAAAATCGTTGGAGCCGTTTCCGAGATTCAGATTATACAGGGTGGAATTTTGTAATGCCACCTGGAGGGGAAGTACTCTTAATACTTTAGATAGAAAATTTTACTCAAAGGAAACATTCCTTTATTTTTGAAAAGAAAAAAAACGGCATTAAAGATTTTTAAAAATTCGCTTGCCGCACACGGTAATCGAACCGACTAAAATCTGTAAAAGTTGCACCGTGTACTTCTATTGCATTGATTGTTAAGACGATTGCAATTTGCACGTGTTTGTAATGCAGACTCCTTTCTTAGATGTGACATAACTGCGTGTATGACGTAGTTTAAATATGGAATGTTACATTTGAAAATAGATTTTCATCTGTTATTCACATTTGATTGTTTTTACAAATCATTTCATAATTAATTAGTTAGTTTAAATTTTTGTCCATAAACTATACTCCACTTCCGACGTTTGACAGTTTGTGCTACCATACGAAAAAAGGGAACAATAGACTACCGGGGTTACCAGTGCTCAGAAAGGGTTGCCAGAGGCAAATTAAAATCTGCCAATTGGCAGTATCTGGAACAAAATGGATCTACAAATGCTACTCTCCAAAATGGAGGAACAATTCGATAAGCAAACACTCAAAATCACCGAAAACGTTACAAAAAATCTTTCCGCCACTATAGATGAAAAACTAAAGCCACTTATAGAAGAAAACCAAGAATTGAAAAAAGAAGTAACTGTTCTAAAATCGAAACTGCAAACCATTGAAAGGGACATAAGGAAAAACAATGTGATACTACATGGAGTTAAGGAAACGGAAACCAACCCCGCGGTCCTTCTAGAACTAGTTTTAGACACTCTTAACATTGCCTGCGGAAAAGCTGGTATCGAAAAATGGGACAAATGGGAGATCAGTAAAGTTTATAGACTAGGAAAACCCACCCAAAACAAAATAAGACCAATCCTTATCTCTGTTACCCTTGCATGGCGCAAAATGGAAATGCTTAAGAACAAAAAATATTTCCCACATAACGTCTATATTAGCGAAGATTTCCCAAAAGACGTAATGAACAAAAGAAAAGAGCTAAAGCTACAACAACAGGAGGCTATCAAAAAAGGAAAACAGGCCTATATCCGCTACGATAAGCTAATTATAATGGAAAAACCAACGGAAAAACGGAAACGATCGCCATCGAAGTCGCCTGAAACATCTGCACACTCTGACAGTCAATCGATCACAGCTCCAAACAAAATTAACAAAACAAACAAGTTAGAACAACTGAACCGTGCTAGATCGCACTCACTCTCACTAACTACATCAAACAAACAATAGCAATTAAAAAAACGACAGAACCGGGAGAAAAACATCACAACCAATCAAGCAGAAATATCTACTACAGAAAATAACCATTCCCCAAGCCGGCTGGTCACCGTGGGGAAGTATGACCAAAACCCTCCAACACAAAACAACCTTACAAATAAACATACTCAAAAGCAAAAGAATCTCATGTATATCTGCACGCTCAATACCAGAACACTGAGAACAGAAGAAAGCCTCCAGGAACTAGAACTTGCTCTACAAGATCTAAACTGGGATATTCTAGGCATCAGTGAAATGAGAAGAGAAGGGGAAGGAATCGAAGAGAGAAAAAACTATATCATGTACAATAACCCCAGAGACGGCAAACGAAAAAGAGGACGCCAACAAAGAAGATGGGAGGATGAAATTAGCCAAACCTTGGGTCCTCTCTGGACAAGAGTAGCAATGGACAGAGTTCAATGGCGTCAGTTGGAGGAGGCCTTTGCCAAAAGGCACACAGAAACCAGAGACATATTATAATTCAACAAAAAAAAAAAAAAAAAACTAACCTGAAGAATTATTCTCTATTAAGCAATGGTTCTGTATAATAAAAGGCTATTTTATTTATTATTTATTTTATTTAAATTTTTGTACATAATTAAATTAATTTAAAATTTCATTGTTTTCATGTAATTCAATTTATGAAGTTTGTTAAAGAGATTTCATCCTTATTGACCCTAACAATCAATGCAATAAAAGTACACGGTGCAACTTTTACAGATTTTAGTCGGTTTGATTACCATGTGCGGCAAGCGAATTTTTAAAAATCTTTAATGCCGTTTTTTTTCTTTTCAAAAATAAAGGAATGTTTCCTTTGAGCAAAATTTTCTATCTAAAGTATTAAGAGTACTTCCCCTCCAGGTGGCATTACAAAATTCCACCCTGTATATATATTTCCATAAATTGCAGGTTTAAACGTATTAGATAGACTTCTTATAGATTTTCCTGTAATCTTTAGGTAAAGAACTAATATCTGATTTTTTTTCATAATGTTTGGTCCAGTAGTTTCGGATATAAGGGGGGGGGAATGGTCAATTTTCGCCAATTTTTCACCTAATTTAAAATCATCATCTAAAAATTAGAAAATTCTAAAAAAAATATATTTGAGATCCTCATAACAAGCCCTTTCATTTGATATGTTACACAATATTGTCTGCAAAACATTTTTTTTTAATTTTCTATTTTACTCCCCAAAATTAGCCCCCATGTTTGAAATTCATTTATTTACGTAACACGTCCATGTTTGGGTCACCGACTTACATATGTGTACCAACTTTCAACTCAATCCAGTCCAATATTTTCGGACAGACAGACGCACGAGTGATCCTATAAGGGTTCCGTTTTTTTTTCGGAACCCTAAAAAAGTTAATTTTATTGGAGATCTCCATTTTTTTTATGTTTGAAGTGTCAATCTTCAGACAGTCATCAAGAAGACTGACAATTTTGGTTGTACTACTTTTTATCTAATATTTTAAGTTCACGTGTTAGTACCTATGTTTGGGTCGAAACTGGCAAGGTAATTTGAACCCACTTCCCGGTGTTCAATTGATCTGAAATTTGGTATACATATGTAAGTCCGATGACATTACAATAATATGGTGTCAAACCTAGCTAGATCGATTTATCTCCCCCGAAACTATCTACATACTAAATTTCTTGAAAATCGTTACTGCCGTTTCCGAGATTCAGAGGTATAAGATAGGTAACTTTGTTCAGGTTACCTTTTTATTCCACAGAAGCTCAAAGCCGTTTGATTGTGAACGAAGTGAAGACGGTTCGCTGTAGGAACGGCTTGTACCACGTCTATGATGGAAGAATGGACTGGCACCAGGCGGCAGCCTACTGCGTTATGAGGAAAATGTCGTAAGGAATATAACAGTTTTATTATACGTGAGGCAGATATCAGGAGTTGTATACAGGTTCCACACAAGAGAAGTACTGAAGTTGAAATTAAATTTAGTAGAATAAATTTGAAATAAAGGAAGTATTATACACTTCTGGACACATCTATTGGCCCACCTTGTATTTTCAGTTTCGTTTGGTCCTAGCTAAAATTTTATATTAGGTCGAGTAAAAAGTTTTTATGCAGTTTTGAACCTGGCACATTCACAATTTCATTCAATAGTCTTTTTTTGAATTTCGAACACAGAATTTAAAGAAACAAAAGACAATTTGGAGCCTGTTTGTTGATATCAAACAATCGAATACTAAGAAAACTTGGTTTTATTGGTTTACTTGGATTTAATTCTTGAAAAAGTGATTGATATCTTTGGTTTTGCAACAAACATTACTTATTCTTAACATTAAGGTGAGGTTCTATCAATAATCTATGGATACTTCACCTGAAGTCGCCGCCCAAACTGTGGCACTTATTCAGGCCGGACACAGCCAAAGAAACGTGAGTGCTCAACTTAATTTAAGTCGATCTGCGGTCCGAAATGTTTATCGGAGGTACCTAGAGACTGGCGGCTTTGTTCGTCGCCAAGGAAGGCCACGATCTCGGGTCACAACTGAAAGGCAGGATCGATTCATCGTGACGACCAGCTTGAGAAATCGTCACCTTACCTCCATTGAGATACAAAACCAACTTCGCGACTTCCACGGAGTATCTGTGAGCGCTCGAACTGTTCGGAGAAGGTTAAAAGAACGCGATATGGTACCACACAAGCCAGCTAATGGGCCCAAACTAACGCGAGCCCACCGAACAGCGCGCCTTCATTTCGCACGCAGTCATTTAAATTGGACACAGCAAGATTGGAGCCGTGTACTCTTTTCTGATGAGTCTAAAATTGTGTTACATGGCAATGATGGAAGGAAGAAGGTCTACCGACGTAAGGGAGAGCGTTTCGCACAATACTGCTTTGAAGAGAGGGTTGCTTATGGCGGTGGCTCATGGACTGTCTGGGGCGGTATATCCGCGAGCGGCAAAACTCAACTTCAGGTTGTTACAGGACCACGGCTGCCAACATTAAATGCTGAAAGGTACATTCGTGAGTGCTTAGAACCTCACGTGATACCATACGCGGACTATGTGGGCCCAAATTTCCTTTTTATGCATGATAATGCAAGAGCCCATGCGGCCGGCATCGTCAGGGAATATCTTCGGGATGTGAACATCACAGTTATGGACTGGCCAGCCAGAAGCCCAGACATGAACCCCATTGAGCACATGTGGGACGAGCTAAAAAGACGTGTTAGGGCTCGTCAGCCAGTTGCCCAGACGATGCAGGAGTTGAAAACTACCATATAAGAGGAATGGGAGATGATCCCTCAAAATTTCATAGAGCGGTTGATAAACTCTATGCCTAATCGTAGGAGAGCTGTGGTAGATGCCCATGGAGGCAACACGCGTTATTAAATTAAACCTATATTTGATAAAACATGTTTTTTATTCAAAAATCAATTGCCTTTAACAAGGCGCATATCCGACTTGTTAGGCGTAGCTCCATGTCGTATGGTATTCTGAATTCAAATTTAAAACAATACGATCGAAAAAGATGGTAAAATGAATCAGGTTTAAAACTGCATCAACAGTTTTTGTTCAATCTAGCAATCATATTTCGGTAGGGGCTATCGAAACCTAAACTCTAAGGTGGGCCAATAGATGTGTCCAGAAGTGTATTAGATGCTTAAGGTTTTGCGGTCTATATTGCATGAGGAGACTTCTAAAAACTTTTTGACTTCCTTCACTCAGACTTGCCTACTGCAATGCATTGGAATGTAGCTGTAGGTAGACCGATATCCAATAAGGCTACGATATGGGGTTCTTCAAAAGAGCGCCTCTTAGATATTGTAACTATTGTAAGTGGTATCTATCTACAGTGAGATAAGAATCTTTTGACACGTGGCCAAAATTGGTTAATTCCGATTTTGACCGCTATCTTGGGAAGAGTCACTTTTTAAGAGTTCGCTCTGTCCGCTTATCATTGTTGTTTTGTTTTTGCTTGTTATTTAATCAAATAATAAGCTGAAAGTAATAAGAAGTGGTGTCAGAGATGGTGTTAAAAGTTAAAGAGCGCCCTCCTGCCGATGTCATTCAACTGCCAACACTGTACCTTAAGAGTTGCAACCTTAAGAGTTGCTAATTGCAGCTCAGTTATAGGTCGTAAGTTATCAACATGTTATTTGCGAGAAGAATGGTAGTATATTTACTGATTAATAACAAAATAAATCATCAACATATTCATCCAAGGTATAAGACATATACGACTATTTCATGAAAATGTTACTACCATTCTTCTCGCAAATAACATGTTGATAACTTACGACCTATAACTGAGCTGCAATTTACAAAAAACGTGATAAAATTTGAATTTCGCGCTCAAACCGAACGTTCCCCCTTAATTTACTAAGGTGGAAAGTCTGTCAGGTTGACAGCCTTCTGTCTGACATAAAAAATATGTTTCAGGTTAGCCAACATAGCAACAATGAGGTGTTTAAAAAAATTGGGCATGATGATGTTGAAAACCAGACCAAGTGAGTGTAATCCCTATTTGTCCAGTATTTCAGCATTCCATTATAAGCATTCATAATTCTCTGTCTTTTTCTCTTTTACGTCATTGTAAGATTTTTTTAAATTATGTACATTTGAAATGAATGATTTTCTAATATTAGGATCAGCCTCAAGTTGAAATTCGGAGGCCTTTCGGTGTGTTCCGACAGCTGCACTTGGGAGTCAGTTCCCTTCTAGGCTTTGTGTGCTTACCATCATCGGCCACATCATCCCTGACCACAGTGAGATTGTGGTCAAACACAGGCCTATACATAGTAAAAAAAATGCAAAAAATACACTTCAGCTTTTGTAATTTAATAATTATTAGCAAGTTTAAGATATTCTGATGAAATATTTCTTCTCATGATTAAATGAACATGCTTATGTAGGTATCGAAAACGCTTGGATTGGCGCTCAAGGGCATTTCGGAAAGTGGTCCTGGATGGACACGGGGCTTAGCATCTTCCAACCACCAGCGTTCACTGATGCTCTGCCGGGGACATGGCCTCCGATGAGGTAGGTATAAATTTAATACTACGCGGACCCTGGGTAGAGAGTAGTTTGAAATGAAATTGTTGTATCTGCCAGCCTTCTGGGTACCTTGCCGTTGATCGGCAGCAGCGGCCGCCTCGTGGTTTTTTTTTTATATATAGTTTGTATATTTGTTGTAACTATTGTATAGTCTAAATATTACTACCTATCTCTTCTCAAAAATCTCTAAATAGTATAAAACAAAGTCGCTGTCTGCGGATTCTCCGCTTATTTCTTCTAAACCACGCATCGGATTTTGATACGGTTTTTATTAATAGAAAGAGCAGTATCTAATAATTTTCTTTTTACTACCGAAATAGAGATAGATCTTCGATCAAGCAAAGCGGATGTCTCCAACTGGATAGGCACACGTCACATCCTCCAGTTTTTCTAGAAGCCAGGTGCGAGAGGAAAATGAACTTTATATGCTATCAAGGTAACTATGAACTTTGCCATATTTTTAATTACAATAAAAAATATTGTGTAACTCATAAAATTCAGGACTATTATTTTTCATATTGAGTACATAAAATTTTCTTCCAGGGGTATCAGCACTAAAGATACTACCAGCGACACCTAGCGACGACCAATATTACTACGTGCTAGTAAGACAGCTTCTGTACTGGCAGCACGCGTTTGATAACTGCCAGAAAATGAACGGAACTCTGGCCAGTGTTGAAAATAGCGAAATTTTAGTACAATTGTTGCTAACTATGGGTGAAAATAAGGACCAACGTAAGTATTAGTTATAGCGCCATCTTTTGGTGAGCGACGTTACTCGAAACTTTACTTGTTCACTATATAGTACGTTCAGTTCAAGAAATGATAGGTCTAGGAGATAGAGGTCTCTTTAATAATAATGTGTCAGCATTATTTTTATTTTCACTTTATATTACTATTTTTATTTAGGACTAGCTTCCGCCCCGCGGTTTCACCCGCGTTCCTGAGGGATCTTAAATTCTGAGGCGATTAAAAATAGCTTATGTGTTAATCAAGGGTGTCACCTATCTGCATTCAAATTTCATTAAAATTTTGCCATTTGAGCGTGAAGAAGTAACAAACATACACACTCACAAACTTTCGCGTTTTGTAATATTAGTAGGACTTTCATTTCGTAATTTTGATTGGTGGATAATTACTACTTAAGTGCTATAACGTGACCGGAAATATATTAAATCATTAACCTTACTTCGATTTTTTTTCCAGCAATCGAGCACATTTGGATCTCAGGACGTCTAAATATGAGTAAAAACGTCGCCACCGACGCCGTGACCTACGCTTGGTACAACCCAAGCAACGGCAAGCGTATACCCGACCCTAAGAGCCTTGGCGATGCCACTATCGGCTTATACGTAAGTTATGTCAAACGTCAAAACTAATTTATTTAGTTTAGGCCGTGATAAGGCACGCTCTAGTGGACAGGCAGCCTAAGGGTGCTCGATATCTCCACTTCGAATCAGTGGAAACAGTGTGGTTGGCCCGTTTCGCGGTCCGTTCCTCTCTATTCCGCACAGCTCCACATCAGTAGAAACGCACCCTTAGAATTTCCAAAGCGACAGTGGATATACAGACAGACACAATCGCATTTTTATAAATACATACTGGGTGAATTTTAACCCCGTCCAAATCAGGGATTATTGTACTCATCATTATGAACAAGTTTTACTATGGGACCAACCCTAAAATCCCGAAAATTTTGATGGTGATTAAAAAATCACCCTATATTACAAAAACCCGTCTGTGGAGACGGTCTTCCACACTCACACGCGTAAATTGACGATAGGTTTACCTTTATTGATTACCTATCTCTGCCCCTTTCTGATAGATATTACGGGCTAGTATGAATACACTCCCACCAAGGAAAGTGATGGTGTGTGCGCCACCATAGAATGGTACACGTTTATGTGTTTGGGGGCAGACATTCAATTGGTGGGTGGTAGGAAGGAAGCCAGACGGGAGTTGTAATAACTTACAATATGTTCGAGAGCTATTAATATTATTTAGTTGTTTTTGAAGTATAATACAATAGTTATATGATGGTATTTCAGAGATTATCTAAAAGATTTTTCAGCTTTACGATTATTTTTACTAGCTAGCTGTACCCATTGTTCCAATGATAAACACAAAAAAAATGAAATTATTTTGCATCCGAAATATAATAGAACGGTGACGTTACAAATGTCCGTTATTTAATAGACAAGTAACTAGAATTTAAATATTTTCAAAAGCATAATTAATACATTAATAATCAAGCGCTAATCACAAAATTCCTTTCAATAGGTAAAATTAATGTAATAATTCAAAATGCGCCCTAACAGCCATGTTTTATGTTTGTTCTTGTTCCAGATACCACCCTGGTTAGACGATGAATTTTCCACAGATAATTCATGCCTCAATTTGGACAGGCAAGACCATTTGAATGGGCTTGTCTATGGCTTGCCTTGTGATACCCCGCAATACTCCGTTTGTATGATTGGTTAGTTTTTTTTTCATTACACTGACACGCAGGCAAAGCGCTACCGCGTAACAAAATGGCAATGAGCTTCATTAAACTTTTTTCATTTTAGTTTGTGAGTATGTATGGATGTTTGTTACTCTTTCACATAAAAACTACTGAATGGATGTGAATGAAACTTGGCACATAGATAGATTAGGTCAAACCCTGGAATAACATACCTATAGGCAACTTTTTTCCCGGGAAAACATAAGATCTCTCGGGAACGCCGGTGAAACCGCGGGACGGAAGTTAGATCTGGTATATTTATGGGACACGCGAATATCAAACCAGCCAATTCAACCATATGGACTCATGAAGAAGTCCCGGATGGAATCTAGATATTAAAGAACTTTAGAAAAGGAAGCCCAGTTTAATGAAGTTCTTAACACTTTGTTACGCGGTAGTTATATAGTGGTGCTGCCAACCTTCACATAACCAATAATGTAATGTAATTTTTCACGGTGATAGGGTGGTACCCCTACTTTATAGTACCCGCATGGCTGGCTACCACTCTCAAGTTGAAAATCTGTCACCAAGCATAAAACGGTGTGTTCCGGCACCTGCATTTCAGAGCCAGTTTCCCTCTAGGCCTTGTGTGGTCACCGCCACGGGCCACATCATCACTGACCAAGATGAGAATGTGGTCAAACTGTTACTGGCTCTCAAGTGTACTGCGGAAACAATGCCCGGTGGTTGGCGAGTTGGTAAATTATGATGTGGTCCAAGGTGGTAAGTACACAAATACTACTTATAAGATAACTGCGTCTCAAATGCAGTTATCGGAACACACCGGTATATGTGCTTGGTATTAGACTTTGAACTTGAGGCTAAAAGTGATTGTGAGCTATATACCTACCTAGGTATATGAGCTAAGCAGTTGCTTTGATCACTAGGTGACGGCGTTCAATAACTGTTTTGTATTTTAGCTCCATTTCTAAATACACAATAGTCTACATCCTTTAAAAAAAAAATGTCAATGATTTTTTTAAATCAATCGGTATTTGAACAAAGCCCTTTGTCCGACAATTTTATAAATAAATCCAGCCACACCCAATTTGATACCCACTTTACTTCAGTATTTTTCCATACAGGATAGAACTCCCACTTCTACGAACGTGGGTAGCAAAGCAACAAGTATATTGTATTGTTTTTTGTCATGGCAACACCCCTATTCAGCATTGCCAGAACAATACCCACACTAAAATCCATAATAAGTGTAGCTCAGAAAATGTAGCCAAAAAATTTACCATTAAATGTAGCCAATAAATGTTCCGTCTGGCGAGGGCTCGCCCAGCCAGAGCCCTGGTAATTCCAGGTACCTGATATCAATAATGCAATCTTGTAGTTCGAAAAGCCCCCGCTTGCAGGGCGCGCGTCATGGAGCCACAGTCGTTGAAAATCAATACTGCACCGATACATACACAATTGCACACATTTATATGCACTAGTTGTTGCCTGGTAACGTCTGGAACCGTCTGGATTCTAGAATGCAAGGGCGGGGTGTGGTTGGATCTATTTATAGATTTGATGGACAAAGAGCTTTGTTCCAATAACTGATTGATTAAAAAAATCGTTTTTTAAAGAATACTATTGCATTAAAAAATTGGGCCAAAAAAATGAAATAACGAACGCCCGCCATCTAGTGATAAAAGCTGGGAGAAAGCGACTGCTTAGCTCATAGTAGGAACATAGCGGTCTCCCATCCGTTTTCTACCTGCATAAATTTTTTTTTATTATTTACAGAAAAAACAACAAAGCAAGCCGTCGTGGAGCTTGCCGCCGAAGGTTATGATACTACACGAAAATAGTTAATTATATTAATATTAATTAATTATTCGTATGTATTAAAAAGGTTTTTACACTCCATCTTTTTATTTCTCAAATCAAACACGAAACCTATTATGATTTTGGAATGGGTTTCTAGTGAAGTACCTACCAATCTACGAATCCCACCCGTATATTGATATAGACAAAGAGATTGATGTGGGATATAACTGTTGATAGCAAACTGCGACGTCTCGTAGTCTAGGTAAGCTAGATGTAGGTAGTCTAGTTGCGTTTTCTGCGTCGACGAGACCGGTCGGTCCCTCTCGTCCGCTTTTTCCCTCCACTTCAATACACCGGCATCAGACATAAACTATGCAGGTAAGAATAATAAATAAATGTAACATTGGTATTGATAAATACTTGCGAAATATTTTTTAATTTAGAATGTGTGGTAAAAAAAAAATTAGGAGCTCGCACATTTTTGTTTGGTTGGTACTTGATTAACGTTGATACTTGATTTTTTTTATTGGGAATTGCTGGTGCCCAAATATGTTTGGCCTATGCCTTTGAATGGTTTCTTTTTTAATTTACGGGTATTTTTTAATCTTTTCGTTTCGAAACAAGATCTTTGAAAGTGATTGAGCAGATTTACAAAATTAAAACTTTTTAAATGGAAATATTGGAGGGATTAGCTATGCCTAGATTTCCAGCTTGATCTAGATCCAGTTCTACTGCGTCATTTTTATTTATATACATACATTATTTGACTAAAATATTACAGTCCTTAATCTATTTCTGGGGTAAAAATGTGCATTAAAACAATAAAATATTTAAATAAAAATAGTTTTTAATTTTATCTATTACTAATTTTTTTTTCTTTTCATTTCTTCACATTAACAGTTTCAATCCATTTCTGATTAACTTTGGCGAGTTGTTTACAATTATTGTTTATGGATACTAAGTTTTTCCTGAAGGTACATAGGTGATCTAAATATACTCGGAGACTATTATTCATGGCTCTGATTGATTCCAATTCTTCAGCTAATTCTGTGGTCCCTTTCTAAAAAAAAAAGATAACAGATAATTATGCTCGTAATTTATTTTTTTTATATTTTAATAAATAATAAAAAAAGGTGAAACTGACATTAGGGTTCATCCATAAATTACATCACACGTTTAGGAGGAGGGAGGGAGTAATAAAGGTTGTGACATCCATAATTTTATTTCCTTTAAATTTTATTACTCTAACGAAAATCTTAAAAATTATCAACTAAGTAAAATGTTAATTAATAACTTGAATAATTTTTTCTTTCTATTTAATTCAAAAATTTCAAAATTTAAAATTGCAAGATTAATTAAAGTATAAGCATTGCAATAAAGGCAAGGGGTCATACCAATGTGACCACATGTGACATAAATGGTATGTCCAAGAATCAAGTAATTTGTGTGAGCTAATATATGGGCGGCCCCTTGTCACATACCTCAAATCACGGGCTAGGAGATTGGTACTTTGGAGGGATTTTCCATGATTCAATTACTGCACAGATAAAATATGGAAAAATTCTATCAGAGCTATGTTTGAAATAAGCTATAGCTAAGACATCATTTGAGATATATTCATGCAAAAGTTAACAACTCGGAAACTTAGATATACCAACATCAGGAAAATGCACATTATTTTTTTTTTTAATCTAATCCAGTTTAGCAGGTTGTGGCAGTATTTAGATACAAGAAATGTTCGTTATAAAAATAGATAGATAGATAATACTTTATTGTCACACCACAGTAAATTAAAAAATATATATAAAAAAATAACTTAACCAAAAGAAAAACAAAAGTGTTACAATGGGTGGCCTTATCACTAAAAGTGATCTCTACCAGGCAACCTTTGAATAATAAAAATTATAATGATATAAATTGTTTTATTTCCCTTTGTACCTACCTACCAGTGGCTTACCTTTTAGAAATCCCAGTACCACAGATTCATCATTTCAAAGCCACTTTTATATAAAATAAACTGTAATTAAGTATAAAATTATCAGTGTTTATGTTTTTTGAACGGCTTTCCCTCGCCACTGCTACCTACATAACCCAAACTACCTACTGTTGCACATTTTACTATATATTTTCTGGATAGAAAGAAACTAATTTGAAAAACTGGCCAAGTGCGAGTCAGACTCGTGTACAAAAGGTTGTTATAGCGGCAACAGAAATACATCATCTGTGAAAATTTCAAGTGTCTATCACGGTTCATGAGATATAGCCTGGTGACAGACAGCAGAGTCTTAGTAATAGAGTCTGGTTTTACCCTTTGGGTACGGAACCAACAGTAAAAAAGTATTTACATTATTCGGTATTAAAAAAACGTACTTCTAATGCTGTGCATCATATGATATGATCAACATGTTTAAGTCATCCATCAAAATGTAATACCATAGTCATGGATAGTTATTTTATTTACCAAGAATTATAGCTGCAATAGGTATCTACATCATGACTATCTAGTCTTATTTAAAAATAGTAAAGCGTGACTATCTAGTCTTATTTAAAAATAAAATGTTCATTATATACCCCTATGAATAAAAAAAAATACTTTTTACAACTAGGTAATACCTAGGTATAGGTATGTACTGGAACTTACCTCTCTTTTGTTTGACTTTACTGAAGCACTGGACATTTTAACTTGATATTAGTTATTTCACTAAATATAAGTTTTGTGTATAAATAACTTTTATCACATTTCATTCCTTGGTTGTTAAAATATTCGAAGTATGAATCAAGTATAGTATTTACAAATTTTACAATACAATACGTTAAAAAATATTTTTGGCGGTTGAATAAATGTTGCAAGCTAAATATGAAAAGATTCATAAAATATCACATCTATTAAAGTCCTCAAGTAGAAAGGTTTAATTTTCTTAAGAATTTTATTAATCATTTGCAAATTCCTAAAACAAAACATATTATATATGGTTTTACAAGTTAAATCTTCAAGTTTCTTTTATAACTCACTGAAATATGAATTTATATTATAAGGATGGAGATATAATTTAAAGTAAAATATATTTAACCTAGCAATATTTTCAACTGTCACTGTCAAATTCCTGTTTCGTTTCGTTATTGCTTTGCCTTTCTGTTTACTACTGTGCTTTGATCCCCTGTTACATTAGGTAATAGCACAGAGGAAATGTAATAGGTACCTACTACACTTTTTGCTTTAGTCAGTTTTATTTGAACACTTGTTGCTTTCGGTATTAAAAAATACTACCGAATAACGAGAAATAATACTTAACTTTATCATCCACTTGATAACTTGATTGGTTTCATGTAAAGCACTTTTAGTTCATAGTAAAATTAAATTAATTTGGCAGGTTTAGAATAAAATACAATAATATAACAAAATAAACTAAATCAAAAAGTCGCTGTCAGAAGGCATCGATCCCCGAATACTAGCGGCATTGCCACGTTTGATGGCTGATTCTCTGACCCAAGTATACGCCAGCATTCTGGTCACGAGATGCTTCAACCAGGCGTTTTGATATTTCTTTATAAAGGCCACTATGGCCACTCGGCCCTAAAATAGTAAAATGATCATAATTAATCACTCCCACTATCTCCGCAGAAGTTGGCAGAGTATATATTATTATACTCCTCATTTATTAACTTCTATTAATAGGTATATTCAATGATAAAAAATGCTAATTTTTGAAATGATATTTTTTCAGACGGTAGCTATCACCCACGGTTTCACCCGCGTTCTTGCGAAACACTAATTCATTTTGTAAAAAAAGGAGCCTAAATTACTCCATAATATAACTTATGAATTAAAATACTTATATGAAATAAATGATATATAGCATTGCGCCCTGAAACGCTCCCCTGCAGAACGCCGAAATTTACTGGCAAATCTGAGCTGCTAAAATCACCAACACTAATAGATTGGCGTCTATTTGTGAGGTAGCTGTGGAACCAGTTCAAAGGTAGACATCTGATTCCGAAGTGCTCTAATTTCTTTAAAAGGATTGGCATCGAAGCCGTATCGAAGGCCTTAGCGAGGTCCAGGAATATTCGTATACACTTCTGGCTGCCATCCAAACATGCACTGATTTGAATGATTAGATAAGCTGTAGTTGCAATAAGATTAAGTTGCATTTATTGTAATTAAATTATTGACCTACGTCTAAAATTTTCGTTAAAACTTGATCGAAATATTCCTACGCCTTAGGTTAGTAAAATCAATGAAGTAATCCCATGTTCTATTTAAAGATTCCTTTGTGTTGCATTGCATCCCTTCCACGGTGCATGCTACGCTCAGCGCGAAGCGCAGCGGAGCTGTATCGATTTTCCAATGCACTTACAAAACGCATGCGCGGGGCGTAACCAACGCCACCTATAGAAAAAAGGAAGTAATAGAAAAGAAACGCCGCCATTTTGACATTTGTTTAGCTTTTGTGTTCTACAGTAAAAATTAAAATGTAGTTACGCGTTACGAGCTAATTTTCTCCATATTACTAGGAAGAAACAGTTTCGCTGATGTATCGGATGAATAAATTTAGGCGCATCAGTGTGAATCGCTTTCGTTGGACAGCGCATAAATCAATAATGTGTCAGTGCCGCTTTTTTACTTTTGCGTTACAAACTTAGTTGTTAATTTATTATTATGGATATAAATCGTACTTTTATCAGTGAATCTATTATTTGAGGAGTGTTTTACGCATTCGTTTATTATATTTTAACATTGATTTTAGAAAAAAGTGTTCTATAAAAAAGGCGCGAAGTGTTTCGCGCGCCGATCTTTACGGAAATAAAAGAATGTCTAATTGAAACAAAGACAATCATAGGAACCCTCGCTATGCGTATGGCATAATAATCGCTATAATTTTACAATTCCTGCTTATTCGTGTTATTATATCACTAGTAATGTATTTGGATAAACTTTCTATCAAGAATTGAGTTCATGTAAGTATTTACCTACCTTTAAGTACCTAATTATCTAACAAACATTATTTTTGCTTAATTAGATACTTTCTAACTAATATAGAATGTTAGTGAAAAAAAATTGCATTTCAATTCCCTTTGAAAAAAAAAACAATTTGAATCATACATGAACTATGTACCTATGTAATGCTTACTTTCTGAACTAAAGAATTTAATATAGGAACTAAAGCTAATGTCTGTACTATAACTGGTTAAAACTTTGCAATTGGGACTGCCAATCAAACCATTGGCTCACAGGATGCTGAAAAAAATAGAGGTCCAGAAACTTTTATCAATTGCAAACTAATGAAAATGTATAGTGCAAACCTAAACACATTTATTCACTTTAGGCCCTAATAAGACACTGATATCCACTACTACTGGTCACTTACGCATAAGTTGCATACAGCTACAGATGTGTCCCTTTGGTAATGCAAAACATGGTTAAAACACCTCTAAAATAACATCTCTCACATATTTTTTTGGCCGGACCCTATAAATAATAACTACCAATGTCAAATTACAAAGCAATAATAAAATTGCTGATTGAGTCTGTGGGACTATTGTCCTATCAGTCCCATGCAGCTTGGGACATACATGTCCCATCTGGTTTAAAAGAGCAAAGTTGCAAAAACCTATGTCTGGTATTTTGATTATTCATAATTATTATATTTGTGCTGTTTTTCATAGAAGTCACCTTTTTTTGCGATAACAATAGGTACTAACCCTGTGCTGTCATCAAAAAATGGTAGGAAAATTTCTGGTACAATCTCCCATTTCCAAGTAACTAGCTACCATTTACAAGTAACTAGCTACCATTTCCCAGTTACTAGCTACCATTTCTCAGTAACTAGCTACCATTTCCCAGTTACTAGCTACCATTTCTCAGTAACTAGCTACCATTTACAAGTAACTAACTACTATTTCCCAGTAACTAGCAACTATTTACAAGCAACTAGCTACCATTTCTCAGTAACTAGCTACCATTTCCCAGTTACTAGCTACCATTTCTCAGTAACTAGCTACCATTTCTCAGTAACTAGTTACCATGTCCAAGTAAATAGCTACTATTCCCCAGAAATATCCTACCATTTATTGTTATAATGTTGACAAGCAGTTCAAAAATATATTTATTTATATATATAAATAGTAAAGTTATTAAAAAAACTAAAAACTCAACTGGTACGACAAAAGTTCAAAATTAATTTAATATACACTGAAAACCAAGAAACAAGTAAATAAAATGAAACTAGTCTAGACATTTATAAAAACTGGGTGTAGTCTTTCATACACACCCAGATAAATCTTAAATAACTTTGGTAAAAACATCTATTGATGTCAGTACCACCAAAGGACATCAAGCTGAGAAAAACTTGAATAATTAAACTCACTATAGATTCATCAGAACAATTGAAAATAAGTTATCTACTTTTATTTAAAAAAAAACAGGTGTTTGTTAAAATAAACATTATTATATAAATAACTGGACGAGCCTGACTTGCACACCAAGGGTTCTATAATTTCCTATGTAACTTTAAATACATAGACTTCTTATAAGTTTTCCTGTAATCTATAGGTAAAACTTTCTGTGTTTTTTCAAACTTTTTGGCCCAGTAGTTTCGGAGGTTAAGGGGGTGAGGGGGAGAATGGTGGTTTTGCCCTTTTTCTTCAAAACTATCTTAAAATTATAAAAAAAGTATATTTGAGATTCTCACAATGAGCCCTTTTCTTTGATATGTCACACAATATATTTTGTGAAACTTTTTTAAATATATTTATTTACTCCCCAAAAGTGGCTGCATGTTTATAAATCTGTTATTTACATGTCCATGTTTGTGTCATCGACTTACATATGTGTAACATTCCAACTCATTGGTCCTATAGTTTCTGAGAAAATTTGCTGTGACAGACAGACAGACACACAAGTGATGCTTAAGGGTTCCGTTTTTTCTTTTTGAGGTATGGAACTCTAAAACGGCAAACTGTTCTTCGATCCCAAAAATACAATCATTGTTTTTTTTAAACATGAATCTTCATTCCTTATTTTTGTCACCAGGTTAAGTTTCCTTCTAAACTTGCGATGCGGTTAAGAAGTAGGAAAAGGGAGCGGCCGCTCTCAGTTAAGAGGAATACGAGTAAAGTATCAAAAATAAAGGAGAAGCCAATAAAACCCCTGTCGAAAACCCCAAACTCGACTTGGAAGGCGATATTAAAAAGGGACGCAGCCAAAAATGGTTTGCAGACTGAAGCGCCACAATTCTGCATTACTCGGTCACAGAAAAACTTAAAAACACGTCCTGTAAGAACTAGATTGGTTAAAAGCATGGAGAAACCAGTGGAAACCATACATAAAGCTAAAACCAAGCACAAAGATGATGCACGCACAAAGAAACCCATCTTCCAAACCGTGGTTAGGAGCACGAATAAAGATATAGTCACGTCTTCCACTCTCATAAAAACCCCTAAATTGTTAAATGACAAAATCACTTCTATGTCCAAACCAAAAGAAACTGTGCGTACCACGAAAAGTGTACAATTGAGACACAGTTCTTTAAATCGGGAGCTACGAAAGACTGAAGTTATATCATCAGCTATTAGTTCGCCGAGAAAGACTCGACGAATGGATAAAGCAGATAAATCTGCGTCATTAAATAGTTCACCTATTCGCAAAGTGCGTCAAATGGGTCTTCCATCACCAAAATTATCAAAGAACTCAGTGAGTTCAACAAATGAGAGTCCCAAAAAAAAAACCAAGAAAGTTCCAGAACAATCTTGGAATGATGAGAATGATGTAACTATGTATGAAGCTCATACAACAACTTTCGTTGACTTCCCGACTTCAAAATGCGAAGAATCAGATTCTGATGGCCAAGTAGAATCATCAGAATTATGCCTATCTAATGATTGTTTGAATGATTTCATTGCGATTGCTGAATGCGCTGGGTTGATTACTGAAGATATTCCTACAACTGAAGAGGATATTAATTATTTAGCTGATAAGGCAGCAAGGGTGATGATGACGGAAAGAGATGATGATAAAAAGAAGACGTCACGGACTAATTCTATAGAGAAGAGAGTGAATAAAAGAAGGAAGTCTAGCAATGATTTAGAAATGTATCAACCGACGTCTACAACTGATGATTTGGATACATGTACCGATTTCCTTACAAATGGAGACAAATATGTTCAGGTGAGTTCATATTTCTTTTGTGAAACCCTAAGCACGTTTTTCATTTCGCATTACTTGTGTATAAATAAAATATAAATGTACAAACAAACCAAACATGATTAATATGATTGCAAAGATTCAAATATCACCAAAAATATACATTAAACACACATTGCCTAAAAACACCCTTTTTCACAAAAACACTCTTTTACACAAAAACATAATTTTACACACATATCACATTTAAATATACTACACCTTTGAGTTATCAAAATTTGACATTCTCCATCCCTCTCTGATAGCCGGACTTCGTAACACTGCTAGAGCAGGACGGCTACGTGCGCGACTCTGAGTGCGAGATATCGTCGACGTGCGGCGACGCTCAAAGCACGGCTATAGAGAACTTAGAGGCATTGTCTGCAAGAAGTCCTAGCTCTGGTTTCCTCGCCGAGATCAGTCAGAGCTTAGCAGCGGAGGCAGCTGGTTGGGTAAGTACTTTTGTTGTTAGTTTTAAGTTTATATAGATGACCTCCAATCAGTTATGCAATGCATTTTTTGAAGTGATTTAAGCTTTACTTTTTGTCTCGAGTTAAAGGTTATATAGGTGAAATAAATAAGCAAAGGTGCGATTATATTAAAAAGTGGTCAGGTTCTCAATTACAAGTGGATGGATTACTTGATGTAATTAAGACTTTGATTTAACGTCAATTAGGATGGTATATCCAGCAGCGGAATACTAAAATAATTATGACATAGTATCATATAACATGAAAGGAACGTTACTATAGCTTTTGGTGAAAGAAAACATCGTGAGGAAACCATAGCAAGGTGGGTTCTATTGCTGGCTACCACCCTTAAGTTGGAAGTATGTCGCCAAGCACCTACCTACGAGGGTGTTACGGCAGTTGCACTTCAAAGCCAGCTTAAGCTTTCTTAAGGAATTTTTGGGGTCTTCAAGCCATTTTCTTACTTCATATAGGTCTATAAATGTATTCCATCGGTCTACAGAATGGATCCGACTTAGCGCCGGACGACTCTTCGTTGGTATGTCACGACGAGCAAACGCCGTCTGATATTGAGGTGAGTTGACCAGGCTAGCAGTTCCCTTAGTCATCATCATCATATCAGCCGAAAGACGTCCACTGCTGGACAAAGGCCTTTCCCAAGGATCTCCACGATGGCCGGTCTTGCGTTACCCGCATCCAGCGGTTCCCTTAGATCACTAGTGATTAGTTTTGATTCTCTCTTTTAAAATGATGTTGTTTATTAACTTTGTGTTAACGTATGTTGTTATTCGGTGTAAATTTTTGTGTATTTTGTTTCGATACATAATATGTAAGTAGAATTTATTAGTACTGAATCAATTTCCCATTAAATAAAAACTTTATTATTTTTTTCAATCTTTAGTCCAAAGACATAATTTAGAGCTTCAAATGATTGGGAACAGCGCAGGGTGATGCCCGACAAATTATAATCGGGCGTTTACGATGACAAAATGCATGGTAAACGCCTGATTATAGTTTATCGGACTTTTTTCTAGTCTGTGAATATCGACCAGTCTTTTTTTTTCTAAATTATTAAAATGCAGAGTTCTGAAAGGCAAAACAACAAGTCAATAATTACCTTCGTTCATGTAGGAGGAGGCAGCAGACGTAATCTCGTCTTGCAGCAACCGCGTTGATTGCGAGCAGATGTCCTCGTGGGTGGACGCTTTTGATCCATATTTGTTCATAAAACAGGTGAGGTTACAAACTTTAGCCCCAAAGTGAATATATTTTTTAAACAACTGTCCGAAACGTGTAATGTTTCCATGTTGATGCTTGTTTTTTATTCCTTTGATAGTCTGTTCAGTAAAAGTTTATTTTGTTGTATGCTAAAAATCACATTCATATCTGGGGGCTCGCTACTTTTTAGTTCACTTTTTAACAGCAGTCTTTTTTTAATAAATTCAGACTTGTTGGTTAAATAGTCGATGCAAATTCAGTATGTTTTGTTTGTTCCCTAGTTGCCACCCCTGGAAACTGTAGCGACGGGTGCGTTAAGAGCACGCTATCCCGCTCTGCCTCTCAAAACGAGGACCAGCCCTGATTTTAGCCTCGTAAGTACCAATGTGAAGAAATCAAACAACCATTTTCAAAATGTTACGATAATAAACATTTAATAATCCTTTCAGGTGCTGGATTTGGACGAAACGTTGGTCCACTGTTCACTTCAGGAGCTGCCTGACGCCAGCTTTCATTTTCCAGTTCTATTCCAAGACTGTAGATATACTGTAAGTAATCAAAATCTTATTTTAGGATATTGTTATCATTTCTGTCCGTGGAAACCGCGTTACAGACAGATTTTCTTCATTGGCTTTTCAGATGCAACGTTTATTGCAATGATTTATTCCTTTATTATAGACCCTATCAATTGGTGCCACAACAATACAGATACCAAAATACTCATCCCAGTTAAGATAAGCGACTATTTGTAATTTTACTGACATTTGCACCTATTTACGGTACTTACTTCCCCTTCACGTACTGTTCTACTCTTTATATACTGGGTGTTACGAGACATCGTAATGGAAACTAGAACCATGGATTTATTTACGCCATTTTGGAGTCTCGGCGTTAAAGTTAGTCATTAAAAAAAAAAGTTATGTAAACGTTAAAAAAGTCGTACAAAATTTGGGGTCCAAAATGCCGTTATGTCCAGGGGCTCTAAAAAGGAAGCACTTGTTGAATCATAATGAGATCCTATTATGAATTGAATTCAAAATCGTAAAATAGCCGCTTTTTATGCAATTCAGAATATGATCCTAATACGATTCTGTATCTGCAATTCATTTCTTTGACAGTTTTCTATAGAGTTTCGTAAAATGGTTCACTAAATCCGAATTGCTTTTACGTCAAATAGTAGAATCATAAGAAGATACTGAGAACTATCTTTTTACAATTCAACTTAGAGATTTTGTTAAAAATCAATGAATATTTAGGAATTAAATATGTATTTTTAACGTCTATAACCCATTTTATGGACAGTTTAAAGGTTTTGGCTTACAAATAAGTTTATTACCACCAGTTTTGTAAACCTCATTCTTACCATCGTAATTTTTACAAGTTGTCTTAATATTATAATGAGCTATAGGTACCTACCTACCCATAGGGTGTTTCAGGGTTCAATAGCAATAGGGTGATTTATTATAGCCTGAGCCTATAGGTAACCCTCTTCAATAAACAGTATATCTAAGGCAATAATAGATTTTTAAATCAGACTGAATCAGTGTGTTCTAACATATCAACGCCTTACTTATAACATTAGTAGGTAGGTACCTATAAATACATTGGATGCATATCTTTTCAGTATAAACTAATTATTGCCAAGGGGAACAGACTACCTACAGCGTACATAGGATGAGCTTCAGATGGTCTGAGCAATAATTCCTACTACCTGTCCCGCAGTTTCACTTGCTTTCCCAGGATAAAAAGTAGCCTATATGTCATCTATCTTTATTCTATGTTTCAATCTAAATTATAGTACCTTCATAATATTAAAACCATACCCAGGTTATCAACCTGGGTATGGTTTGTGCAAAAAAATACATTATTATGAGCATATCTGTGATGTCTTTGATTAAATTAGCAGAACTGCATGATGTCATGATAGGCTAAAGGTATCCATATGTGAGAGTCAAGGATAGATGAGACCAGAGAGACATCCTCATGATATAAGAATTATCATTGGTCACTTATTTAGTTAGGATAAATAAAAGAATGTAAATAAACAGCATAAACATTTATTACAGTATCATTGTTTCATCTTTCTGTAGTTTAGTGTAATTATTAATACTAAGGCAAGAATCAGCCAGTATGCAAATACAGCTCCCAGAAACTGCATATAATAATGATATGTATATTAAACTGTGACACTAATTACAGCATGACTGCATCAATATGTAACTGTCATGTTAATCATAACATTTTACTTTCTTGATAATTCTATTATCACCATTAATCATCTTCTTCGGCTAACCTGAAAGTTAGTAAAATTATAGTTAGTTAAATTAATTGATGGAATATGCACATTATCAGTAATATCATCTTTAACATAATAACAAGAGGAAGTTTATAAAAAGGTCTTTGCTTTGTGCAATAATAGTATAACATTAATGGAATTATTATATAAATGTTTAACAAATAAAATGGTTCTATTCTAATGGGGACCTCAGTATTGAGATCATAATATCGAATTACTAATGGTAAAACCATTTTTGAATAACTGGTAAGTACCTACCTAGTATCAAGCTTGACTGACGATTTAAGAAATAATAACTTGAATGTTTTTTGGAATATCCTCGTAACGAGTTATCAAAAGTATGAAATACTATAGGAGATAAACTTACTTTAGTTTTGTTTTCGAGATTCCTCGCCTTTTCATTTCAAAAATCTTGACGTTCTAAAAGATTCTTCCGTGTTATTCGTCCAATACTGATATTGTCTTCCTTTTACATTTTTACGTAAATAATTACAGTACTATAGGTATAATAATTTCCATATTTTCCTTAAATTATTGAAAGACTATTAATTTAATGTAGGTACCTACTCTATCAAAACATCCAATATAAACTTTGACCGACCGACCACAGACAAGATAAAATATATTGTCATTGATTGATACCAGTCGAAGAAGAAAATATTTTTATAATCAATTAAAATGTCAGTTATGGGTACCCAAATCCAATCAAATAAATGCTATGAAGCAACAGTTCGATCGATTTTTAATTTATAATACAAAAAAACATAGTTATTCAGTCTTAATTTAACAAAAAGTAAATAGAAACAATAACCGGTAAAGTTACGGTTTTAATTTTTGTAGTCTAGTAACATTAATTCAAAACAGAATCTGTTTATGAATTGAATTGCGCATAAAGGACGACTATTTTACCAAAAAATAGAGGAATTGCATGAGATCTGCTGTGAATTCAGGAAATGAATTCCTTTTAGCAATATTGCGTAATCCTTCCTTTTTAGACCCCCAGAATCCGTGGTTTCAGTTTTCGTTATGATGTCACTTTCACCCGTTATACAGATTAGTGTTGAAAAAGTAGGTGAAATATGTAAAATAACCATAAAGGAACTTATAATTACCATTTCCTCGTAGGTATTCGTGCGTACTCGGCCACATTTCGCCGAGTTCCTCTCGCGTGTTTCTCGCATGTACGAAGTGATACTGTTCACTGCCAGTAAGAGAGTGTACGCAGATCGCCTGCTAAACTTGCTAGATCCCGCGCGTCGGTGGATTAAATACAGGTGAGTGTGTGAAAGTGTGAAACTGTATACTTAAAATTTATGTAAGAATAGTGTAGCTCATGTTATTTTTGTGGATTAAATACAGATGAGTGTGTGAAAGTGTGAGAGTGTGAAACTGTGTATACTTCAAATTTATGTAGCAATAGTGTTGCTCATGTTATTTTTGTATTAGATATATATATAGAAATAATAATAATAAATGTAATACTGTCCGTTAGTAAGTGCATCACTTGAAAACGACTGGATTAATCGATCCAGTCGTTTCGACCAAACTGAGAATTAGAAAATTAAAGAAAAACTGGAAGTTCCCTAGTCCCATAGGTAATATCTATGGGATTTTTGTTTTTACTTGAAACAAAACAGATTGATTTGGATGTCAGTCAGGTCAATAATCATGATTAAGTATTAATTTAAGCAAAAAAATAGCTTTAGAGGAGGAGGTATATGGAGCGAGGACTTTAAATTTTTTTTTAATAGATCAGAAAAAATATTTTATATAAGACTAGTTTCCGCCTCGCAGTTTCATTCACGTTCCCGATGGATCTTATGAGGCAAATGAACCGTCAATTTATGGAAAGATATTTTTTTTGCCAGTTTATAGTTGGTACCGTAAAAATTAAGTACTTCCACCTAACTCAAACTCAAAACTCATTTATTAAGTTTAAGCTGTGATAAGGCACTTATGAACGTCTACAGTTACAATAGATTCTACCACCGGTTCCAATACACTTGAACTGAGAACACTCCAGCAAGAATACAACGCGCGAGTGATACCCCTGGTGTTGCAAGCGTCCATAGGTACGGTATAACCACTTACCGTATGCTTGTTTGCTGCCTCAGCAAAAAAAGAAACTCAGCAAGGGGTCTTTCCTTTGAATTTATGTATATTTTATACAATAGTCACTTAGCTAGAAACTACTACAGCCATGTATTCTTGTCTTCTATGTAATGAGCCTCCTTATATAGTAGACTTTGTCGATCAGTCTTTGTTTATATTCTTTGACCCTTTAAAGTACTCCTTAAGGTGGAGGCGTCGGTTGGACTGACATATACGACTATTTCATGAAAATGTTACTAATATACCTTGGAGGAATGTGTTGATGATTTCTGTTGTTATTAATCAGTAAAAATACTACCATTCTTGTCGCAAATAACATGTTGATAACATACGACCTATAACTGAGCTGCAATTTGCAAAAAACGTGACAAAATTTGAATTTCGCGCTCCAACCGAACGTTTACCCTTAAAGTAAGGTGGATTACATATAAGTCTGTATATCTCCGTACAGATTATTCCGCGAACACTGCCTTCTAGTGAATGGGAACTATGTGAAAGACCTCTCTATACTGGGACGAGACTTGCGGAGAACTGTCATAGTGGACAATAGTCCACAGGTAAGACAATTTGAATATTTTTATATGAACTGCATGAAAAATAAAGTATGTTTTTAGGGCTTCGACAAAATTGAAGCCCTAAAATCAGTTTTGAAACCATTTCGCTTGCAGTTGTTGACAACAAAACTGTCTATTGTAAAATTTGATTAGACTATTTTGATTGTCTGGTTACCTTATGTTATACACTACTAGCGACCCGCCCCGGCTTCGCACGGGTTTTCTCGGCTTTCCTGTACTATAATATGCATGTATATGTTAACGGAAAAGTATCTAATCCGTCATTGTATACATTTCCTAGGAAATCCATACATTTCCTAAATATCTATCGGAGTACTACATTCGGTATATTTGTAAGGATAGCGGTATTTGGGGGGTTGTAAGTGAAAGGTACTTTTGTGCGAATACTTGCTATTCTATGCAAAATAAAAAAAATAACCCCAACCTATTTTTTTTCAATAGTTTCTATATATTTCCAAGTATCATTATTGTTATAATTTCCTAGGGGAAATACACAGGAATTGTATACAATTCCTATATTTCATACATTTCCGGTAACATATACATACAAACCTTCCTCTTGAATCACTCTATCTATTATATAAAACCGTATCAAAATCCGTTGCGTAGTTTTAAAGATCTAAGCATACATAGGGACAGACAGCGGGAAGCGACTTTGTTTTATACTATGTAATGATGGGACCAACCCTGAAATCTATGTTTGTGTCCAGGCTTTCGGGTACCAACTGGAAAACGGCATACCTATAGACAGCTGGTTCATGGACCGCAGTGACAACGAGCTGCTGAAGCTGCTGCCATTCTTGGAACACTTGGCCACTGTGAGTTTTTTTAACCCCTGACGAAAAAAGAGGGTTTTTTTTCTGTCTTTGGCATTATAGCTCCTAAATTACATGAAAATCTTCGGTCTGTAAGAGGGAGATAGACAAGAAAGATAGACTATACGATTTTTTATTTATTGACCAATTTCAGATTAGATCAGTTATTTCATAACGTATATTAATATATTGTCTAAATAAATTTATAATACTAGATTCCGCCCCGCGGTTTCACCCGCGTTCTCGAGGGATCTTATGTTTTCCCCGGATAAAAAGTATCCTATGTGTTAATCTAAGTTATAAACTATCTGTGTTCCAAATTTCATCCAAATCCGTTGAGTAGTTTTTGCGTGAAAGAGTAACAAACATCCATCCATACTCGCAAACTTTTGCATTTATGATATTAGTAGGATTTAATATCAGTCAACTATCCTATACTACAACTCGGCATTGCAGATTTTATTTTAATGTTGGTCCCATTGTATTATATTTTTAATATTAATGTGTACTTCCGCCTTATAAATTAATGCAGGCGAATTTTACTAGATAGCAACACAGTAAAAAAATTAAAATACTTGTCGTATGTATGCTAATTTTTCTTCTCAACATTCCAGAAAGACGACGTCCGACCGTACATTCGAGAGAAATACAAATTATTTAGCTACTTACCGCCTGATTAAGTGTTTTATTTTTATCTAATATATAAGCAAACGATGACGGACAGACCGCTACCACAATCGACCACATCGCTCGTGGTCTATGTGGTAAAAATCTCGTACATTTTTTATTGGTATACTTAAATGAGAAATGTGGGTCTCCCTTGTTTTACCGAAAAGAAATTGCCAAATTATCACTTCCCAAACAAATTTTCGCATAACTTCATTTGCCAAATTATTACTTACCAAACAATCTCTTTACAAATAATTGTTACGAAAACCTATGTTTGGCAAGTGAACGTTTGAACAATAACTTGTTCACCAACTAGTACTTTTACCATTTTTTATCTAGTCAAATATTTCAGTTGGTATAACATATTTTACGCAAAATTAAATAAGCCCAATATTTGGTGTCGTCAGTTTTAAATAGCCTCGATAGCCTCCTAAAAATAATCTCTTTTTTCCATACTTTTTTCTATATAATCTAGTCGTTTCTGGCACTCGCCGGCCGCTGCCGCGGCACCGCTCGCTACGCTCGCTCGGCTCGTGCGTAGGTGGTCACAGTTTTAACCTAACCTAACCTAACCATTTTTTTTAAATTAATAACCTACTGTAACTAGTTCCATAAATAACCTATTGTCCATAAATTTGACTTGTTTCAGACAAATTCAAGCACATAAGCTTACAAAGAAATACGCAAATGACATCAAATTTAACAAACAAGTAAAATGTTTACTAAATAAAATTGCATTTTTAATTATACAATTCCCAAAAAAATCTTATTTTTGCCTTTATATTTTTTGTCATAACAATTCATTTGACTAAACGTTTATTGTCTAAATATTGTTTGCTGTAATAAATCATTTGATTAAAGACCAAAAACCTTAATGACATTATCCTTGGTAACAATCTGCCAAGTAAACATTTGACCAAATGAAAATGTGCGTACTAAAATTATTCCAAATATTACATTGGTATAAAAAAAGGTTGCTAAAATTTGTTTGGGTAATGAAAATTTGGCAAAATCTTTTCGGCAAAACGGCAGGATCCCGAGAAATGTACTTAATTGGAATGCAAATTTTTGTCAGCTGGTAAAATTATGTAAATGTGACGTTATGAATCTAAGCTTGTATTGTAAAGAGTAATTGCTGAGTTTATTGCCGGCTCTTCTCAGCTAATGTGACCTTTTGACTCGGTATTTGAGTGAAACTATAAGTGCCTGAGAAATTCGAAAGGCCGACTGTAAAAAGAGTACATATTCTGCAACAGATTAATGGGGACAATCAGGGAGATTATGATGAATCAATGATAAAAAGTAACCACTTTTGGAACTTATTTTACTTTTAAACTAGTTTATTTCTAAATCACACCGGTACAGCAATAAACACACTCGCACACTAACATACACTTACATCAACACCAATATACTTACACCAACACCAATACGCTTACACCAAAACACTTAAACCACCAGGGCGTCGGCCAGCTGAAACCGGATTTCCGTTAGTTGCCGCGCCTAAATTCAAAAGACGGAGGCCACTAATAAGGCTAGCTTTGTTTTCCATCTGAAAGTTTCAAAATAAGTTCGCAGAAACAAAATGTTTGAAAGCGTCGTCTAAAATGCTGTCACACGGTTGTAGACGCTCAAGGGTAACCTAATAAAGCTGTGACACGGTTGTCGTCGCCCTGCCGTGGTTAAACCAACACATATACTTACACCAACACCATTACACTTAAGCCAATACCAATACACTTACACCTACATAAATACACTAACACCAACACCAATATTCTTAACTAACATCAATACACTTACCACAACATCAATACAGTCACACCGACACTAATATACTTACACCAACATAAATACATTTACACCAACACAAATACATTTACACCAGCACACTTACGCCAACACCAATACACTTACACCAACACAAATACACTTACACCAACACAAATACACTCACACCAACACAAATACACTTACACCAACACAAATACACTTACACCAATATCAATATAAACTACAACACTTACACCAACATAGTGTTCAAAATAAAGGTTAGAATCTCATTGAGTTTACAAACTCTTAGTAGGGCTTAAATTGAATGTTTTTATTTGATTATTAATAAAATTACTCGTAAAAAGGGATAGCAGTATTGTAAGCGAGATGAGTTTCCGTCTTGCTAACTCGCACACCTATCCCTTTCGCACTAATTATATTTAAAAGCGGTCTGTCTGTTCATACAAGGTTCTTTATGGTATATGCTAAATTGTGTTTGCAACGCACTAATACTCGGAAACTTTTTTTGGGTTAGATAGTCCGTTTATAAAATTACGCTAATGCGAGTGAAACCGCGGGGCGCTGTTAGTCAATTGACACAAAATTAATAAAAAAAAACTAACAACATTTATTCATTAATTTATTGATGACTAGTTTCCATCCCGTGATTTCACTCGCGTTCATAGCACGTAGCTATGTCCTTCTCCATGCTATTGCCTGTTTGCGTGCCAATTTCCATCGCGATTGGTTGAACCGTTAAGTGTTAGCAAACAAACATTATTAAAAATATAGCATGAGTCAAGACTGATGCGAAAATGAGCCTTATCTCTTTGCAAATAAAGTGTTTAATCTATGATTAAGAATATACTAATGAACCTTATTGCAATGGTAAATGGTTTATTTTAGGTGGTAGAGTACTTTGTAGTACCCGCCTGGCTGGCTACCATCCTCAAGTTGAAAATCTGTCGCCAAGCATCTACCGGTGTGTTCCGGCACTTGAGAGCCAGTTGCCTACTCAGTATTGTAACAGGTCGGCAACACATTGGCAAATTACCTCTGGTATTGCAAATGGCGATACGCGACGGTTACCACTTACCATCAGGTGGGCCGCCTGCTTGTCAACCTTCTGACATAAAAAAAAACTGGCTATTGTCATAGGACTCGTGCTATATTTTACAAACTGTAGTTATGATTTTATACAGTATGTTTTAATAATCTGCTTAAATTTAGTGTATACTATTAAGAAACCTTGTATATTACTACAATTAAGGTGGAAAATTATGTGAAAATTGTGCGTACATTTGTATTGATTAAGGTGTATGGTCCACAGTGAATTTGCGACGAATATTACAATTTTAAGCGGCTATGAGTCGTAATTTTGTGATTAGCGACTTAGGCTTATGGCTATAGATTTATCCATGGCTTTTCTGTACTATAAACCTTTCTCTTGAATCACTATCTATTGCTGAAAACTGCATTAAAATCCTTTGAGTAGTTTAAAAGATCTAATCGAACAGACAGCGGAAGCGACTTCATTTTATTTTATGTAAAGATTCATTTTACATTGAAAATATTATAGAACTTGTACATTGGTCTATTACAAATTTCCTTTATTGTTAAAGAATCAACGTATGGATTTTAATAGTTTCAGTAAATACATAGAATAATTAATTGGCTTACGTCTCAGGCGGTAATCACAAAATTCCTTTCCATAGATACCAGTGGCGAGGGTAAGCCGTTCAAAAAACACCTGTAATTTTATAATTACAATGTATTTTAAGCATGATAAAAGTGGCTTTGAAATGATGAAAATGTGGGACTGGGATTCCTAAAAGGTAAGCCGATGGGAATCGGCTTGTATGGACCCTTCGCCACTGATAGATATTTCAAATTTACGTGTTAAATTAAAACGCAAAAAATATCCGTTAAAATTTCTAAATGCAAATTACACCTTAAGTGCAAATATTATTACAAGTTTTAAAATTTCGCGTATATTTTGAGTATATGTAACAAAGACATTAATAATAGTGAAATCGTTATCCACGATTTATTGCCTATTGGTAACAAGTCTTGTCATTAGCCCTCCTGATGTCTTAATAAACACGAGATAAAATTGTCTTTATGAAAATATCCAATTCTGCGTAGCCCTCTCTATCGATGTGAAAAAAAAACATTTCACAATCACAGTCTAGGATTTTTGACAGCTCTACGAGTTCCTGGGATAAAAATAAGTTCAGAATTGGTCGTCTACCAAAGATTTGCACTCTAATAGGGTAGTTTTTAGTACCCGTCTGTCGTACCCTCAAGTTGAAAATCTGTCGCCAAGCACCTACCGGTGTGTTCCGGCAATTGCACTTGAGAGCCAGTTGCCTTCTCGGCATTGTAACAAGTCGGCAACATATTGGCAATACTTGGCTTAGTTTGGGATCAGATAACCGTGTGTGAAGAATATCCTAGGATATTTATTTATTATTTACTAGCGACCCGCCCCGGCTTTTCTCAGCTTTTCTCTACTATATTACGCATGTATTATACATATAAACCTTCCTGTTGAATCACTCTATCTATTAAAAAAACCGCATCGAAATCCGTTGCGTGGTTTTAAAGATCTAAGCATACATATGGACAGACAGACAGGAAGCGACTTTGTTTTATACTATGTAGTGATAGTGATTTATTACTTCTGGTTTTGCAAATGGCGACTGTAACCACTTACCATCAACAAATATTGGTAGAGGACTATATCCGTGGGGGGACGGAAAAAGAATACTTATTCCCCTCCGCTACCGGGATAGCGGATCGTAAGAGGCGACGAACCCCGGTCTGGTGGTAGGTTCGAACCTGGACGAAACATATACGGCGTCATTAAAAATTTAGTAGTAAAAACACTGAACGGTTTTAACTAGATTTAAAACGGCTCAAGGCTTCAGTGGCTCCTTACTGCTTATGTTTTTTTTAACGTAATATATTGTTTCTTCAGTGTAGAACCGACTGGCTAGCTACCACCCTCTTAATAAGTCCTGCTTAAGCAGAGTTTAAGAGAGCCAGTCCAGTTATATTGTATGTAGCGTATAATTTGGAGTATAATAATTTATTTTTTATTTTGTATATTTTCAGTATTTTTTTTATTTTAAATTTAAATACCAGTTTTTGATATTTTTCGCGTTAAGCCCGTCCCATGTTTTTGATGTTGCATACAGTATGACTGGTTTTTGTCCTGATTTCGTTCATATTATCGTGAATTAATGATTCTATGATGCAAGTCAGGAATACCTAACACCCCTTACGCAAATTTTACAGGATATTCTTGTAATATTTGTATAGTAATTTGTATGCTTTAACAACATATACATTACTAAACGGTCAGATTCATAAATACGTATTTATGGCAACACTAAGTGACCTTAATTTTGTTTTTTTTTTGTTGTTTTACTGGAATCAAGTACGCTTCAATACAAATGTATGCACAGAAAACTACACGCGAAGCAATAGCAGTGCTAAAATTTGAATTATGTGAAATTTTAAATAATTATTTATTAAAAAATGATTAAAACATAAAAGAACAAAATTCAATCTGTGATCGGATATTTCTTTTTAAAAATTGGCTATATTAAAAAAAATATATTTATTTTTTAAATGTCAATCGACAATCAGTCTTATGTTTAGTTTGTAAGGTTGTAAATCATTTACATTTGGTATTTTAGTCAAATGTAAATGAACCCTGAACGAAAAAAAGTTTCAGTTTCAATATTCATTTTATATTAACTACTTTCATTGTAATTATTTAAATATATCAATAAATGTGGTATATTAATTTAATTCCAATGTACTTTTGTATAGAATGAATATTTTATGGTGTTTTTTTTAGTAATATAGTTTTTTTTTGGTTATTACCTAACAGATAATATATAAGATCTTCTAGGCTTCGGATAATCATGCGTACTCGATTTAGGTGCTATTATTATCTGTTACATGTATGTATCAGTTGCATAAGTTTTAATGGTATTTTTAATGAAAATATTTTGACATTTTTGTATTACAATAATTTTAGTTTTTCTTAATAATTTTGATACTTTTATTTGTAATTTTAATTTTATACGTCCATTATATTATTTTCATATTATAATTATTTTCATTTCTTACTTTGATAAGATTTTTTTATTATTTGACAGCGCATAATTTGTTTCGGATTTTTTGAATCCTAATCCGGAATATTTTAACGTACGTAATTTTGAATCTGTGAACAGCCGGAATCAATATGTTACTAAAATGGTAGTTTTTAAAGGAACAAATATCTTATAATATATTTCTTTTAAAAGCTTTCCTAAGTGGCATATTGCGTTCGGATATACTCACAAAAAACACGTTATTTGGAAATGTCACATCTAAGTATTCTATGCTTACCATTGACAAATAACGCGAGAGTTATTTTTCTACGATTTTTTATTAAAAATAAGGTACAATACAAAAATGTATTACACGATTTCACTTTGGCACATTGTTCGATTATAAAACCTGTTTTATCTTTTGAAACCGATTCAATGCAAAAGATACCAAAACACATTGTCTTAAGGTCTCTTTTACCGGCTCAATTGTGAGGTACTTTGAACTTTATGCATGTGTTTTCCACACCGACCGTAATTTGAACAATTGACTATACGAAGTGTCTCGCATGACAGACGGACGATGTTTTCCATGTCACACATACATCAGTTAATAACAAACATACATACAAGATTGATTCATATTACAATAGTTCTTTTTAGATGATAGAATTAGTAATAAAATCAAATCTTCAACACTGTTAAATTTGTATTTTATTACTGATTATACGTTTTTTTTATACGTAGCTTGTCTATAAAGAATTATTATATACCTTAATGTGAATTTATCTGTATAGATGTATGTGTGTCTATGGATTTTAATGTTGTGTTGTAAATATCGTGAACCCATCCGTAAACGGTGTCGGTAATGCCCCAAACGGACATTATTAACACTATTTTTGAAATCGCCGTCCGATTTGCGATACAAAATCGTCGTACACATTCGAGTATTAAATAATATTGTAATACTATCACGCGATATATTGAAATGAGGTAGCTAACGTTTGGAAGAAATAATTTTAAGTATAGGTAATGTTGCATTTTTACGAAGCGATCGTACGTTCGTGTGTCTCGCGCGTACTGACACGGCCGACGTATCCAACTTGGATATCCGACGTTGTGGTACAACGTCGAGTGTCCGACTTCCCTCGTAACAAAGTTCCCAGATCATGACACTCGTGTGAATATTATTCGGTTAAGTACGCGCTGTTATTGCTGTTTCTTTCGTTACAAGCAAGCGTGAATATGATTCACACGTTTTAATTATAACACCTTTATAGACGAATCGTTATTTTAATTTGTAGGTATCGTAAGACGGCCTATTCGAAATTGATGCCACTTTAATTCCCATTTGAGGATTTAAACATTGTTTTTATTACTTTATTTGAGTTCTTGGCACGGCTCGGGACTGTTTAATTTAAAATGGAAGGTTGCGTCACAGTAAATTCAAATATTGTGTACTGGAATCGCTGGGGTAACTTTTTTTTTAAGGTTCGTCGAAAATACTCGACTGCGAAAATTTTATAAATAAAACGCGTTGGTACGTGCACGGGAGGGCATCGGTTGGCGTGCGTAATCAACGGGTTTTAAACTTACCGGACTTTGTATTAAAGGATAGATTTGATCCTGCACACCCTCCCACCCACCCCCATGAGATGCAAAGGTCAAGAATGTTCTTTCTTTTATTTTGTCACTGGATTTGACTCCTGGACTCTTACGCCTTTGTCAAAGGGGAGAGGCTCCATTTATCACCGGAATTGACGAATTTAGGAATCCTGTCGAAACTACGGCTGTCAGTATTGTGCGGAATAAAAACGCGAATCGAAGTCTCGCGTTTTTAAAGCTAAGATTGTAAAGGGTTAAGATCGGAGAGTAATTTTTGTTGGCTTAACATTGTTGAAAAAGAATTACAACAGCTGAAAGTTTCGTCGGATTTTTAAGTTCACTGATTGACCCCACTCGATTTGTGAAATAAAAAAATAATTATTTGTTATTTTAAGTCGCAAATCGAGTTCGTATGTTCTATACACAGTTTTAGCAATTTGCTTGTAAAAATATATTTTTTTATTCAGTTTTTTTAAGGTTGTCGATGGTTATGAATGATTTAATAGAAACTGGGTTTTTAAACTTACGTTGGATTTTGTTAATTTAACAGCATTACGTATTTCGTTCCAAGTTTAAATAGTTTTTGAATTAAGAATTTTTACAAGCGAATTATAAACGTATCAGAATGTACAATATAACAATAAGGTTCATATTATTTTAATGTTTTTTTTTTACTTAATTTGGTGTTTAGCTTACAGTAATTATTTTATAAAAAAATTAAAAAATAAAAAAAATCTTGGCTTTCATTTTCCCTATTCCTATTTTTCCTTATTAATTTGATTTCAAAAATGAACTAAATTATAAGCCAGCTATCAGTGACCTCCGCCAAAGCCTCCGCTGTCAGACGCCGACGCCTGACTGGATATGGTATTATTATTTTAAGGTTCCGGAATTCAAAAGAAAAAAATCGGAACTCTTATGTCACTCGTATCTGTATGAGAGTTATTTTAGCTTTAGCACTCGATTAATCTAATAGGTACTCAGACTTACGATAAAGCATATTTTAATGTAAAACTAATTTGTTATACTTAATATTTTTCAAAGTAAGGAAATATTTACTTTAAAATGTTTAGTTTTCAAATACCCAAAAATCACCTGTATTTGATTTGGCGGATTACCAACGAAAATATCAAAGTTTCCTTATTAGTACTTATTTAACAATAAACAACTAATTTTTTCTAAGTAATACCTATGTAATCTGATCTAGTTTTACAAGCATAATCAATTAATTTAATTAACAATTTGTTTTGTCATGTTGTACAAAGTTCCGTATTGTCACGTGTCATCAAAATTAAAGGTGAAAATTAATCTAATCGTATTGAGATATTCACTTGTTTGAAGCTCCACAAAGACAAATCTAAAACGTTTTACGTGTCGATTGTTCGACACGAGTGGTTTGTAATTGTAACACGTGAAATAAAATGTGATTGATTAAAATCTACATTTATTGTTAATTATCTACTTACATGCATTAGGTATATAATGAGGAGAGACTAGACTGGCTATCTGACATGTAAACGTCCAGCTTACACCGTAGGCTAGACTTGAAACTTGAAGATTAGAACATTATGTCTCAATAGGGCATAAACCAGGGTAGGAATCAGGCTGTGGTAGTGACGTCGAATGCCGTGACGAAGGTCGCAGGTACGAATACTCCAATGAGATTCAGCTTAGCAAGGTGTAAGGGTACGGCTTAGGTAAGGTGGAAGGTTGTAATACCCGACTGCTACACCACCCTCAAGTTGAAAATCTGTCGCCAAGTAACTTCCAGTGTTCCGACAGCTATTATGATAAAAAATATATTTATATAAAATCTTAAATCTTATGTTGTAAGACCAAACACTACGTCATAGAGCGATCGGGTAGCACTTGTACTTACTGTGGAAGCGACGGAATTCCTTTCGGCCAAAAGTCCTCTCCATGACGAGGACTCTCATATCCTATTTCATTGGGTAATGTTTTGTGTGTTGTGTAACTGACTGACGTACCTATTTACTTTTTTTTAAATATAAGCACTGGTCTCTGTAACTTCTGTTTCCCGCCTTGTTTTCTTCCACTAAGAAGTAACAAAGTAAATATGATCTACGTAATTCATTAATACCTTAGGTTCTTATCATTATAATTAGATAGGTATATTATCGCATATTTTAGTAAACAAAACTACTTATTATAGATACCTACCTACAGTCGGAATCGCTGAGAGAGCGCGCTTGGAATTCTGTAAATAACGTGTTATTAAAATTTTATTAGGTATGTTTTTTGCTAATTGCAGCTCAGTCATAGGTCGTAAGTTTGTCAACATGTGTTTTGCGACAAGAATAGTAGTATATTTACTGATTAATAACAAAAGAAATCATCACCGTGGTAAAAAGTCACGTTTTCATGAAATAGTCGTATGCACCACTAATACACCTTGGAGGAATACCTGTGTTAAAATATAATTAATACATAAAATTATCACTTTACATACGTCTCAGAGGGCCTACTCCGAAAATCGATACACGATAGTCCGATCATCGTTGTCAAATTATTAACCAATAGAATTGCTCACAATTTACATCTCGTCGGTTTGCTGCAATTATATTGGTTAATAATTTGACAGCGATAATCGGACTATCGTATATCGTTTTTCGGAGTAGGCCCTCAGGCCCTAATAACAAAATCACTTTAAATAAGTGCTTATTTCTTTAATAAAGGAAAACGCAAAAAATACCCTTTCAAAATGCAGCCCATTCCCCTTAATCTCGCAGGTGTTTCCTGATTTTGGGTCTGTCACAAAATGGTTCTCTATCTATATATTTTCTTATACATAGTGTAGATTTAAGTCCTATCAAAACCAGATTACCCATTTCCATGAACCCATTATTTACAGGTATTAGAAACGTAAGTATTCTTTCAAACGGCGCTGTAGGTAAGTGCCTACCTAAAATATTAATTCATATGGATTAGGATTTATACAGGTAGATTTATTTACTACATAATACGATAAAATTATTACAATGATAAGTACCTACCTACCTAAGGTATTAATGAATTAGATCATATTTATTATTGCTTAAGAAATAATGGCGGCGGGAAAATACCGAAGAAACTGCGACCGATGCCTATAAAAAAACGAAATAGGTCTCTCATACATAACACTGCCCAATGACATAGAAAACCTTGGGAGTTGAGAGAGCAGTTTCCTTACACTAATGTTTGTCTATGGCTATGGGAAGTGGATCCTACTCCCCTAAAGAAAATATCGTTATGTTGGTAGTTATAGGTAGGCTTGGTTGATATTTACGGATTAGAAAACAGTCTGATAAATTATAATCGGGCGTTTACCATGAATTTTTCGTAGGATTTTTTACCACACATAAAAATGTGTGGGGGCGATAAAGGCCTGAACTGACGTCCCGCTTGGGGCGTATTGTGCATTCTCCCCTGCCAGCTTTACCTAAGCCATCGTAGCTTCTATAAGTACCTAACGGAGTGTTTGACGTAACGTCTTCGTACACTTTTTACAGTGAGATGACGTCGACCCCCAACTCCTGAATATTGATGCGACTTATTTTTGTAGTTTTTATTGAATTGATAAAATAAAAAAAAAACGAATTAATTATTTATTACCCAGTCATCATCCCTATTACAAACCTCAGATATATACTCTGTGGGTAAAACTCGACTGTAGTAGGTATTTTTTTTTCTCTATATATAAATACTGCGTACCTAGGTAGGTATGTAAGTATGACGCATGTTTCACGGGAAAATTAAAAGTATAATCTTTACGATTTAAAGATTGCTACATATAATTTGATTGTTAAGATTATAATGGTTGTGATTTCGATCGAATTTGATTGGGTTTTTTTATATAGCAAACCAGTCTCAGAAAAATCGCGAGATTCCGTCCCATAGACGTAAGTAGTAGTAGTACGTAGTATATTCTTTATTCTTTGGTAGTAGGGTACAATACGTCTATGCCCGGCCCTTATTAGGTACCAAAAACGTAGTATTATTTTTTTATTCTCTTTAATTATTAGGCATTACAAATTTATTAATACATTTTGTCTCAAATATGGCTTAGTTTACATACCATTTTTATCATCTAGTTTTATTTTTCCCAAAGTCATGTCCATCTCCGAAATGGCTGAAGTCTACACTCTACATCACCGCCATTTTGAAAAAGTGTATTTTCGGTAGGCCTGAGAAATAATTCCTAATGGCAAACCAACGCTTGCCGGGTCAGCTAGTAGGTAGCAGTGGCGAGGGGTGAAATTATGGCGAGGGTAAGCCGTTCAAAAAAACACCGATAATTTTATAATTAGTGTATTTTAAGCATGATAAAAGTGGCTTTGAAATGATGAAAATGTGGGACTGGGATTTTGTAAAGGTAAGCCGATGGGAATCGGCTTGTATGAAACGTTCGCCACTGGTAGGTAGGTACCATATAAATTAGAATTAGTTTAGATGTAGACAGTTGATACCTATGATGATGAAACTACCTATCTAGCTCAGATTATCCCCGGTTCTCGAGTGTAAATGCACCACTATCACCCAAGGACTCGTATCTTAAGTAGGTAAGTACCTACTTAACTGTGTCAATAAACGTATTACTGTATCTAGGTACATAAACGATAGCACGTGCTTCATGTAAGAGGAGGTATATGTTGATGATTTCTTTTGTTATTTATCAGTAAATATACTACCATTCTTGTCGCAAATAACATGTTGATAACTTACGACCTATAACTGAGCTGCAATTTGCAAAAAACGTGATAAAATTTGAATTTCACGCTCCAATCGAAGCCTCCACCTTAAGCTGTATGTGCTTACGACTTGCGGCCCCAACATGACTGACAAGGATGGGAATGTTGTATTCAACTCAGCAATATGGTCTATGGGTGTCTATGGTTCCATTCGCTATATTAGAATAAGGCAGATATTAAAAAAAAACTAAAAAAGATTGTTTTATCATTTCTCATTTCAAATTAGGTACATATAAGTTATATATACCTATATATTTTTGTAATTACTTTTTTAAACCCTTCATTTTGATACTCGATAGATTTAGTAGTTTTTTCACACATTCAACATGTTCGCTGGGCCCTGCATGCAACATATTCCTCCAAGGTATATTAGTAACATTTTCATGAAATAGTCGTATATGTCAGTAATATACCTTGGAGGAATATGTTGATGATTTCTTTTGTTATTAATCAGTAAATATACTACCATTCTTCTCGCAAATAACATGTTGATAACTTACGACCTATAACTGAGCTGTAATTTGCAAAAAACGTGATAAAATTTGAATTTCGTGCTCCAACCGAACGTTCCCCCTTAACATAATATAATCTAATTTATCGACATATTCCTATAATAAATTAATTGTTGCATTTACGATGCGTTGTAAAGTGTCGGCTATAGAAAGAAATGTAAAAATAATTTTATCTTTACCAAGAATAGTAATGATTTTGTATTGATTTGATAACGTAATCTTTCACGATCAAGGGTGATCAGTATCATAATAAATACCTCTAAATTTGGATATGCCGGTAGCTTCAAAACAAGACTGCCGGTTGCAGACGACAACTAAGCTATTCCGAAGCTAAACAAAGCTAGCTTAGCCAAGATAAACTAAAAATATGTCCCGTGCAGACCAAGAACTAAACGAAAGCTCAGTCAGTGTACGCAAGGGACAGGACAACACTGGCAAATGATGTGCGAAGGGGGGCGGGGGAGGCGGGAGGGGCTTAGCTTAGCTCGTGTAGCAGCGCATTGGCATACACAACTAACTTATTAACATATTTTAGTTAACTCACATAGCTTAGTTTGCATACATAGTTTGCAGTCTGCACACAAGTATGAAAAACTGCGTAAGCTATGCAAGCTAAACTAAATTAACTTAGCTTAACTCTTGGTCTGCAACCGGCATTATAGGCGGCCCAGAATTTGGCCTAAGGCACCTGTTCCACTGCCGATGAGGAAACGGCTAGCCATGCGACTATTATCTCGTTGATCTCGAAGAAAAGAGATTAAATTATTATATTAGCAATAGAGTCAATCCAGATATTCTCACACAGAAACTTTAATTTCATGCTAATCTATACTAATAAATAAAGCTGAAGAGTTTGTTTGTTTGTTTGTACGCGCTAATCTCCGGTGTTACTGGTCCGATTAAAAAAATCACTAATAGGAAGCTACATTATCTCCGAAGGTTATAGGCTACTTTTTATCACGAGAACGCGAGTGAAACGCGGGGAACGGTTAGTTTAACGTAAATAACTAAAATTAAAAAATTTAAGAAATGGCTGAGTGGATTTTCTTGAAACACAACTAAGAACACTCCCGATTATGACAACATAAAAAACAGAATCAAAATCTAAGTGCTAAGATGCCACAGACACAAATACACACTACAAACTGATAACACCGCTCTTTTTCGTGTACAAATAAATTACATCACTCACGGACATCATTAATGCTGTTACCAATAGATTCTATGCGAATAGGCAATAAGTCGTGGAAAACGAGCTTGCTTTGCCTGTCTACGCTATAATATTTTAAATACTTTTTTTTTTGGGTTTTTTTTTTTTTTTGATAAATACCCCACTTTTTGGCTAAGTGTCAGGTAGTCTTGATGTTAAGTGGTTACCGTCAAATATAACATTCGCACAGGGGATTGCCAATCCTACTAGTATCTAATATTAAATGCAAAAGTTTGTGAGTATGTATCTTTGTTGCTCTTTCACGTAAAAACTACTGAACGGATTTGGATGAAACTTTGCACATAGATAGATCATACCCTGGAATAACATATACTAGGCTAGGCTACTTTTTATACCTCGGGAACGCGGGTGAAACCGCGGGGCGGAAACTAGTCTGTTATAATGCCTAATAGGCTAGTTGCCTTATCTAAGCTCTCAAGTGCTCGGAAGTGACTCGCAACACACCGGTAGATGCTTGGCGATAGATTTTCAACTTGAGGGTGGTAGCCAGCCAGCCGTGTTACAAAGTACCTGTTTTACTATGTATAGGCCTGTGTTTGACCACAATCTCATCGTGGTCAGTGATGATGTGGCCGATGATGGTAAGCAAACAAAGCCTAGAAAGGAACTGGCTCTAAAGTGCAGCTGTCGGAACACACCGAAAGGTGCTTGGCGATAGATTTTCAACTTGAGGGTGGTAGCCAGCCAGGCGGGTACTACAAAGTACCCTACCACCGTGCTATGGTTTCCTCACGATGTTTTCCTTCACCGAAAGCTCAAGCTCATTGTAGGATTCGAACCCGCGACCTTCGTCTCGGCATTCGACGTCACTACCACTGAGCTATCATTACCTTACCGTGCTATGGTTTCCTCATGATGTTTTCCTTCACCGAAAGCTCCCTACGACCTTCGTCTTGGTTCACCTGTTCCTAATAAAATCGGTGGTGACACACGGACAGACGGACAAGAGAGTGATATTATAAAGGTTCCTTTTTTTACACTTTGAGGTACGAAACCCTAAAAAGGGGCATATCACTTTTTAAACTCTCGCGAATATCATTCATCAGTCAAAATTATATTATGATAATATTCTATGCGCGAATAGATCCGATATATCACTATAAACATGAAGGGGCATATCCACGATTTTTTCTGAATTTACTAATGAAAACATCCAATAAAAAAAAACTATTCCTCGTCACTGTTAGTAAAAATAGTTTTATTGCTTGTAAATTTATAATAAATACGACACTGGCAACCCAGCCTCGCTCTCTTCATCTCTATGTAAACAAAAATACATACATCAAATAAAATAAAATTTAATTAAATAAAAATATTTGTTATTTATTAACAGTCACATATACTCTAAAATCTCTTGCAACAAATAATGCCGAGAAAAACTTAATCTAGAATTATCATTGGACGTAGTTAAACAAAAAGAACTCAAACCACACCTTGGTCAAAATAGAGTTAAGTATTCCATCAGACTTCTGAAGGTCGAATCTATCATGTAGTGAAAACCCTAAAAATGAACGCGGGAACTGTTTTTTTTTTCGCTAACCCGACCCAACCCATAGCACACAAGATGCATTCGCCGAATGTACTTCAAACGCCTATAACTCAAAAGAGACTTTATGTGGTTTGAGTCCTTTCTGCTTAACAACGTCCCATTTATCTTAAGACATAGGTAAGCCTAAACTAAATAAGACGTAGACATATAATGCTGTTTATATGCATGCCATTGACATTCAAGTTTGTAATAAAAAAATAATAAAATACGTATACTTATCCTATATCAAAAGATAACACCAATCTCAAAAAAATTCTTCCTACCTTTTTATCACTAAGAATATACACTCGCCATCACAGTTATGGCGTCTACATAAAGTTGCTTTCGCTTTGGCACAAATGTTTGTAGTTCGATTATAGATTTTATTGATGTATCTACTATATAAAATGACGATTAATAATTATGGAGACAGACGGATACCGTATCGGCATGTAAAAAAATCTGTATTTACAGTTTTAAAACAGTGCTTTTGTGATCTTTCATGCGGTGTCACATATATTCGTTTCGTCATAAATAATCGTTATTTTATAATCGTGAAGTTTTCGGAAAATAAACATGATCGGTAAGTAATAATAATTTTTCATTTTGGTGATATTTTTAAGGATTTTCAATGACAATAAAATAAAATGGAACGTAAAATACGATTTGGTATAATATACACCTCTATGTATAATAAATATAAAGGTCAACAATTAATTCGAGATTAATAAAAATAATAATTATTTTTTAATTAATTACCAAATTAAATAAAAAGTTTTATGCTATTTACATAATTAAAAATAAAATTCACAGTATCACATGCCATCATTCTTGCTATGATAATGTAGCTTTATGTTAGTGAAAGATTTTTCAAAATCGGATCAGTAGTTCAGGAGATTACTTCCTACATCCAAAATTTACGAATTTAAATTATTAGTTTACCTACTGTCTAAATAAGTAATTAAAATCTTTCTTCCTACTATTGTAAATTAGAAAGTTTGTATGTTTGTTACTTCTTCACGCTCAAACAGCTGGACCAATTTTAATTAAAATTTGGTATGGACCTACACCCAGTCTCAAGACAAACATGTTCATGTACTCAAATGTTTGTCCTGGATGGGAATCGAACCCACGACCTGCGAAGTGATAGGTGGAAGAGGTGATGGTGTCCTGCCATAATTAAATCTATACTATAATATTATAAAGCTGAAGAGTTTGTTTGTTTGAACGCGCTATCTCCGGAGTTACTGGTCCGATTCGAAAAATTATTTCACTGATAGGAAGCTAAATCACCTCCGAAGGTTATAGGCTACTTTTTATTCCGGAAATGCGAGTGAAACCGCATGGGACAGCTAGTATTAGTATAGGTATTATATCAATATTATATTGTATGCCGGTCAATGCGGCGGTTTTTGATGTTTTTCTTTTTTTGTTGTTTTGATGTTATTTACAAATTAATCAATGTCAAAACAAAAACAAATACATAACAATATTACATGATTTTAAATATTTTTTGTTATTATGATTCAATAAATATGTAATATATTTTATCTACTTTGATTGGGAAAGCCAGTCAGTGGATTAACTCGAATTATTTTTTTATAAATCGACGGATTAAGTCTTTATCGTTTGTACTACTCTTGTAAAGTAACAATTTTTTTACTATGTATAGGCCTGTGTTTGACCACAATCTCACCGTGGTCAGTGATGATGTGGCCGATGGTGGTAGGCACACAAAGCCTAGAAAGGAACTGGCTCTCAAGTGCAGCTGTCGGAACACACCGAAAGGTGCTTGGCGACAGATTTTCAACTTGAGGGTGGTAGGGAGCCAGGCGGGTACTACAAAGTACCCTACCACCGTGCTATGGTTTCCTCACGATGTTTTCCTTCACCGAAAGCTCAAGCTTATTACAATGATAATAGTTTTGTCTGCTTAAATGTATATGTCGTGGCGATCTTCGAATTTATCACTACATAATACTTTAACTTGTTTATTTTATAATTAAGTACCTGGAAGACCAAGCTTTGCTCATTTTTTTTTGTTAAATGTGTTTTCTAAAAATAAACCCTGGCTAGATCGATTTATCGCCTCCGAAACCCCCTGTAATCAAAATTTCATGAAAATCGTTGAAGCCGTTTCTGAGATCCAGATTATATATAATATATATATATCTATACAAGAATTGCTCTTTAAAGGTATTAGATAGATATATTAGCCTAGCCCTTGCCTAGGGCGGCCAGTAGGGCAACCATGTAACCTTGATGCAATCAGATACTTTTTATTTTATTAAGAGCGGTTTAATATTGCTATTTACTGATAGCTTTTTTACGTTTTGATAAATCCATATTCAAATAGTGCTTCAGTGCTCATTGTAAAAATTGTTACGATTTAAAGGATTGCAACTCTCATACTTAGGACAAACAGACATGTTCATGCACAAAAATGTTTGTCCTGGATGGACCGAGCTCCACACCACAAAGTAATACATACTCTGTGCCCACTGCCCACACAATACACATCACAGATTGTCTGTGGTGTGACAGTTTTGTTAGAATATTAAAAAGAAACAACTTTATGTATAAATATAATATTATTTATCAACTCAATATCTCAACATCAACACACTCACCACCTTCTAGATCCAGTTCTCTGGCTGTATTTTTACCTAAAACAAAAACGAATATAGATAGTTTTTTTTACATATTCATAATTTCATGCACTGCACATAATTAGGTATTAAAAACTCGTGTGATACTATTAAGAACCTCGCCTACGGCTCGGTACTTAAACTCACACTCGTATTTTATAACTTTAGTTCATTACAGTGGTGCTTATTAAATTACACAATAAAATATTACATAATGTCATTAAAAAAATAAATATTAATAGGATCTAAATAATTATTACATACTAAAATAACGTAGGTAGTTCAAATAATAGAAATATCGCCACGACTTTGTGATAAAAAATTCTTCACAACTATAGAAAGCATGCTAATAAGTATTATGTATAGGCCTGTGTTTGACCACAATCTCACTGTGGTCAGTGATGATGTGGCCGATGATGGTAAGCACACAAAGCCTAGAAGGGAACTGGCTCTCTAGTGCAGCTGTCGGAACACCGAAAGGTGCTTGGCGAAAGATTTTCAATTTGAGGGTGGTAGCCAGCCAGGCAGGTACTACAAAGTACCCTTACAACGTGCTATGGTTTCCTCACAATGTTTGTTTGTTTGAACATGCAAATCTCTGGAGTTACTGGTCCAATTTGAAAATTTTTTTCACTAATAGGAAGCTACATTATCCCTGAAGGTTATAGGCTATTTTTTATCCCGGGAACACGAGTGAAACTGCGGGGAGCAGGTAATAAATTAATTAAAACATACCTGGTAATGCATCACCATCAAATTTGAATTTCAGCCTACTTAATGGCAATTCTAAATGCTCCGCACACATCATCATGGCTACTAGCAGCTTATCATCCGGTCTGATTGTCGTCTCGTATGGTTTCTTTACATTCTGGCATTGAAACTTAATCTTAATACCATCTTTAACCTTTTTGTCCTTCGTAACAATTTGGGATACACTCTTATTAACAATACCACCATCTATAAACTTAACTATGCTATAATCTATTGAATCTGGCGTATCATCTACTTTAAGTATTCGATCATTGTACATAAAGAACAATTTATCGTAACTTACATTCTCTTTTTTTGAGAAATGCTCAAATATTTGTGTAAGCTTCTGATATCTACGTATTGTGAATTTAAAGAACTCCGAACTCTGCCAGTAGACTTTGACTGATAGCTCCTCGTTGTCATCCAACGGGTCATTCTCTTCTAGAACAACTACTTCACTGTTTGTTGTAAATAATTGTTGGTTATCACACTGATCGGGGTATTCGTCAGTGTTCCCGACACTGTATATTGGTATTGAAGGTATATTAATGAAACTAGCTATATCACGTCTACCTCGGTTCGATGGCCCACTTCTACCCCTGCTATTTGATGTGGTGTTGCTTGATCTACCTCTACTGCTTCTAGAAGTAGTATTTTCTGCTGTAGGTGTCACTGTTTTCCTACCCCGACCCGTAGTAGTATTACCAGCGGTAGGCGTCGCTGTTTTTCTACCCCTACCTCTTTTTCCAGCGGTAGTTTTTGTAGTTTCCGATTGTTCCGTATTTTCTTCAGTGGCTTTTCTTTTCGATCTCCTTGTAGCTCGCTTTTTGCTATTATTAGCTATAATAGCGTCTAATGTTAATTCATCATTATCAGCGCTGTTTATTGATGTATTTACAACCTCTGAAAAGTTTTCTGTGAATGTAGGCGGCACTTTTTCGGTTTGAACACTGTCGGCGGTATCGTTTAATACATTTGTAATTTCTACCTTATCCTCTTTGTATGTATTCTTCATGGATTGCAGTTTTTGAGCAATATTACCATAGCAATCGTCCTCTGAATCGGATGAGCTCATATTGACGGTTATCTTTGTAAAAATTATTTAGAACCATAAACAAACAAAATATAAATTGCAAAATTGATTGAACTAATGTCATTGTCATTGTCTGTCATTCTAAGCCATGTGCTGCCAAGTCTAAGCCGTTCCGAGTAGCCAAAAATTGGACTCGTGTCCTAAGGCGCGCTACAGCGGTTGTGGTCGGACTATAGTCTACGCCCAAATATTGTTTATAGTTACGTACATACCTAGTAGCCTGTAGAGATTCAAACTTATAATCAGACATAAGGAATGAAAGAGAATTTAATTCCTATGTCTTGGTTTGCTCTGCAGTCTGCACGGTTATTCATATAATTGATCTGCACGTGCCAATCGTGCCATAAAATAGACAAATTTTTGAAAGTTAGGAAATATTAACTTAAATTAAGCATTATCACATACAAAATCAGAATAAATATTTATTTATTACACAGCATACATTTATTACAACAATATCTCATATTTACTTACGCATTTTCCAATGAAGAATATTAATTTTATTACTTTAATTTAATTAATAAGATGTGAAATATATTTTAATAAACCTTTCATTTTCTCCCATGATTTTTTCTGAGATAGCCATAAGTTCAGTTATAAAACGATATTCTCGGCTCCTTTCAAAGTAGCTTAAAAGGCGGAAAATCGTCTAACTTGGCAATACTGATTCCATCAGTGTCAATCAGATTAGAGATGCAGTAGCGCCGTTTTATCGATAATACATTCACACGTCAACCATAGACATTATCGGTAATAGAGCAATCATTTCTCTGATCGAAATATTTGATTCAATTGATATACATCATTTGATTAAAATGTTATGAGTACGATGCTATGTTATGAAACTAATACTAGGGATAAATGTCTGCTTTCCCAATCATAGACGAGATCTGAGCTTTTATTGATCTTTGTTAAGTAGTATTTTAACTATTCTAATTAAAAAAAATTGCAAAGCATGTTTGTTTTACAGTAAATCGTAAGTAGGTACTAACTGTTGGATATGATTAATTTGTGCTAGGCTAAGTAGGTACTTACGCTTCTGTTCGCTTTGTCCTATTCCTATCTTTCAATTTGCTTTCAATACACTACCTACCTATTTTAAATGTAGAATTCGAACAATTTGGAGATCAAGTACTGCACCATAATTTGATTTGTCACCATTGATTGATTTCATTCGTCATTTCCTTATTAAAAAAGATAAAATCTATCGTAAACATAAAATAGACAAAATATTTATTGAAAAATCAATGGAGTCATCGAGTCATATAATATAATTTATAAATCGTAGGTAGATAAGTACACTATCACTAGTAGATAATAATTTTCCTAAGTAGGTACATAGATAAATACCTAATCAAATGTCCGTAGATAGATTACAATTTATATGATAATTATTTTTAAATATTGTACATTTTATTTGATGATTCGGATCGATTTTCAATCGTACGATTAACGTTAGATACGTGTAGGTATACGAAATATAGTCGTTGATGTCGCTACGATATCGTTCATATTCCTTTTATACAATACTAGCTGTTCCCCGCGGTTTCACACACGTTCCCGAGATAAAAAGTAGCCTAAAACCTTCAGGAATAATTCAAATCGGACTAGTAACTCCGAAGATTAGCGCGTTCAAACAAACAAACTCTTCAGCTTTATTATTAGTATATGGTATAGATTAGTATAGATATATGTATATGTTCACCGTTAGTACTAGCTAGCGCGATTGTCGATGCAGATACCTATCATAGTAAACTCATATTTAAATCTACAGGATGGATGAGTATAATAGGCCGACAGGGCTTTTGTCGCCAAGTTCACCTGAACGCGAATTAAATATGGTGCCGGGTAGAAACTATGTACTTACTGCTTCGCATAATGAAGGAAGAAATTCCTTCTCTGTCTGAATATTTCTTTACAATAAATATTAATCGAATATAAGTTTTAATACTTACAATCTTGTTATCTCTTAGTATCATCACTGTATAGTGATGATAGATTATTTATAGGACCTCTATTTGTCCCAAAGGATGGCCTCCAAACCTCCCCTTCTCTAGCCATTCCCAGTCCACCAGCATTACTATCAGCACATTATGTCTCTAAATAATAACAATCATGGTTGTAACTCACCCAAGATTTTCTATTGGGTATAATTCACTCTTTTTACCACTCTCAAAACTCCATCTCTTTTCACTCCTTTTTCCCCCCAACTCAATCAGTCTTATCAACTTCATCAACTTACATATTCATCATTTTTTTTAATTTCATCTACTCATAAATCGCGCAAGTATCGCCTTTCGCGACAGCTTTAATGCAGTACCAATACAGGTTATGTTAAAAATATTTTAGAGAGGAAAACAACACTCAAAAATTTCTAATTTAGTTTAGCACTAGATTTTTTTTCAACCTATGTAGTTAGACTATATTATTGTTACAAATAAATTACTCGATTACTAAAATATCTACTAATTCGTCCCATCACTACGTCCCTAAGTGCTAACTGCTAGTCACGCTATGGTATCGGCCATACAAATCGGTGGAACACTAAAATATCTCAAGTGATTTAGTCTCTATAACAATTCCTTAGAGTCTTAATCGCAATGAAAAAATCTTAGCTTGACGTTGTGTCACTAGTAGATCGAGTTCCACAGATTAGGTCCGAATAATAATGTGTCAAACACAGACTAAAATTTTTGACTTTAACTACCTGAAAATTGTCAAAACTTTAAACTAAAGTTATTTTAAATGTTTCCAATATGAAATTTGGACGTTGTTTTGCGTTTACTTTATATTGTTATGATTATGACAAAAGTTCTGAGAATTTCGACAAAGGATAAAAAAATCAATCGAATTTGGTGTAGAGGTGAATACTTATTTATCTGTCGTGATTGATTAATCTGTCGTGCGTGACACACCCCTGTCAAAAGCCAGGCGGTCCTATTCTACAGACCCTACCATTGAGGTACCCCCACCCCTCCAAAGGCAGTTACTCTATTCGGTGAACCAATCCCCTAGGAAAGGCAAGCCAAATATCTCGGAGTAATTCTCGATGATCGTTTGACATTTGATGCCCATATTAAAGCGGTTCGCGCGTGCGCCGCCTTTGTGTTAGGGCGCCTCCACTTTTTATTAAATTATAAGTCTAAACTTGCCCTCAAAAGCAAGGTTAGACTATATACCACGTGTATTCGCCCCATTATGACCTATGCTAGTACTGTGTTCGTACATGCAGCTCCTACACGGATCCATAGCCTTCAGGTGATTCAA